>CM038676.1:626680240-627280240 GCA_021605205.1 Aegilops longissima
CCTCTCCAAATGTTTTTATCTCTCAATTTTCGCTTTGAGCTCTGACACCTCTACAAATCCTTACTTCCTTCCGCGAAGGGCCTTTCCTTTCCTTTATGCAATTTTTATTTTTAATTTGAGTTTCCATCTTCTCTTATAAAGCACGAACTAGGGGGAACTATGATCGTACTTGAGCATTGGGTGTAGCTAATATGCGAGTGTGTTTCATGAATGGATCAACGATTGAGCATAATGGGCTAGGGAGAACTTATTTTAGCGTTGATATTTTGAAAGACATGGTTGTTTGTTAATATGCTTGAGTATTTAAGTCCTCATGTCAAAACTAGACTATTGCTTTGAACCATATAAAAGTCAAAATATCCATGCTATAAAGAAAAGAATATGAGATGACATGTTAGGCAACATTCCACATCAAAAATTCTGTTTTTATCATTTACCTACTCGAGGACGAGCAGGAATTAAGCTTGGGGATGCTGATATGTCTCCAATGTATCTATAATTTTTTGTTGTTCCATGCTGTTATATTATCATTCTTGGATGTTTTATAATCATTTTATAGTCATTTTATATCATTTTTGGTAGTAACCTATTGACATAGTGCCAAGTGCGAGTTGCTGTTTTTTGCATGTTTTTTACATCGCAGGAATACCAAACAGAGTCCAAACGCAGCGAAACTTTTTGTGGATTTTTTATGGACCAAAAGACCTGGGCCAAAGAAGCACCTGGGGTGGTGCTCCGAGGGGAGCACAACCCACCAGGGCGCGCCTGGAGGCCCAGGCGCGCCCTGGTGGGTTGTGCCCACCTCGGGTGCCTCCCGAACTGCCTCTTTACTCTATAAATACCCAAATATTCTAGAAACCCTAGGGGAGTCGACAAAAATAAATTCCAGCCGCCGCAAATTCAGAACCACTAGATCCAATCTAGACACCATCACGGAGGGGTTCATCATGTTCATTGGTGCCTCTCCGATGATGCGTGAGTAGTTCTTTCTAGACCTACGGGTCCGTAGTTAGTAGCTAGATGGCTTCCTCTCTCTCGTTTGATTCTCAATAAAATGGTCTCTTGGATATCCATATGATGTAATTGTTTTTGCGGTGTGTTTGTTGGGATCCGATGAACTTTGAGTTTATGATCAAATCTAACCTTTCATCCATGAAAGTTATTTGAGTCTTCTTTGATCTCTTATATGCATGATTTCTTATAGCCTCGTATTTCTTATCCGATATTTGGGTTTTGTTTGGCCAACTTGATCTATTTATCTTGCAATGGGAAGAGGTGCTTTGTGATGGGTTCGATCTTACGGTGCTTGATCCCAGTGACAGAAGGGGAACTGACACGTATGTATCATTGCCATTAAGGATAACAAGATGGGGTCTATTTCTACATAAATAGATCTTGTCTACATCATGTCATCGTTCTTATTGCATTACTCTATTTCTCCATTAACTTAATACACTAGATGCATGCTGGACAGCGGTCGACGTGTGGAGTAATACTAGTAGATGCAGGCAGGAGTCGGTCTACTAATCTTGGAAGTGATGCCTATATAATGATCATTGCCTGGATATCTTCATGATTATTTGAAGTTCTATCAATTGCCCAACAGTAATTTGTTCACGCACCAGTTGCTATTTTTCTTGAGAGAAGCCACTAGTGAAATCTACGGGCCCCGGGTCTATTCTTTAATATATTTGCCTTTGCGATCTATTTTTTGCTTTTATTTTCAGATCTACTAAACCAAAAATACAAAAATACCTTGCCGCACTTTATTTTATTTGGCGTTCGATCTATCAAATTATTACAACTTCCTCACGCCCCTTTGCTAATTTATGGCGCCGTTGCCCGAAAGGGATTGAAAACCCCTTTAACACGTCAGGTTGCGAGTATTTGTTATTTGTGTGCATGTGCTGTTTACGTAGTGTTGCATGGTTCTCCTACTGGTTCGATAACCTTGGTCTCATCATTGAGGGAAATACCTACTGTTGTTGTGATGCATCATACTTTCCTCTTTGGGGCAATACCGACGTTGTTCAAGCAAACATCACATACATATTCCTTTTCGGAGTCTGAAACATTCTGGAAAGTATCCCTTATGTACTCCTCCGGTGTTACGATATTAATAATATTGGTCTCAACATTTATGGGAGTGCTTGAGATATAATGTTTGATTCTTTGACCGCTTACCACCTTCGGATTTGTGCCTTCGGCGTTGTTGATCTTGATGGCACTGGAACGATATACCTCCTCGATAATGTAAGGACCTTCCCATTTAGAGAGAAGTTTTCCTGCAAAAAATCTTGAACGAGAGTTGTATAGCGAAATATGATCACTTACATTAAACTCACGCTTTTGTATCCTCTTGTCATGCCATCTTTTAACCTTTTATTTAAACAACTTGGCATTCTCATAGGCATGGGTTGTCCATCCATCAAGCGAGCTTATGTCAAATAACCTCTTCTCACCGACAAGTTTGAAATCATAGTTGAACTCTTTAATAGACCAATATGCCTTATGTTCTAATTCAAGAGGTAAGGACATGCTTTTCCATAAACCATTTTATACGAAGACATACCCATAGGATTCTTATAAGAAGTTCTATAAGCCCATAATGCATCATCAAGTTTTTTAGACCAGTTCTTTCTAGATCTATTAACAGTCTTTTGCAAAATCAATTTAATCTCACTATTGCTCAATTCTACTTGACCACTAGACTGAGGATGATATGGAGATGCAATTCTATGGTTAACATCATATTTAGCAAGCATTTTATGAAAAGCACCATGAATAAAATGTGAACCACCATCAATCATTAAATATCTAGGGACTCCAAACCTCGGAAAAATAACTTTTAAGCATCTTAATAGAAGTGTTATGATCAACACTACTAGTTGGAATAGCCTCCCCACTTAGTGATGTAATCAACAGTAACTAAAATATGTGTATACTCATTAGAGGAAGGAAAAGGTCCCATATAATCAAAGCCCCAAACATCAAATTGTTCAATAACAAGTGAATAATTCATAGGCATTTCTGGACGTCTACTAATATTGCCAATTCTCTGGCATTCATCACAAGACGAGACAAACTTACGAACATCCTTGAAGAGAGTAGGCCACTAAAAACCAGATTGCAATACCTTATGTGCAGTTCTATCTCCAGCATGGTGTCCTCCGTAGGCCTCGGAGTGGCACTTGCGTAGGATCTGTTCCTGTTCATGCTCAGGTACACAACGTCTAATAACACCATTGATACGTCTCCGTCGTATCTATAATTTTTGATTGTTCCATGCCAATATTCGACAACTTCCATATACTTTTTGGCAAGTTTTTATACTATTTTTGGGACTAACATATTGATCCAGTGCCCAGTGCCAGTTCCTGTCTATTGCATGTTTTTGGTTTCGCAGAATATCCGTATCAAACGGAGTCCAAACGGGATAAAAACGGACGGAGATACTTTTCGGAATATTTGGAAAATCTGGAGGAAAAATCAACGCGAACCAGTGTTCGAGGTGGGCACGAGGTAGGGGGGCGCGCCCCTGACCCTCGTGACCCACCTGTAAGGCGGTTGACGCTCTTCTTTTGCCGCAAGAAAGCTAATTTTCAAAAAAAAATCACGGCGAAGGTTTCAGGCCAATCGGAGTTACGGATCTCCATATATACAAGCGGTGAAAGCAGGCGGGAGAGAATGCGAAGCAGAGATAGATCCAATCTCGGAGGGCTCTCGCCCTCCCAAGCCATGAGCCAAGGACCATAGGGGAAACCCTTCTCCCATCTAGGGAGGAGGTCAAGGAAGAAGAAGAAGAATGGGGCCTCTCTCCCCCTTGCTTCCGGTGGCGCCGGAGCGCTGCCGGGGGCCATCATCATCACCGCAATCTTCACCAACACCACCGTCATCTTCATCAACATCTCCATCACCTTCCCCCCTCTATCTACAGCGGTCCACTCTCCCGCAACCCGCTGTACCCTCTACTTGAACATGGTGCTTTATGCTTCATATTATTTTCCGATGATGTGTTGCCATCCTATGATGTCTGAGTAGATTTTCGTTGTCCTATCGGTGATTGATGAATTGCTATGATTGGTTTGAATTGCATGTTTTATTATTAGTGCTGTCCTATTGTGCCCTCCGTGTCGCGCAAGCGTGAGGGATTCCCGCTGTAGGGTTCGCAATATATTTATGATTTGCTTATGGTGGGTGGTGTGAGTGATAGAAGCACGGACCCGAGTAAGTAGGTTGTTTACGTATGAGACTGTCACAGCCCTAGCATTGCTTGTAACTAGTTGCTTTAAAGCATTCATGCATCATGTTAAATTTCTGAAAGTTGAACTGAGGAATTTTGGAAGCCTCAAAAACTTAAATAAAAGGGGCAAAAACCCTAAAATCTCATTCATTGTTTCCAAAATGCTCTTCTTAAATGTTTGATATTTTTGGCAAGGGTTCTGGTCCCACCCAAAATATTGAACATTTTTAAGGACTTAATTTTGGGACTTTGAACTTAAATCATTAGCTATTTGAATTTGAATTATACTCATATAATTAGAATATAATTTCAAATACCCCTGAATTATTTTATGAGCTTTTGGAAAAGTCCATCTAGCAAAATAAAAATATTCAGAGGAGTTTTTGGCATTGTTTGAATTGTTTTAAATTAAAAACAGTGGCAAAAGATTAAATAAAAAAACAGAATACAATAAAAGAACAGAACTCACCTGGTCCACTTATCTGGTCGCCCAACAGGACCGGCCCAGCTAGGCCCAGCCCACCTCTTCCTCTCTCCTACTGTCTTCAACCTCCTGCCAGTGGGGGCGGGAGGCGTGTGGCCTTGTGGCCTTGGCTGCGCTCGGCCAGCTCCTGCTTGCCGCTGCCGCTGGAGGCTGCTATGAGCGCCACACACCCCCCGGGCCCCTCTCTCTCTCTTCCCCGTCCTCACCCTCTCCCCCGGATCTCCCTCTCTCTCTCACTCACCCGAACGGGTTCATCGCCGCCGACCATCACCACCGTGGCGACCAGCATCCCCACGCCCAGCCAGTTAGAGCCCAAGCTCCGCCTCCTCACCCTAAACCTCTCCATCGAAGGAAGCGAGCCCGGACGGCCTCCATCGTCTCACCGTCGCCTTCTCCACCATCGGCCACCGAGGATCTTCACCGCCGATTCGCCGTCACCCGTGCGCCCCCGAGCTCGTCGACGACCCCATCTGATGCGCGGTGAGCTTCGCCGTTTTCCCACTGCTCCCCGAGCTCGTCCCCGTCCCCTAGCTGCGCTAGGCACCGAGACCGAGAGCTCCTCGCCGCTGCTACATCTTGAGCTTGCGTTGGTTTTCCCCGAAGAGGAGAGGATGATGCAGCACAGTAGCATAAGTATTTCCCTCAGTTTTTGAGAACTAAGGTATCAATCCAGTAGGAGGCCACGCGCAAGTCCCTCGTACCTGCACAAAACGATAGCTACTCGCAACCAACGCGATTAGGGGTTGTCAATCCCTTCACGGTCACTTACGAGAGTGAGATCTGATAGAGATAATATTTTTGGTATTTTTGGTATATAGATGCAAAGTGAAAAGTAAAAGGCAAAGCAAGTATAAAAGTGATGGAGATTGATATGATGAGAATAGACCCGGGGGCCACGGGTTTCACTAGTGGCTTCTCTCATGAGCATAAGTATTCTACGGTGGGTGAACAAATTACTATTGAGCAATTGACAGAATTGAGCATAGTTATGAGGTTATCTAGGTATGATCATGTATATAGGCATCACGTCCGAGACAAGTAGACCAAAGCGATTCGCATCTACTACTATTACTCCACTCATCGACCGCTATCCAGCATGCATCTAGAGTATTAAGTTAAAAACAGAGTAACGCCTTAAGCAAGATGACATGATGTAGAGGAATAAATTCATGCAATATGATAAATACCCCATCTTGTTATCCTCGATGGCAACAATACAATCGTGCCTTGCAACCCTTTACATCCTTTGGGTAAGGACACCGAGATTGAACCCAAAGCCATGCACTTCTCCCATTGCAAAAACTACCAATCTAGTTGGACAAACCAAGCGGATAATTGAAGAGACTTGCAAAGATAACTCAATCATACATAAAAGAATTCAGAGAAGATTCAAATATTATTCATAGATAAGCTGGATCATAAACCCACAATTCATCGGTCTCAACAAACACACCGCAAAAAGAAGATTACATCGAATAGATCTCCACGAGAGAGGGAAGAACATTGTATTGAGATCCAAAAAGAGAAGAAGCCATCTAGCTACTAACTATGGACCCGAAGGTCTGAGGTAAACTACTCACACTTCATCGGAGGGCTATGGTGATGATGTAGAAGCCCTCCGTGGTGGATTTCCTTCGGTGGAACTCGGAACAGGCCCCAAGATGGGATCTCGTGGATCTGAGGAAGTTGCGGCGGTGGAATTAGGTTTTGGCTCCTGTTCGATCGCTTGAAGTGCGAGGTATATATAGGAGGAAGGAGTGCGTCGGTGGAGCTGCGAGGGCCCACGAGGCAGGTGGGTGCGCATGGGGGCGCCCCACCTCGTGACCGCCTCTCTGATGCCTTGGCGTAGGGTCCAAGTCTCCTGGATCACGTTCGGTGAGAAAATCACGTTTCCGAAGGTTTCATTCCGTTTGGACTCTATTTGATATTTTGTTTCTTCGAAATACTGAAAAAGGCAAAAAACAGCAATTCTGGGCTGGGCCTCCGGTTAATTGGTTAATCCCAAAAGTAATATTAAAGTGGAAAATAAAGCCCATTATAGTCCAAAACAGTAGATAAAGTAGCATGGAGCAAACAAAAATTATAGATACGTTGGAGACGTATCAGGCATCCCCAAGCTTAATTCCTGCTCGTCCTCGAGTAGGTAAATGATAAAAAGAGAATTTTTGACGCGGAGTGATACTTTGGCATAATTTTAATGTAAATCTTCTTAATCATGGTATGAATATTCAGATCCGAAAGATTCAAGACAAAAGTTCATATTGACATAAAAATAATAATACTTCAAGCATACTAATCAAAGTAATCATGTCTTCTCAAAATAGCATGGCAAAAGAAAGTTCATCCCTACAAAATCGTATAGTTAGGCTATGCTTCATTTTCGTCACACAAAGATGTTCCCAACTTCTATACCCCCGATGACAAGCCAAGCAATTGTTTCATACTTAAATAATCTCAAACTTTTTCAACCTTCACGCAATACATGAGCGTGAGCCATGGATATAGCACTATGGGTGGAATAGAATATGATGACAGGGATTGTGTGGAGAAGACAAAAAAGGAGAAAGTCTCATATTGACGAGGATAATCAACGGGCTATGGAGATGCCCATTAATTGATGTCAACATGAGGAGTAGGGATTGCCATGCAACGGATGCACTAGAGCTATGAATGCTCAACATAAGAAAACTAGTGGGTGTGCATCCAACTTGCTTGCTCATGAAGACCTAGGGCATTTTGAGGAAGCCCATCGTAGAAATATACAAGCCAAGTTCTATAATGAAAAATTCCCACTAGTATAAAAAGACAACTTATGAGACTCACTATATGAAAAACATGGTGCTACTTTGAAGCACAATATATGAGACTCACTACATGAAGAACAAGGTGCTACTTTGAAGCACAATATATGAGACTCACTACATGAAGAACAAGGGGCTACTTTGAAGCACAAGTGTGGAAAAAGAGATAGTAGCATTGCCCTTTTTATTTATTTATTTTTGGGTCTTTCTTTTTTTTCTTTTTGGCCTTTCTCTTTTTTTTATTTGGGCAATGCTCTAATAATAATGATCATCACACTTCTATTAATTACAACATAAGGATTACAACTCAAAACTAGAACAAGGTATGACTCTATATGAATGCCTCCGGCGGTGTACCGGGATGGTGCAATGAATCAAGAGTGACATGTATGAAAAATAATGCATGGTGGCTTTGCCACAAATACGATGTCAACTACATGATCATGCAATGGCAATATGACAAAAGTAAAGTATGTCATGATGATGATGAACGGAATGGTGGAAAGTTGCATGGCAATATATCTCGGAATGGCTATGGAAATGCCATAATAGGTAGGTATGGTGGCTGTTTTGAGGAAGATATAAGGAGGTTTATGTGTGATAGGCGTATCATATCACGGGGTTTGGATGCACCGCGAAGTTTGTACCAACTCTCAAGGTGAGAAAGGGCAATGCACGGCATCAAGAGGCTAGCAAAGGCGGAAAGGTAAAAGTGCGTATAATCCATGGACTCAACATTAGTCAAAAGAACTCATATACTTATTGCAAAAATTTAGAAGTCATCAAAAATCAAGTACTACGCGCATGCTCCTAGGGGGATAGAGTGGTAGGAAAAGACCATCACTCGTCCCCGACCGCCACTCATAAGGATGCACAAGCCAGGTACACTTAATGTTTCAAATTTGTTACACAACTTTAACCATACGTGCATGCTACGGGATTTGCTAACTTCAACACAAGAATTTCTCAAATTCACAACTACTCAACTAGCACGACTTTGATATTATCACCTCCATATCTCAAAACAATTATCAAGCATCAAACTTATCTTAGTATTCAACGCACTCAAAAGAAAGTTTCACATATCTTGAGTACCAAGTATATTATCATTAAGCAAATTACAATGCTATTAAGGACTCTCAAAATAATCTAAGTGAAGCATGAGAGATCAATAGTTTCTTTAAAAAAAATCCACCACCATGCTCTAAAAGATCTAAGTGAAGTACTAGAGCAAAAATTATCACGCTCGAAGATATAAGTGAAGCACTATGAGCAAACTATCAAGCTCAAAAGATATAAGTGAAGCACATAGAGTATTCTATCAAATTTCAATTCATGTATGGCTCTCTCAAAAGGTGTGTACAGCAAGGATGATTGTGGTAAACTAACAAGGAAAGACGCAAATAATTCAGGACGCTCCAAGCAAAACACATATCATGTGGTGAATAAAAATATAGCTCCAAGTAAATTACCGATGGAAGTGGACGAAAGAGGGGATGCCTTCCGGGGCATCCCCAAGCTTTGACTTTTTGGTGTCCTTGGATTATCTTGGGGGTGCCATGGGCATCCCCAAGCTTAGGCTCTTGCCACTCCTTGTTCCATAATCCATCAAAAGAATTCACCCAAAACTTGAAAACTTCACAACACAAAACTCAATAGAAATGTCGTGAGCTCCGTTAGAGAAAGAAAACAAAAGACTACTTTAAGGTACTTTAATGAACTCATTCTTTATTTATATTGGTGTTAAACCTACTGTATTCCAACTTCTCTATGGATCATAAACTATTTTACTAGCCATAGATTCATCAAAATAAGCAAACAACACATAAAACAGAATCTGTCAAAAACAGAACAGTCTGTAGTAATCTGTAACTAACGCAAACTTCGGAACTCAAAAATTCTACCAAAATTAGACGACCTGGATTTTTTTATTGATCAGCAGCAATTGGAATCAGTATTTTATCATGTTCGGTGATTTTTAACAATTAAGCACTTGGCGCAAAGTTTCGGAAATTACAGCAAGATCAAATAACTATCACCCAAGAAGATCCAATAGGTTTAACTTGGCACAAACACTAATTAAAAGATAAAACCACATCTAAACAGAGGCTAGATGGATTATTTATTCCTAAACAGAAGCAAAAACAAAAAAACTAAAAATAAAATTGGGTTGCCTCCCAACAAGCGCTATAGTTTAACGCCCCTAGCTAGGCATAAAAGCAAGGATAGATCTAGGTATTGCCATCTTTGATAGGCAATTCTTCAATGAGGCATCTACCTCCTTTATAATTTTCTTTATTCTAGTAATTATCAAACTTTTAGGCACAAGATCGAAAAATTCATTCGTAGCAAATAGTTCCTTAATGATAGTAAAAAGATCGGGATGAATACTTATAGATTTAAGATCTGCAGTTTCCTTACTAGATGATTCACCCTTATTTTTAGGAACATACATAAGCTTGGCAATTTTAGTGGGAGGACTAGGAGTATTCTTTACGGAAGAAAAAGCGGTTCCCAAGTTGGTAATGATACCCTCAAGTTTATCGGTTCGAGTGGAATCTAGATTTATTTTCTCATTAACCATGGGTTCCTTCTGCTTAATATTTTTCAAAGTCATTCCTACCTTAGATCCATATTGAGTAATTTGATTATGGATCTTTTATATATCTAGATTTTCAATGGATTCAATGGTAGCAACTTTGTTTTCAATAATTTCAAGCCTTTGCATAACATGCTCCAAAGTTAACATAGTTCCATTAACCAAAAGAGGAGGTCAGCCAAATAAATCTATTAAAGCATTATAAGAATCAAAAGTATGGCTACCCAAGAAATTCCCTCCGGTAATGGTATCAAAAATATATCTATACCAAGGATTAGCACCTACGTAAAAATTACGAAGAAGAATGAAGTAGATTGCTTCCTGGTAGATCTATTTTGAGCATTGCAAATTCTATACCAAGCATCTTTTAGATTTTCTCCCTCCCTTTGCTTAAAATTTAGAACTTCATTATTGGGAGATAACGGAAAAGATATGAGACTAGTCATGAAGGCAAGCAAACAAACTAACACACGAGCAAACAAATGGACGAAGAAAAAGGCAACGGGAAAAAGAGGAGGAGATTGGGAAAGAGAGGGCAAATAAAACGGCAAGGGTGAAGTGGGGGAGAGGAAAACGAGAGGCAAATGGCAAATAATGTAATGCGAGAGATAGGGATTGTGATGGGTACTTGGTATGTTGACTTTTGCGCAGACTCCCGGCAACGGCGCCAGAAATCGCACGTTGGCGGGAGGTCAAGTTTTGACTTGACTTGGTGGAAGCCTCCCCGACAGCGGTGGCAGAAATCCTACTTGCTACGTCTTGCGCTTGCGTTGGTTTTCCCCGAAGAGGAGAGGATGATGCAGCACACTAGCGTAAGTATTTCCCTCAGTTTTTGAGAACCAAGGTATCAATCCAGTAGGAGGCCACGCGCAAGTCCCTCGTACCTGCAAAAAACGATAGTTACTCGCAACCAACACAATTAGGGGTTGTCAATCCCTTCACGGTCACTTACGAGAGTGAGATCTGATAGAGATAATATTTTTGGTATTTTTGGTATATAGATGCAAAGTGAAAAGTAAAAGGCAAAGCAAGTATAAAAGTGATGGAGATTGATATGATGAGAATAGACCCGGGGGCCATAGGTTTCACTAGTGGCTTCTCTCATGAGCATAAGTATTCTACAGTGGGTGAACAAATTACTGTTGAGCAATTGACGGAATTGAGCATAGTTATGAGGTTATCTAGGTATGATCATGTATATAGGCATCACGCCCGAGACAAGTAGACCGAAACGATTCTGCATCTACTACTATTACTCCACTCATCGACCGCTATCCAGCATGCATCTAGAGTATTAAGTTAAAAACAAAGTAACGCCTTAAGCAAGATGACATGATGTAGAGGAATAAATTCATGCAATATGATAAATACCCCATCTTGTTATCCTCGATGGCAACAATACAATACGTGCCTTGCAACCCTTTACATCCTTTGGGTAAGGACATCGCAAGATTGAACCCAAAGCCATGCACTTCTCCCATTGCAAGAACTACCAATCTAGTTGGCCATACCAAACGGATAATTCGAAGAGACTTGCAAAGATAAATCAATCATACATAAAAGAATTTAGAGAAGATTCAAATATTATTCATAGATAAGCTGGATCATAAACCCACAATTCATCGGTCTCAACAAACACACGCAAAAATAAGATTACATCGAATAGATCTCCACGAGAGAGGGGAGAACATTGTATTGAGATCCAAAAAGAGAAGAAGCCATCTAGCTACTAGCTATGGACCGAAGGTCTGAAGTAAACTACTCACACTTCATCGGAGGGGCTATGGTGTTGATGTAGAAGCCCTCCGTGGTTGATGCCCCCTCCGTGAGCTCGAACAGGCCCCAAGATGGGATCTCGTGGATCTGAGGAAGTTGCGGCGGTGGAATTAGGTTTTGGCTCCTGTTCGATCGTTTGAAGTGCGTGAGGTATATATAGGAGGAAGGATGCGTCGGTGGAGCTTTGAGGGGCCCAGGAGGGGGCGCATACTGGGCGCCCCACCCTCGTGACCTCCTCTCTAATGCCTTGGCGTAGGGTCCAAGTCTCCTGGATCATGTTCGGTGAGAAAATCACGTTTCTAAAGGTTTCATTCCGTTTGGACTCCGTTTGATATTCTTTCTTGAAATCTTGAAAAAGGCAAAAACAGCAATTCTAGGCTGGGCCTCCGGTTAATAGGTTAGTCCCAAAAGTAATATAAAAGTGGAAAATAAAGCCCATTATAGTCCAAAATAGTAGATAAAGTAGCATGGAGCAATCAAAAATTATAGATACGTTGGAGACGTATCAGCCGCCGACCATGAAGCCGCCGAGGCTACAGCGAGCGTCGCTCGCGTCTGAGCGCTCCATAGTGCTCAGCACGCTGCCAGGAGCTCCGAACACCCAGCCGCCCGTCTTGTAGTGCCCCGTAGAGACCAACCCGTCATTGGCCGAACTCCGGCCGCCGCCGAGGTCGATGCCGTGCTCAACTCCGGCCACCTCGCGGCCTCCTGTCCGGTCCTTAGGATGCGGACGAGCAAGAGCTCCTCCCGAGTGCCCCAGCGCGCCAAACCACCGTCCATAGCGCAATCCCGAGCCGCGCTGCCATCGTTTTGGTTGCCGCCGGCCATACTCCAACAAGCCGACGTGGCGTGATTAGACTAGGTCTAATCCACCCACTAACTACCACCGCAGTCACTGACAGTGGACCCCGCCATGTTAATTAACCATGGGATAATCCCCTATTTAGCCTTAACCTAACCATAGTGGCCCCACGCGTCAGCTTTGACCAAGCTGACGTGGCCGTTGACTGGGACCACATGTCAGCGACCCTAGCCAGCACCATGACACTGACCAATGGGACCCACGGGTCAGGTTTGACCCGGACACGGTCTGTTGACCAGCTGACGTCACAGTGACGCTATGCTAACGCAGTTAGTCATTTTCTAGATTTAATTTAATTCAGAAAATTCCAGAAAATGCCCAAAACTTCTGAAATTCATAGAAATTCAACCGTAGCTCCAAATGAAACAAGTTATATATGAAAATGATCAGAAAAATCCAATCTATCCATCTGTACCATTTTCATGCATGTTTAAACAACTTAACCTTGCTGTTTAGTGCAAAACATGATAAGGCACAATTTAGATTCATAATTTGAGTTTGGGATTGAACTTTTGGTCCAAAATGACCCAAATCCATCTGGTTGTAGTTGCATTAGGCCAACACACTCATATTGCCATATCATGAGCATGCATCATATTGTGCATTGCATTGATTGTGTTCCTTCTCTATTGCCGGTAATTGTCCCCTCTCGATAGACGTGGTTTCGACGATGAGTTCGATGACACCGATGAAGAGCTATACTATCTTCAGAAGTGCCAGGCAAGCAAAACCCCCTTGTTCATTCTGATACAATCCCACTCTCTCGCTCCTGCTCTCTTTTACTGCATTAGGACAACAACGTTTCAACTGTTACATGCTGCGGTAGCTGAACCCTTTCCTCTGCATGACCTGTCATTGCCACAGTAAATAGATGAAACCCACTAGCACGAGTAGGAGTTGTTTGAGCCCTGATGTGCTTACTCATTCATGCTTGTTTGTCATGCCTGCTATTGCTTAGAGTTGTGTCAGGTCTGATTCATCGGGGATGAATTGGGAAGTAGTGAACATGTCCTACTGTTGAGAGCTAAGTGTGTGAACACGATTTGGTAAAGGTAACGGTGAGAGGCCATGTAGGAGTACATGGTGGGTTGTCTCATTGAAACCGTCCTCAGGAACTGAGTTCTGTGTTTGTGATCCACGGACAGTTACTACCACACATTGGGTTCCGGTAACTCGACCCCTCTCGGCTTATTAACCAACTCGATCTCTGTCCAGGAGTTGTAACTAGTGTCTGGTGTTTGTAGGTAGTGTTAGTAGTCTACCAAGTGGCACCTGGTACAGGTGGGCTTGGGACAGACTAAACACTGATGTACAGTGTACCAAGTGGCACCGGATGGTGGGCTTGGGAACCCTGCTCACATCGTTTGGGGTCGTGGCGACACCCGGCGGATCTCCTTGCGGATGGAACCCGAATAGGCGATAAACCTGGACTAGAGACTTGTGTGGTTAGTCAGGTCGTGGCCGACTCCCTCGCCAGGCTTCCGCTTGAAGGTTGCCGAGATACACGACGTGTACATGGTGGTAAGTGGCGACAGCGTGTGTGAAGAAGTACACCCCTGCAGGGTTAACATCATCTATTCGAATAGCCATGTCCGCGGTAAAGGACTTCTGGGTTGCCTGTACAGTTCATAGACAAGTGAAAGTGGATACTCTAAAATACGCAAGATAAGTGTGAGTGCTATGGATGGCATTCTCCTAGGGAGACGGGAGTGGATCCATAGTGGTGTATTGGTATGTTGAATATGTGGACTCGTGTGCGCCACCTCAAAAGAGTTACTTGCAGTCGTAGTTCAGGATAGTCACCGAGTCAAAGCTAGCTTGCTGCAGTTAAACTCCACCACCCCCTTTGTTGATACTGATGCATATGTAGATAGTTCTGATGTAAGTCTTGCTGGGTACATTTGTACTCACGTTTGCTTAATTTATGTTTTGCAGAGAGACTTCAGTCTCGCTAGTAGTTCCACGTGGACTTCGACGTTTAGCTTGTTACCTCAGCTACGATCTTGTGCCCTCGGCAGGATCTGGTAGATAGTCAGGCTTCTCAGCCTTTTTCATTTGTAGATGTCTGTACTCAGACATGTTAAGCTTCCGCATGTGCTTTGACTTGTATGCTCTGAATGTTGGGTCATGAGACCCATGTTTGTAATACTTGGCTCCTCGGAGCCTAATGAATAAATACTTGAGTCGTAGAGTTATGTTGTGATGCCATGTTGTATTTACACATATCGAGCATATTGTGTGTATGATTGAAATGCTTGGTATGTGTGGGATCCGACAACCTAGTTGTTTATCCTTGGTAGCCTCTCTTATGGGGAAATGTAGTCTTGTGCTTCCATGAGCCATAGTAGTCCTTCACAGCCGGTTCACCGAGTCCTGCTAGCCTAGCACTCTGCTCGGAACACTGACTGGCGGCATGTGATTCACTTCGTTCCTATGTCTGTCCCTTCGGGAAATGTCACGCGGTGACATCCGAGTCTGCCTAGCCTGCTACAGCCCGGGCCGAGTCCTGTTAGCCCAGTGCTACAGCCGGATTCGCGCGCTGCTTGACCGACATGCTCGATGTTGATTCATGTATGCCTGTCCCGTAAGTTAGTGCCACTTTGGGTTCACGACTAGTCATGTCGGCCCGGGTTCTCTGTCATATGGATGCTAGCGACTCTATCATATACGTGAGCCAAAAGGCGCAAACGGTCTCGGGCCATGGTAAGACGACACCCGTGGGAATACCGTGCGTGAGGCCGCAAAGTGATATGAGGTGTTACAGGCTAGATCCGTGTGACTTAGAATCGGGGTCCTGACAGGGATAAAGGGGACTTGATATTTTAATGCTATGGTTGGGTTTTACCTTAATGAATCTTTAGTAGTTGCGGATGCTTGCTAGAGTTCCAATCATAAGTGCATATGATCCAAGTAGAGAAAGTTTGTTAGCTTATGCCTCTCCCTCAAATAGAATTGCAATAGTGATTGCCGGTCTAGTAACATAGTCAATTGCCTAGGGACAATTCCACAACTCCTACCACCACTTTTCCACACTCGCCATATTTACTTTAGTTGTGTTTTTATCTAAACAGCCCCTAGTTTATGTTTATGCTCTCTTTATTTTCTTGCTAGTCTTTCCAAAAAGTCCTACAAAGTACTTCTAGTTTCATACTTGTTCTAGGTAAAGCGAACGTCAAGCATACGTAGAGTTGTATCGGTGGTCGATAGAACTTTAGGGAATATTTGTTCTACCTTTAGCTCCTCTTTGGGTTCGACACTCTTACTTATCGAATACTGTTGCGATCCCCTATACTTGTGGGTTATCAAGACCTTTTTCTGGCGCCGTTGCCGGGGAGGTCATAACATGGGGTGAATATTCTCGTGTGTGCTTGTTTGCTTTATCACTAAGTAATTTTTATTTGCTGCTCTTAGTTGTTCTGGATCTTTAGTTATGGATATGGAACACGAAATACCAAAAAAATTAGGTGTACTTGCTACTCATGGAGATGGGGAACCTCCTAAAACCCTCGATGCTGGTTATGTGAAAGATATTATGTACTACTTTGATAATCCTGAGAAAACCCCATTCAACTATGTAATGGGAGTAATGTTGGATCAACGTGAATACTTTAGGAATTATCGCTTGACTCAAAGAAGGAAACTATTATGGGATCAAATTCATATATTGAAGTGGTATGCTAGACAACTATGCTTGAATTATGATTGTACTTGTTGCTCTAGGATGAAGGCTCCACACCTTCCCTTTTCATGAAAATTTAATGATAATGAAACCTTAGCTTCTTATGCTAGAGGTATATATGATTACTATGATGTGGAACAAATAGAAGAATTTGTTGCTTTTATGGGTGCTTATGAAATTGAACCTATGTTTAAAGAGTTTGAAGATTTTCATGATGCTGTTTATAGACCTGAAAATTTAGCTATCCTCAAATATTGCTATGAAAATTATGAATACAATTCCGAAATTAATGCACTTATTGAGAAAGTCTCCGCTGTCCAAGAAGAGACTAATATTTTGCAGGAATCTATGGAAGAAGAAGTTGATGAAACTGTGAGTCATTGGATGAAAAAGATGAGGAGGAGAGCGAAGAACAAAAGGAGGAAGAGCGGATTGATCACCCGTGCCCACCTTCTAATGAGAGTAACTCTTCAACTCATACATTGTTTAATTCCCCTTCGTGCTTACCAAAGGATGATTGCTATGACGACTGTTATGATCCCTTTGATTATTTTGAAATATCCCTTTTTGATGATGCTTGCTATGCTTGTGGCCAAGATGCCAATATACATTATGCTTATGGAGATGAACTTGCTATAGTTCCTTATGTTAAACATGAAATTGTTGCTATTGCACCCACACATGATAGTCCTATTATCTTTTTGAATTCTCCAAACTACACTATATCGGAGAAGTTTGCACTTATTAAGGATTATATTGATGGGTTGCCTTTTACCGTTGCACATGATGATTTTGATAAATATAATATGCATGTGCTTGCTGCTCCTACTTGCAATTATTATGAGAGAGGAACTATATCTCCACCTCTCTATGTTTCTAACACGATAAAATTGCAAGAAACTGCTTATACTATGCATTGGCCTTTACTTTGTGTGCATGAATTGTTCTTTTATGACATGCCGATGCATATGAAGAGAGTTAGAGTTCGTCATTACATGATATATGTTACTTTGTGCTCACTACTAAATTACAAATCATTGCTAATTAAAATTGGCTTTGATATACCTTGGGATCCGGGTGGATCCACTACTTGAGCACTATATGCCTAGCTTAATGGCTTTAAAGAAAGCGCTGCCAGGGAGACAACCCGGAAGTTTTAGAGAGTCATTTATTTCTGTTGAGTGCTTTCATATAGTTTAAAAACAACAAAAATAAAGAGGGGAACCCAAAACTTTTTCAAAAAGGAAAGCGAAAGTGAGAAAGACAAGCATTGTTGAAGTGGGAGAGCTCCTTGAACTTTGTTCATGCTCACGGCAAATGTGTGAATCTTGATTACAAAAAGATTTCAACAAAAATAATTATCCCCTTGTACAATTCCATTGTATTATAAAAATAATGTACCAAGGTTTGCCTTTAGGATGTTTACAATGCTTGTTGGTTTGTGCGGTGCAGGACAGAAACTTTGGCTGTAGTGCGTGAATTTTAATTTTTTACTGGAACGTCAAATGGTTCTGATTCTTTTTGAACTGTCTTTCTATACAAATTGTTTATTTTTCCTAATTTTGGAAGAATTTTGCATATATCAGAAGTATGGTGAATGTTCAGATTATTACAGACTGTTCTGTTTTAGACAGATTCTGTTTTTGATGCATAGTTTGCTTGTTTTGATGAAACTATCAATTTATATCAGTGGATTAAGCCATTAAAAAGTTATATTACAGTAGACACAATGCAAAAATAAAATATGAATTGGTTTGCAACAGTACTTATAGTAGTGATTTGCTTTATTATACTAACGGATCTTACCGAGTTTTCTGTTGAAGTTTTGTGTGGATGAAGTGTTCGATGATTGAGAAGGTTTCGATGAGAGAGGAAGTAAGAGAGGCAAGAGCTCAAGCTTGGGGATGCTGGGAAGGCATCCCCTCTTTCTTCAACAAATATCGGTATGTTTTCGGATTCGTTTCATTCATGTGATGTGCAAATCTTGGAGCGTCTTTTGCATTTAGTTTTCACTTTTATTTTATGCACCATGCTAGTATGAGATGGTCCTTGGTTTATTTATAGAATGCTCTTTGCACTTCACTTATATTCTTTGAGTATGGCTTTATAGAATGCTTCTTGTGCTTCACTTATATCATTTGAAGCTTGGATTGCCTGTTTCTCTTTACATAGACAACCGCCATTTGTAGAATGCTCTTTTGCTTCACTTATATTTGTTAGAGCGTGGGCATATCTTTTGTAGAAAGAATTAAACTCTCGTGCTTCACTTATATCTATTTAGAGAGATGACATGAACTGGTCATTCACATGGTTAGTCATAAAATCCTACATAAAACTTGTAGATCACTGAATATGATATGTTTGATTCCTTGCAATAGTTTTGCGATATAAAGATGGTGATATTAGAGTTGTGCTAGTTGAGTAATTGTGAAATTGAGAAATACTTGTGTTAAGATTTGCAAGTCCCGTAGCATGCACGTATGGTGAACTGTTATGTAACGAAGTCAGACATGAGGTGTTTATTGATTGTCTTCCTTATGAGTGGCGGTCGGGGACGAGCGATGGTCTTTTCCTACCAATCTATCCCCGTAGGAGCATGCGCGTAGTACTTTGTTTAGATGACTAATAGATTTTTGCAATAAGTATGTGAGTTCTTTATGACTAATGTTGAGTCCATGGATTATACACACTCTCACCCTTCCATCATTGCTAGCCTCTTGATACGTGCATTGCCCTTTCTCACCTCGAGAGTTGGTGCAAACTTAGCGGTGCATCCAAACCCGTGATACGATACGCTCTGTCACACATAAGCCTCATTATATCTTCCTCAAAACAGCCACCATACCTACCTATCATGGCATTTCCATAGCCATTCCGAGATATATTGCCATGCAACTTCCATCATCATCATATACATGACTTGAGCATTTATTGTCATATTGCTTTGCATGATCGTAAGATAGCTAGCATGATGTTTTCATGGCTTGTCTGTTTTTATGTCATTGCTATGCTAGATCGTTGCACATCCCGGTACACCGCCGGAGGCATTCATATATAGTCATATCTTTGTTCTAGATATCGAGTTGTAATATTGAGTTATAAGTAAATAAAAGTGTGATGATCATCATTATTAGAGCATTGCCCCATCAAAAAAAAGAGAGGCCAAAGAAGCCTAAATAAAAAAATGGGGCCAAAGAAGCCCGCAAAAAAAAGAGAAAAGAAAAAGGGGCAATGTTACTATCCTTTTACCACACTTGTGCTTCAAAGTAGCACCATGTTCTTCATATAGAGAGTCTCTTAAGTTATCACTTTCATATACTAGTGGGAATTTTCATTATATAACTTGGCTTGTATATTCCAACGATGGGCTTCCTCAAATGCCTTAGGTCTTCATGAGCAAGCAAGTTGGATGCACACCCACTTAGTTTCAGTTTGAGCTTTCATACACTTATAGCTCTAGTGCATCCGTTGCATGGCAATCCCTACTCCTCACATTGATATCTATTAATGGGCATCTTCATAGCCCGTTGATACGCCTAGTTGATGTGAGACTTTTCTTTGTCTTCTCCACATAACCCCCACCATCATATTCTATTCCACCTATAGTGCTATGTCCATGGCTCATGCTCATGTATTGCGTGAAAGTTAAAAAGGTTTGAGAACGTCAAAAGTATGAAACAATTGCTTGGCTTGTCATCGGGGTTGTGCGTGATGTGAATATTTTGTGTGGTGAAGATGGAGCATAGCCAGACTATATGATTTTGTAGGGATGAGCTTTCTTTGGCCATGTTATTTCAATAAGACATAATTGCTTGGTTGGTATGCTTGAAGTATTATTATTTTTATGTCAATATGAATTTTTGTCTTCAATCTTTCGGATCTGAATATTCATATCACAACTAAGAAGAATTACAATGAAATTATGCCAACTAGCATTCCACATCAAAAATTATCTTTTTAATCATTTACCTACTCGAGGACGAGCAGGAATTAAGCTTGGGGATGCTGATACGTCTCCGTCGTATCTATATTTTTTGATTGTTCCATGCCAATATTCGACAACTTCCATATACTTTTTGGCAACTTTTTATACTATTTTTGGGACTAACATATTGATCCGAGTGCCAGTGCAGTTCACATCATTGCATGTTTTGGTTTCGCAGAATATCCATATCAAACGGAGTCCAAACGGGATAAAAAAGGACGGAGATACTTTTCGGAATATTTGGAAAATCTGGAGGAAACATCAACGCGAACCAGTGTCCGAGGTGGGCACGAGGTAGGGGGGGGGGGTGCCCCCCTAGGGCGCGCCCCTGGCCCTCGTGACCCACCTGTAAGGCGGTTTACGCTCTTCTTTTGCCGCAAGAAAGCTAATTTTCAGAAAAAAATCACGGCGAAGGTTTTAGGCCAATCGGAGTTACGGATCTTCATATATACACGAAACGGTGAAACAGAGCCAGGAGAGAACGCACAAACAGAGAGATAGATCCAATCTCGGAGGGGATCTCGCCCCTCCCAAGCCATGGGAGCTAAGGACCAGAGGGGAAACCCTTCTCCCATCTAGGGAGGAGGTCAAGGAAGAAGAAGAAGAAGGGGGCCTCTCTCCCCCTTGCTTCCGGTGGCACCGGAGCGCTGCCGGGGGCCATCATCATCACCGCGGTCTTCACCAACACCACCGTCATCTTCATCAACATCTCCATCACCTTCCCCCTTCTATCTACAGCGGTTCACTCTCCCGCAACCCGCTGTACCCTCTACTTGAACATGGTGCTTTATGCTTCATATTATTTTCCGATGATGTGTTGCCATCCTATGATGTCTGAGTAGATTTTCGTTGTCCTATCGGTGATTGATGAATTGCTATGATTGGTTTGAATTGCATGTTTTATTATTGGTGCTGTCCTATTGTGCCCTCCGTGTCACGCAAGCATGAGGGATTTCCGCTGTAGGGTTTGCAATATGTTTATGATTTGCTTATGGTGGGTGGCGTGAGTGTGAAGCACTGAGACCGAGTAAGTAGGTTGTTTGCGTATGGGATAAAGGGGACTTGATACTTTAATGCTATGGTTGGGTTTTAACTTAATGAATCTTTAGTAGTTGCGGATGCTTGCTAGAGTTCCAGTCATAAGTGCATATGATCCAAGTAGAGAAAGTATGTTAGCTTATGCCTCTCCCTCAAATAGAATTGCAATAGTGATTACCGGTCTAGTAACATAGTCAATTGCCTAGGGACAATTCCACAAATCCTACCACCACTTTTCCACACTCGCCATATTTACTTTAGTTGTGTTTTTATCTAAACAGCCCCTAGTTTATGTTTACGCTCTCTTTATTTTCTTGCTAGTCTTTCCAAAAACTCCTACAAAGTACTTCTAGTTTCATACTTGTTCTAGGTAAAGCGAACATCAAGCGTACGTAGAGTTGTATCGGTGGTCGATAGAAATTTAGGGAATATTTGTTCTACCTTTAGCTCCTCGTTGGGTTCGACACTCTTACTTATCAAAAACTGTCGCGATCCCCTATACTTGTGGGTTATCAACCATCTACTCCTTCTTTATAATGGTGCGGGTGATCCCAAAAGTAATGTCTTAAATCATAGAAAAACTTTTTCTTTTGCTGGTATGTGAAACTAGGTGGTATAAATTCAGCAACAATATAATTAGTATAATCAGCATACCATGGAGTATTACGTGAAGCATTTATGACAACTAATTGCTCATCGGGAAAGCTATCATCAATAGGCAGTGGGTCATCAAGAATATTTTCTAACCTAGACAAGTTGTCTGCAACAGGGTTCTTAGCTCCCTTTCTATCAATAATATGCAAATCAAATTCTTGTAGCAAGAGAACCCATCTAATAAGTCTAGGTTTAGCATCTTTCTTTTGCACAAGATATTTAATAGCAGCATGATTAGTGTGAACAGTTACTTTGGAATCAACAATATAAGATCTGAACTTATCACAAGCAAAAACAACTGCTAAAAATTCCTTTTCAGTAGTAGCATAATTTCTCTGGGCACTGTCTAGAGTTTTACTAGCATAATGAATAACATTTAATTTCTTATCAACTCTTTGCCCTAGAACAACACCAACATCATAATCACTAGCATCACACATAATTTCAAAGGGTAAATTCCAATCAGGTGGCTAAACAATAGGTGCAGAAATCAAGGCTTTCTTAAGTATTTCAAATGCTTCTACACAATCATCATCAAAAACAAAAGGAATATCTTTTTGCAAGAGATTAGTGAGAGGCCTAGAAATTTTAGAGAAGTCTTTAATAAATCTCCTATGGAATCCAACATGACAAAGGAAACTTCTTATACCTTTGATATCTTTTGGACACGGCATCTTTTCAATAGCATCTACTTTAGCTTTACCAACTTCAATACCTCTTTCATAAATTTTATGCCCCAAGACAATACCATCACTAACCATAAAGTGGCACTTCTCCCAATTCAAGACAAGATTAGTTTCTTCACATCTCTGCAAAACTCGATCAAGGTTGCTTAAGAAATCATCAAAAGAAGTTTCGTAAACGGATAAATAATCCATAAAAACCTCAACAATCTTTTCAAAAAATTTAGAGAATATAGCAGTCATACATCTTTGAAAGGTAGCAGGTGCATTGCATAAACCAAAAGGAATACGTCTATAAGCAAAGGTACCGAAAGGGCAAGTAAAAGTGGTCTTTTCCTGATCATCTTTTGACACAGGTATTTGAGAGAAACCAGAATAACCATCTAGAAAGCAAAATGTGTGTGTTT
Source organism: Aegilops longissima (assembly GCA_021605205.1). NCBI lineage: Eukaryota > Viridiplantae > Streptophyta > Magnoliopsida > Poales > Poaceae > Aegilops > Aegilops longissima. Next base: position 626,703,452 of record CM038676.1, read on the forward strand.
AGATAATGTTTCTAGCATTTGATCAATAAAATGTAGAGGGTAATGATCTTTTCTAGTAGCTTTGTTTAATTTGCGAGAATCAATTACCATTCTATAACCTGTAACAATTCTTTGTGGGTTCAATTCATTCTTGTCATTAGGAACAACAGTAATACCTCCCTTCTTTGGGACACAATGAACGGGACTTACCCATTTACTATCAGCAAATAGATAAATTATACGTGCCTCCAAAAGCTTTAATATTTCATTTCATACCACTTCTTTCATCTTAGGATTTAACCATCATTGATGATCAACAACTGGTTTAGCATCAGGCTCCAACTTAATTTTGTGTTGACATAGAGTGGGACTAATGCCCTTAAGATCATCAAGAGTATATCCAATAGCGCCACGGTGCTTCTTCAGAGTTTTCAATAATTTATTTTCTTCATGCTTTGAAAGGTTAGCACTAATAATAACAAGATATATCTTATTTTCATCAAGATAAGCATATTTCAAAGTATCAGGCAATTGTTTAAGCTCCAACACGGGATCACCCTTGAGTGGAGGAGGATCCCCAAGGATTTCAACAGGCAAGTTGGGTTTCAAAACAAGCCCTTGATTAAAGAATTTTTCATCTATTTCCATTCTTTCATTCATAAACATATCATTTTCATGGTCTAGCAAATATTGTTCTAAAGGATCGGTGGGAGGAACGAAAATAGAAGCAAGACAAATAATTTCATCTTTACTAGGCAACTCTTTATCATAGGGTTGTCTATGAAATTTAGAGAAATTAAAATCATGAGACATATCCCCTAAACCAACAGTAGTAGTCTATCTTAGCATTAACAGTATTCAAGAAAGGTCTACCAAATATAATGGGACAAAAATCATCTTGTGGGGAAGCAAGAACAAGAAAATCAGTAGGATATTTTATTTTCCCGCACAATACTTCAACATCTCTAGAAATCCCAATTGGGAAATAGTATCTCTATTGGCAAGCTTAATAGTAACATCAATATCTTCTATCTCAGCAGGTGCAATATCATTCATAATTTCTTGGTACAAGGTATAAGGAATTGCACTCACACTAGCACCCACATCACATAAGCCATGATAACAATGATCTCCAATTTTAACAGAAACAACAATCATGCCAACAACAGGTCTATGCTTATTTTTAATATCAGGTTTAGCAATTCTAACAGGTTCATCATAGAAATAAATATCATGGCCATCAATATTATGTACCAAGAGATCCTTAACCATAGGAATACTAGGTTCAACCTTAATTTATTCAGGGGGTGTAGGTGTTCTAGTATAATTCTTACGAACCACAGTTGAAGCTTTAGCATGATCCTTTATTCTAACAGGAAAAGGTGGTTTCTCAATATAAGCAGTAGGAACAATAGGATCAACATTATAAGTAATAGTTTCTTCTTCAACTTTAATAGGTTCAACTACTTTAACTTCAATGGGAGGATGATATTTAAACCACTTCTCCTTGGGGAGATCAACATGAGTAGCAAAAGATTCACAGAAAGAAGCTACTATCTCAGAGTCAAGTCCATATTTAGTGTTAAAATCACGAAAAGCATCGGTATCCATAAAATATTTAACACAACCGAACTTAAGGTTTATACCTGACTCCTTACCTTTGTCGAGTTCCCAATCTTCAGAGTTGCATTTAATTCTCTCTAATAAGTCCCATTTGAATTCAATAGTCTTTTTCATAAAAGAACCAGTACAAGAAGTATCGAGCATGGATCGATCATTATGAGAAAGCCGAGCATAATTTTTTTGAATAATAATTTCTCTTGGGAGCTCATGATTGAGGCATGAATATAACATTGACTTAAGCCTCCCCCAAGCTTGAGCGATGCTTTCTCCTTCACGAGGCCAAAAATTATATATATAATTCTGATCACGATGAACCACATGTATAGGATAAAACTTCTGATGAAATTCCAATTTCAATCGGTTGTAGTTCCATGATCCAATATCATCACATAGCCTATACCATGTAAATGCCGTCTCCTTCAAAGATAAAGGGAAGACATTCTTCTTGACTTCATCCTGGTCAAACCTGCAAGCTTAAATAATCCACAAACTTCATCCACATAGATTAGATGCATATTAGGATGTAATGTTCCGTCTCCTGCATAAGGATTAGCTAGCAGTTTCTCTATCATACCCGAAGGAATTTCATAATAAATATTTTCAGTGGGTGCAATAGGTTGAGGAGAAACTCTTTGCTCTTCCGGTCGAGGTGAAGATACCCCGACCAAGCCCCTCAAAGGATTATTCTCCATGTAACAAGCGACAGTATATTTCAGCACACTATATAAATGTTTCCTTACCAAATTCCACTTACCAAAGGCGCTTCACTCCCCGGAACGGCGCCAGAAAAGAGTCTTGATGACCCACAAGTATAATGGATCTATCGTAGTCTTTCCGATAAGTTAGAGTGTCGAACCCAACGAGGAGCACAAGGAAATGACAAGCGGTTTTCAGCCAGGTATTCTCTACAAGCACTGAAACTATCGGTAACAGATAGTTGTATGATGAGATAATTCGTAACGGGTGCTACCTGTTGAGCATGCGTTGGTTTTTCCCTTGAAGAGGAAAGGGTGATGCAGCAAAGTAGAGTAAGTATTTCCCTCAGTTTTTGAGAACCAAGGTATCAATCCAGTAGGAGGCCACATGCAAGTCCCTCGTACCTACACAAACAAATAAGAACCTTGCAACCAACGCGATAAAGGGGTTGTCAATCCCTTCACGGACACTTGCAAAAGTGAGATCTGATAGAGATGATAAGATAATATTTTTGGTATTTTTATGATAAAGACTAAAAGTAAAGAAAGCAAAATAAACAGTAATAGGAATAACGGTAGATTAATATGATAGAGAATAGACTCGGGGCCATAGGTTTCACTAGTGGCTTCTCTCAAGATAGCATAAGTATTACGATGGGTAAACGAATTACTGTCGAGCAATTGATAGAATTGATCATAGTTATGAGAATATCTAGGTATGCTCATGTATATAGGCATCACGTCCGTGACAAGTAGACCGACTCCTGCCTGCATCTACTACTATTACTCCACACATCGACCGCTATCCAGCATGCATCTAGAGTATTAAGTTCATAAGAACGGAGTAACGCTTTAAGCAAGATGACATGATGTAGAGGGATAAACTCATGCAATATGATATAAAACCCATCTTTTATCCTCGATGGCAACAATACAATACGTGTCGTTTCCCCTCATCCTTTGGGATCGAGCACCGCAAGATTGAAAACAAAGCTAAGCACTTCTCCCATTGCAAGAAAGGTCAATCTAGTAGGCCAAACCAAACTGATAATTGAAGAGACTTGCAAAGATAACCAATCATACATAAAAGAATTCAGAGGAGATTCAAATGTTGTTCATAGATAATCTTGATAATAAACCCACAATTCATCGGATCTCGACAAACACACCGCAAAAAGAAGAGTTACATCAAATAGATCTCCAAGAGAATCGAGGAGAACTTTGTATTGAGATCCAAAGAGAGAGAAGAAGCCATCTAGCTAATAACTATGGACCCGAAGGTCTGAGGTAAACTACTCACACATCATCGGAGAGGCTATCGTGTTGATGTAGAAGCCCTCCGTGATCAATGCCCCCTCCGGCAGAGCGCTGGAAAAGGCCCCAAGATGGGATCTCACGGGTACAGAAGTTTGCGGCGGTGGAAATAGGGTTTTGGCTCCGTCTATGATGTTTTTGGGGTACGTAGGTATACATAGGAGGAAGAAGTAGGTCGGTGGAGCTACGAGGGGCCCACGAGGGTGGAGGGCGCGCCCAGGGGGGGTAGGCGCGCCCCCTGCCTCGTGGCCTCCTCGGTGATTTCTTGACATCCACTCCAAGTCCTCTAGATCATGTTTGTTCCAAAAATCACGTTCCCGACGGTTTTATTCCGTTTGGACTCCGTTTGATATTCTTTTCCTTCGAAACACTGAAATAGGCAAAAAAACAAAAATTCGGGCTAGGCCTCCGGTTAATAGGTTAGTCCCAAAAATAATATAAAAGTGTATAATAAAGCCCATTAAACATCCAAAACAGAATATATAATAGCATGGAACAATCAAAAATTATAGATACGTTGGAGACGTATCAACGGGTAACAAGTAAGAAAAGTACACAAGTTGCAACAAGGTGGGCAAATCCTTTTGGTAGCAAAGGACAAGCCTAGACAAACTCTTATATAAAGCAAAACGCTCCCGGGGACACATGGGAATTACTGTCAAGCTAGTTTTCATCATGCTCATATGATTCACGTTCGTTACTTTGATAGTTTGATATGTGGGTGGACCGGTGCTTGGGTGCTTCCCTTCCTTGGACAAGGCTCCCACTTATGATTAACCCCTCTCGCAAGCATCCGCAACTACAAAAGAAGAATTAAGATAAATCTAACCATAGCATGAAACATATGGATCCAAATCAGCTCCTTACGAAGCAAAGCATAAACTAGGGTTTAAGCTTCTGTCACTCTAGCGACCCATCATCTACTTATTACTTCCCAATTCCTTCCCCGAGGCCCAAATCATGGTGAAGTGTCATGTAGTCGACGTTCACATAACACCACTAGAAGAAAGACAAATACATCTCATCAAAATATCGAACGAATACCAAATTCACATGATTACTTATAACAAGACTTATCCCATGTCCTCAGGAACAAACGTAACTACTCACAAAACATAGTCATGCTCATAAGAGGAGTATTAATTATCATTAAGGATCTGAACATATGATCTTCCACCGAATAAACCAACTAGCATCAACTACAAGGAGTAATCAACACTACTAGCAACCCACATGTACCAATCTGAGGTTTTGAGACAGAGATAGAATACAAGAGATGAACTAGGGTTTGAGAGGAGATGGTGCTGGTGAAGATGTTGATGGAGATTGACCCCCTCTCGATGAGAGGATCGTTGGTGATGACGATGGCTTCGATTTAATCCCCCTCCTGGAGGGAAGTTTCCCCGGGAGAACAGCTCCGCCGGAGCCCTAGATTGGTTCTGCCCAAGTTCCGCCTCGAGACGGCGGTGCTTCGTCTCGGAAGCTCCCCTCTGATTTTTTCCAAGTCAAAACACACCATATAGCAGAAGATGGTCATCGGGGGCCTGCCAGGTGGCCCACAAGATAGGGGGCGCGCCCAGGGGGGTAGGGCGCGCCCTCCACCCTTGTGGATGGCAGGTGGCCCCCCTCTGGTGCTTTCTTCGCCCAATATTTTTTATATATTCCAAAATAATTCTCCGTGAAGTTTCAGGACTTTTGGAGTTGTGCATAATAGGTCTCTAATATTTGCTCTTTTTCCAGTCAAGAATTCCAGTTGCTCGCATTCTCCCCCTTCATGTAAACCTTATGAAATAAGAGAGAAAAGGCATAAGTATTGTGATATAATGTGTAATAAAAGCCCGTAATGCAATACATGTCAATATAAAAGCATGATGCAAAATGGACGTATCACCAGCGACTTCTCCTCCTCTCCTCGTTCATTCGTTCGACCAAGCGCCGCCACCACCCCTCCTCCTTTCTCCTCACGCAATGTCATGTCAAGCGATTCTCTACCGGTGAGTGGCACCAACATCTTGTCTCGTTGTCAAGCGACCACGCCATGTCTTCGACTCCCCGGCCATACATGCATGTCGTGGCTGCTGCCTAGCACTCTGTACGAGCACGCCTTTTCTCGATCTAACCTTCCTTTAGGAAATCATGGCGTGGCACCACTCGATCTGATGAGTTTTCTTGTGATGGGAGAGATGAGATGCCGACACCAAGTCACTGGCAAGAGCGAAAATCCAGATGCCACGCAAGATATGGATGGAGTATGTTCCTGTCAAGGCCGCCGGAAGTTGTTTGTTTCGGAAGATTTGCACAAGCCAATTCAAGCAAAGGATAGTATGGAGATATAATATATGCATCGGCGCTTGTTCACTGCTTTTTCATTGCATTGGTAAAGACGTTTCCCTGTTGCGACATGTCTTGATCTTAGAGTTGTAGAGAGTAGTTCAACCATTCAGTATAGTGCAATACCTAAAATTTCAAAGGTAATGAGGGCCATTTGATAGTATTTACGACCACAAATCAGTTGATAAAGGAATGCGTAAAGGAAATTAATTACATTGATCTCAGAGATAATACTAGTGTAAACTTTAGAGATAATACTACTAATGCTCAGACTGTTGGGTAAAGAAGAAAGATGTACTCAAAGTGGTTTAGATATTATTTCATATGTATGTAGATTGCAGTTTGTTTTCCTTGTGATTAATTCAACTATAAAACTGGGCCGCCTCATATTTAAATTGTTACTTTGTATAGTGGACAGTGGGATTTAGGTAGTCAGATACTCTTAGGTTATTCTGTTCGTTGTTCAGAAGCTACGTCGTTACAGTATAGATTTGTTATCCAACTGTTGCCAGACTAGACGAACTGTGTCCCTGTAATTGATGATACAGTGATACGTCCATTTTGCATCATGCTTTTATATCAATATTTACCGCATTATGGGCTGTTATTTCACGTTATGTCACAATACTTATGGCTATTCTCTCTTATTTTACAAGGTTTACATGAAGAGGAGAATGCGGCAACTGGAATTCAATTTGGAAAAGGAGCAAATATTGGAGACCTATTCTATGCAACTCCAAAAGTCCTGAAACTCCACGGAATGTCTTAAAATAAATAAAGAAAAATCGTCGCCAAAGATGAAGGCCAGGGGGCCCACACCCTGCTCACGAGGGTGGGGGGCGCGCCCCCTCCCCCTGGGCGCGCCCCCTACCTCGTGGGCCCCCTGGTGGCTCTCCGATGCCCATATTCTCCTATATGACCTCTTTCGATGAGAAAAAAAATCATAAGCAACCTTTCGGGACGAGACTCCGCCGCCACGAGGCGGCACCTTGGCGGAACCAATCTAGGGCTCCGGCAGAGCTGTTCTGCCGGGGACACTTCCCTCCGGGAGGGGGAAATCATCGCCATCGTCGTCACCAACGCTCCTCTCATCGGGAGAGGGCAATCTCCATCAACATCTTCACCAGCACCATCTCATCTCCAAACCCTAGTTCATCTCTTATATCCAATTCTTGTCTCCAAGTCCGGGATTGGTGCTAGTAGGTTGCTAGTAGTGTTGATTACTCCTTGTAGTTGATGCTAGTTGGTTTACTTGGTGGAAGATCATATGTTCAGATCCTTTATGCATATTATTACCCCTCTGATTATGAACATGAATATGCTTTGTGATTAGTTACGTTTGTTCCTGAGGACAAGGGAGAAGTCTTGCTATTAGTAGTCATGTGAATTTGGTATTAGATTCGATATTTTGATAAGATGTATGTTGTCTAACCTCTAGTGGTTTTATGTGAACGTCGACTACATAACACTTCACCATTATTTGGGCCTAGAGGAAGGCATTGGGAAGTAATAAGTAGATGATGGGTTGCTAGAGTGACAGAAGCTTGAACCCTAGTTTATGCGTTGCTTCGTAAGGGGCTGATTTGGATCCATATGTTTCATGCTATGGTTAGGTTTACCTTAATACTTTTGTTGTAGTTGCGGATGCTTGCAATAGAGGTTAATCATAAGTGGGATGCTTGCTCAAGTAAGAACAACAACCAAGCACCGGTCCACCCACATATCAAATTATCAAAGTACCAAACGCGAATCATATGAGCGTGATGAAAACTAGCTTGACGATATTCCCATGTGTCCTCGGGAGTGCTTTTCCTATTATAAGAGTTTGTTTCGCCTTGTCCTTTGCTACAAAAAGGATTGGGCCACCTTGCTGCACCTTATTTACTTTTGTTACTTGTTGCTCGTTACAATTTACCTTATCACAAAACTATCTGTTACCACTTATTTCAGTACTTGCAGAGAATACCTTGCTAAAAACCGCTTATCATTTCCTTCTGCTCCTCGTTGGGTTCGACACTCTTACTTATCGAAAGGACTACGATAGATCCCCTATACTTGTGGGTCATCAAGACTCTTTTCTGGCGCCGTTGCCGGGAAGTGAAGCGCCTTTGGTAGGTGGAACTTGGTAAGGAAAAATTTATTTAGTGTGCTGAAATTTTCTGTCACTTGTTACTATGGAAAGCAATTGTCCGAGGGGCTTGTTCGGGTATCTTCACCCGTCCAAGAGAGCAAAGAGTTGCTCCTCAACCTACTCAACCTACTGAACCTATTGAAAATGAAACTCCTTTTGAATTTCCTTCGGTATGATGGAAAAACTGCTAGCTAACACTTTTGCAGGAGATGGAACAAAGCATCCTGACGAGCATCTACGCTATGTGGATGATAATTGTGGACTATTTAAGCTTGCAGGTATACCCGATGATGTTGTTAAGAAGAAGGCTTTCCCTTTAACTTTGGAGGGAGACGCATTGACATGGTATAGGCTATGTGATGATACGAGATCATGGAACTATAAAAGAGTGAAATTGGAATTTCATCAAAAGTATTACCCTATGCATCTTGTTCATCGTGATCGCAATTATATATATAATTTTTGGCCACGCGAAGGAGAAAGCATCGCTCAAGCTTGGGGGAGGCTTAAATCAATGTTATATTCATGCCCCAATCATGAGCTTGCAAGAGAAGTGATTATGCAAAGTTTTTATGCTCGGCTTTCTCATAATAACCAACCATGCTCGATACTTCTTGTGCTGGATCTTTTATGATGAAGCCTATTGAATTTAGATGGAATTTATTGGATAGAATTAAACGCAACTCTGAAGATTGGGACCTCGACGAAGGTAAGGAGTCAGGTATGACACCTAAGTTTGATTGTGTTAAATCTTTTATGGATACCGATATTTTCCGTAAGTTTAGCACTAAATATGGACTTGACTCTGAGATAGTAGCTTATTTTTGTGAATCTTTTGCTACTTATGTTGATCTCCCTAAGGAGAAGTGGTTTAAATATCATCCTCACTTAGAAGTAAAAGTAGCTGCACCTATTAAAGTTGAAGAAAAGACTGTCACTTATAATGATCCTATTGTTCCTACCTCTTATGTTGAGAAACCACCTTTCCCTGTTAGAGTAAAGGATCATGCTAAAGCTTCAACTGTTGTTAAGTAAAAGCAATATTAGAACTTATACACCTCCTGAGCAAGTCAAAGTAGAACCTAATATTGCTATTGTTAAAGATCTCTTTTCTGATAATATTGATGGGCATGTCATTCAATTCTCTGGTGAAACTGCTAGAATTGCTAAACCCTGTGATAGAGATAAACACAGACCTGTGGTAGGCGTGCCTGTTATTTCTGTTAAAATAGGAGATCATTGTTATCATGGCTTATGTGATATGGGTGCTAGTGCTAGTGTTATACCTATTACCTTGTATGAAGAAATTAAGCATGAAATTGCACCCGCTGAGATAGAAGATGTTGATGTTACAATTAAACTTGCCAATAGAGATACTATTTCACCAGTGGGAAATGTTAGAGATGTTGAAGTCTTGTGTGGGAAAACTAAATATCCTGCTGATTTTCTTGTTCTTGATTCTCCACAAGATAGTTTTTGTCCCATTATATTTGGTAGACCCTTCTTGAATACTGTTAATGCTAAGATAGACTGCGAAAAGAATGTTGTTACTATTGGCTTGGATGATATGGTTCATGAGTTTAATTTCTCTAAATTTAGTAAACAACATCATGAAGAAGAATTGCCTAGTAAGGATGAAATTATTGGTCTTGCTTCTATTGCCGTACCTCCTAGTGATCCTTTGGAACACTATTTGCTAGACCATGAAAATGATATGTTTATGAATGAAAGAAGGGAAATAGATGAAGTATTCTTTAAACATCTGAAACACAATTTGCCTGTTGAAATCCTAGGGGATCCTCCTCCACCCAAGGGTGATCCCGTGTTTGAGCTTAAACCGTTGCCTGATAATCTTAAGTATGCTTATCTTGATGAAAAGAAAATATATCCTGTTATTATTAGTGCTAACCTTTCAGAGCATGAAAAAGAAAGATTATTGAAAACTCTTAAGAAGCACCGTGCCGCTATTGGATATACTCTGGATGATCTTAAGGGCATTAGTCCCACTCTATGTCAGCATAAAATAAATTTGGAAGCGGATGCCAAACCAGTTCGTGATCCTCAACGACGTTAGAATCCCAAAATGAAAGAAGTGGTAAGAAAAGAAATACTCAAGCTTCTGGAGGCAGGTATAATTTATCTCGTTGCTGATAGTCAGTGAGTAAGTCCTGTCCATTGTGTCCCTAAGAAGGGAGGTATTACTGTTGTCCCTAATGATAAAGATGAATTGATCCCGCAAAGAATTATCACAGGTTATAGGATGGTAATTGATTTCCGCAAATTAAACAAAGCTACTAAGAAAGATCATTACCCCTTACCTTTTATTGATCAAATGCTAGAGAGATTATGCAAACATACACATTATTGCTTTCTAGATGGTTATTCTGGTTTCTCTCAAATACATGTGTCGGCTAAAGATCAATCAAAGACTAATTTTACATGCCCTTTTGGTACTTTTGCTTATAGACGCATGCCTTTTGATTTATGTAATGCACCTGCTACCTTTCAAAGATGCATGATGGCTATATTCTCTGATTTTTGTGAAAAGATTTGTGAGGTTTTCATGGACGACTTTTCCGTCTATGGTTCCTCTTTTGACGATTGCTTGAGCAATCTTGATCGAGTTTTGCAGAGATGTGAAGAAACTAATCTTGTCTTGAATTGGGAAAAGTGTCACTTTATGGTTAATGAAGGTATTGTCTTGGGGCACAAAGTTTCTGAAAGAGGTATTGAAGTTGATAAAGCCAAGGTTGATGCTATTGAAAAGATGACATGTCCCAAGGACATCAAAGGTATAAGAAGTTTCCTTGGTCACGCCGGATTTTATAGGAGGTTCATTAAGGACTTCTAAAAAATTTCTCGGTCTCTGACTAATTTATTACAAAAAGATGTACCATTTGTCTTTGATGATGATTGTGTAGAAGCATTTGAAATACTTAAGAAAGCATTAGTCTCTGCACCTATTGTTCAGCCACCTGATTGGAATTTACCCTTTGAAATTATGTGTGATGCTAGTGATTATGCTGTAGGTGCTGTTCTAGGGCAAAGAGTCGATAAGAAGTTAAATTTTACCCATTATGCTAGTAAGACTCTAGACAATGCTCAGAGAAATTATGCTACTACCGAAAAGGAACTTTTAGCAGTTGTATTTGCTTGTGATAAATTTAGACCCTATATTGTTGATTCTAAAGTAACTATTCACACTGATCATGCTGCTATTAAATATCTTATGGAAAAGAAAGATGCTAAACCTAGACTTATTAGATGGGTTCTCTTGCTGCAAGAATTTGATTTGCATATTGTTGATAGAAAAGGAGCTGAGAACCCCGTTGCAAACAACTTATCTAGGTTAGAGAATGTTCTTGATGACCCACTACCTATTGATGATAGCTTTCCTAATGAACAATTAAATGTCGTAAGCACTTCTCGTAGCACTCCATGGTATGCTGATTATGCTAATAATATTGTTGCTAAATTTATACCACCTAGCTTCACATACCAACAAAAGAAGAAGTTCTTTTATGATTTGCGACATTACTTTTGGGATGACCCACATCTTTATAAAGAAGGAGTAGATGGTGTTATTAGACGTTGTGTGCCTGAGCATGAACAGGAACAGATCCTACGCAAGTGTCACTCCAAAGCTTATGGAGGACACCACGCTGGAGATAGAACTGCACATAAGGTATTGCAATCTGGTTTTTATTGGCCTACTCTCTTCAAGGATGCCCGTAAGTTTGTTTTATCTTGTGATGAATGTCGAAGAATTGGTAATATTAGTAGACGTCAAGAAATGCCTATGAATTATTCACTTGTTATTGAACCATTTGATGTTTGGGGCTTTGATTATATGGGACCTTTTCCTGCCTCCAATGGATACACTCATATTTTAGTTGCTGTTGATTACGTTACTAAGTGGGTAGAAGCTATTCCAACTAGTAGTGCTGATCATAACACTTCTATTAAAATGCTTAAGGAAGTTATTTTTCCGAGGTTTGGAGTCCCTAGATATTTAATGACTGATGGTGGTTCACACTTTATTCATGGTGCTTTCCGTAAAATGCTTGTTAAATATGACGTTAATCATAGAATTGCATCTCCATATCACCCGCAGTCTAGTGGTCAAGTAGAATTGAGTAATAGAGAGCTCAAATTAATTTTGCAAAAGACTGTTAATAGGTCTAGAAAGAATTGGTCCAAGAAACTTGATAATGCATTATGGGCATATAGAACTGCATATAAGAATCCTATGGGTATGTCTCCGTATAAAATGGTTTATGGAAAAGCATGTCACTTACCTCTCGAATTAGAACATAAGGCATATTGGGCTATTAAAGAGCTCAACTATGATTTCAAACTTGTCGGTGAGAAGAGGTTATTTGATATTAGCTCACTTGATGAATGTAGAACCCAAGCCTATGAAAATGCCAAGTTGTTTAAAGAAAAAGTTAAAAGATGGCATGACAAAAGGATACAAAAGCGTGAGTTTAATGTAGGTGATTATGTATTGCTATACAACTCTCGTTTAAGATTTTTTGCAGGAAAATTCTCTCTAAATGGGAAGGTCCCTACGTTATCGAGGAGGTCTACCGTTCCGGGGCCATAAAAATCAACAACTTCAAAGGCACAAATCCGAAGGTGGTAAACGGTCAAAGAATCAAACATTATATTTCAGGTAATCCCATAAATGTTGAAACCAATATTATTGAAACCGTAAACCCAGAGGAATACATAAGGGACACTTTCCAGAACGTTCCAGACTCCGAAAAGGAATAGGTATGTGGTACGGTAAGTAAACCGACTCCAAAACAATTTTAAGGCAATATCTCCGTTTTGGAATACTTAGAAAAATAGAAAAATAAGTAGCAGTCCGTGGAGGACACGAGGCCTCCACGAGGGTGGAGGGCGCGCCCTACCCCCCTGGGCGCGCCCCCTACCTCGTGAGCACCTCGTGCGCCCTCCGGACTCCGTTTTCTTGCACAATACGTATTTTGGTCGGTAAAAATTCATTATATATTCTCCCAAAGGTTTTGACGACCGTATCACGCAAATATCCTCTGTTTTCGTTTCGAGCTATTTCCGTTGCAGATTTGAGGATTCCGGAGACTCGATCATCCTTCTATGAGGGTGAGCCTATGCCAGGGAAGGTAGATGACAAGCTTGCATCATCAACAACACCTCCACCGCCAACAACAAAGAAGGAGACATAATCACATGGGTATGGGCACTCCCCTTGGCAACTGGCAAGCTTGGGGGAGGTGCCCCGGTATCGTATCACCATCACAACTCCTATCTTTACCGTTTTTCTTAGTTCGATCCTATTAGTAGTATCTTGATATAGTAGAATAAAGTCATGGCATGATCTAGTTTTGAAGTTTTGCTTTATGATCCCTCTATGCAATCGAGTCCGTGAGCTATATATAATAAAGATTAGTGTTGAGTCAAGGGCTTGATTACTTTGCCATGATCTTGGGTGAATAAAAGAAAAGGAATAAAAAGAAACAAAGAGTTCATATTGATCTTATTGAAAGTAATAACTTCACATAGAAAGAGTATGATGATTAAAAGTTGTTGGGATTTGGCAAATATGGCTTTGGTCATCGCAGCAATTAATAGGAAGTAATAAGGAGAGAGAGGTTTCACATATAGATATATTATCATTGACATCTTTTATGATTGGGAACACTCATTAGAATATGACATGCTAAAGAGTTGATGTTGGACAAGGAAGACAACGTAGTGAGTTATGTTTTCTTATATCTGAGATAAAGTATATTGTCATGGATCTCCTAACATGTTGAGCTTGCCTTTCCCCCTCATGCTAGACAAATTCTCAGCACCAAGTAGAAATACTACTTGTGCTTCCAAATACCCTTAAACCAGTTTAGCCATGAGAGTCCACCATATCTACCTATGGATTGAGTAAGATCCTTCAAGTAAGTTGTCATCGGTGCAAGCAATAAAAATTGCTCTCTAAATATGCATGACTTATTAGTGCAGAAAAATAAGCTTTGTACGAACTTGTTGTGGAAGTAATAAAAGCGATGGACTGCATAATAAAGTTCCACATACAAGGGGCAATATAAAGTGACGTTCTTTTGCATTAAGATTTTGTGCATCCAACCATATAAGCGCATGGCAACCTCTGCTTCCCTATGCGAAGGGCCTATCTTTTATTATTATCCTCTACCTTATGCAAGAGTCACGGTGATCTTCACCTTTCCTCTTTCATTTTATCCTTTGGCAAGCTCAGTATGTTGGAAAGAACATGATATATATATATATATATATATATATATATATATATATATATATATATATATATATATATATATATATATATATATATATATATATATATATATCTAATTGGATGTAGGGAGCATGAATTATTATTGTTGACATTACCCTTGAGGTAAAAGGTTGTGGGGCAAAAATATAAGCCCTATCTTTCTCTGTGTCCGATTAAAACTCCGTAACCACAAGTATTGCGTGAGTGTTAGCAATTATGAAGGACTAAGTGATAGTTGAGTATGTGGACTTGCTTTTAAGCTCTGACATAGACTCTTTCCGATGTTATGATAAATTGCAATTGCTCCAATGGTGAGGGTATAATTTGTTGGTGCTCAATAAGGTTTCTGATTCATACTTTGGCTTTGTGAAAAGATCATCACTTGAACATGAGTAATCATATGACAAAATCTATTTATGTTGCTGTTATGAGAATAATCATGATGCCTTCATGTCCGTATTTTATTTTTATCGACGCCTCTACCTCTAAACATGAGGACATATTTATTGTTATCGGCTTTTCGCTTGAGGACAAGCGAGGTCTAAGCTTGGGGGAGTTGATACATCCATTTTGCATCATGCTTTTATATCGATATTTATCGCATTATGGGCTATTATTTCACGTAATGTCACAATACTTATGGATATTCTCTCTTATTTTACAAGGTTTACATGAAGAGGGAGAATGCCGGCAGCTGGAATTCTGGGCTGGAAAAGGAGCAAATATTGGAGACCTATTCTGTGCAACTCCAAAAGTCCTGAAACTCCACGGAATGTCTTAAAATAAATAAAGAAAAATCATCGCCAAAGATGAAGGCCAGGGGGCCCACACCCTGCTCACGAGGGTGGGGGGCGCGCCCCCTCCCCCTGGGCGCGCCCCTACCTCGTGGGCCCCCTGGTGGCTCTCCGATGCCCATCTTCTCCTATATGAGCTCTTTCGATGAGAAAAGAATCATAAACAACCTTTCGGGACGAGACTCCGCCGCCACGAGGCGGAACCAATCTAGGGCTCCGGCAGAGCTGTTCTGCCGGGGACACTTCCCTCCGGGAGGGGGAAATCATCGCCATCATCGTCACCAACGCTCCTCTCATCGGGAGAGGGCAATCTCCATCAACATCTTCACCAGCACCATCTCATCTCCAAACCCTAGTTCATCTCTTGTATCCAATTCTTGTCTCCAAGTCCGGGATTGGTGCTAGTAGGTTGCTAGTAGTGTTGATTACTCCTTGTAGTTGATGCTAGTTGGTTTACTTGGTGGAAGATCATATGTTCAGATCCTTTATGCATATTATTACCCCTCTGATTATGAACATGAATATGCTTTGTGAGTAGTTACGTTTGTTCTTGAGGACAAGGGAGAAGTCTTGCTATTAGTAGTCATGTGAATTTGGTATTTGTTCGATATTTTGATAAGATGTATGTTGTCTAACCTCTAGTGGTGTTATGTGAACATCGACTACATAACACTTCACCATTATTTGGGCCTAGAGGAAGGTGTCGGTGTCAAAACCGGCGGATCTCGGGTAGGGGGTCCCGAACTGTGCGTCTAGGCGGATGGTAACAGGAGACAAGGGACACGATGTTTTTACCCAGGTTCGGGCCCTCTCGATGGAGGTAATACCCTACTCCTGCTTGATTAATATTGATGATATGGGTAGTACAAGAGTAGATCTACCACGAGATCGAGAGGCTAAACCCTAGAAGCTAGCCTATGGTATGATTGTTGTTCGTCCCCACGGACTAAAACCCTTCGGTTTATATAGACACCGAATAGGGTTAGGGTTACAGAGTCGGTTACAATGGTAGGAGATCTACATATCCAGATCGCCAAGCTTGCCTTCCACGCCAAGGAAAGTCCCATCCGGACACGGGACGAAGTCTTCAATCTTGTATCTTCATAGTCTAGGAGTCCGCCAACGGTGATAGTTCGCTATCCGGACACCCCTAATCCAGACTCTCTCAAGAGCCCTGAACCAGGCTTCAATGACGACGAGTCCGGCGCGCATATTGTCTTCGGCATTGCAAGGCGGGTTCCTCCTCCGAATACTTCATAGAAGGTTTTGAACACAAGGATAGTGTCCGGCTCTGCAAAACAAGTTCCACATACCACCGTAGAGAGAATAATTTTTGCACAGATCTGCTGACGTATTCCGCGGCGTGACATCACACCACGACCAAGCTTTTATACGAATCATTTTTTTACTGTTCCACCTTAGCGCATTTAGCGAGGCGGTTTCCTTGGCACGTCTTATCAAAGCGGAGATCGTGCCCCCTTATTCCGGGATTCCCATCAATACAGACGTGGGTAACCCATCCGCGCCATTGATTATGGTGCTTGGGAGATAAGCGAGTTTTACGAGGCTGGCGGGGGACGCATAGCTTCGTCCGTCCATATAAGGGGATAAGGATCCACCTTTTCACCTACGCCTTCTTCCTCCTTTGCTCATCCATTTCCGCGCACTCGAGCTCCAGCGCCCAAGTCCGCACATCCCACCTCAACCTTCTCCAACTATGTCCGGAGCGGGAGGCAGGTGGATGGCCTCCTCCGTCATGGAGGGGCACATCGAAAAGCTGCGGGAGGTCGGATACTTGTCTAGCAACATCGCGCACCGGCTACCCGACGAGGGGCAGCTCATTCCAACCCCCAGGCCCCATGAGAGGGTGGTGTTTCTCACCCACTTCCTCCGCGGACTAGGTTTTCCACTTCACCCATTTGTCCGGGGGCTCATGTTCTACTACGGCCTGGACTTCCACGATCTGGCCCCGAATTTCATCCTCAACATCTCGGCGTTCATCATCATGTGCAAGGCCTTCCTCTGCATCCAGCCCCACTTTGGCTTATGGCTGAAGATCTTCAATGTCAAGCCGAAGGTAGTGGGCGGCCGCCAAGCGGAGTGCGGAGGTGCCATGGTTGGCAAGATGGCCAAAGTCCTATGGCTTGAGGGCTCCTTTATGGAGACCATAAAGGGGTGGAAATCGGGGTGGTTCTACATCATCGAGCCGCGCGACTCTCAATGGGCGGCGGCCCCCGAATTCTGATCTGGCCTCCCCACGCGGCTCACATCATGGAAAGAGACGGGCCTGACGTGGGGGAATTTGGACGAGCTGTCCGAACTCCAAACCTGCGTCCGAAACCTGGTGGATAAGAATCTCAGGCTTGTCAACGTAATCCAGGTGATGCCCATCCGCCGGATTCTCCCATGCCAACAACGGGCCTTCAAATTGTGGGAGTTCGATCCAGCACATCACCCAACTCTGAAAAGGCTCTTCGACACTACATACGAAGATGCCTGGAAGGTGCTGTTCAAGGGCGTCGAGGCTTCCACATCCGCTACCGAAGATCTCAGATTCAGTTCGCAGCGTCAAGCCAGCGAGGTAAGTTATTTTACCCTTTATGGGACTCTTGTTTTTCATAGATTGACTCTATGTGGGATCTAAAACTCCCTAACCTTTGACAGACTGGTTGAAGACGTCCGACAGATTAACTATCCGCCCTTTGCGGAAGACCCAGCGGACGCCCGATTGTGGGGCTCTGCCCCGGCACCTCACGTGGTGCCGGAGAAGAAGGCCAAGAAGAAGGCCACGGAACTCGAAGGAGCTCCGGCGCCAGGGCTGTCAGACTCATCGCCCGACAACCCTGAGGCGGAATCCTCCTCTGAGGAAGAGGAGGAGGAAAAAGAAGCCTCTCCCCCAGCGGGGGGAGAGAAGAAAAGGGAGGCCGCCCCAACTGGGGAGGCCGGAGGACCCAAGAAGGGAAGGACCCTTCCTCCGGACTTCTCCACCAACGCCGACAACGACGAGGAGGAGTGGCCAACAAGGGCCAAGCCCCTGGCAAGATCGTAAGTGTCCGGGTACCCATGGCTCTTTTGTTCATTGCACATTGTTCTCTAATGCCGAACAATCATGCAGCCCGCCCAAGGACAAGTTCGCCGCTTCGTCGAGCGGGTCCCTGAGTTCGTCGGAAATGGAGAGTACTTCACTTCCGGCCGCCTCCTCACCTCACGCTGCGGACGACGCCGAGGTGGGGCCCCAAGGGGGGCCTGGTCAAGAGGAGGTGGCGCAGGAGGCGCCGCAAGGCAACCTCCCGGACTCCAGGCGCGTGGGGAGCGAGACCCCCAGGGGCTGTAAGCCCGACCCTCGTCCGGACTCCATACCGGAACCTTCAGCGGTTCCGAAGTCCGGCAAGCGGCCCCTTTGTAGGAAGGGTAAGACGCCGGTGTCCTCCGTCCAACCGGAGGCACCGGATAACTTACTGGAGGCGCTTAACGGCGCCTCCATCAACGAGGAGAACCGCACTGTTATGAGTGTGGTGATCCAGAAAGTTCAGCCCGCCAAGAGCGGGCTGACTGAAGCCTGTACCAGCCTTCTAACAGGCTTTGAGGTAAGTTTAGAATATGTAAAAATATTACTGCATAGACAGTAACCCTGATGCTTAGTTCGGTGTTCGGAAAGTAAAGCCGGACTAAGGATCTAAAAAGATATACGCATGAGTCTAACATAAGTATGTCAATATGGGAATGCAGGCTGCGCTGCTGACCTCTGCCGCACTGACTGAGGAGGTCAATGCATTGAAGCAGAGCCTCGAGCGGTCCGAAAACGAGCTCGGCCTTGCCAAGAAACAGCTCGAGGACAAGGAAGGTAAGTAATACCTTATTAAAGAAATACCTTATAGAAAGGATTTGGTTGCAAAAGATAACAGGAATAACATGGGTACTGCAGGGGCCACGAGCGAGGTGGCGACCCTGAAGGAGGCGGTGTCTGCGGCCGAAAACAAAGCGGCTGCGGAGCGCACCGAGCGAGAGAAGGGGGAGGCGCAACTGGCGGAGGTACGGCAAGAGCTCCAGGCTCTCGTGGAAAAACTTGTTGCCATTCTTTTCATGTGAATTGACTTCAACCTAACATAGTATTTTTTTTCTATCAATTTGGGTTTGCCAAGGAATCATAAACGAAACATGCAATTAGGATGGTCACATGACTCAAAAGACGTGATAAACAGTTCTTGACTGTCTTGCTCAAGACATATCCCATGCTCACAGTTTATTTATTTATTTCGTAAAAGGATTATATATAGTCCACTGTCTTAGGGTGTGAAAGTGAATGCCATATGTTTCCAGATTTGCTTCTCTCTTTATCTAGCTGCAGTCTATCTAAAATATTGAAGGAAAACAAATGTACATGTATCCTCTCCCGCCTAATCCATCTCCCAATGTTTGTCCTCAGTAGTACGAGTCCATCGTCCCCAACACTCGGCTTGTAGAGCCAGAGCTCATGTCAACGCCACCATTCGACCTTGCAATGATGCTGGAGTCCAAGGTCACGGTCATGGCCACCCGCGCCTCGGCTGTGTACGAGGGGGGCACAAAGCCAGGCCACACAAACGCCTAGTTTGTCGGCAGTGTCAGTGGAAGCACCAGGATTTGTTGATATGCCGACTGAGGCCAGCAACGCCAATGCATTCTGCTTCGATCCCTCCAAGGGGTTGCCCAATCTCCTTGACCCTAGCTGTTCAAGCTGTCGGCGTGTGTGACACGTCGACCATCCTCACCCGTGCCTTCGTTTCATCGATTGTGGCGTGTTCAGATTCCAGCGCCTAGCTGTTCAAGTAGTACTTTGTTACGTGTGTTCCTTCTCCTTGTCCGTCCAGCCCATGCTTGTGTCCAGATTCCAGCGCTGCGATCTAAGGCCTGAACTCACATCATGGCCGAATCTCAGCTTCCCTATCTTGTTACACCTCGTGTCACTTTTGTTCATCTTTTCTAATTCGAAAAAGGGCCACGTTTGCTCCTGGTGCTCTCTCGTTTCAGCTTTGATCCCTCCAAGGGGTTGCCCAAGCTCCGTGATGTTAGCTGTTCCTGTAGTCAGTGTGCGAGATGTCAACAATCCTCACCCTGACCTCGACCTGCACGATCTTGTGAAAAAAGTCTGTTTCGCTCTGTTACGTTGTTCATTTAATTAGCTTTATTAAATTAATCTATGAGCTCAGTATTGTTTAGCCTGAAGCATACCGAGACGTTCAGTAATGTCGAGTTGTAACATGCATGTTCAGTTTGCAGATGAGTTTCAAAGTCAAATATCTCAATTTATAGTATGTAGGATGGCACATACAATGTGTGGATCGTGGCGTGTTTAGTGTGAGTGGTACTTTTGTTATGTGTGTTCCTTCGTCATGTCCGAATTCCAGATCTGGGATCTAAGAGCATTACTAATAGTGCCCTCAAACCTTCAAACCCTTTAAAATAACCGCTTTTTTACAGTTTTCGCCGGAAAAACGCCGTAGACTAGAACCTCTAAACCCTCAAACCCGTAAAAAAATTTAGAGGTCCAACCCTCAAACCAATTTGCAATCTGTAGATGTAGGGGTTGAGGGGGAAATCTTGCCCCAACCCGCACTCCTCTTCCTCGCTGCCTCCTCCTTCGCGCGGGAGGCAACCGCTCCCCTCCCGCCCGCGTCCCGCCGCCCTCCTCCTCGTCGCCGGCCATGGAAGGCCCCTCCGCCGCCGCGCCCCCTCCCGCCGTGGCCGCCGCTCCCGCCCGCCCGTCCGCCCGCGTCGCCCGCCCGTCGCCCGCCCGTCGCCCGCCCGGCACCGCCCCGCCCGCCCCGCCTAACCGGCCGTCGCCGGCGTGGTGGCGGCGACCACGTCGGGCTAAGCGGCGGCGGGCGGGCCTCAGACCACCTGCCGCCCGGCCCGGCGCCCGCCCGTCACCGCCCCTGCCCACCTCGCCCGCGCCGGCACCCGCCCCTGCCCCCGCCCCGGCTATCAAGAAGAGCCGGCAGAAGGCGGCCTCCCTTGGGCCGCGAGGGGCGGCCTCGAAGCCGCGGAAGAAGCCCGCGGCGCGGAAGAAGCCGGCGGCGGCCGCCGTCGCCGAACCTCCTCCCGCCGCGCACGAGGTGCTCGAGGAAATGGCAACCCCATCCTCGTTCATGGACCTCCTCCAGAACGCGGAGGTCGACCTCGGGGCTCCGCCTCTAGACCCTTTTAGGGTTGGTGACGACTTGGAGGACAAGGAGAAAGATGAGGAGGATGAAGGGGATGACGAGGAGGAGGTGGCCGAGATAGGGGTGGAGGCATTCACCGTCGCTTCCCGCCCACACGCTCGATCGGTAAACTACACCGAGGCGGAAGATGTCCTCTTGGTTCGTGCTTGGGCAGCTGTGGGAATGGATGCTACCACTGGCACCGATCAAACCGGTAAACTCTATTGGCAAAGGATCGAGGACGTCTATTGTAGGATCAAGCCGAAGACTAGTGGGTTCATCCATCGCACTTACCGGTCGCTTCAAGGCCGGTGGGAGTTGATCAAGCCCGCTTGTTCTCGTTGGAGTGCGGCCATGGACCAAGTGAGGGATGCACCACCTAGTGGAACCGTGGAGAGTGACTATGTGAGTACATATTTCTTCACTATTTTGATTATGTATGTGCACTATGCTATTGGTGGGTTCTTATGTGATTTATGTGTGGTTGATAGGAGACAATTGCCGGCTTGAGGTACAAGGAGATGGCCGCTTCCAAGGGCAAGCCATTCCCATTTAAGCATGTTTGGTCAATTCTTCAAGGCTTTGACAAGTGGAAGTTGAGGGATCAAGAGACCGCACCCAAGAAGTCGGCAATGCTAAGGATGGACGATAGTGAAGATGAGGAGGAGAGGAACGTGGGCAAGCCCGAGGGAAACAAGAAGGGCAAGCTAAGGGTGAAGATGGAAGAAGAGGCGTCAAGCCTAAGGGAGAAGATGGACCACATGATGAAGGCAAGAGAGGAATTGACAACGAAGACATTGGAGACGAAGCTTCTTATCACCGAGAAGAAGAAAGAGGTCAAGCTTGCACAAGTTGAAGCAAAACGTGAAGAAGCAAAGCGCAAGGCCGAGTTGGAGGAGAGGATGATCAAGCTCAAAGAGGCAAAGGTATGGAAAGAACTCATGGTGGAAGAGAAAGAGCACATGATGATGTCCAAGAAGGACATGGATCAAGACCAATTGCAATGGTGGAAGGACTACAAGGAGGACATCGCGGGGAGGAAGAGGATGTTTCGTGTTGGGTCCTCTACTTTTCGAGGTGACACTCCGATGAGTAGTTGTGGTGATGGCGGTGTGTACGACTCCATCGGTCGCGATGGAGATGCTTGATGGAGCCCGCTTGTGGCCTAGGAGATGGCGCCGAGGTGCAACTTTTGGTGATGGTGCCGATGAGAGGAGGAAGATGATGATTTTGTGATGTAAACTATTAAACCATGCATCAATGATTGTCATTTGATAGTTTGTTTGGAAGTCGATTGTGTTCTTGTTGTCATGAAATGTGAGATGTCAAATGATAGTTTTAAAGGTTGGGGTTGAGGCAAAGACTAGAACCCTCAAATCCAATCCTTAAAGCAGTTTACGGGTTGGGTTTGAGGGTTCTAGTATTTGCCACTGTTTTTCAACCCTTAAAAGTGTCAAAAAGTGGCACAACTCAACCCTTAAAAGTGCTTTTTAGATTTGAGGGTTTGAGGGTTCTACTAGTAATGCTCTAAGGCCTGTGCTATCAAGTTCCCTATCTTGTTACACCTCGTGTCACTTTTGTTTTTCTTTTCTCTGTGGAAAAGGGCTCACGTCCGTTCTTGGTGCTCTCTCGTTTCGTCCACGGATTGCCGATCTTGCTGACCTGAAAAAATGGATTTAAATACATCAACAACCATTGTTGATGTCTCGTATGGTCAAATCGGTCACCGAATTCAGAAAAGTTGAAGTCGGGGTCACACGGAATACGTCGTGGCGAGTCAACACAGTCAGCGAGCCCAGGTGCATGTGTTTTGGTAGACGACTTACCATAGATTAAATTGGTCACTGCACTTGTTACGAAAAAGGATTTCCCCCGCTTTATATTATAAAGCAACAACCACTTACATTCAAAGCATCGATACAAACGCACATCTCACATACCCAAGGCGGATACAAGGAAGCCGGGCAACGAAACACACCCTCAACGACAACCAAACACCTACAAGATGTGCAAAAAAAGGAACCGCTTAGCGCCGACGGAGACCACCAAGAGCAATCATCCGGGAGGGTATGTGACGAACCACGCCGGACCGAGGGCTCCAAGATGATGCCTTCAAGGAGGGCACGACCACTGCACTTGTTCGACTCCAGTTCATCACAGACCAAGAATCAAAGGTCCCTTCTCAGTTCTCACACGCAATCCTGGTTCATACGGATGGTTGGGCGGCAATGCTGGTTTCTGGGCAGATGGCTGCGGCATGCCAAATCAGCCTTTCGCAGGAGGAATCGATAAAGCTTCAACTTGTTGAGAAACTTTGTTGTACTCTGCAGTTTGAAGCCCTGCGGAAGGATGTGATGATTGCTTCTGCAGGTGGTACTGTACTGCAGTAGCTGTAGCTATCGACGGAGAAGAGTGGGATGACTGCTTGGCATGGTCGGAGTCAGGAGTCGAGCATCGCTGAATCATACCCCAGGCCGGCCAAGACGATCTGCTCTGCATTTGGTTTTCTGCTGCTTCTTTCCTTTGGGTTGGTGTGTATAACAGGGCTCAGCAGCAGTTTAGTCTTCCCCTGTTCGCTGTAGCCCAATAGGTGTTGTACATACTAAGATAGCAGATGGTACTGCTCCAGCATGCGACTCATGTGAACGGCCATCATTATGACCAAGCCCACCATCAAAGATGATGTCATCTATCCATCTCGTTCAGCATTTGTGAAGGCGGTTTCTAATCCCGAGACCAAGAAATTTAAGCATTTCACAAAGGCGCGAGAAGCGGCGAGGAAGGACATTGAGAGGGCATTTGAAGTGCTGCAAGCTAGGTCTGAAATTGCTCGTGGTCCTTCTCATTACTAGAACAACAAGGATGTCTTGGCAATTATCATGACATGTTGTGTGATCCTATAGAATATCATCGAGAAAAGTATATTTTTCGTCCCTCAATTCTGGACGAAGTCTAGATTTAATCCCCCAACAATGAAACCGCATAACTTGCACTTTCAACTTTAAAACTGGACAAGCTAAGTGCGTCTCCTGATTGCAAGTGGTTTCGCGATGACATGGCGTGGTTTTGACCGGGTTAGCGTCCACGTGACAATCCTAGTCGATCTTCTTCCTCCTTCTATTTCTTCAGCTGAGCATTTGGTCGAGCAGTTGCCGTGCATCAAGCAGCAGGAGCAGGACCTGGGCGTGGAGGCCTCCGGCGCGGTGGCTCTGGTCCTGACGATCTCCGTAAGGTCGCTCCGCAAGGTCCGCGTATCAGTGAAGCGGGAGCTCATGGCGGTGGCCGATGACGCGCTTAAGACCACCTGAGCATCCGACGGCATCCACTCGCCCGCTCTAGGCGCTCCTTCCCTGACCTCTCGTGCTCGCTCCAGCCGACAGCCATGACCGAGCGGATGCGGCACCGCCACAGCTAGCTGAGTGGCAGCAACGGCAGAGCTTGTGGGCGGCACGGTGGCCGACATGACGGTGTCCTCCGAGTTGGGCAAGCAGTTCAGTAACATGCCGTCGGGCGCTGCTCCGCGCCGTCTCTGCGTTGGGAACCCAGCATCCAGCGAGTCGTGCCCCTGCTCGGCTACTACGTCGTCGGACCCGACTGCTCCTCGAACAAGGCAGCCTCCACGCCTGGCCCGCTCCCGTGGTGACTGTCGGCACACCATGGCCCCGATGGCCACGCGTGCACCGCTCGAGCTGCTGCGAAGCTGCTCTTCCACACCCTGCGCCTTGCCCAAGCTCGCCGTGCCGAGACATTGTTGGCCCTGCTGGCCGTCGCCACCGCGTACATGCCTTGGCCACGCTCGTCCGCGCCGATGCATGTACGTGCTTGATGGCAGGTGATCCTGATGGGAGATGGCCGGGAGAGCAGCATGGCCCATGCGAGCGGCATGCACAACACATGTTCGATATTTTGTCTCAATGGAGGTAAACACGAGCGCTGCATGTGTGTGTTTTTTTTCCTTTTCTTTGTACCTAAAAGCTTGGCCTGGTGTCACTTTGAACTGGTCAAACCACGGTGAGTCATCCTAGGGTGCAACTTGTCTGGTTTCATAGTTGACGTATCAAATCTAGACTTTGCCAAGACTTGAAGGACGGAAAATATACTTTTCTCTACAAATAACCACATCAGGTACATCAGTAGCACCAGATAGTTTAATATTTTATCCGACAGAAAGTCCATGCTGCGTCTGAAGCTAGATAATGCTGGTTAGCTGACATGTGTCAAGAGGGCCTCGTTTTTCCAAAGTCGACGTTCCGCCGACGACGAGGCGCCACGGTGACTTCGTAAATCTCAAGATGATATGCCGGCTCAGTCTCTCAAAGGTGCTCATAGAGGTAGGGTGTGCGTGTGTGCGTTCATAGGGATGAGCGTATGCATGTGTATATGAGCGCTTGTGTCTGTACTGATGCTAAAAAAAAGACACCAGCTTTTTTCTTGTTTGCAAACGGTTACCTTGTCGAACGATCTGCTGCATCTCTGTTTCAAAATGAGGTCACCCTAGGTTGTAGTGGTTGCTTGCTAACATGATTAGCTCTTTCACCTGCTTCATCCGCCGCTCCTTCAAGCGGAGGTACGCAACGAACTTGACGAAGGACGAGTTGGGGATGAGGCTGAGGTTCGCCGCGGCGTTGCCGAAGTCCTCGTTGAGCCCGACGGTGAGCATGCTGAGGAGGAGGTCATCATCGATCTTCGCGCCAATATCGCGGAGCTCGTCAGCGAGAGTCTTCAGGCGGCGACAATAGCCGTCGACGGAGGTGTTGTCCTGGTGACACCCAAAAAACTCTTGCCGCAAAAAAATGTGACACTGGAGCTGGTTGTCGGTGAAGAGCCCGTTCAGCTTGGTCCACACGGTGCAAGCATCGTCACTGTCCTTCATGACCATCTGGAAGAGGTCCGGCGAGATGGTGAGGAAGAACCAGCGAATGATCGTGGTGTCGATGGTGGACCAGTCATGGATCTCGGGGACGATGTTGGAGTCGACGGTGTCGTCCACGTGGTCGATGAGGTGATTCTCCCGGAACACGAGGGAAAAATATGTCTTCCACGTGTAGTAGGAGGAGTCTGCCTGCGAGAGATGAACCGGCACCCGCTCGAAGATGTTGAGGTTGCGGATTTCGGCGACGCCGAGGGTGGGCGCCGCGAACGGGTTGGAGTTGGTGGACGCGGAGGAGGTGACGAACGACATAGCAATGACGGGACGGGGCGGGCGGCTTAGACGACTCGGGTGAGGACTCAGCTGCGGGCGATACGCGGTAGCTTGGCGGGCGATACGCGCGGCAGCGGCAGCTTGGCGATGTGCATGGCTTGGTGATGCCTGCGCCGTGTGGGGCTAGCGAGCGGCGGCGGCTGTAGCGGCTTGGCAACGCGGGCGTGTCGGGTAGCGGCTTGGCGAGCGGGGCTAGCGGGCTAGCGAAGCGGGGCAGCGGGTGCAGCGGCTTGGCAACGCGAGCATGTCGGGTAGCAACGGGCGGGCAGGGCTAGCGGGCTAGCGAAGCAGCGGCTTGGCGAGTAGTAGCGCACGAGGAAAGGAGAAAAGGAAGCAGCGGCCGGCGCGATTGACGCCTAGGCGGCGACGGCGAATGGGAGGCGGCGGCGGCGGCGCGGAGGAGCGCGCGGCGGCGATGGCGGCGGCGGAAGACTAGGGTTTAGAACCTAAAAATTGATACCTTGTAAGATGTGGTAATTGCACGATGTATTGATCTTCGTGCATAGGCACGTATATATGATGTACAATGGTGGGCCACGGACCTCAACTATACAACAAACTAGGAGGCGGGCACAGTACACAATATACACATAACACATATATACTCAACACTCATCACACGTTAAAAATGAAATGATAGATATTTCCTGAATGACTTGCTGACACCTACACCTTGCTCATACTGTTTTGCTTTCATAAGAAGTGCTAACCAAGACTAGAGATGTATGGAAGTCCTATATATACCTTCTGCCCTCGGATATCAATCAAGTGAGTGAGATATGTTTACTAATTTGTTTATCTCTTTATTATCCAGCTTCAAATAGTCTGAAATATTGGAAGGAAACAAAAATACCACGGTAACATGTACTTGATGTAAATCTGTATTGACTCATGACACTGATGATAATTGGAAGGTGTGGCTGTGTGCATCACATGATGCAGAGGCCGTGGGTTTTTCTCTTACTAGATGACCCGTTACGCCAACGACGCAGAGGGCGAGAGCAAACCAAGCATTTGAAGCAAGCTCGTCAAAATATTTAGTCATAAGGAAATATATACTTAGATATGATGCTGATACATAGCATTATAAGAAGTTTTGATAGCCATTTACAATGCTTTTAAAAAGCAAGCAACATAGGCAGAGATGCCTCATATAGATAAGCATACATAATTTGTGCAGAGAAGATTTCTTAGGCCGATTGTAGTCTTCTGAGGGTGTGCATGCATGAATAAGCAGACTTGTTATTGTTGGATAATGCTTGTATGGGCATTCCTCTGAAGGACTTGTCATTTCTCTCCATCCAGATCCCACATACGGCAACAATGAAAGTTTCCATGAACAGGGGTGTGTGCCAAGTTTGATTTCCCATGTGCATCATCTTAAGTCTGCATTCATAGTTTGGCCAAGTCACCCCAGAGAATTGCCAGGGTTTCCTCAGGAGGATTATCACACAACAGGCATGTATAGTCATTAGCAACTCTGTAGTGCCTCCTGCGTAGCATATTTCTCATATTCAGCCTGTCAGCCAAGAGAAGCCAGGCGAATACCTTTCCATTTCATATTGCACTTGGCTTTCCAAATCCAGTTAAACGCAGCATCAACCGACATCTCTCTGAAGTAATTTGTGAGAATGCTGGTGGAATCCCCACTTCTCATATGAGGACTGTAGAAGGAGCAATGCATGAAAAAAAAAGGAAGTCAAAGTTAGCAGATAGAAAGAAATATGAGGAATGCATCTATCATGCCTCATGCATGTAACTTATCATTATAAACGAAAAGCTGTCAAGCAAACTTCATTCAGAATAGAAAGGGGAGACCAGGCAAACAGAAAAATGAGAAATACGGTAACGACTACTAATCCATCAAACTGTGAATTCCAGACCTTTGTTTCAATAGGAATATCCACGTCATCGAGCAAAAAGAGGGCACAAACGATGAGCTATATTTAGGAATGAAGCAAATCACATTAGAAAAGAAACCCTTCTGAGTTAATTGCACTTGCGCACACACAAATGAAATGGAAAACTGTCGTGCTTATGCCCATGATCAAGCCTCTCCCACATAAAAGCTACAATGAGACCTAAAGGGAGGGAAGCTGGAGGAGGAGAAAGCAGAGAGATGACCTGCGTCGCGAGGCCTATAGTGCAAACGCTCATCAACTCCGGAGAGAATTGCCCAGAGTAATCCAAACTGGTACAAAACAATACATAAATTGTTTGCGTCAATATACGATCCTTTCAGTTTGAGAAGAGTTCAAAACTATCTTACGAATTCTTGCAAGCCTTCCTACTGTACTGATCATGTAAAATTTGTGAAATTATTACAAGTATTTTTTTTCTCTAGAAATCTCCAATCCGATGTTTCAAGAAGAGGAGTTGGAGACCATGTTGATGAAAGTAAATTATGGAAGAAAAGAAGCCAATTCCACTATGAATATCTTAGTTATGCAATTCCCATAAAGTAAAACAAAATGGTTTAAATAACCTTCTGTCAGGGTAAATTAGAGTTCTTGCATTCCTTTTATTTGACTCACACTTGCCTGCTGCTCATTGCCTACTACTCTTAGCTATAAGGAGGTGATCCTAATATAAGCACTATTTCTTCCGGCTATACAAATTATTGTGGCCATCAAGTTAATTCAAGCACTCAACATTCTACGACATACATGATCTAATTGTTGTCAGTACAGATGCTATCATAGAGCTATCTACAAAAGTTAAATAGGATTAAACACAAGACAAAATAAAAGTTTGTCACACCAAATCCCTGTCACCTAATCTCTTTCTCATTTTCAACTTCAAACCAACATCGAAAACAATAATAATCTAAAGCAAAATGAAATCAGAATCATTTGTTCATCGACACAGAAGCAAATAATTCACCTAATACTAAATCCAAGTAAAAGGACTAACCATAATTAATTGGCTAGGCTGCCCATCAAAAGAAACCTCTGCATAAGAAGCAGACCTTGCAAAAACTTGGGACTAATTAGGTGGATCTAAAACAAAACATGTCCTCACCTCCTCCTGCAGTCCTGCTCCAACACCTCGTGTATCTCGGCACCTCCTCACGTTAAGACCATAGCAGCCGGGAACGCGGGTCGACGCCGCGTCCCGTGTACCGGGTTCATCGACCCCAATCGAGGGTCGGTATCGAGTGTGGGTCGATAGGATTCGACGGCCGGCCGGTACGCATTCCCATGAAGACCAGACGTTGCAGGTACAAGGAATAAAAAAAAACACCGTGGTCGTAACTGTAGGCGAGATAATTTAGGAACAGAGGGGCAGAAAGGAGGTAAAATAACAGTGGTCCTCTAATACTGGATGGACTTCCTTAATTTGCTATATTAGAGTTGCCATGGTATCAGCCTAATCAATCCAAACCCTAGCCACCGCCCGTCACTTCCGCTCAGCGCGGCCCCCGGGGCGGTCGGCCTTCATGACCGCCGTCGGGGGCCGCGCCGCCCGTACCAAGGGTCCGTCCGCCGGTCGTGTTGACCGGCTGTCCTAGATAGTCTTTTTCTCGATCCGTTGATTGAGTTTTTTCTCTTGCGTCGATCGGTTGATCGGCGTTTCTTTTTGAATTTCCAATCTATGATCGGTTTGCGTCGCCCGCCGCCGCCTCAACCACCGCGCCTCTACTCTAACTTTGGCATCGACTCCACCAGCATCTTCTCTGACTCGGCGTCCTCGCGTGGAACACGCAGTCGCGTAACTAGGGGCTGGACAGGGTGGTCGGACCACCCTGAAATTTTCTCCATAGCCAAAATATAGGGTAGAATTATTAATATCTCTGAAAATACATAGAATTACATGAAATTTTTCATTGTTGGACCACCCTGGGCACACGGTGCCCTGAACGGCCGCCATCCGCGCCTTCGTTCGCAAGTCACTGCGCCAACTGTCGTCACCTCGATCGCATCGGGACTTCTTCATCAACCCCACGTCCATCTACCTCGGCTGCATCATGCTTCTTCCTGCAAGACGGTGCGTCTTGGTGGAACTCGTGGCCGCCTCATGCCGCAGGTCACCGCGCGTCCAACGCACGCGTTGGATACAACGACCACGGCCGCCCGTGAGTGCTACGCTGGCCCAACACGCGTTTTTCACTTGGACATCAAGTCATACAGGCATCTAGTTGGCCTGGTCAAATCTGATGCTTGGGCTTGTGGCTTCGCACAACGTGTCACCCCTGCCGGTCGTCGTGTGCTGCTAAGTCCGACAATGCATAGCGACGACAGACGCTTCGACTTTGCATACGTTTGGACTGATCACCTAAGCGCATGCAATCCGCCTCATCTACGCCGAGCGACCGTTCTGGCCCATCGGTTACCGCGCACCTTCGCATGTCCAATGAAGATCATCACCGAGTACAGCCCGCCCCTTCACCGATCAAGCATCGGGCTGCCATTGTGTCGCCCAGTTGGGATGCTGCGCCGCCGCCCCGTGGTTCTCCTTGCGGCTGCATCGACCCGTCTGCTGCCGCTGCATCGCCCTTTGGGCCGTAGTGCCGCGGCCCGCGGTCTACCGTCATCCCGAGGACGCCCGTTCCAGGCCATCTTCGTGGCTGCACCGGCCCTCACGCTGCCGCTGCGTCGCCCCATCAGGTCGTAGCGAGCGTGGCACGCGGTCTCCGCCGTCGCCCGAGGCCGCCCCTATGGCTGCACCGACCCGCGCTCGCCGCTACGTCGCCCCTTTGGGTCGTAGCGTCGCAGACCGCGGTCACCCGTCGCCGCCACGAGGTCTTCCGCAGTTGCTCTGACCTGCCCGCCGCCGGTGCGTCGCCCCTTCGGGCCGTAGCGCCGTGGCTCGCGGTTCACCGTCGTCCCCGCCCGTTGACCTCTCGTGGTATGCGCCGCGACATCTTCCTCGGCGCGGGAACGCCACCGTCCGCACTGGTCTTCGTCACGCTGTTGGGTTCCCCCGCCTACTTCGAGCACCGCCGCCGCGTTCCTAACTTAGCAGCCACCGCCGTTAGGCCGCCGCCGCCGCTCTTTTTTGGCCGCCGCTGCTGCTACCCCGTAGCCGCGGCGGCCGCCCATCCACCCCCCTTCGTCTTTGTTCAGCACCAGCCCGTCGCCAGCGTCGTCGTCATCTACCCCGACCACTTCGTCTACTCCGACCCCCGATGGCGACATTGGCCCTGTGCCTATTGGCACTGCAACCATCGTCGAGTCCTTCTCTGCTGGCCTCTTCGACTTCTTCGACATGGCGTACAACTCGTGCAGGTCCCAGTCTCGATGCCCGATGCTGGCAACACCAAAGCGTGCCTTCATCCACGACGTGTCCCGGGCCTGGCAAGCCTGGTTGGCGCTTCTTCAATTTCATTTTCGTCCGTCTCGCATGCTCGGTGCTGGCAACACCGGTGCGTGCCTTAAATCTATGATGGGTCCCGGGCATGGCAACCCCGCGCGATGCGTCGTCAACAACGTCTTCTCCCCGGCGCACCACTACTTTGACACCACTGCGCCCATGACTAACTCAGCGCCTCCTTGCGCCTGTGGCTCCACGGCGAATTCCTCAAGACCGGCCACCCCGACTCAACATCGACCACGACATTCTTGGCACTGCTACCTTGACCACGGCTCCACCACACACGCTCTCGGCTACCACGACAAACGGCACACAGGGCTACCGCCTTGCTTGAGCAACCTCGTCGAGTTTCCACTCCAGCCATGACTTCCGCGATGCATCGACCATTACGACTGTGGGGGGTGTCAGTCGGCTAGCTTTCAGATTCTTCTCCAATCTCACTGTCTGCGTCGCTACCGTTATGACTGTGGGGGGATCTTGATTAATTTGATTGTATTGGAAGCACATGATAGACTAGGAAGTATTTTGGCTTGTCTTATACTCTAAAAAGATCATGTACTCCTATATATATGTCAACAAGGCTCAAGCAATACAATAAACTATTCCACCAAATCTCTCTCTCTCTCTCTTCTAACAACACTTAATGCCAATGAAGTCCGCTTGGATCTCTCCCTGGGGTTGCCCCATCTCCATGGCACCATTCATACAACGGGCATGTGCAGTCCCCTGCACCTGCTGGATTTTGAATCTGTTTTCTTCCTATCAGTTTTATTTTAGCTTCAATAAACTAGTGAGGTTGGCATTATTCATCCGGAACCTTACTCGGCACTGTTCAGTATATGAAACTTACGGGGCATTGAGTATAATAAGTTTGCAAATCTGTCCAACTTATACTCTTGTACTGTTGTATAATAAGTTGGTTACTGTAGATAATTCAAGACAACTTATACAAGTTCTTGATAATTTGCCCCACATTAAAGAAATACCTTATAGAAAAGGTTTTGGTTGCAAAAAATAACAGGAATAACTTGGGTACTGCAGGGGCCACGAACGAGGTGGCGACCCTGAAGGAAGCGGTGTCCGTGGGTCGAAACAAAGCGGCTCAAGGAACGCACCGAGCGAGAGAAGGGGGGGCGCAGCTGGCCAAAGATGAAAGAGCTCCAAGCTCTCATGGAAAAACACGAGAGTTTGGAGCGTGACTCGAAGACTCGAGAGTCCGAGCTCGCCTCGGCTCTTGAGAGTGCCAAAGCTGCTAAGGCCGAGGCCCAAAAAGCCCTCCAAGAAATGGAGTCTTTAAAGAAGATAGCGGCGGTAAGGCATTCTTTATGCAAAGCAAGCATGTGAAAGTGAATTACCTATTACTTACCCGGATTCGAGCTCTCCAGAGCATTCGCAGATTTGCCCGTGGTGTGTCCGATGCTGCCGCATTCTACCGCGCCAAGGAGGGAGCTCGACGGAAAAGGTGTTCGGTATCGAATGCTGAGGCCGACCATCCGGTGCCCTGAGCGACCAGCTGAAGCAGCTGGTCGAGCTCCATAAGGTCGCCGAACAGGCCATGAAGGGCCTTATAAGCGCGCTGTGGCCATTGGAGGCCATGCCCGGAGCTACTTGGCTTGGTGCAGCGGCTGGTGGATGCCTGTCCGCGGCTTGAAGTCATCAAGCGCTCCGTTTGCATTGAAGGTGTCCGTCGGGCCCTTCCTGTGCTAAAGTGCACTGGGGCAAGCTGGATGCAGAGAGGCTTGTGATGGACGGGCCACCGAAGGGCCATGAGCATCGCACGCCCGAAATGTACTATGAGGGCCTCCTGAAGGGTGCCCGCCGAATAGCGGATGAGTGCTCCAAAGATGTAATTTTTGAATAAAAACTCGCATTTGTTATCATGTACGCTGAAAACTTGTTCATATGCGCTAAGCAACGCTTATTAATTTAAAATATTACCTTCTGTGCGGCCGTTTATCAAATTTGAGAGATGGCAAGTCGTTGGCTTCAGCCCCATGCCACAGTGCTGGGGTGTTGGGATAAACTTGAGCACTCTTGTTCCCATTCTTGGGTCCATCTAGGAGGCGCTCAACACAACGAACAAGGCAACCGGACTTATAATGCTTGAACACTCTCACTTAGCCATAGAATTCTATAATTTTAAATTTGGTGAAGCCCCTAGTATTCGGAAGACCGAGTTGGGCGCTATCACGCCTTGGCGGACAATTCGGTTCCTCGCTCTAAGCGGCATAAGTCTTTAGGGACTCGAAAAACCTCTCGAACAGCGACCGGCTCTCGCCCTATCATGACGGTCAGTTTTAGCTTTCTCCACTGAGGTGCTCGACCCAGCTCAACTGGGGCACAATCGCAGTGGTTCTCCTGGTGCTACCTTAGCCGATATAGCGGAACGTAAGGTACCAAAACACGGGAGCCGGTCAAACCCAACTATTGACCCAAGACATGATTCGGAGCCAATTCATATAATGCTATAAGTTCGGGTGCCGCACTTGTGAAAGTGTTCGGACTTATCACACCATAATTTTGGGATACTTAAGCCCCTGGTGTACCGGCCGTACCAAAGTGTACGGTTGCAACATGTCGTGAAATGAACATATGTATATATAAATGAAGTAGAGCAATAATAAGCAAAAGTTATGTATTGTTTATTCAAAGAGGTACTGCAATGGAAGCAGAGCGATACAAATAGTGCGATAGGCAAGGGATGGGACTATCTAACATGTCCCCCTCCAGGGTAAGCTGCGGGATGGTATGTAAAACAGGTATAATGCTCGTAATAGAGACCACCTGAACACTTGCGTGGCTTTCTGCTTCCCTGGCTGTTGCATCGGGAGTTCGGCGACTCTAGTGCCGGACAGGACTGATGAAAGACGGAGTCCTGAAAGTAAGAAAAAGTAAGAAAAAGGGAAAAAAAAGAAAAAGAATGACATAATCGGGAGCCCCTGGTGCGGTCGAGCCGCATTCTTGGCGTGCCGTGGTCTTGCCCCTCCCCATATGCCCATGGTATCTCCAGAGCGTAATTATGTACGCGTAATACTAACCGCAATTTCGCGAGGGGCGGGGTTGGGGCCGTGTTACTCTGGCGATGCTTGAATCGTGCCAGGCTGTCTTGTTGTAGGTTACTCCGGGCGCGCTTGGCAGTGTCCGGACGCTTAGTGGCCGGAATCAAGAATTGCTGTGAGAGGCTGCTTTGTACCTGCGCCGCGAGGGCCGCCATGTGCTCCTCCGTTCGGAGAGAGCGTTCGGTGTTTCCATTGACCGTGATTACTCCTCGAGGGCCTGGCATCTTGAGCTTGAGGTATCGTGGTGCGGCACCGCATTGAACTTTACAATGCGGTTCGTCCGAGCGATGCATGATAGCCGCTGCGGAATGGGACGATGTCGAAGATTAACTCTTCGCTTCGGAAGTTATCCGGGGATCTGAAGACCACTTCGAGTGTAATTGAGCCCGTACAACTGGCCTCTACACCCGGTATGACGCCTTTAAAGGTCGTCTTTGTAGGTTTAATCCTTGAGGGGTCTAATGCCCATTTTGCGCACTGTATCCTGTTAAAGCAGGTTCAGGCTGCTACCGCCGTCCATCAGGACTCTGGTGAGGTGACATCCGTCGATAATTGGGTCAAGAACCAATGCGGCGAAGCCGCCATGACGGGTGCTAGTCGGGTGGTCCCTTCGATCGAAGGTGATCGGGCAGGAAGACCATGGGTTGAACTTCGGGGCGACTGGTTCCATCGCATATACGTCCCTTAGTGCACGCTTCCGCTCCCTTTTGGGTATGTGGGTTGCATATATCATGTTCACCGTCCGCACTTGCGTGGGAAAACCCTTCTGTCCTCTATTGTTCGGCGGCCGGGGCTCTTCCTCGTCATCGCTATGCAGCCCCTTTTCATTGAGTTCGGCGCTTAACTTGCATGCTTGCTTGAACACCCAACAGTCTCTGTTGGTGTGATTGGCTGGTTTTTCTGGGGTGCCATGTATCTGGCACAAGCGATCG
Organism: Aegilops longissima; assembly: GCA_021605205.1. Classification (NCBI taxonomy): domain Eukaryota; kingdom Viridiplantae; phylum Streptophyta; class Magnoliopsida; order Poales; family Poaceae; genus Aegilops; species Aegilops longissima. The sequence goes on from CM038676.1 coordinate 626,739,300, forward strand.
AGTATTCGGTCCAAGTTGGACGTGCCCTGGGTATTTCCTTTGAATGGCTTCTTTCGCTGACCGGGTTTAGAGCCTCTGAATCCGGCATTGACGGCCGTGTCTTCAGTGTTTTCGCCGTTAATGCGGCGCTTGTTTTTGTTGCGACGCGACCTGCCATTGCTGTCCTTGGTATCCGAACTATCAGGATGTTTGGCCAAGTTGTTGCTTCGAGCTAGCCAGCTGTCCTCTCCCGCACAAAAGTGGGTCATGAGTGTTGTGAGGGCTGCCATGGATTTTGGCTTTTCCTGTCCTAGGTGCCTGGCAAACCACTCGTCGCGGATGTTATGTTTGAAGGCTGCAAGGGCCTCTGCATCCGGACAGTCAACGATTTGATTTTTCTTTGTTAGGAACCGTGTCCAGAATTGTCTGGCCGATTCTTCTGGCTGTTGGATTATGTGGCTAAGGTCATCGGCGTCGGTGGTCGCACATATGTGCCCTGGAAGTTATCAAGGAATGCGGCTTCCGGTCCTCCCAACAACCAATTGATTCTCTGGCAAGCTGTTGAGCCAATGCCGAGCGGTCCTTTAAGCTTGAGTGGGAGGTATTTGATGGCATGTAGATCATCACCGTGGGCCATGTGGATATGGAGGAGATAGTCCTCGATCTAGACCGCAGGATCTGTGGTGCCATCGTATGATTCGATGTTTACGGGCTTGAAGCCCTCGGGGATTTGATGATCCATTACTTCATCGTGAAGCATAGTGGGTGTCTGGCGCCTCAGTATTGGGCTATATCACGGCGTAGCTCATATGAGCTTTGTCATCGTGTTCGCCCGGCGGGTTTGTTGTATCCGTGCGACGGTAATCATCCAGCGTCGTTACGCCCACGCGATCCGTGAACCGATCTTGTATGTTTTCCTTATCCTCCAATATATCTCGCAAGTCCGCGCGTTTTCCGTGTCTTGGTACTTTTGAGCGGCGTCGGGGTGTGGCTTGAGCGGAGGGCCGAGAGGCTTCTCTGTCGCGGCCACGGGGTGGCCGGTCTGCCATGTCGTGCGCTGGTGACTTGGGTGCTTCCTCCTCTAGTCAAGGCAACGGCCTGCGTTTGGGGTAGCTTTTGGAGGGGCGTTCGAGTTCATACTCTTGGCTGCAAGGACTTGATCCATCCGTCGCCTAGCAGGTCTTGATCAGCTCTAAGATGTTGCTGCTTTTCTTGAGGCTGCTTGCCGTGGCTATAAGCCTGCGTTTGAAACGCTCCTGTTGGCGGGATCCTCGAGCACGACAAATTAAATGCGTCGTCGAGGCTTGCCTCATCCTCGGAGGGAGGCGCATAATTATCGTCCTCGACCTCTCTTGCTGCCGCACTGTCGTGCGGACTTGCTTCTCCCTCCTCCTGCGCTGAGTCCTGCTGGAGGGGGTTCTCTTCGGCACTGTCTGGGGTGTTATTATCTCCCGTGTCGGAATCACCGTTTTTATTGTGGCGAGATTTAGAGCGGCGCCGCTGACGTCGGCGCTTCGGCTGTTACTTGGAGGGGTCATCCTCCGTTGTTCCATCGCCGTTCCCATCTTTTGGGATGTCCACCATGTATATGTCATATGACAAGGTGGCCTTCCAGTGCCCTGTAGGCGCTGGGTCTTGGTCGTCTCCGGCATCGTCGCCCATACCGTCGATGTCTTCGGAGTCGTAGTCTAGCATGTCGGTTAAATCATCGATAGTGGCTACCAAGTGGGTGGTGGGTGGGCGTTGAATTTCTTCGTCGTCCGTATCCCAACCTTCCTGTCCATAGTCCGGCCAGGGCTCTCCGGATAAAGAGAGAGACTTTAGTGAATTCAGGATGTCGCCAAAGGCGAGTCTTTGAAAGACGCCCATGGCGATGAACTCCATGACCGGCGCCCAATCGGATTCGATTGGCAGGGGCGCGGAGGGTTCGGAGTCCGGAGAGGAGTCCGGCACCCTGGAGTCGAGGTCTTCGCAAAGGACAGGAATGGAGTTCGGCTCGATCGCCGTAGAGATTGTAGCCCCCGAGGCGGTGTCCAACCACTCGTCCTCGATCGGGGAGTCCGGCTCCGGATTAAGGGTCGGAGCGGATACTGGTGCGGCCTCCAGGGCACTGGTCGGCTGCAGAGCTAGATCATGCCCATCGAGACAGTGCGGCACGCTTGGCTGTGGCTCGAATCCGTCGAAGATCAAGTCTCCGCGGATATTGGCCGTATAGTTCAAATTTCCAAATCTGACCTGATGGCCAGGGGCGTAGCTTTCGATCTGCTCCAGATGGACAAGCGAATTGGCCCGCAGTGCAAAGCCGCCGAACACGAAGATCTGTCCGGGGAGAAAAGTCTCACCCTGGACCACGTCGTTGTTGATGATCAAAGGAGCCATCGGGCCTATCGGTGACGACACAGAGGAACTCTCAATGAAAGCACCAATGTCGGTGTCAAAACCGGCGGATCTCGGGTAGGGGGTCCCGAATTGTGCGTCTAGGAGGATGGTAACAGGAGACAAGGGACACGATGTTTTTACCCAGGTTCGGGCCCTCTCGATGGAGGTAATACCCTACTCCTGCTTGATTAATATTGAGGATATGGGCAGTACAAGAGTAGATCTACCACGAGATCAAGGAGGCTAAACCCTAGAAGCGAGCCTATGGTATGATTGTTGTTCGTCCTATGGACTAAAACCCTCCGGTTTATATGGACACCGGATAGGTTAGGGTTACACAGAGTCGGTTACAATGGTAGGAGATCTACATATCCGTATCGCCAAGCTTGCCTTCCATGCCAAGGAAAGTCCCATCCGGACACGGGACGAAGTCTTCAATCTTGTATCTTCATAGTCTTGGAGTCCGGCCGTGACGATAGTCCGGCTATCCGGACACCCCCTAGTCCGGGACTCCCTCAATCTCGTTACTGGCAAGTCTCTTTACTCGTTCCGTCATGCTTCATCCCGCAACTAACTCATTAGTTATATTGCTTGCAAGGCTTATAGTGATGAGCATTACCGAGAGGGCCCAGAGATACCTCTCCGATACACGGAGTGACAAATCCTATTCTCGATCTATGCCAACCCAACAAACACCTTCGAAGACACCTGTAGAGCATCTTTGTAATCGCCCAGTTACGTTGTGATGTTTGATAGCACACAACGTGTTCCTTCGATATTCAGGAGTTGCATAATCTCATAGTCAAAGGAACATGTATAAGTCATGAAGAAAGCAATATAAATAAAACTTAACAATCATTATGCTAAGCTAACGGATGGGTCTTGTCAATCACATCATTCTCTAATTATGTGATCCCGTTCATCAAATGACAACACATGTCTATGGTCAAGAAACATAACCATATTTGATTAACGAGCTAGTCAAGTAGAGGCATACTAGGGATACTTTGTTTTGTCTATGTATTCACACATGTACTAAGTTTCCGATTAATACAATTCTAGCATGAATAATAAACATTTATCATGATATAAGGAAATATAAATAACAACTTTATTATTGCCTCTAGGGCATATTTCCTTCAGTCTCCCACTTGCACTAGAGTCAATAATCTAGATTACCTAGTAATGATTCTAACACCCATGGAGTCTTGGTGCTGATCATGTTTTGCTCATGGAAGAGGCTTAGTCAACGAGTCTGTAACATTCAGATCCGTATGTATCTTGCAAATCTCTATGTCTCTCTCCTTGACTTGATCGCAGATGGAATTGAAGCGTCTCTTGATGTGTTTGGTTCTCTTGTGAAATCTGGATTCCTTTGCCAAGGCAATTGCTCCAGTATTGTCACAAAAGATTTTCATTGGACCTAATGCACTAGGTATTACACCTATCGGATATGAACTCCTTAATCCAGACTCCTTCATTTGCTACTTTCGAAGCAGCTATGTACTCCACTTCACACGTAGATCCTGCCATAATGCTCTGCTTGGAACTGCACCAACTGACAGCTCCACCATTCAATATAAATACATATCCGATTTGCGACTTAGAGTCATCCGGATCAATGTCAAAGCTTGCATCGAAGTAACCATTTACGACAAGCTCTTTGTCACCTCCATAAACAAGAAACATATCCTTAATCCTTTTCAGGTATTTCAGGATGTTCTTGACCGCTGTCCAGTGATCCACTCCTGGATTACTTTGGTACCTCCTTGCTAAACTTATAGCAAGGCACACATCAGGTCTGGTACACAGCATTGCATACATGATAGAACCTATGGCTGAGGCATAGGGAATGACTTTCATTTTCTCTCTATCTTCTGCAGTGGTCGGGAATTGAGTCTGACTCAACTTCACACCTTGTAACACAGGCAAGAACCCTTTCTTTGACTGATCCATTTTGAACTTCTTCAAAACTTTATCAAGGTATGTCCTTTGTGATAGTCCAATTAAGCATCTTGATCTATCTCTATAGATCTTGATGCCCAATATATAAGCAGTTTCACCGAGATCTTTCATTGAAAAATTCTTATTCAAGTATCCTTTTATGCTATCTAGAAATTCTGGATTATTTCCAATCAATAATATGTCATCCACATATAATATTCAAAATGCTACAGAGCTCCCACTCACTTTCTTGTAAATACAGGCTTCTTCAAAAGTCTGTATAAAACCATATGCTTTGATCACTTTATCAAAGCATATATTCCAACTCTGAGAGGCTTGCAATAGTCCATAAATGGATCGCTGGAGCTTGTACACTTTGTTAGCACCTTTTGGATCGACAGAACCTTCTGGTTGAATCATATACAACTCTTCTTTAACAAATCCATTAAGGAGTGTAGTTTTGACATCCATTTGCCAAATTTCATAATCATAAAATGCGACAATTGCTCACATGATTCGAACAGACTTAAGCATTGCTACGGGTGAGAAGGTCTCATCGTAGTCAACTCCTTGAACTTGTCGAAAACCTTTTGCAACAAGTTGAGCTTTGTAGACAGTAACATTACCGTCAGCGTCAGTCTTCTTCTTGAAGATCCATTTATTTTCTATGGCTTGCCGATCATCGGGCAAGTCCACCAAAGTTCACACTTTGTTCTCATACATGGATCCCATCTCAGATTTCATGGCCTCAAGCCATTTTGCAGAATCTGGGCTCATCATCGCTTCTTCATAGTTTGTAGGTTCATCATGGTCTAGTAACATGACTTCCATAATAGGATTACCGTACTACTCTGGTGCGGACCGTACTGTGGTTGACCTACGAGGTTTGGTAGTAACTTGATCTGAAGTTTCGTGATCATCACCATTAGCTTCCTCACTAATTGGTGTAGGAATCACTAGAACTGATTTCTATGATAAACTACTTTCCAATTCGGGAGAAGGTACAATTACCTCATCAAGTTCTACTTTCCTCCCACTCACTTCTTTCGAAAGAAACTCCTTCTCTAGAAAGGATCCATTCTTAGCAACGAATATCTTGCCATCAGACCTGTGATAGAAGGTGTACCCAACAGTTTCCTTTGGGTATCCTATGAAGACGCATTTCTCCGATTTGGGTTCTGTTGGAAATATGCCCTAGAGGCAATAATAAAAGTATTATTATTATATTTCCTTGTTCATGATAATTGTCTTTATTCATGCTATAACTGTATTATCCGGAAATCGTAATACACGTGTGAATACATAGACTACAATCGTCCCTAGTAAGCCTCTAGTAGACTAGCTCGTTGGTCAACAGATAGTCGTGGTTTCCTGACTATGGACATCAGATGTCATTGACAACGGGATCACGTCATTAGGAGAATGGCGTGATGGACAAGACAATCCTAAGCATAGCACAAAGATCGTGTAGTTCGTTTTGCTAGAGCTTTTCCAATGTCAAGTATCTCTTCCTTAGACCATGAGATCGTGCAATTCCGGATACCGTAGGAGTGCTTTGGGTGTATCAAGCGTCACAACGTAATCGGGTGACTATAAAGGTGCACTACAGGTATCTCCGAAAGTGACCATTGGGTTGACACGGATCGAGGCGGGATTTGTCACTCCGTATTACGGAGAGGTATCACTGGGCCCACTCGGTAATGCATCATCATAATGAGCTCAAAGTGATCAAGTGTCTGGTCACGGGATCATGCATTGCGATGCGAGTAAAGTGACTTGCCGTAACGAGACTAAGCGAGGTATTGGGATACCGACGATCGAGTCTCGGGCAAGTAACATACCGTCGACAAAGGGAATAGAATACGGGTTGCTTGAACCCTTGACATCGTGGTTCATCCGATGACAACATCGAGGAGCATGTGGGAGCCAACATGGGTATCCAGATCCGCTGTTGGTTATTGACTTGAGGTAGTCTCGGTCATGTTCGCATGTCTCCCAAACCCGTAGGGTCTACACACTTAAGGTTCGGTGGCGCTAGGGTTATTAGGAAGACAAGTATGTGATTACGAATGTTGTTGAGTCCGGATGAGATCCCGGACGTCACGAGGAGTTCGGAATGGTCCGGAGGTAAAGATTTATATATGGAAAGTGGTTAAGCGGACTCGGAAAGTTTGGGGTTATACGGTAATGTACAGGGGCCACCGGAGAGTTCGGAGGTCCACGGGAGGGGCCACCCCTCGGGGGCCACATGGGCTAAGTGGAGAGGGAGCCAGCCCCTGGTGGGCTGGGCGCGCCCCCACCTAGGCCCATTGGCTAGGGTTTGGGAGGAGGAAACCCTAAGGGAAAAGGCGCCCCTTGGCTTGGGGGCAAGCCACCCTTTCCTCCTCTCCTTGGCCGCCCCCTAGGGTTTTCCCTAGAGGGCCGGCCCCCCTTTGCCCTCTCCTCCTATAAATAGAGGGGTGGGGGGGAGGGCTGCCAACACAATTGAAGGCGCAGCCCCTCCCCTCCCCAACACCTCTCTTTCTCCACGCAAGCTTGGCGAAGCCCTGCCGGAGAACTACCGTACCAACTGCACCACGCCGTCGTGCTGCCATTGGAGTTGTCTTCCTCAACCTCTCCTTCATCCTTGCTGGATCAAGACGGAGGAGACGCCATCGTCCCGTACGTGTGTTGAACACGGAGGTGCTGTCCTTTCAGCACTTTGGTCATCGGTGATCGGAATCACGTTGGGAACGTCTTCATCATCACCACTCCCTCGAACGCTTTCGTACTCGATCTACAAGTGGTATGTAGATGCAAACTCTCTCTCTTGACTCGTTGCTTAGATGAAATCATAGATAGATCTTGGTGAAACCGTAGAAAAATTTTAATTTTCTGCAACGTTCCCCAACAGTGGCATCATGAGCTAGGTCTATGCGTAGTTCTCTTTGCACGAGTAGAACACAATTTTGTTGTGGGCGTGGATCTTGTCAATTTACTTGCCGTTACTAGTCGTTTCTTGCTTCCGCGGTATTGTGGGATGAAGCGGCCGGACCAACCTTACGTGCTCTTCGTGAGACCGGTTCCACCGACTAACATGCACTAGTTGCATAAGGTGGCTGGCGGGTGTCTGTCTCTCCTACTTTAGTTGGAGCGGATTCGATGAACAGGGTCCTTATGAAGGGTAAATAGAAGTTGACAAGATCACGTTGTGGTTATTCGTAGGTAAGAAAACGTTCTTGCTAGAACCCAATTGCAGCCACGTAAAAGATGCAACAACAATTAGAGGATGTCTAACTTGTTTTTGCAGCAATTGTCATGTGACGTGATATGGCCAAGTTGTGATGAATGATGATATATTGTGATGTATGAGATCATGTTCTTGTAATAGGAATCACGACTTGCATGTCGATGAGTATGACAACGGCAGGAGCCATAGGAGTTGTCTTTATTTTTGTATGACCTGCGTGTCATTGAAGAACGCCATGTAATTTACTTTACTTTATTGCTAAACGCGTTAGCCATAGAAGTAGAAGTAGTCGTTAGCGTGACAACTTCATGGAGGCACGATGATGGAGATCATGATGATGGAGATCATGGTGTCATGCGGTGACAGGATGATCATGGAGCCTCAAGATGAAGATCAAAGGAGCTATATGATATTGGCCATATCATGTCACTACTTTATAATTGCATGTGATGTTTATTATGATTATACATCTTGTTTACTTAGAACGACGGTAGTAAATAAGATGATCCCTTAGAACAATTTCAAGAAGTGTTCTCCCTAACGTGCACCGTTGCTACAGTTCGTCGCTTCTAAGCACCACGTGTTAATCGGGTGTGATGGATTCTTACGTTCACATACAGCGGGTGTAAGCAAGATTTACACACGCAGAAACACTTAGGGTTAACTTGACGAGCCTAGCATGTACAGACATGGCCTCGAACACGGAGACCGAAAGGTCGAACACGAGTCGTATGGAAGATACGATCAACATGAGAATGTTCACCGACGCAGACTAGTCCGTCTCACGTGTTGATCGGACACGGCCTAGTCGACTCGGATCGTGTAACACTTAGATGACTAGAGGGATGTCTAATCTAAGTGGGAGTTCATTAATAATTTGATTAGATGAACTTTATTATCATGAACGATAGTCTAAAAACCTTTACATGATATGTCTTGTAGATCTAATGGCCAACGCTCATGTCAACTTGAACTTCAACGCGTTCCTAGAGAAAACCAAGCTGAAAGATGACGGCAGCAACTATACGGACTGGGTCCGAACCCGAGATCATCCTCATAGCTGCCAGAAACAATCGTCCTAGAAGGACCGCTAGGTGGCGCTCCGTCGCAGAACCAAGACATTATGAATGCTTGGCAGTCTCGTGCTGATGATTACTCCCTCGTTCAGTGCGGCATGCTTTACAGCTTAGAACCGGGGCTCCAAAAGCGTTTTGAGCACCACGGAGCATATGAGATGTTCGAGGAGCTGAAACTTGTTTTCCAAGCTCACGCCCGGGTCGAGAGATATGACATCTCCGACAAGTTCTATAGTTGTAAGATGGAGGAAAACAGTTCTGTCAGTGAGCACATTCTGAAGATGTCTGGGTTGCACAACCGTATGACCCAGCTGAATATTAACCTCCCTGATGAGGCGGTCATTGACAGAATCCTCGATCGCTCCCACCAAGCTACAAGAGCTTTGTGATGAACTACAACATGCAGGGGATGGTAAAGACCATTCTGAAGTGTTCTCTATGCTGAAATCAGCCGAGGTTGAAATCAAGAAAGAACATCAAGTGTTGATGGTCAATAAGACCACTAAGTTCAAGAAGGGCAAGGGTAAGAAAAACTTCAAGAAGGACGGCAAGGAGATTGCCGCGCCGGTAAGCAAGTTGCCGGAAGAAGTCAAAGAATGGACCCAAACCGAGACCGAGTGCTTTTATTGCAAGGAGGGTCCTTTGGAAGCGGAACTGCCCCAAGTACTTAGCGGATAAGAAGGCCGGCAACACCAAAGGTATATTTGATATACATGTAATTGATGTGTACCTTACCAGAATCGTAGTAACTCCTGGGTATTTGATACGGTGCCGTTGCTCATATTTGTAACTCACAGCAGGAGCTGCGGAATAAGCGGAGATCTGGCGAAGGATGAGGTGACGATCTTGGCGTCGGGAATGGTTCAGTCGATGTGATCGCCGTCGCACGCTACCTCTTCATTTACCCACGGATTAGTTATGAACCTTAATAATTGTTATTTGGTGCCAAGTTTGAGCATGAATATTGTATCTGGATCTCGTTTAATGCGAGATGGCTACTCATTTAAATCCGAGAATAATGGTTGTTCTATTTATATGAGAGATATGTTTTATGGTCATGCTCCGATGGTCAATGGTTTATTCTTAATGAATCTCGGCGTAGTATTACACATGTTCATAGCGTGAATACCAAAAGATGTAAAGTTGATAACGATAGTCCCACATACTTGTGGTACTTGCCGCCTTGGTCACATTGGTGTCAAGCGCATGAAGAAGCTCCATGCTGATGGACTTTTGGAGTCTCTTGATTATGAATCATTTGACACATGCGAACCATGCCTCATGGGCAAGATGACCAAGACTCCATTCTCTGGAACAATGGGCGAGCAACCAACTTGTTGGAAATCATACATACCGATGTGTGCGGTCCAATGAGCGTTGAGGCTCATGGAGGATATCGTTATGTTCTCACTCTCACAGATGACTTGAGTAGATATGGGTATGTCTACTTGATGAAACACAAGTCTGAGACCTTTGAAAAGTTCAAGGAATTTCAGAATGAAGTAGAGAATCAACGTGACGAAAGATAAAATTCTTACGATCAGATCGTGGAGGAGAATATTTAAGTCACGAATTTGGTACACACTTAAGAAAATGTGGAATCGTTTCACAACTAACGCCGCTGGAACACCTCGCGAACGGTGTGTCGAGCGTCGAATCGCACTCTATTGGATATGGTGCGATCTATGATGTCTCTTACCGATTTACCGCTATCATTTTGGGGATCGCTCTAGAGACAGCTACATTCACTTTAAATAGGGCACCGTCTAAATCCGTTGAGACGACACCGTATGAGTTATGGTTTGGGAAGAAACCTAAGCTATCGTTTCTAAAAGTTTGGGGATGCGATGCTTATGTCAAGAAACTTCAACTGAAAAGCTCGAACCCAAGTCGGAAAAATGCGTCTTCATAGGATACCCTAAGGAAACCTTTGGGTATACCTTCTACCTTAGATCCGAAGGCAAGATCTTTGTTGCCGAGAGCGGAACCTTTCGGAAAAGAGTTTCTCTCGAAAGAAGTAAGTGGGAGGAAAGTAGAACTCGATGAAGTACTACCTCTTGAACAGGATAGTAGTGCAGCTCAGAAAATGTTCTGTGATGCCTACACCAACCAAGAGGAAATTCATGATGATGATCAAGGTACTTCAGATCAAGTTGCTCTTGAACTTCAGAGGTCCACTAGGACACGTTCCGCACTGAGTGGTACGGCAACCCTATCCCGGAAATCATGTTGTTAGACAACGGTGAACCTTGAACTATGAAGAAGCGATGGCGGCCCAGATTCCAACAAATGGCTAGAAGCCATGAAGTCCGAGATAGAATCCATGTATGAAAACAAAGTGTGGACTTTGACAGACTTGCCCGATGATCGCGGCGATAGAAAACAAATGGATCTTTAAGAAGAAGGCGGATGCGGATGGTAATGTCACCATCTATAAAGCTCGACTTGTCGCTAAGGGTTATCGGCAAGTTCAAGGGATTGACTACGATGAGACTTTCTCTCCGTAGCGAAGCTTAAGTCCGTCCGAATCATGTTAGCAATTGCCGCATACTATGATTATGAGATATGGCGATGGACGTTAAAACAGCGTTCCTTAACGGCTATCTTAAGGAAGAGCTGTATATGATACAGCCGGAAGGTTTTGTCGATCCTAAGAATGTTGACAAAGTATGCAAGCTCCAGCGATCCATTTATGGGCTGGTGCAAGCATCTCGGAGTTGGAACATTCGCTTTGATGAGATGATCAAAGCGTTTGGGTTTATGAGACTTATGGAGAAGCCTGCGTTTACAAGAAAGTGAGTGGGAGCTCAGTAGCATTTCTCATATTATATGTAGATGACATACTTGATGGGAAATGATATAGAATTCTTGGACAGCATTAAGGCCTACTTGAATAAGTGTTTTTCAATGAAGGACCTTGGAGAAGCTGCTTATATATTAGGCATCAAGATCTATAGAGATAGATCGAGGCGCCTCATAGGTCTTTCACAAAGCACATACCTTGATAAGATTTTGAAGAAGTTCAAAATGGATCAGTCAAGAAAGGGTTCTTGCCTGTATTGCAAGGTGTGAAATTGAGCTCGGCTCAATGCCCGACCACGGAAAAAGATAAAGAAGAGATGAGTGTCATCCCTATGCTTCAGCCATAGGATCTATTATGTATGCCATGCTGTGTACGGACCTGATGTAAACCTTGCCGTAAGTTTGGTAGGAAGGTACCAAAGTAATCCCGCAAGGAACACTGGACAGCGGTCAAGAATATCGAAGTACCGAAAAGGACAAAGGACATGTTTCGTTTATGGAGGTGACGAAGAGCTCGTCGTAACAGGTTACGTCGGCGCTAGCTTCGACACAGATCTGATGACTCTAAGTCACAAACCGGATACGTGTATATGTTGAATGGTGGAGCGATGGCTGGTGCAGCTGCAAGCGAAGCGTCGTGGCGGGATCTACATGTGAAGCGGAGTACATGGCAGCCTCGGAGGCAGCGCATGAAGCAATTTGGGTGAAGGAGTTCATCACCGACCTAGGAGTCATACCCAATGCGTCGGGGCCGATCAAACTCTTTCGTGACAACACTGGAGCTATTGCACTTGCCAAGGAGCCCAGGTTTCACAAGAAGACCAGGCACATCAAGCGTCGCTTCAACTCCATCCGTGAAAATGTTCAGGATGGAGACATAGAAATTTGTAAAGTGCATACGGATCTGAATGTCGCAGATCCGTTGACTAAACCTCTTCATGGGCAAAACATGATCAACACGAGAACTCTATGGGTGTTCGATTCATCACAATGTAAACTAGATTATTGACTCTAGTGCAAGTGGGAGACTGTTGGAAATATGCCCTAGAGGCAATAATAAAAGTATTATTATTATATTTCCTTGTTCATGATAATTGTCTTTATTCATGCTATAAGCGTATTATCCGGAAATCGTAATACACGTGTGAATACATAGACTACAATCGCCCCTAGTAAGCCTCTAGTAGACTAGCTCGTTGGTCAACAGATAGTCATGGTTTCTGACTATGGACATCGGATGTCATTGATAAGCGGGATCACGTCATTAGGAGAATGACGTGATGGACAAGACAATCCTAAGCATAGCACAAAGATCGTGTAGTTCGTTTTGCTAGAGCTTTTCCAATGTCAAGTATCTCTTCCTTAGACCATGAGATCGTGCAATTCCGGATACCGTAGGAGTGCTTTGGGTGTATCAAAGCGTCTGGCGAATCGGGTGACTATAAAGGTGCACTACAGGTATCTCGAAAGTGACCATTGGGTTGACACGGATCGAGGCGGGATTTGTCACTCCGTATTACGGAGAGGTATCACTGGGCCCACTCGGTAATGCATCATCATAATGAGCTCAAAGTGATCAAGTGTCCGGTCACGGGATCATGCATTGCGATACGAGTAAAGTGACTTGCCGTAACGAGACTAAGCGAGGTATTGGGATACCGACGATCGAGTCTCGGGCAAGTAACATACCGTCGACAAAGGGAATAGAATACGGGGTTGCTTGAACCCTTGACATCGTGGTTCATCCGATGACAACATCGAGGAGCATGTGGGAGCCAACATGGGTATCCAGATCCGATGTTGGTTATTGACTTGAGGTAGTCTCGGTCATATCGCATGTCTCCCGAACCCGTAGGGTCTACACATAAGGTTCGGTGGCGCTAGGGTTATTAGGAAGACAAGTATGTGATTACCGAATGTTGTTGAGTCCGGATGAGATCCCGGACGTCACGAGGAGTTCGGAATGGTCGGAGGTAAAGATTTATATATGGAAAGTGGTTAAGCGGACTCGGAAAGTTTCGGGGTATACGGTAATGTCTGGGGCCACGGGAGAGTTCGGAGGTCCACGGAGGGGCCAGCCCTCCGGGGGCCACATGGGCTAAGTGGGAGAGGGAGCCAGCCCCTGGTGGGCTGGCGCGCCTCCCACCTAGGCCCATTGGCTAGGGTTTGGGAGGAGGAAACCCTAAGGGAAAAGGGCGCGCCCCTTGGGGGGCAAGCCACCCTTTCCTCCTCTCCTTGGCCGCCGCCCCCTAGGGTTTTCCCTAGAGGGGCGGCCCCCTTGCCCTCTCCTCCTATAAATAGAGGGGTGGGGGAGGGCTGCCAACACAATTGAAGGCGCAGCCCTCCCTCCCAACACCTCTCTTTCTCCACGCAAGCTTGGCGAAGCCCCTGGGAGAACTACCGTACCAACTGCACCACGCCGTCGTGCTGCCATTGGAGTTGTCTTCCTCAACCTCTCCTTCATCCTTGCTGGATCAAGGCGGAGGAGACGCCATCGTCCCGTCGTGTGTTGAACACGGAGGTGCTGTCCTTTCAGCACTTTGGTCATCGGTGATCGGAATCACGTTGGGAACGTCTTCATCATCACCACTCCCTCGAACGCTTCCGTACTCGATCTACAAGTGGTATGTAGATGCAAACTCTCTCTCTTGACTCGTTGCTTAGATGAACTCATAGATAGATCTTGGTGAAACCGTAGAAAAAATTTAATTTTCTGCAACGTTCCCCAACAGGTTCGAGCTTATCAGGTTGAAAGTTTTTCACATAAGCATCGCAACCCCAAACTTTAAGAAACGACAGCTTAGGTTTCTTGCCAAACCACAGTTCATATGGTGTCGTCTCAACGGATTTAGATGGTGCCCTATTTAACGTGAATGCAGTTGTTTCTAAAGCATAACCCCAAAACAATAGCGGTAAATCAGTAAGATACATCATAGATCGCACCATATCTAATAAAGTATGGTTACGACGTTCGGACACACCATTACGCTGTGGTGTTCCAGGTGGCGTGAGTTGCAAAACTATTCCACATTGTTTCAAATGAAGACCAAACTCGTAACTCAAATATTCGCCTCCACGATCAGATCGTAGAAACTTTATTTTCTTGTTACGATGATTTTCTACTTCACTCTGAAATTCTTTGAACTTTTCAAATGTTTCAGATTTATGTTTCATTAAGTATATATACCCATATATGATCAAATCGTCTGTGAGGGTCATAAAATAACGATACCAGCCGTGAGCCTCAACACTCATCTGACCGCATACATCGGTATGTATTATTTCCAATAAGTCAGTGGCTCGCTCCATTGTTTCGGAGAACGGAGTCTTAGGCATCTTGCCCATGAGGCATGGTTCGCAAGTACCAAGTGATTCATAATCAAGTGATTCCAAAAGTCCATCAGCATGGAGTTTCTTCATGCGCTTTACACCAATATGACTTAAACGGAAGTGCCACGAATAAGTTGCGCTATCATTATTAACTTTGCATCTTTTGGCTTCAATATTATGAATATGTGTATCACTACGATCGAGATCCAACAAGAATAGACCACTTAACAAGGGTGAATGACCATAAAAGATATTACTCATATAAATAGAACAACCATTATTCTCTGATTTAAATGAATAACCGTCTCGCATCAAACAAGATCTAGATATAATGTTCATGCTCAATGCCGGCACCAAATAACAATTATTCAGGTCTAAAACTAATCTCGAAGGTAGATGTAGAGGTAGTGTGCCGACGGTGATCACATCGACCTTGGAACCATTTCCGACGCGCATCGTCACCTCGTCCTTAACCAATCTTCATTTAATCTGTAGCCCCTGTTTCGAGTTGTAAATATGAGCAGCAGAACCAGTATCAAATACCCAGGCGCTACTACGAGCATTAGTAAGGTACACATCAATAACATGTATATCAAATATACCTTTCACTTTGCCATCCTTCTTATCCGCCAAATACTTGGGGCAGTTCCGCTTCCAGTGACCAGTCCCTTTGCAGTAGAAGCACTCAGTTTCAGGCTTAGGTCCAGACTTGGGCTTCTTCCGGGAGTAGCAACTTGCTTGCTATTCTTCTTGAAGTTCCCCTTCTTCCCTTTGCCCTTTTTCTTGAAACTAGTGGTCTTGTTAACCATCAACACTTGATGCTCCTTCTTGATTTCTACCTCCGCAGCCTTTAGCATTGCGAAGAGCTCGGGAATTTTCTTTTCCATCCCTTGCATATTATAGTTCATCATGAAGCCTTTATAGCTTGGTGGCAGTGATTGAAGAACTCTGTCAATGACACTATCATCAGGAAAATTAACTCCCAGCTGAGTCAAGTGGTTATGGTACCCCGGACATTACGAGTATGTGTTCACTAATGAACTATTCTCCTCCATCTTGCAGCTATAGAACTTGTTGGAGACTTCATATCTCTCAACTCGGGCATTTGCTTGAAATATTAACTTCAACTCCTGGAACATCTCATATGCTCCATGACGTTCAAAATGTCTTTGAAGTCCCGATTCTAAGATGTAAAGCATGACACACTGAACTATCGAGTAGTCATCAACACGCGACTACCAGGCATTCACAATGTCTGCAGTTGCTGGGGCAGGTGGTACACCTAGCGGTGCTTCAAGGACATAATTATTCTATGCAGCAATGATGATAATCCTCAAGTTACGGACCCAGTCCGTGTAATTGCTACCATCATCTTTCAACTTAGCTTTCTTTAGGAACGCATTAAAATTCAAGGGAACGGTAGCACGGGCCATTGATCTACAACAACATAGATATGCAAAAAACTATCAGGACTAAGTTCATGATAAATTAAAGTTCAATTAATCATATTACTAAAGAACTCCCACTTAGATAGACAACCCTCTAGTCATCTAAATGATCACGTGATCCATATCAACTAAACCATGTCCGATCATCACGTGAGATGGAGTAGTTTTCAATGGTGAACATCTCTATGTTGATCATATCTACTATATGATTCATGTTCGACCTTTTGGTCTCAGTGTTCCGAGACCATATCTGCATATGCTAGGCTCGTCTAGTCTAACCCCGAGTATTATGCACGTGCAAAACTGGCTTGCACCCATTGTATGTGAATGTAGAGCTTATCACACCCGATCATCACGTGGTGTCTCGCACATTTAACTGAATGTAGCAACGGTGCATACTCGGGGTGAACACTTTATACCTCGAAATTTAGTGAGGATCATCTTATAATGCTACCGCCATACTAAGCAAAATAAGATGCATAAAAGATAAACATCACATGCAATCAAAATATGTGACATGATATGGCCATCATCATCTTGTGCCTTTGATCTCCATCTCCAAACCACCGTCGTGATCTCCATTGTCACCGGCTTGACACCTTGATCTCCATCGTAGCATCGTTGTCGTCACGCCAACTATTGCTTCTACGACTATCGCTACCGCTTAGTGATAAAGTAAAGCAATTACATGGCGATTGCATTTCATCAATAAAGCGACAACCATATGGCTCCTGCCAGTTGCCGATAACTTTGTTACAAAACATGATCATCTCATACAACAATTTATATCACATCATGTCTTGACCATATCGCATCATAACAAGCCCTGCAAAAACAAGTTAGACATCCTCTACTTTGTTGTTGCAAGTTTTATGTGGCTGCTACGGGCTTCTAGCAAGAACTGTTCTTACCTACGCATCAAAACCACAACGATTTTTCGTCAAGTGTGTTGTTTTAACCTTCAACAAGGACCGGCCGTAGTCAAACTCGATTCAACTAAAGTTGGAGCAACAGACACCCGCCAGCCACCTGTGTGCAAAGCACGTCGGTAGAACCAGTCTCATGAACGCGGTCATGTAATTTCTGTCGGGCGATTCACCCAACAATACCGCCGAATCAAAGTAAGGCGTTGGTGGTAAGCAATATGACTATTATCACCCACAACTCTTTGTGTTATACTCGTGCATATCATCTACGCATAGACCTGGCTCGGATGCCATTGTTGGGGAACGTAGCATGCAATTTCAGAAAAATGCATACGCTCACGCAAGATCTATCTAGGAGATGTATAACAACGAGAGGGGGAGAGTGTGTCCACGTACCCTCGTAGACTGAAAGCGGAAGCGTTAGTTAATGCGGTTGATGTAGTCGAACGTCTTCACGATCCAACTAATCCAAGTACCGAACGTACGGCACCTCCGTGTTCAGCACACGTTCAGCTTGACGATGTCCCTCGAGCTCTTGATCTAGTAGAGGGTCGAGGGAGAGTTCCGTCAGCACGACGGTGTGGTGACGGTGTTGATGATGTGATCCGCGCAGGGCTTCACCTAAGCACTACGACGCTATGACCGGAGGAGTAAACTATGGAGGGGGGACCGCACATGGCAAAGAGAACAATTGATGTGCCTTTGGGGTGCCCCCTGCCCACGTATATAAAGGAGGGGAGGAGGGGGCGACCTGCCTAGAGGGGGCGGGCCAAGGGGGGAGTCCTACTAGGACTCCCTAGTCCTAGTAGGATTCCCCCTTCCTTTTCCGGAGTGGCGAAGGGGTAAAGAAGTGGAGAGGGAGAAGGAAAAAGGGGGTCCGCACCCCCACCCCTTGTCCAATTCAGATTGGGCTTGGGGGGCGCCACCTCCTGGCCGCTGCCTCCTCTCTCCACTAAGGCCCATGTAGGCCCATTAGCTTTCCCGGGGGTTCTGGTAACCTCCCGGAACTCCAAAAAATGTTTGAACCTCTCCGAAACTTTTCCGGGGTCCGAACATAACCTTCCAATATATCAATCTTTACCTCTCGACCATTTCGATACTCCTCGTCATGTCTGTGATCTCATCCGGGACTCCGAACAAACTTCGGTCATCAAAAACACATAACTCATAATACAAATCGTCATCAAACATTAAGCATGCGGACCCTACGGGTTCGAGAACTATGTAGACATGATCGAGACACATCTCCGATCAATA
Source organism: Aegilops longissima (assembly GCA_021605205.1). Lineage (NCBI taxonomy): Eukaryota > Viridiplantae > Streptophyta > Magnoliopsida > Poales > Poaceae > Aegilops > Aegilops longissima. Next base: position 626,757,670 of record CM038676.1, read on the forward strand.
ACCAATAGTGCAAATTGGATGCTCATATTGGCTCCTACATATTCTACGTAGATCTTTATCGGGTAAACCGCACAACAACATACGTTGTTCCCTTTGTCATCGGCATGTTACTTGCCCGAGATTCGATCGTCGGATCATCATACCTAGTTTAATCTCGTTACTGGCAAGTCTCTTTACTCGTTCCGTAATGCTTCATCCCGCAACTAACTCATTAGTCACATTGCTTGCAAGGCTTATAGTGATGAGCATTACCGAGAGGGCCCAGAGATACCTCTCTGATACACGGAGTGACAAATCCTATTCTCGATCTATGTCAACTCAACAAACACCTTCGGAGACACCTGTAGAGCATCTTTATAATCACCCAGTTATGTTGTGACGTTTGATAGCACACAAGGTGTTCCTCTGGTATTCGGGAGTTGCATAATCTCATAGTCAGAGGAACATGTATAAGTCATGAAGAAAGCAATAGCAATAAAACTTAACGATCATTACGCTAAGCTAACGGATGGGTCTTGTCAATCACATCATTCTCTAATAATGTGACCCCGTTCATCAAATGACAGCACATGTCTATGGTCAGGAAACATAACCATCTTTGATTAACGAGCTAGTCAAGTAGAGGCATACTAGGGACACTTTCTTTTGTCTATGTATTCACCAATGTACTAAGTTTCCGGTTAATACAATTCTAGCATGAATAATAAACATTTATCATGATATAAGGAAATATAAATTACAACTTTATTATTGCCTCTAGGGCATATTTCCTTCACGTGCGTCCACACCTCCTCGTCCTTCTTTGCCTTCTTGGTGCCAGCGCCAACACAAGCATGGCGTAGTCTTTGCCGCCGTCGCCGGTGTTGCAGTCCGCCGCCGCCCAGGACCACGCCGTTCGGGCGCACCATGTCGACGGTCATCACCGTGGCCATCATCGCCTTCTTCTTCCTGCTCTTCTTTTGCAGCTACATCATCAACCAGTGTCGCCTCGCCGAGAACACCCCCTTGTGCCGGGGCGGGCGTCCAGAGGGGGAAGCGGGCTGGACCCGCTGTGGTGGCACAAGATCGTCAGGGGTGTGCTAGAGTCGCCGTCTGCTGATGGCGTTCGAGGAGGCCGAAGACCTCCGGTTGCTGTCGCACTGCTCGCACGCCTTCCATCCAGAGTGCATCGACCCCTGGCTGGTGCCGAGGAGGCGTTGCAAAGGCGCACGGCGACTAATAACCCACAAGTGTAGGGGATCGCAACAGCTTTCGAGGGTAAAGTATTCAACCCAAATTTATTGATTCGACACAAGGGGAGCCAAAGAATATTCTTGAGTATTAGCAGTTGAGTTGTCAATTCAACCACAGCTGGATAACTTAGTATCTGCAGCAAAATATTTAGTACCAAAGTAATATGATAATAAAGGTAACAGTAGCAAAAGTAATATTTTTGGGTTTTGTAGTGATTGTGACAATAGCAACGGAAAAGTAAATAAGCAAAGAACAATATGTAAAAAGCTCGTAGGCAATGGATCAGTGATGGATAATTATGCCGGATGCGATTACTCATGTAATAGCTATAACATAGGGTGATATAGAACTAGCTTCAGTTCATACGTGCTTATGGAAAAGAACTTGCATGACATCTTTTGTCCTACCCTCTCGTGGCAGAGGGGTCCTAGCGGAAACTAAGGGATATTAAGGCCTCCTTTTAATGGAGAACCGGACAAAGCATTAGCACATAATGAATACATGAACTCCTCAAACTACGGTCATCACCGAGAAGTATCCCGATTATTGTCACTTCGGGGTTGTCGGATCATAACACATAATAGGTGACTATAGACTTGCAAGATAGGATCAAGAACACACATATATTCATGAAAACATAATAAGTTCAGATCTGAAATCATGGCAATCGGGCCCTAGTGACAAGCATTAAGCATAGCAAAGTCATAGCAACATCAATCTCAGAACATAGTGTATACTAGGGATCAAACCCTAACAAAACTAACTTGATTACATGGTAAATCTCATCCAACCCATCACCGTTCAGCAAGCCTACGATGGAATTACTCACGCACGGCGGTGAGCATCATGAAAATTGGTGATGGAGGATTGTTGATGATGACGACGGCGACGAAACCCCCTCTCCGGAGCCCCAAACGGACTCCAGATCAGCCCCCCCGAGAGAGATTAGGGCTTGGCGGCGGCTCCGTATCATAAAACGCGACGAAACTTTCTCTCTGATTTTTTTCTCCGCGAGACGGAATATATGGAGTTTGAGTTGAGGTCGGCGGAGCCTGAAGGGGCCCACGAGACAGGGGGCGTGCCCAGGGGGAGGGAGCGCGCCCCCCACCCTCGTGGACAGGGTGTGGGCCCCCTGGTGTTGATTCTTTCTCCAGTATTTTTTATACTTTCCAAAAAGTGCCTCCGTGGATTTCCAGGACATTCCGAGAACTTTTGTTTTCTACACACAAAACAACATCATGGCAGTTCTGCTGAAAACAGCGTCAGTCCGGGTTAGTTTCACTCAAATCATGCAAGTTAGAGTCCAAAACAAGGGCAAAAGTGTTTGGAAAATTAGATACGTTGAGCGTATCAACTCCCCAAGCTTAAACCTTTGCTCGTCCTCAAGCAATTCAGTTGATAAACTGAAAGTGATAAAGAAAAACTTTTACAAACTCTATTTGCTCTTGTTGTTGTAAACATGCAAAGCCATCATTCAGGTTTCAGCAAATATTATGAACTAACCATACTCACAATAACACATAGGTCTCACAATTACTCATATCAATAGCATAATCAGCTAGCGAGCCATAATAATAAAACTCGGATGACAGCACTTTCTCAAAACAACCATAACATGATCTAACAAAATGGTATCTCGCTAGCCCTTTCTGAGACCGCAAAACATAAATGCAGAGCACCTTTAAGGATCAAGGACTGACTAAATATTGTAATTCATGGTAAAAGAGATCCAGTCAAGTCATACCCAATATAAACCAATAATAATGAATGCAAATGACAGTGTGCTCTCCAACGGGTGCTTTTCAATTAGAAGGATGATGACTCAACATAAAATTAAATAGATAGGCCCTTCGCAGAGGGAAGCAGGGATTTGTAGAGGTGCCAGAGCTCGATTTTAAAATAGAGATTGAATAAGATTTTGAGCGGCATACTTTTACCGTTAACATAACAACTATGAGATGGCTGTATCTTCCATACTACATGCATTATAGGCAGTTCCCAAACAGAATGGTAAAGGTTTATACTCCCCCAACCACCAACAAGCATCAATCCATGGCTTGCTCGAAACAACGAGTGCCTCCAACTAACAACTGCCCTGGGGGAGTTTTATTTAATTATTTTGATTTGCTTTGATCTTTTTGGATCATGGGACTGGGCAAAGAGTCGATAAGAAGTTAAATTTTACCCATTATGCTAGTAAGACTCTAGACAATGCTCAAAGAAATTATGCTACTACCGAAAAGGAACTTTTAGCGGTTGTATTTGCTTGTGATAAATTTAGACCCTATATTGTTGATTCTAAAGTAACTATTCACACTGATCATGCTGCTATTAAATATCTTATGGAAAAGAAAGATGCTAAACCTAGACTTATTAGATGGGTTCTCTTGCTGCAAGAATTTGATTTGCATATTGTTGATAGAAAAGGAGCTGAGAACCCCGTTGCAAACAACTTATCTAGGTTAGAGAATGTTCTTGATGACCCACTACCTATTGATGATAGCTTTCCTAATGAACAATTAAATGTCGTAAGCACTTCTCGTAGCACTCCATGGTATGCTGATTATGCTAATTATATTGTTGCTAAATTTATACCACCTAGCTTCACATACCAACAAAAGAAGAAGTTCTTTTATGATTTGCGACATTACTTTTGGGATGACCCACATCTTTATAAAGAAGGAGTAGATGGTGTTATTAGGCGTTGTGTGCGGAGCATGAACAGAGCAGATCCTACGCAAGTGTCACTCCGAAGCTTATGGAGGACACCACGCTGGAGATAGAACTGCACATAAGGTATTGCAATCTGGTTTTTATTGGCCTGCTCTCTTCAAGGATGCCCGTAAGTTTGTTTTATCTTGTGATGAATGTCGAAGAATTGGTAATATTAGTAGACGTCAAGAAATGCCTATGAATTATTCACTTGTTATTGAACCATTTGATGTTTGGGGCTTTGATTATATGGGACCTTTTCCTGCCTCCAATGGATACACTCATATTTTAGTTGCTGTTGATTACGTTACTAAGTGGGTAGAAGCTATTCCAACTAGTAGTGCTGATCATAACACTTCTATTAAAATGCTTAAGGAAGTTATTTTTCCGAGGTTTGGAGTCCCTAGATATTTAATGACTGATGGTGGTTCACACTTTATTCATGGTGCTTTCCGTAAAATGCTTGTTAAATATGACGTTAATCATAGAATTGCATCTCCATATCACCCGCAGTCTAGTGGTCAAGTAGAATTGAGTAATAGAGAGCTCAAATTAATTTTGCAAAAGACTGTTAATAGGTCTAGAAAGAATTGGTCCAAGAAACTTGATGATGCATTATGGGCATATAGAACTGCATATAAGAATCCTATGGGTATGTCTCCGTATAAAATGGTTTATGGAAAAGCATGTCACTTACCTCTCGAATTAGAACATAAGGCATATTGGGCTATTAAAGAGCTCAACTATGATTTCAAACTTGCCGGTGAGAAGAGGTTATTTGATATTAGCTCACTTGATGAATGTAGAACCCAAGCCTATGAAAATGCCAAGTTGTTTAAAGAAAAAGTTAAAAGATGGCATGACAAAAGGATACAAAAGCGCGAGTTTAATGTAGGTGATTATGTATTGCTATACAACTCTCGTTTAAGATTTTTTGCAGGAAAACTTCTCTCTAAATGGGAAGGTCCCTACGTTATCGAGGAGGTCTACCGTTCCGGGGCCATAAAAATCAACAACTTCAAAGGCACAAATCCGAAGGTGGTAAACGGTCAAAGAATCAAACATTATATTTCAGGTAATCCCATAAATGTTGAAACCAATATTATTGAAACCGTAACCCCAGAGGAATACATAAGGGACACTTTCCAGAACGTTCTAGACTCCGAAAAGGAATAGGTATGTGGTACGGTAAGTAAACCGACTCCAAAACAATTTTTAAGGCAATATCTCTCCGTTTTGGAATACTTAGAAAAATAGAAAAATAAGTAGCAGTCCGTGGAGGACACGAGGCCTCCACGAGGGTGGAGGGCGCGCCCTACCCCCCTGGGCGCGCCCCCTACCTCGTGAGCACCTCGTGCGCCCTCCGGACTCCGTTTTCTTGCACAATACGTATTTTGGTCGGTATAAATTCATTATATATTCTCCCAAAGGTTTTGACGACCGTATCATGCAAATATCCTCTGTTTTCGTTTCGAGCTATTTCCGTTGCAGATTTGAGGATTCCGGAGACTCGATCATCCTTCTATGAGGGTGAGCCTATGCCAGGGAAGGTAGATGACAAGCTTGCATCATCAACAACACCTCCACCGCCAACAACAAAGAAGGAGACATAATCACATGGGTATGGGCACTCCCCTTGGCAACTGGCAAGCTTGGGGGAGGTGCCCCGGTATCGTATCACCATCACAACTCCTATCTTTACCGTTTTTCTTAGTTCGATCCTATTAGTAGTATCTTGATATAGTAGAATAAAGTCATGGCATGATCTAGTTTTGAAGTTTTGCTTTATGATCCCTCTATGCAATCGAGTCGTGAGCTATATATAATAAAGATTAGTGTTGAGTCAAGGGCTTGATTACTTTGCCATGATCTTGGGTGAATAAAAGAAAAGGAATAAAAAGAAACAAAGAGTTCATATTGATCTTATTGAAAGTAATAACTTCACATAGAAAGAGTATGATGATTAAAAGTTGTTGGGATTTGGCAAATATGGCTTTGGTCATCGCAGCAATTAATAGGAAGTAATAAGGAGAGAGAGGTTTCACATATAGATATATTATCATTGACATCTTTTATGATTGGGAACACTCATTAGAATATGACATGCTAAAGAGTTGATGTTGGACAAGGAAGACAACGTAATGAGTTATGTTTTCTTATATCTGAGATAAAGTATATTATCATGGATCTCCTAACATGTTGAGCTTGCCTTTCCCCCTCATGCTAGACAAATTCTCAGCACCAAGTAGAAATACTACTTGTGCTTCCAAATACCCTTAAACCAGTTTAGCCATGAGAGTCCACCATATCTACCTATGGATTGAGTAAGATCCTTCAAGTAAGTTGTCATCGGTGCAAGCAATAAAAATTGCTCTCTAAATATGCATGACTTATTAGTGCAGAAAAATAAGCTTTGTACGAACTTGTGGTGGAAGTAATAAAAGCGACGGACTGCATAATAAAGTTCCACATACAAGGGGCAATATAAAGTGACGTTCTTTTGCATTAAGATTTTGTGCATCCAACCATATAAGCGCATGGCAACCTCTGCTTCCCTATGCGAAGGGCCTATCTTTTATTATTATCCTCTACCTTATGCAAGAGTCACGGTGAACTTCACCTTTCCTTTTTCATTTTATCCTTTGGAAAGCTCGGTATGTTGGAAAGAACATATATATATATATATATATATATATATATATATATATATATATATATATATATATATATATATATATATATATATATATATCTAATTGGATGTGGGGAGCATGAATTATTATTGTTGACATTACCCTTGAGGTAAAAGGTTGTGGGGCAAAATATAAGCCCTATCTTTCTCTGTGTCCGATTAAAACTCCGTAACCACAAGTATTGCGTGAGTGTTAGCAATTATGAAGGACTAAGTGATAGTTGAGTATGTGGACTTGCTTTTAAGCTCGACATAGACTCTTTCCGATGTTATGATAAATTGCAATTGCTCCAATGGTGAGGTATAATTTGTTGGTGCTCAATAAGGTTTCGATTCATACTTTGGCTTTGTGAAAGATCATCACTTGAACATGAGTAATCATATGACAAAATCAATATATGTTGCTGTTATGAGAATAATCATGATGCCTTCATGTTCGTATTTTATTTTTATCGACGCCTCTACCTCTAAACATGAGGACATATTTATTGTTATCGGCTTTTCGCTTGAGGACAAGCGAGGTCTAAGCTTGGGGGAGTTGATACGTCCATTTTGCATCATGCTTTTATATCGATATTTATCGCATTATGGGCTATTATTTCACGTAATGTCACAATACTTATGGATATTCTCTCTTATTTTATAAGGTTTACATGAAGAGGAGAATGCGGCACTGGAATTTTCGGGCTGGAAAAGGAGCAAATATTGGAGACCTATTCTGTGCAACTCCAAAAGTCCTGAAACTCCACGGAATGTCTTAAAATAAATAAAGAAAAATCATCGCCAAAGATGAAGGCCAGGAGGCCCACACCCTGCTCACGAGGGTGGGGGGCGCGCCCCCTACCTCGTGGGCCCCCTGGTGGCTCTCCGATGCCCATCTTCTCCTATATGAGCTCTTTCGATGAGAAAAGAATCATAAACAACCTTTCGGGACGAGACTCCGCCGCCACGAGGCGGAACCTTGGCGGAACCAATCTAGGGCTCCGGCAGAGCTGTTCTGCCGGGGACACTTCCCTCCGGGAGGGGGAAATCATCGCCATCGTCGTCACCAACGCTCCTCTCATCGGGAGAGGGCAATCTCCATCAACATCTTCACCAGCACCATCTCATCTCCAAACCCTAGTTCATCTCTTGTATCCAATTCTTGTCTCCAAGTCCGGGATTGGTGCTAGTAGGTTGCTAGTAGTGTTGATTACTCCTTGTAGTTGATGCTAGTTGGTTTACTTGGTGGAAGATCATATGCTCAGATCCTTTATGCATATTATTACCCCTCTGATTATGAACATGAATATGCTTTGTGAGTAGTTACGTTTGTTCTTGAGGACAAGGGAGAAGTCTTGCTATTAGTAGTCATGTGAATTTGGTATCATTCGATATTTTGATAAGATGTATGTTGTCTAACCTCTAGTGGTGTTATGTGAACATCGACTACATAACACTTCACCATTATTTGGGCCTAGAGGAAGGTGTCGGTGTCAAAACCGGCGGATCTCGGGTAGGGGGTCCCGAACTGTGCGTCTAGGCGGATGGTAACAGGAGACAAGGGACACGATGTTTTTACCCAGGTTCGGGCCCTCTCGATGGAGGTAATACCCTACTCCTGCTTGATTAATATTGATGATATGGGTAGTACAAGAGTAGATCTACCACGAGATCAGAGAGGCTAAACCCTAGAAGCTAGCCTATGGTATGATTGTTGTTCGTCCTACGGACTAAAACCCTTCGGTTTATATAGACACCGAATAGGGTTAGGGTTACACAGAGTCGGTTACAATGGTAGGAGATCTACATATCCGTATCGCCAAGCTTGCCTTCCACGCCAAGGAAAGTCCCATCCGGACACGGGATGAAGTCTTCAATCTTGTATCTTCATAGTCTAGGAGTCCGCCAGCGGTGATAGTTCGCTATCCGGACACCCCTAATCCAGGACTCCTCAAGAGCCCTGAACCAGGCTTCAATGACGCGAGTCCGGCGCATATTGTCTTCGGCATTGCAAGGCGGGTTCCTCCTCGAATACTTCATAGAAGGTTTTGAACACAAGGATAGTGTCCGCTCGCAAAACAAGTTCCACATACCACCGTAGAGAATAATTTTTGCACAGATCTGCTGGCGTATTCCGCGGCGTGACATCACACCACGACCAAGCTTTTATCTGAATCATTTTTTACTGTTCCACCTTAGCGCGTTTAGCGAGGCGGTTTCCTTGGCACGTCTTATCAAAGCGGAGATCGTGCCCCCTTATTCCGGGATTCCCATCAATACGGACGTGGGTAACCCATCCGCGCCATTGATTATGGTGCTTGGGAGATAAGCGAGTTTTACGAGGCTGGCGGGGGACGCATAGCTTCGTCCGTCCATATAAGGGGATAAGGATCCACCTTTTCACCTACGCCTTCTTCCTCCTTTGCTCATCCATTTTCGTGCACTCGAGCTCCAGCGCCCAAGTCCGCACATCCCACCTCAACCTTCTCCAACTATGTCCGGAGCGGGAGGCAGGTGGATGGCCTCCTCCGTCATCGAGGGGCACATCGAAAAGCTGCGGGAGGTCGGATACTTGTCTAGCAACATCGCGCACCGGCTACCCGACGAGGGGCAGCTCATTCCAACCCCCAGGCCCCATGAGAGGGTGGTGTTTCTCACCCACTTCCTCCGCGGACTAGGTTTTCCACTTCACCCATTTGTCCGGGGGCTCATGTTCTACTACGGCCTGGACTTCCACGATCTGGCCCCGAATTTCATCCTCAACATCTCGGCGTTCATCATCGTGTGCGAGGCCTTCCTCTGCATCCAGCCCCACTTTGGCTTATGGCTGAAGATCTTCAATGTCAAGCCGAAGGTAGTGGGCGGCCGCCAAGCGGAGTGCGGAGGTGCCATGGTTGGCAAGATGGCCAAAGTCCTATGGCTCGAGGGCTCCTTTGTGGAGACCATAAAGGGGTGGAAATCGGGGTGGTTCTACATCATCGAGCCGCGCGACTCTCAATGGGCGGCGGCCCCCGAATTCCGATCTGGCCTCCCCACGCGGCTCACATCATGGAAAGAGACGAGCCTGACGTGGGGGAATTCGGACGAGCTGTCCGAACTCCAAACCTGCGTCCGAAACCTGGTGGATAAGAATCTCAGGCTTGTCAACGTAATCCAGGTGATGCCCATCCGCCGGATTCTCCCATGCCAACAACGGGCCTTCAATTTGTGGGAGTTCGATCCAGCACATCACCCAACTCTGAAAAGGCTCTTCGACACTACATACGAAGATGCCTGGAAGGTGCTGTTCAAGGGCGCCGAGGCTTCCACATCCGCTACCGAAGATCTCAGATTCAGTTCGCAGCGTCAAGCCAGCGAGGTAAGTTATTTTACCCTTTATGGGACTCTTGTTTTTCATAGATTGACTCTATGTGGGATCTAAAACTCCCTAACCTTTGACAGGACTGGTTGAAGACGTCCGGACAGATTAACTGTCCGGCCCCTTTGCCAGAAGACCCAGCGGACGCCCGATTGACGGGGCTCCTGCCTCCGGCACCTCACGTGGTGCCGGAGAAGAAGGCCAAGAAGAAGGCCACGGGAACTCGAAGGAGCTCCCGGCGCCAGGGGCTGTCAGACTCATCGCCCGACAACCCTGAGGCGGAATCCTCCTCTGAGGAAGAGGAGGAGGAAAAATAAGCCTCTCCCAGCCGGGGAGAGAGAGAAAAAGGAGGCCGCCTAAGCGGGAGGCCGGAGGGCCCAAGAAGGGAAGGACCCTTCCTCCGGACTTCTCCACCAACGCCGACAACGACGAGGAGGAGTGGCCAACAAGGGCCAAGCCCCTGGCAAGATCGTAAGTGTCCGGGTACCCATGGCTCTTTTTTTCATTGCACATTGTTCTCTAATGCCGAACAATCATGCAGCCCGCCTAAGGACAAGTTCGCCGCTTGTCGGCGGGTCCCGAGTTAAATCGGAAATGGAGAGTACTTCACTTCGGCCGCCTCCTCACCTCACGCTGCATGACGACGCCGAGGTGGGGCCCCAAGGGGGCCTGGTCAAGAGGAGGTGGCGCAGGAGGCGCCGCAAGGCAACCTCCCGGACTCGGCAGCGTGGGGGCGAGACCCCGAGGGCTGTAAGCCCGACCTCGTCCGGACTCCATACCGGAACCTTCAGCGGTTCCGAAGTCCGGCAAGCGGCCCCTTTGTAGGAAGGGTAAGACGCCGGTGTCCTCCGTCCAACCGGAGGCACCGGATAACTTACTGGAGGCGCTTAACGGCGCCTCCATCAACGAGGAGAACCGCACTGTTATGAGTGTGGTGATCCAGAAAGTTCAGCCCGCCAAGAGCGGGCTGACTGAAGCCTGTACCAGCCTTCTAACAGGCTTTGAGGTAAGTTTAGAATATGTAAAAATATTACCGCATAGACAGTAACCCTGATGCTTAGTTCGGTGTTCGGAAAGTAAAGCCGGACTAAGGATCTAAAAAGATATACGCATGAGTCTAACATAAGTATGTCAATATGGGAATGCAGGCTGCGCTGCTGACCTCTGCCGCACTGACTGAGGAGGTCAATGCATTGAAGCAGAGCCTCGAGCGGTCCGAGAACGAGCTCGGCCTTGCCAAGAAACAGCTCGAGGACAAGGAAGGTAAGTAATACCTTATTAAAGAAATACCTTATAGAAAAGATTTGGTTGCAAAAGATAACAGGAATAACATCGGTACTGCAGGGGCCACGAGCGAGGTGGCGACCCTGAAGGAGGCGGTGTCCGCGGCCGAAAACAAAGCGGCTGCGGAGCGTACCGAGCGAGAGAAGGGGGAGGCGCAACTGGCGGAGGTACGGCAAGAGCTCCAGGCTCTCGTGGAAAAACTTGTTGCCATTCTTTTCATGTGAATTGACTTCAACCTAACATAGTATTTTTTCTCTATCAATTTGGGTTTGCCAAGGAATCATAAACGAAACATGCAATTAGGATGGTCACATGACTCAAAAGACGTGATAAACAGTTCTTGACTGTCTTGCTCAAGACATATCCCATGCTCACAGTTTATTTATTTATTTCGTAAAAGGATTATATATAGTCCACTGTCTTAGGGTGTGAAAGTGAATGCCATATGTTTCCAGATTTGCTTCTCTCTTTATCTAGCTGCAGTCTATCTAAAATATTGAAGGAAAACAAATGTACATGTATCCTCTCCCGCCTAATCCATCTCCCAATGTTTGTCCTCAGTAGTACGAGTCCATCGTCCCCAACACTCGGCTTGTAGAGCCAGAGCTCATGTCGACGCCACCATTCGACCTTGCAATGGTGCTGGAGTCCAAGGTCACGGTCATGGCCACCCGCGCCTCGGCTGTGTACGAGGGGGGCACAAAGCCAGGCCACACAAACGCCTAGTTTGTCGGCAGTGTCAGTGGAAGCACCAGGATTTGTTGATATGCCGACTGAGGCCAGCAACGCCAATGCATTCCGCTTCGATCCCTCCAAGGGGTTGCCCAAGCTCCTTGACCCTAGCTGTTCAAGCTGTCGGCGTGTGTGACACGTCGACCATCCTCACCCGTGCCTTCGTTTCATCGATTGTGGCGTGTTCAGATTCCAGCGCCTAGCTGTTCAAGTAGTACTTTGTTACGTGTGTTCCTTCTCCTTGTCCGTCCAGCCCATGCTTGTGTCCAGATTCCAGCGCTGCGATCTAAGGCCTGAACTCACATCATGGCGAATCTCAGCTTCCCTATCTTGTTACACCTCGTGTCACTTTTGTTCATCTTTTCTAATTGAAAAAGGGCCACGTTTGCTCCTGGTGCTCTCTCGTTTCAGCTTTGATCCTCCAGGGGTTGCCCAAGCTCCGTGATGTTAGCTGTTCCTGTAGTCAGTGTGCGAGATGTCAACAATCCTCACCCTGACCTCGACTTGCACGATCTTGTGAAAAAAGTGTGTTTCGCTCTGTTACGTTGTTCATTTAATTAGCTTTATTAAATTAATCTATGAGCTCAGTATTGTTTAGCCTGAAGCATACCGAGACGTTCAGTAATGTCGAGTTGTAACATGCATGTTCAGTTTGCAGATGAGTTTCAAAGTCAAATATCTCAATTTATAGTATGTAGGATGGCACATACAATGTGTGGATCGCGGCGTGTTTAGTGTGAGTGGTACTTTTGTTATGTGTGTACCTTCGTCATGTCCGGATTCCAGATCTGGGATCTAAGGCCTGTGCTATCAAGTTCCCTATCTTGTTACACCTCGTGTCACTTTTGTTCTTCTTTTCTCTGTGGAAAAGGGCTCACGTCCGTTCTTGGTGCTCTCTCGTTTCGTCCACGGATTGCCGATCTTGCTGACCTGAAAAAATGGATTTAAATACATCAACAACCATTGTCGATGTCTCGTATGGTCAAATCGGTCACCGAATTCAGAAAAGTTGAAGTCGGGGTCACACGGAATACGTCGTGGCGAGTCAACACAGTCAGCGAGCCCAGGTGCATGTGTTTTGGTAGACGACTTACCATAGATTAAATTGGTCACTGCACTTGTTACGAAAAAGGGTTTCCCCCCGCTTTATATTATAAAGCAACAACCACTTACATTCAAAGCATCGATACAAACGCACATCTCACATACCCAAGGCGGATACAAGGAAGCCGGGCAACGAAACACACCCTCAACGACAACCAAACACCTACAAGATGTGCAAAAAAAGGAACCGCTTAGCGCCGACGGAGACCACCAAGAGCAATCATCCGGGAGGGTATGTGACGAACCACGCCGGACCGAGGGCTCCAAGATGATGCCTTCAAGGAGGGCACGACCACTGCACTTGTTCGACTCCAGTTCATCACAGACCAAGAATCAAAGGTCCCTTCTCAGTTCTCACACGCAATCCTGGTTCATACGGATGGTTGGGCGGCAATGCTGGTTTCTGGGCAGATGGCTGCGGCATGCCAAATCAGCCTTTCGCAGGAGGAATCGATAAAGCTTCAACTTGTTGAGAAACTTTGTTGTACTCTGCAGTTTGAAGCCCTGCGGAAGGATGTGATGATTGCTTCTGCAGGTGGTACTGTACTGCAGTAGCTGTAGCTATCGACGGAGAAGAGTGGGATGACTGCTTGGCATGGTCGGAGTCAGGAGTCGAGCATCGCTGAATCATACCCCAGGCCGGCCAAGACGATCTGCTCTGCATTTGGTTTTCTGCTGCTTCTTTCCTTTGGGTTGGTGTGTATAACAGGGCTCAGCAGCAGTTTAGTCTTCCCCTGTTCGCTGTAGCCCAATAGGTGTTGTACATACTAAGATAGCAGATGGTACTGCTCCAGCATGCGACTCATGTGAACGGCCATCATTATGACCAAGCCCACCATCAAAGATGATGTCATCTATCCATCTCGTTCAGCATTTGTGAAGGCGGTTTCTAATCCCGAGACCAAGAAATTTAAGCATTTCACAAAGGCGCCAGAAGCGGCGGATTTTTTGTCGAAAGAGACCCTCTGCCCACTGGAATTGACAAAAGAGACCCCTTGCGGACGAAATTGACAAAAGAGACCCCCTCACTAGTGGCGGCAGGCGCGGCAGGCGACACGTGTCACCGGCCGCCACGCCGTGAGGCGGCGGGCCCGGCCGCCACAACAGGAGGCGGCAGCCCGGTGAATAACGGTGCGTGCAGGGCAGCCAGCCAGCGTGCGCGACGGAACGGGCCGCGCCAGCGGGCCCCGCCGCCACCGGTGAGGCGCCGCCGCTGCCGCTGTCGCTACTCGGCCGACAAGGCCTGCTGCGCGCGGGCCCAGCAGGTGGGCCACGCCGCCACTAGCTGAGGCGGCACATCCTGTGCTGCTGCACGCGCGACAGTGCGCAGACGGCGCTGATTTCGAGGTGTGGCGCTGATTTCGAGGCGCGAGTTTGATGGCTGTGACTCCGACGCGCGGGAATATGGACGCTTTTGGTTCTTTCGCCTGGGAATCAATCCTGCCTTTGGTTCTTTCGCCTGGGAATCAATCCTGCCTTTGCTTCTTTTGCCTCAGCGGATGCGATGGCACTGGGAATCCGAGGCTACGGGAAGCTGTTGTGCCGACACTACAGGGATCGTAAATATCCCCGCTTAATTTTCTCGCCATCATTTATCGTCTGAGCTTATAAAAGGAGACACCGAGGCTCTCGTCCACCCATCCTCGAAATCGGCAGTGCGCAAAGTGTGTAACACATTTTTTCAGTCGGTATGAGTTTGCCTTGCTCGGATCAAAGCATTAGGCCGAGGAAAATGAAGAATGCAAGTTTGCCTCCGGGGGTGGCAGTCCTGCGGTGTTGGTGTGGCGATCTTTGCAAGGTGAAGGAGGTGACGGATTTTTCAGATTGGTTGGGCATGAAGTTTTTCATGTGCGCCAATTATGAGGAAAATCCTGCCGTAGCTATTTCAGAGTACGACAAGCCTCCGGTATGCTTTAACCATCACGAATAGATATTGTTGGTATTTTCATTGATTCTTTAGTAACATTCTTGTTTCTTGTTGTAGTCTCCTCCGCCTCTGTGCATGTACTATCATTGGATTGACACGGAGAAGCGGCTTGGGCAGTGACTGAGATTCGTGAAAGAAGTCGCCGTCGTGGAATAGTTTATTTGCGGAAGAGCGACGAGAAGGCGGAAGCTGAGGAGAAAGCAGAGCAAGAGAGAGTTAAAAGAATACTATGCGGAGCAACACCGTTTTGAGGAAATGGGAAAGAAACACAGGAAGACGCTTCGTCACATGGAGGAGCAGGAACGACAATAAAGGAGGCTCATGAGGCGGAGAGGCAGAGAAAGAAAGAAAGGGCTCGTCAGGCCAAGGCAGCAGAAGAAGCTGGCTATGGAAAAGGAAAATATCCACGTTGGACTCAGTAGATTCCTGTGGTAATATTTTAAATTTCGCAATCATTTGTATCTTTATTTCTGCAGTTTAATGTAGCTTCATTTCAGTAGTTAAATGTAGCTTTATTTAAATTCTACGATGTATCTTATTTTCAGTTGTGCCTTGTCGTGTTGTATCTTATTTTCAGTTGTACCTTGTCGTGATGGAAAAAATATATAGTTTTAGAATAAAGTAGTGGCATTTTCTTTCCCTCCACTAATTATCGAGCATCGTGCAACAACTATAAAATGAAAATTAATATAGAACATAATGCCTTACAATAAGAGAGTACAAACTAATAATGAAAGTACATCTGAATTAAACGGTACAACTGGAATACAGCTTAAAAACTACATGAAGGCATCATCGTCATCCTCCGTCGATGCAGAACTCTTGCCCTTCGAGGATGCAGAACTCTTACCCTTGGACGATGAAGAACTCTTGCCCTTCGAGGATGCAGTACTCTTGCCCTTGGACGATGCAGAACTCTTGCCCTTTGACGATGCAGAACCCGGAAGCGGCGGCATGAAGATATCATCTTCGTCCTCGCTCTCCTCAGTCCATAAAAATGGATTGTTTTCTGCAGTCCTTCTAAAAGTTTCACTCTTCGGCTCCACAACCTTCTTCCACCTTGCATCCAACCTAAGAAGTTCTTTACGTACCTCCTCATAGGTCCTTTCAGGTCACCCAGACCTACGTAATTGGTGAGCCAACTCATTCATTATGGTGTCACTACCGGTGAGATCGTCCCATGGAACTATCCTATTGTCCATCCTGAAATCGGTAGCTAGCCTCAGAAGAGTGCTACTCATCCCAGGGTGAAAACTACGATCGAAAGGATAATGGGACATCTCGACTACACTACACTCGAATGCTTATCCACCTCTCTTCGAAGGGGTTTTATAGGTAAAGAGGAGAAAATGGCGGGAAAGAACGACTGCGGTATGGAGGGAAAGGGTTGGCGGGAACATATGGCGGGAAACGGGTGGCAGGAAGATATGGCGGGAAGGGGTTGGCGGGAAACGGGTGGCGGAACATATGGAGGGAAAGCGTTTGCGGGAAAATATTGAGGGGAAAGCGTTGCTTGAAAATATATTTTTTTCAATGTCTAAGACGGGCAATGGTTGCACAGTATTCATCAGCCAAAATTTAAAAAAAATCATTTCGGCCTAACATAAGCAAAAGAGTGGAGCGGGATAGTATGGCGGGAGATATAGGCGGGAAAAATTGTTCCTGACTGGTGCATTTTTATTTCAGCATACATAGATGTTCAAATTGAAAAGTCTGATACACACATATGTAGATACAATGGGTCGCGCACGTGCATAGATGAATCACCCTACGTTACGACGACCACCTGGCCTTTCCTTACGACCGGAAGGCGACAAGCGATTAGGTGGCCGGGGCACACGAAGACCGCGGCCGTACTCCAATTCGGCTTCATGTGTCTGCGAGTCCTGCGTAGGTGGTGGAGTCGCGAATCCTTGTTGCGAACCTGAAGCGTAATTGTAGGCGTATGGTTGTGACTCCGGGGGGATAAAAGATGGGCCAATAACGTCCCCTCCGAAGAACTCTATAACTAATTATGTAACCGTGTCGCCAAGATCATGTGATGCTCCCCGGAGGCCTGTGTTGACGCCATGATCATGTGATGCTCCCCGAAGGCCTGTGTTGACCTTGGCTGGGTGTTCTCATCGCCCCAATTAACATCAGGTGTGTCCTGCACATAGAAACATTTTAAACAAACTGTTAGAGGATAATATATGATATCATTGTAAATGCATTGAAATGTAAACATGACTACCTGAGCATATCCCTCTCCTATACTGTCTGGCCATTGTACGTGGTGCTGGTTTAAATCTGGTACACGAGTCTCCTCGGGCATGGGGATCCCTCGCGTGGAGAGATACGGCTGAGATCCCTCACCTTGGGTGTATGCATCATATCCTGTGTACGCATATGGGTTAGGGGAAAGAAACTGCTCAGGCATCGAATCCAAGCCCGTGCCATGGTCCTGAGATGTCTGCCCCTGACGAAGCTGCATCGAAGAAGAGCGATGCAGCGGCAGAGATGAGTCATGTCGTGGCAATGTCGTTCTAGTACTCGGACCCTCCCCCCATTGCTCATGGCTCGTACGCGCCTCGCTCGGTCTGGACGACGGTGCCGCACTCGGTCTGGCTGACCTCGCTACCGGCATGTATGCTCCAGTGGCAACGTCGTCGCCTCTACCGCATCTGAACTTCTTTGCCACGAATTGTTGCAAAAGTTTATGGAATGTCTTGCGATATGGGCCCTGGGCCGGCATGCTATCCGTAGCCATCTGCCCTACTTCGTTGACATTTTCAAGCTGAACAATATTTGGATGCTATTTAGTTCAAATGATTATGAAATGATGGACCTAAAAAAGTTACAAGTGATTACCAGGTGGTCACGATAGTAAGCTGCATGCAGCTCAACATGTCTCCGCGCCTGCTCCTCTTGTGTGAGATGTGTTGGTATAGTAGCTGGCTGACTGGCCAGGCTAGTACGTGTGTTCATGCAGTACCACTGCTTGTACGCTTGATCTGTACTTCCATCGTACGCCTCATCAAGTATCTCAAACTGCTGGTGGTACATAGGGTAACAATTTTTCGCAATATCTGGAGACCAACGTTTCCGTGCCTTTGTCCACCTGGTGGCCATAGTTGCGCTAGCACCCTCGCCAAAGTCATATGGGTATATGGGTTGTACTATACGAGGTCGTCCTACAGGGAGGTATTCCCAGGACCACAACTGTAGAAACTCATAGGCGACACAAAGTAATGGAGCTTTTTGTGCGAAAGAGGTTTTTTGCGTGGCATCACACAAGCCTCTGTATGTATGAGATAGCATGGCAGAACCGAAGCTGTATTTTGGCTGCTCGGGTAAAGGTTCATCTACCATATTCCCTGCAATGTAGATGAGACCAGGGACAACAACGTCCCCATGTGAATTTGGAAATAGATTCCCGAGGAGCCACAACAAATACGCAAACAGATGTCTTTTTTTCGTCTCCTCATTGGCGAAGCTAGATAAATTAAGAAAGTTATCACGAAGCCAGACGAGTGGGATGCCCCGAGGGTTACCAGAACGTTGTGATTCTGGCATTTCCATCCCAAGACGGGCTGCTATATCTAATACCCAAGATGGAGACACTCGTGGAGAGACTACCGGCTCACCTTTAATTGGTAGAGCAGTGATCATAGAAACATCTTTCAGTGTAGGTGCAAGCTCCCCAAAACGAAAGTGAAAGGTGTGGGTTTCAGGTCTCCACCGGTCAACGAGGGATGTCAAAAGGGATGGGTCCGAACGTACTTGGTCGTCCCATGATGTGAGCCTAGCAAAACCTTGTAGTCCATAAGCGTCAAGGTGAGCAAGGAAATGATTGTGTATTGGCCATGTTTTCTTTATGGTTCGAAGTCTGAAAGGCCGATAATCATGCTTAGTATTTGGTTTCAAAAATAGGTGGCAACGGTGGCCGGCGTCATGGGGCCCCTGCAAAAGCACTGGCACTTCACCCATAACCTGCACACAAACATACAAATATAAATTACGAGAAAGACAGAAATACAAATGCAAATCAAAATTAACTTAAAAAATACAAAGAGATACGATTTACATTAATTATATGAAGTTAACATCAGGAGTACAATAATACAAAGAGAATCAATTTAAATTTAATATAAGTACACATAACGAGTAGAAATATATATCAACATCATGCGTTGTTGTTGGCTCGATACGGGCAGTCTTTGCGTGAATGTCCAGGACACCTGCAAACGCGGCATCGCCTTGGTTCTCCCATCTGGCTATGGTCCATGTCATTGCGATGACGCCTAGACTGACGTCGTCCCTTTGCGGTTCTCATCAAGTCGGTGTTCGGAACCCATTTCGGCCCATCTGGCCACAACATTTTGTAGTTCATATCAATGCCCCAAGCCCAGAACTCACCGTTCCAAGTGTTGTACAGATTGTACATGTTGAAGTACGGCGATATGTATGGCTCGACGCTGATTTTTTGAACAGCAGCCGCCCGGAGCACATGACTGCAAGGGTAGCCCTCAAGCTTGGGCTTGTTACAAATGCTCTCACAGGAGGTTGAGCCAAGGGTGACAGCTTGCTTTTTTGATCCTCTGTGGTGACCCTTAACATACTTGGCTCGCACATTGACCTCCCACTTATTCCTAAGTGCGTCCACTTTCCTGCAGCCATGACTTTAGGACTTCTTTGCTTTCTCATCCAGATGTATTTGCATCTTCTCGGACCATGGCTTGTTCAATTCAACTTGTGCTTTGGCGACGGTGACCCTGTCTGCAAAGTATGACAGGGTCCGGTTCCAAGTTTCTTCAATTAGGGCTGTGATAGGCAGTGCTCGCACCCCTTTAAGAACATCATTGTACACCTCTGACATGTTGCTGGTCATTATTCCATACCGAGCCCCGGTGTCGTGAGCCTGCGCCCACTTCTCCAAATGAGGGCAATTCTCGGTGATCCATGGCTCCAAATTATTGGCCGTCCTACGACCCCTCCGGTCTTCTCTCTGCGGCAAGGCCGTGCAGTCGATCTCACCATTGATACCTGCCCATATCGCATTCATTTTGGCTTCAGTTTTTGCATGCACATCCTCTTGAATAACTTGAACAAATCCTTGTTTTTGAATTTGGAGTAAAGTTTGCTGCCAAATGCCTCATGCACCACCTTCCTCTAGATCGGGCCAGCCCCACTCTTCTTCCGACGCCTTAATTATTTCAAGAGCGCTTAATAATCCAATGTTGCGATCAGAAATGATGCAAACACCTTTACGCTCTTTCACGACACCAATCTTCACGCAGCTCAGGAACCACAACCAGCTATCTTTGTTCTCGCTCTCGACCAATGCATATGCAATAGGAAGAAGCTGATTATTTGCATCCGCTGCAATCGCCACCAATAGTGTGCCCTTGTACTTTCCAGTGAGAAAGGTACCATCAACAGATAATACGAGGCGGCAAAGTGCACGAAGGCTTGTATAGTCTGGGCGAATGCCCAGAATAAGCGGTCCAGGATTAGCTCACACGGGTTCATTGGGTTTGGACGTTCTCTCCGCCAAACTTGAGTCCCCCTATTAGCACTTGCTATTTGATGAAGCATTCTAGGGGCATAAGAATATGCCTCCTCATAGGTACCATACAAGTTCTTGAATATATTTTCCTTCGCACGCCTAGCCTTGCTGTAGCTAACAGGGAATCCAATTAGATCCTCTGCATCTTTTTGCAGAGCCCTAACACTAATGTTGAGACTTCCCTGCACAATTGTTTCCATCGTCATGCCACAAATTTTGCTGTCACATTGCAGTGATCTGAAAGAGTCCCGGTTGCTCACAGGTATGCTCCACTATTTTGTGATATGCCATGACCGACATACCCGAGCTTCATCTAGCGAGAACTCTTCCGCGGCAACCTTTCGCGGTGTGGATGCATATGACCTTCAACTCTTTTTATCGATCGCTTCACTCTATGGCGGTGGATGCCGATTGCATAGCTACCCATTGCCTGGTAAGCAGACTTCTTATCTGGGAAAACTTGCCCAACCTTCAGGCTTCCCGCTCCTAGGCCAGAAGCAGAGTGAAATTCGTTGGTGATGCTCATATCCTGTAAAACCCAGGTTGCGTGCCGCGCGACCGCCCTCGAGGAGGAACATCTTCTTCTCCGCTTGACTCCGAAGACGCAGAAGAATGATCATCATCATCTAGCGCCTCCGGCAATCCATCCACGTGTTCGCTCATGTCAACGGCCGCCGACCAATATCCTGTGTCATACACAGGCTGGCCGCCCGTCGGTTCCGATGGGCGATGCTAGGGCTGATGTGATGGCCAACTCGACCTCACCACCCCCGCCATCGCATCCGCAACATCGGTGACTGAAATGAACTCCACATACACCATCGGCTGACCATACATTGAGTTATTGGGATTGCTTGCAAACCTCATGTACGACCCCCACGACCGATCACCTGTGACAGGCCGCAAACCCCAACGGGCAACTGTCCCATCATTTCCTCCGTTAACGACGAAGGCCTCCATTGTCATTTTTTTCCTGCATCACTGGGCCAAACATCGCTCGGATGCACCTTCTAACAGCTGCGTAACCCACGTTGACCATGTCTCTCACCACTACTGTAGTCGACTCGCAGAAGGACACATCCACCCCGCATGGACCGTCGCAGAAGACGCTCCCATAGTACACTACTAAATTTTCCATAGTACCTAACCAACATACATGTTTACATTTCAAATAATTAGTAACTGAACATTTAGTAACGATGACAACATTTACATATCTTACGACTAAAATAACAAACTAAAACTCTATTTGCTTTTCTCTAACTACCCCAAAAATATCCTAAAATAGTTCTCGTAACATGCAAAAACTTAGCTTCTGGAAAAACGACTATTAGTAAAAATATGGTTTTCTACATAATTTTCTTACAACAGGTTATGACAAAACTGAGGGTAAGTACTCGCTATCCAAACAACCACTAAACATAATATTACGATAATAACATTTAAATATCATATGAGTAAAATATCTAATTTCTTTCGCATGATATAATGTTTTTCATATCATACGATAAAATTCATTTATTTACAAATAATAATTTTGCAGCGGCATGACAGTACATCAATATAAAAATTCATATGAGTAAAACATTTAATTTCTTTCGGCTTTATATAATTTTTTTCACATCATACGATAACAATCATTTATCTACAAATAATAATATTTGCAGCAGCATGCACATTATTCACAATAGTACATCAATACAAAAAATATTAACAAAATTACAGTGTCATTTTTCACCTTAGCTCCAATATGGATGTGCTTGCGAATGCAATTAAGCGTCAAAATAGCTCCAATAAATATCCGTCGCCAGTACTATATGAACCTCGTCAACCTATTATCACATTAACAACAATATTACACACGGATTTTTCTTCCTGCTAACAAAAGTATGAAAATAGCACTTCCATGTATGTGTTCATCACCTCAAAATGGGACAACGAAAATGGAAACACAATTTCTTCAATCACGTCTTCTCCTCCTTGTTTGCTACTAAGATGAATTATTTTACCTAATTACATACATCATTAAGTACATTAGCACCTAATCTTAACATATAAAATTTAGATTATTGCGACATAACAAAGTAGACCTACGGTTTCCTAACTATAGACTTATTAATAAACATACCACATAAAATAACATACCACATGAAATAACATACCGCATGCAATAAACAATTACAGTACAATTTTTTCTTAATTACCGTATTAAGATTTCCCGCATGTCAATACTAATGGACGCACCTAACATTGATGCAACATCTTCAACCTACTATTTCAAAAAATAGTTTAAATGCTACATCTCTCGTCTGAAATTATTTCTAACCTCTAAGCACTATCATCACATAGCTAATAACGAGCTAAAGGACGAACTAATTACCACCCTGCATGCATAAATAAATAAATGTATTGCAAAGCTCATACCTTGATCTTCAACTTCGTAGTTCACTTTGCACGGCTATTCCTACTACAGAAACTCCAAATGACTCCTCCAAATGCTAAAATAATGCCTAAAGCAACATAGAATACACACTTAGGAACTAATCAAATAGAATAAAAACATCATGCATGCGAATGAAACCAACAAAAATGGATAGATCTTACCTTAATCTATCTTTTCTTCAACTTCATCATCTTCAAAATCCAACTCTAAATCGCCCTAAATCACGAGTGAAAGTGCTTACTGAGCTTTCTTTTCTCTTTGTTGTACTTAGAGACTTAGAGAGCAAAGGAGAGGAACGAGGTTACAGAGTGCTTGCGCACGGAGCTGAAGCATGGCATATAAAAGGGAGAGGATCCCTGTAGTGTCGGCAACCACGGATTCCCGCGCGTGAAAATCAACATCATCAGCAACAGCATGCAAGGAGCAAAAGCAAAGCAACAAGCCAGAGTGATTTCCGCCCATGAAATTCGCTGCGTTTGCGCAAGGCCGGAATCAGCAAAAGCAACAACAATCAACGAGCTAGAGTGATTCCCGCCCGCCAGTTTTCGCAGCGTGCGAATCGGTGTTGAGGAAGACGCCGCCAAAGCAGCGATGGCGGCGGGGCCCGACCTCGCCTTCCGTGCACGATCAGCGTGCACCGGTGGTGTCGGCAAGGGTGGCCGCCTCGGCCCGATGGCGGGCGAGGCCCATGGCGGGCTCAAGACGCAGCAGGCCTGTCGGCCAGCAGCGATCGCGCGCCAGGCTGGCCGCCTCGCCGGTGGCGGCTGGGCCCACCTGGCCCGCCCGTTCCGTCGCGGGCGCGACGCACGATGGGGATTCCGTCGGTTGGGTGGCCGCCTCCTTGGTGGCGGCTGGGCCCGCCGCCTCCTGGCGTGGCGGCAGGTGCCACGTGTCGCCTGCCGCGCCTGCCGCCACCGCTGAGGGGGTCCTTTTTGTCAAAATGATCCAGAGGTAGTCTTTTTTGTCAATTCATCTCGGCAGGGGATCCTTTTGGACAAAAAATTGAAGCGGCGAGGAAGGACATTGAGAGGGCATTTGAAGTGCTGCAAGCTAGGTCTGAAATTGCTCGTGGTCCTTCTCATTACTAGAACAACAAGGATGTCTTGGCAATTATCATGACATGTTGTGTGATCCTACAAAATATCATCGAGAAAAGTATATTTTTCGTCCCTCAATTCTGGACGAAGTCTAGATTTAATCCCGCAACAATGAAACCAGACAACTTGCACCTTCAACTTTAAAAACTGGACAAGCTAAGTGCGTCTCCTGATTGCAAGTGGTTTCGCGATGACATGGCGTGGTTTTGACCGGGTTAGCGTCCACGTGACAATCCTAGTCGATCTTCTTCCTCCTTCTATTTCTTCAGCTGAGCATTTGGTCGAGCAGTTGCCGTGCATCAAGCAGCAGGAGCAGGACCTGGGCGTGGAGGCCTCCGGCGCGGTGGCTCTGGTCCTGACGATCTCCGTAAGGCCGCTCCGCAAGGTCCGCGTATCAGTGAAGCGGGAGCTCATGGCGGTGGCCGATGACGCGCTTAAGACCACCTGAGCATCCGACGGCATCCACTCGCCCGCTCTAGGCGCTCCTTCCCTGACCTCTCGTGCTCGCTCCAGCCGACAGCCATGACCGAGCGGATGCGGCACCGCCACAGCTAGCTGAGTGGCAGCAACGGCAGAGCTTGTGGGCGGCACGGTGGCCGACATGACGGTGTCCTCCGAGTTGGGCAAGCAGTTCAGTAACATGCCGTCGGGCGCTGCTCCGCGCCGTCTCTGCGTTGGGAACCCAGCATCCAGCGAGTCGTGCCCCTGCTCGGCTACTACGTCGTCGGACCCGACTGCTCCTCGAACAAGGCAGCCTCCACGCCTGGCCCGCTCCCGTGGTGACTGTCGGCACACCATGGCCCCGATGGCCACGCGTGCACCGCTCGAGCTGCTGCGAAGCTGCTCTTCCACACCCTGCGCCTTGCCCAAGCTCGCCGTGCCGAGACATTGTTGGCCCTGCTGGCCGTCGCCACCGCGTACATGCCTTGGCCACGCTCGTCGCGCCGATGCATGTACGTGCTTGATGGCAGGTGATCCTGATGGGAGATGGCCGGGAGAGCAGCATGGCCCATGCGAGCGGCATGCACAACACATGTTCGATATTTTGTCTCAATGGAGGTAAACACGAGCGCTGCATGTGTGTGTTTTTTTCCTTTCTTTGTACCTAAAAGCTTGGCCTGGTGTCACTTTGAACTGGTCAAACCACGGTGAGTCATCCTAGGGTGCAACTTGTCTGGTTTCATAGTTGACATATCAAATCTAGACTTTGCCAAGACTTGAAGGACGGAAAATATACTTTTCTCTACAAATAACCACATCAGGTACATCAGTAGCACCAGATAGTTTAATATTTTATCCGACAGAAAGTCCATGCTGCGTCTGAAGCTAGATAATGCTGGTTAGCTGACATGTGTCAAGAGGGCCTCGTTCTTTCCAAAGTCGACGTTCCCGTCGACGACGAGGCGCCTACGGTGACTTCGTAAATCTCAAGATGATATGCCGGCTCAGTCTCTCGAAGGTGCTCATAGAGGTAGGGTGTGCGTGTGTGCGTTCATAGGGATGAGCGTATGCATGTGTATATGAGCGCTTGTGTCTGTACTGATGCTAAAAAAAAGACACCAGCTTTTTTCTTGTTTGCAAACGGTTACCTTGTCGAACGATCTGCTGCATCTCTGTTTCAAAATGAGGTCACCCTAGGTTGTAGTGGTTGCTTGCTAACATGATTAGCTCTTTCACCTGCTTCATCCGCCGCTCCTTCAAGCGGAGGTACGCAACGAACTTGACGAAGGACGAGTTGGGGATGAGGCTGAGGTTCGCCGCGGCGTTGCCGAAGTCCTCGTTGAGCCCGACGGTGAGCATGCTGAGGAGGAGGTCATCATCGATCTTCGCGCCAATATCGCGGAGCTCGTCAGCGAGAGTCTTCAGGCGGCGACAATAGCCGTCGACGGAGGTGTTGTCCTGGTGACACCCAAAAAACTCTTGCTGCAAAAAAATGTGACACTGGAGCTGGTTGTCGGTGAAGAGCCCGTTCAGCTTGGTCCACACGGTGCAAGCATCGTCACTGTCCTTCATGACCATCTGGAAGAGGTCCGGCGAGATGGTGAGGAAGAACCAGCGAATGATCGTGGTGTCGATGGTGGACCAGTCATGGATCTCGGGGACGATGTTGGAGTCGACGGTGTCGTCCACGTGGTCGATGAGGTGATTCTCCCGGAACACGAGGGAAAAATATGTCTTCCACGTGTAGTAGGAGGAGTCTGCCTGCGAGAGATGAACCGGCACCTGCTCGAAGATGTTGAGGTTGCGGATTTCGATGACGTCGGGAGGGTGGGCGTCGGCGAACGGGTTGGAGTTGGTGGACGCGGAGGAGGTGACGAACGACATAGCGATGACGGGACGGGGCGGGCGGCTTAGACGACTCGGGTGAGGACTCAGCTGCGGGCGATACGTGCGGCAGCGGCAGCTTGGCGATGTGCATGGCTTGGCGATGCCTGCGCCGTGTGGGGCTAGCGAGCGGCGGCAGCTGTAGCGGCTTGGCAACGCGGGCGTGTCGGGTAGCGGCTTGGCGAGCGGGGCTAGCGGGCTAGCGAAGCGGGGCAGCGGGTGCAGCGGCTTGGCAACGCGAGCATGTCGGGTAGCAACGGGCGGGCAGGGCTAGCGGGCTAGCGAAGCAGCGGCTTGGCGAGTAGCAGCGCACGAGGAAAGGAGAAAAGGAAGCAGCGGCCGGCGCGATTGACGCCTAGGCGGCGACAGCGAATGGGAGGCGGCGGCGGTGGCGCGGAGGAGCGCGCGGCGGCGATGGCGGCGGCGGAAGACTAGGGTTTAGAACCTAAAAACTGATACCTTGTAAGATGTGGTAATTGCACGATGTATTGATCTTCGTGCATAGGCACGTATATATGATGTACAATGATGGGTCACGGACCTCAACTATACAACAAACTAGGAGGCGGGCACAATACACAATATACACATAACACATATATACTCAACACTCATCACACGTTAAAAATGAAATGATAGATATTTCCTGAATGACTTGCTGACACCTACACCTTGCTCATACTGTTTTGCTTTCATAAGAAGTGCTAACCAAGACTAGAGATGTATGGAAGTCCTATATATACCTTCTGCCCTCGGATATCAATCAAGTGAGTGGGATATGTTTACTAATTTGTTTATCTCTTTATTATCCAACTTCAAATAGTCTGAAATATTGGAAGGAAACAAAAATACCACGGTAACATGTACTTGATGTAAATCTGTATTGACTCATGACACTGATGATAATTGGAAGGTGTGGCTGTGTGCATCACATGATGCAGAGGCCGTGGGTTTTTCTCTTACTAGATGACCCGTTACGCCAACGACGCAGAGGGCGAGAGCAAACCAAGCATTTGAAGCAAGCTCGTCAAAATATTTAGTCATAAGGAAATATATACTTAGATATGATGCTCATACATAACATTATAAGAAGTTTTGATAGCCATTTACAATGCTTTTAAAAAGCAAGCAACATAGGCAGAGATGCCTCATATAGATAAGCATACATAATTTGTGCAGAGAAGATTTCTTAGGCCGATTGTAGTCTTCTGAGGGTGTGCATGCATGAATAAGCAGACTTGATATTGTTGGATAATGCTTACATGGGCATTCCTCTGAAGGACTTGTCATTTCTGTCCATCCAGATCCCCCATACGGTAACAATGAAAGTTTCCATGAACAGGGGTGTGTGCCAAGTTTGATTTCCCATGTGCATCATCTTAAGTCTGCATTCATAGTTTGGCCAAGTCACCCCAGAGTATTGCCAGGGTTTCCTCGGGAGGATTATCACACAACAGGCATGTATAGTCATTAGCAACTCTGTAGTGCCTCCTGCGTAGCATATTTCTCATATTCAGCCTGTCAGCCAAGAGAAGCCAGGCGAATACCTTTCCATTTCATATTGCACTTGGCTTTCCAAATCCAGTTAAACGCAGCATCAACCGACATCTCTCTGAAGTAATTTGTGAGAATGCTGGTGGAATCCCCACTTCTCATATGAGGACTGTAGAAGGAGCAATGCATGAAAAAAAAAAGGAAGTCAAAGTTAGCAGATAGAAAGAAATATGAGGAATGCATCTATCATGCCTCATGCATGTAACTTATCATTATAAACGAAAAGCTGTCAAGCAAACTTCATTCAGAATAGAAAGGGGAGACCAGGCAAACAGAAAAATGAGAAATACGGTAACGACTACTAATCCATCAAACTGTGAATTCCAGACCTTTGTTTCAATAGGAATATCCACGTCATCGAGCAAAAAGAGGGCACAAACGATGAGCTATATTTAGGAATGAAGCAAATCACATTAGAAAAGAAACCCTTCTGAGTTAATTGCACTTGCGCACACCCAAATGAAATGGAAAACTGTCGTGCTTATGCCCATGATCAAGCCTCTCCCACATAAAAGCTACAATGAGACCTAAAGGGAGGGAAGCTGGAGGAGGAGAAAGCAGAGAGATGACCTGCGTCGCGAGGCCTATAGTGCAAACGCTCATCAACTCCGGAGAGAATTGCCCAGAGTAATCCAAACTGGTACAAAACAATACATAAATTGTTTGCGTCAATATATGATCCTTTCAGTTTGAGAAGAGTTCAAAACTATCTTACGAATTCTTGCAAGCCTTCCTACTGTACTGATCATGTAAAATTTGTGAAATTATTACAAGTATTTTTTTCTCTAGAAATCTCCAATCCGATGTTTCAAGAAGAGGAGTTGGAGACCATGTTGATGAAAGTAAATTATGGAAGAAAAGAAGCCAATTCCACTATGAATATCTTAGTTATGCAATTCCCATAAAGTAAAACAAAATGGTTTAAATAACCTTCTGTCAGGGTAAATTAGAGTTCTTGCATTCCTTTTATTTGACTCACACTTGCCTGCTGCTCATTGCCTACTACTCTTAGCTATAAGGAGGTGATTCTAATATAAGCACTATTTCTTCCGGCTATACAAATTATTGTGGCCATCAAGTTAATTCAAGCACTCAACATTCTACGACATACATGATCTAATTGTTGTCAGTACAGATGCTATCATAGAGCTATCTACAAAAGTTAAATAGGATTAAACACAAGACA
The DNA here is from genome assembly GCA_021605205.1 of Aegilops longissima. Taxonomy (NCBI): domain Eukaryota; kingdom Viridiplantae; phylum Streptophyta; class Magnoliopsida; order Poales; family Poaceae; genus Aegilops; species Aegilops longissima. The sequence goes on from CM038676.1 coordinate 626,786,847, forward strand.
AAATAAAAGTTTGTCACACCAAATCCCTGTCACCTAATCTCTTTCTCATTTTCAACTTCAAACCAACATCGAAAACAATAATAATCTAAAGCAAAATGAAATCAGAATCATTTGTTCATCGACACAGAAGCAAATAATTCACCTAATACTAAATCCAAGTAAAAGGACTAACCATAATTAATTGGCTAGGCTGCCCATCAAAAGAAACCTCTGCATAAGAAGCAGACCTTGCAAAAACTTGGGACTAATTAGGTGGATCTAAAACAAAACATGTCCTCACCTCCTCCTGCAGTCCTGCTCCAACACCTCGTGTATCTCGGCACCTCCTCACGTTAAGACCATAGCAGCCGGGAACGCGGGTCGACGCCGCGTCCCGTGTACCGGGTTCATCCACCCCAATCAAGGGTCGGTATCGAGTGCGGGTCGATAGGATTCGACGGCCGGCCGGTACGCATTCCCATGAAGACCGGACGTTGCAGGTACAAGGAATTAAAAAAAAAACACCGTGGTCGTAACTGTAGGCGAGATAATTTAGGAACAGAGGGGCAGAAAGGAGGTAAAATAACAGTGGTCCTCTAATACTGGATGGACTTCCTTAATTTGCTATATTAAAGTTGCCATGGTATCAGCCTAATCAATCCAAACCTTAGCCACCGCCCGTCACTTCCGCTCAGTGCGGCCCCCGGGGCGGTCGGCCTTCATGACCGCCGTCGGGGGCCGCGCCGCCCGTACCTAGGGTCCGTCCGCCGGTCGTGTTGACCGACTGTCCTAGATAGTCTTTTTCTCGATCCGTTGATTGAGTTTTTTCTCTCGCGTCGATCGGTTGATCGGCGTTTCTTTTTGGATTTCCAATCTATGATCGGTTTGCGTCGCCTGCCGCCGCCTCAACCACCACGCCTCTACTCTAACTTTGGCATCGACTCCACCAGCATCTTCTCTGACTCGGCGTCCTCGCGTGGATCACGCAGTCGCGTAACTAGGGGCTGGACAGGGTGGTCGGACCACCCTGAAATTTTCTCCATAGCCAATATATAGGGTAGAATTATTAATATCTTTGAAAATACATAGAATTACATGAAATTTTTCATTGTTGGACCACCCTGGGCACACGGTGCCCTGAACGGCCGCCATCCGCGCCTTCGTTCGCAAGTCACTGCGCCAACTGTCGTCACCTCGATCGCATCGGGACTTCTTCGTCAACCCCACGTCCATCTACCTCGGCTGCATCATGCTTCTTCCTGCAAGACGGTGCGTCTTGGTGGAACTCGTGGCCGCCTCATGCCGCAGGTCACCGCGCGTCCAACGCACGCGTTGGATACAACGACCACGGCCGCCCGTGAGTGCTACGCTGGCCCAACGCGCGTTTTTCACTTGGACATCAAGTCATACAGGCATCTAGTTGGCCTGGTCAAACCTGATGCTTGGGCTTGTGGCTTCGCACAACGTGTCACCCCTGCCGGTCGTCGTGTGCTGCTAAGTCCGACAATGCATACCGACGAACAGACGCTTCGACTTTGCATACGTTTGGACTGATCACCTAAGCGCATGCAATCCGCCTCATCTACGCCGAGCGACCGTTCTGGCCCATCGGTTATCGCGCGCCTTCGCAGGTCCAGTGAAGATCATCACCGTGTACAGTGCGCCCCTTCACCGATCAAGCATCGGGCTGCCATTGTGTCGCCCAGTTGGGATGCTGCGCGGCCGCCCCGTGGTTCTCCTTGCGGCTGCATCGACCCGTCTGCTGCCGCTGCATCGCCCTTTGGGCCACCGTCATCCCGAGGACGCCCGTTCCAGGCCATCTTCGTGGCTGCACCGGCCCTCGCGCTGCCGCTGCGTCGCCCCATCAGGTCGTAGCGAGCGTGGCACGAGGTCTCCGCCGTCGCCCGAGGCCGCCCCTATGGCTGCACCGACCCGCGCTCGCCGCTACGTCGGCCCTTTGGGTCGTAGCGTCGCAGACCGCGGTCACCGTCGCCGCCACGAGGTCTTCCGCAGTTGCCCTGACCTGCCCGCCGCCGGTGCGTCGCCCCTTCGGGCCGTAGCGCCGCGGCTCGCGGTTCACCGTCGTCCCCGCCCGTCGACCTCTCGTGGTATGCGCCGCGACATCTTCCTCGGCGCGGGAACGCCACCGTCCGCACTGGTCTTCGTCACGCTGTTGGGTTCCCCTCGCCTACTTCGAGCACCGCCGCCGCGTTCCTAACTTAGCAGCCATCGCCGTTAGGCCGCCGCCGCCGCTCTTTTTCGGCCGCTGCTGCTGCTACCCCCGTAGCCGCGGCGGCCGCCCATCCACCCCCCTTCGTCTTTGTTCAGCACCAGCCCGTCGCCAGCGTCATCGTCATCTACCCCGACCACTTCGTCTACTCCGACCCTCGATGGCGACATTGGCCCTGTGCCTATTGGCACTGCAACCATCGTCGAGTCCTTCTCTGCTGGCCTCTTCGACTTCTTCGACATGGCGTACAACTCGTGCAGGTCCCAGTCTACGCATGCCCGATGCTGGAAACACCAAAGCGTGCCTTCATCCACGACGTGTCCCCGGGCCTGGCAAGCCTGGTTCGGCGCTTCTTCAATTTCATTTTCGTCCGTCTACGCATGCTCGGTGCTGGCAACACCGGTGCGTGCCTTCGTCTATGATGGGTCCCCGGGCATGGCAACCCCGGCGCGACGCGTCGTCAACAATGTCTTCTCCCCGGCGCACCACTACTTTGACACCACTGCGCCCATGACTAACTCAGCGCCTCCTTGCGCCTGTGGCTCCACGGCGAATTCCTCAAGACCGGCCACCCCGACTCAACATCGACCACGACATTCTTGGCACTGCTACCTTGACCACGGCTCCACCACACACGCTCTCGGCTACCACGACAAACGGCACACAGGGCTACCGCCTTGCTTGAGCAACCTCGTCGAGTTTCCACTCCAGCCATGACTTCCGCGATGCATCGACCATTACGACTGTGGGGGGTGTCAGTCGGCTAGCTTTCAGATTCTTCTCCAATCTCACCGTCTGCGTCGCTACCGTTATGACTGTGGGGGGATCTTGATTAATTTGATTGTATTGGAAGCACATGATAGACTAGGAAGTATTTTGGCTTGTCTTATACTCTAAAAAGATCATGTACTCCTATATATATGTCAACAAGGCTCAAGCAATACAATAAACTATTCCACCAAATCTCTCTCTTTCTTCTAACAACACTTAATGCCAATGAAGTCCGCTTGGATCTCTCCCTGGGGTTGCCCCATCTCCATGGCACCATTCATACAATGGGCATGTGCAGTCCCCTGCACCTGCTGGATTTTGAATCTGTTTTCTTCCTATCAGTTTTATTTTAGCTTCAATAAACTAGTGAGGTTGGCATTGTTCATCCGGAACCTTACTCGGCACTGTTCAGTATATGAAACTTACGGGGCATTCAGTATAATAAGTTTGCAAATCTGTCCAACTTATACTCTTGTACTGTTGTATAATAAGTTGGTTACTGTAGATAATTCAAGACAACTTATACAAGTTCTTGATAATTTGCCCCACATTAAAGAAATACCTTATAGAAAAGGTTTTGGTTGCAAAAAATAACAGGAATAACTTGGGTACTGCAGGGGCCACGAACGAGGTGGCGACCCTGAAGGAAGCGGTGTCCGTGGCCGAAAACAAAGCGGCTGCGGAACGCACCGAGCGAGAGAAGGGGAGGCGAGCTGGCCACAGAGCGGCAAGAGCTCCAAGCTCTCATGGAAAAACACGAGAGTTTGGAGCGTGACTCGAAGACTCGAGAGTCCGAGCTCGCCTCGGCTCTTGAGAGTGCCAAAGCTGCTAAGGCCGAGGTCCAAAAAGCCCTCCAAGAAATGGAGTCTTTAAAGAAGATAGCGGCGGGTAAGGCATTCTTTATGCAAAGCAAGCATGTGAAAGTGAATTACCTATTACTTACCCAGATTCGGAGCTCTCCAGGAGCATTCGCAGATTTGCCCCGTAGTGTGTCTGATGCTGCCGCATTCTACCGCGCCAAGGAGGGGAGCTCGACGGAAAAGGTGTTCTGGTCTCAGTATGCTGAGGCCGACCATCCGGTGCCCCTGAGCGACCAGCTGAAGCAGCTGGTCGAGCTCCATAAGGTCGCCGAACAGGCCATGAAGGGCCTTATAGCGCGGCTGTGGCCATTGGAGGCCATGCCCGGGAGCTACTTCGGCTTGGTGCAGCGGCTGGTGGATGCCTGTCCGCGGCTTGAAGTCATCAAGCGCTCCGTCTGCATTGAAGGTGTCCGTCGGGCCCTTGCCCGTGCTAAAGTGCACTGGGGCAAGCTGGATGCGGAGAGGCTTGTGACGGACGGGCCACCGAAGGGCCATGAGCATCGCACGCCCGAAATGTACTATGAGGGCCTCCTGAAGGGTGCCCGCCGAATAGCGGATGAGTGCTCCAAAGATGTAATTTTTGAATAAACTCGCATTTGTTATCCTGTACGCTGAAAACTTGTTCATATGCGCTAAGCAACGCTTATTAATTTAAAATATTACCTTCTATGCGGCCATTTATCAAATTTGAGAGATGGCAAGTCGTTGGCTTCAGCCCCATGCCACGAAAGTGCTGGGGTGTTGGGATAAACTTGAGCACTCTTGTTCCCATTCTTGGGTCCATCTAGGAGGCGCCAACACAACGAACAAGGCAACCGGACTTATAATGCTTGAACACTCTCACTTAGCCATAGAATTCTATAATTTTAAATTTCGGCGAAGCCCCTAGTATTCGGAAGACCGAGTTCGGGGCGCTATCCACGCCTTGGCCGGACAATTCCGGTTCCTCGCTCTAAGCGGCATAAGTCTTTAGGGACTCGAAAAACCTCTCGAACAGCGACCGGCTCTCGCCCTATCATGACGGTCAGTTTTAGCTTTCTCCACTGAGGTGCTCGACCCAGCTCAACTGGGGCACAATCGCAGTGGTTCTCCCGGTGCTACCTTAGCCGATATAGCGGAACGTAAGGTACCAAAACACGGGAGCCGGGCAAACCCAACTATTGACCCAAGACATGATTCGGAGCCAATTCATATAATGCTATAAGTTCGGGGTGCCGCACTTGTGAAAGTGTTCGGACTTATGTCACCATAATTTTGGGATACTTAAGCCCCTGGTGTATCGGCCGTACCAAAGTGTACGGTTGCAACATGTCGTGAAATGAACATATGTATATATAAATGAAGTAGAGCAATAATAAGCAAAATCTATGTATTGTTTATTCAAAGAGGTACTGCAATGGAAGCAGAGCGATACAAATAGTGCGATAGGCAAGGGATGGGACTATCTAACATGTCCCCCTCCAGGGGTAAGCTGCGGGATGGTATGTAAAACAGGTATAATGCTCGTAATAGAGACCACCTGAACACTTGACGTGGCTTTCTGCTTCCCTCGCTGTTGCATCGGGAGTTCGGCGACTCTAGTGCCGGACAGGACTGATGAAAGAGGAGTCCTGAAAGTAAGAAAAAGGAAGAAAAAGGGAAAAAAGAAAAAGAATGACACAATCGGGAGCCCCTGGTGCGGTCGAGCCGCATTCTTGGCGTGTCGTGGTCTTGCCCCTCCCCATATGCCCATGGTATCTCCAGAGCGTAAATATGTACGCGTAATACTAGCTTCGCAATTTCCCGAGGGCGGGGGTTGGGGCCGTATTGCTACGCGTGCTTGAATCGTGCCAGGCGGTCTTGTTGTAGGTTACTCCGGGCGCGCTTGGCAGTGTCCGGACGCTTAGTGGCCGGAATCAAGAATTGCTGTGAGAGGCTGCTTTGTACCTCCGCCGCGAGGGCCGCCGTGTGCTCCTCCGTTCGGAGAGAGCGTTCGGTGTTTCCATTGACCGTGATTACTCCTCGAGGGCCTGGCATCTTGAGCTTGAGGTATGCGTAGTGCGGCACCGCATTGAACTTTGCAAATGCGGTTCGTCCGAGCAGTGCATGATAGCCGCCTGCGAATGGGACGATGTCGAAGATTAACTCTTCGCCGGAAGTTATCCGGGATCCGAAGACCACTTCGAGCCCGTACAACTGGCCTCTACACCCGGTATGACGCCTTTAAAGGTCGTCTTTGTAGGTTTAATCCTTGAGGGGTCTATGCCCATTTTGTGCACTGTATCCTGATAAAGCAGGTTCAGGCTGCTACCGCCGTCCATCAGGACTCTGGTGAGGTGAAATCCGTCGATAATTGGGTCAAGAACCAATGCGGCGAAGCCGCCATGACGGGTGCTAGTCGGGTGGTCCCTTCGATCGAAGGTGATCGGGCAGGAAGACCATGGGTTGAACTTTGGGGCGACTGGTTCCATCGCATATACGTCCCTTAGTGCACGCTTCCGCTCCCTTTTGGGTATGTGGGTTGCATATATCATGTTCACCGTCCGCACTTGCGTGGGAAAACCCTTCTGTCCTCTATTGTTCGGCGGCCGGGGCTCTTCCTCGTCATCGCTATGCAGCCCCTTGTCATTGAGTTCGGCGCTTAACTTGCCTTCTTGCTTGAACACCCAACAGTCTCTGTTGGTGTGATTGGCTGGTTTTTCGGGGGTGCCATGTATCTGGCACAAGCGATCGAGTATTCGGTCCAAGTTGGACAGGCCCTGGGTATTTCCTTTGAATGGCTTCTTCCGCTGACCGGGTTTAGAGCCTCTGAATCCGGCATTGACGGCCGTGTCTTCAGTGTTGTCGCCGTTAATGCGGTGCTTGTTTTTGTTGCGACGCGACCTGCCATTGCTGTCCTTGGTATCCGAACTATCAGGATGTTTGGCCAAGTTGTTGCTTCGAGCTAGCCAGCTGTCCTCTCCCGCACAAAAGCGGGTCATGAGTGTTGTGAGGGCTGCCATGGATTTTGGCTTTTCCTATCCTAGGTGCCTGGCAAGCCACTCGTCGCGGATGTTATGTTTGAAGGCTTCAAGGGCCTCTGCATCCGGACAGTCAACGATTTGATTTTTCTTTGTTAGGAACCGTGTCCAGAATTGTCTGGCCGATTCTTCTGACTGTTGGATTATGTGGCTAAGGTCATCGGCGTCTGGTGGTCGCACATATGTGCCCTGGAAGTTATCAAGGAATGCGGCTTCCAGGTCCTCCCAACAACCAATTGATTCTCGCGGCAAGCTGTTGAGCCAATGCCGAGCCGGTCCTTTAAGCTTGAGTGGGAGGTATTTGATGGCATGTAGATCATCACCGCGGGCCATGTGGATATGGAGGAGATAGTCCTCGATCCAGACCGCAGGATCTGTGGTGCCATCGTATGATTCGATGTTTACGGGCTTGAAGCCCTCGGGATTTGATGATCCATTACTTTATCTCGTGAAGCATAGTGGGTGTGCGGCGCCTCAGATTCGGCTATATCACGATGTAGCTCATATGAGCTTTGTTCATCGTGTTCGCCCGGCCGGTTTGTTGTATCCGCGCGACGGTAATCATCCCGTCGTTAGGCCCACGCGATCCGTAGATCGATCTTGTATGTTTTGCCTTATCCTCCAATATATCTCGCAAGTCCGCGCGTTTTCCGTGTCTTGGTACTTTTTGAGCGGCCGGGTGTGGCTTGAGCGGAGGGCCGAGAGGCTTCTCCGTCATGCCACGGGTGGCCGGTCTGCCATGTCGTCGCGCTGGTGACTTGGGTGCTTCCTCCTCTAGTCGAGGCAACGGCCTGCGCTTGGGGTAGCTTTTGGAGGGCGCTCGAGTTCATACTCTTCGCTGCAAGGACTTCAGTCCATCCGCTGCCTAGCAGGTCTTGATCAGCTCTAAGCTGTTGCTGCTTTTTCTTGAGGCTGCTTGCCGTGGTTATAAGCCTGCGCTTGAAACGCTCCTGTTGGCGGGATCCTCGTGCACGACAAATTCGTTGTCGCCGAGGCTTGCCTCATCCTCGAGGGAGGCGATAATTATCGCCCTCGACCTCTCTTCTTGCAAGACCGTCGTCGGCGGATTGCTGCTTCCTCCTCCCCCGCTGAGTCCTGCTGGGGGGTTCTCTTCGCACCGTCTGGGTGTTATTATCTCCGTGTCGGAATCACCGTTTTATTGTGGCGAGATTTAGAGCGGCGCCACGACGCCCGGCGCTTCGGCTGTTTCTTGAGGGTCATCCTCCGTTGTTCCATCGCCGCTCCCATCTTTTGGGATGTCCACCATGTATATGTCATATGACAGGTGGCCTTCCAAGGCCCCCTGTAGGCGCTGGTCTTGGTCGTCTCCGGCATCGTCGCCCATACCGTCGATGTCTTCGGAGTCGTAGTCTAGCATGTCGGTTAAATCATCGATAGTGGCTACCAAGTGGGCGGTGGGTGGGCGTTGAATTTCTTCGTCGTCCGTATCCCAACCTTCTTGTCCATAGTCCGGGCAGGGCTCTCCGGATAAAGAGAGAGACTTTAGTGAATTCAGGATGTCGCCAAAGGGCGAGTGCTGAAAGACGTCCGCGGCAGTGAACTCCATGACCGGCGACCAATCAGATTCGATTGGCAGGGGCGCGGAGGGTTCGGAGTCCGGCACCCTGGAGTCGAGGTCTTCGCAGCGACAGGATGGAGTTCGCTCGATCGCCAGAGATTGTAGCCCCGAGGCGGTGTCCAACCACTCGCCCTCGATCGGGAGTCCGCCCGGATTAAGGGTCGGAGCGGATATCGGTGCGGCCTCGTGGCACTCGCTCGCCACAGAGCTAGATCATGCCCATCGAGACAAGGCGGCACGCTTGGCTGCGGCTCAAATCTGTCAAGATCAAGTCTCCGCGGATATTGGCCGATAGTTCAAACTTCCAAATCTGACCTGATGGCTGGGGCGTAGCTTCGATCTGCTCCGGATGGCTGCGAATTGGCCCGCATGCAAAGCCGCCGAACAAGAAGATCTGTCCGGGAGAAAAGTCTCACCGACCACGCCGTTGTTGATGATCAAACGAGCCATCGGGCCTATCGGTGACGACACAGAGGAACTCTCAATGAAAGCACCAATGTCGGTGTCAAAACCGGCGGATCTCGGTAGGGGGTCCCGAACTGTGCGCCTAGGCGGATGGTAACAGGAGACAAGGGACACGATGTTTTTACCCAGGTTGGGCCCTCTCGATGGAGGTAATACCCTACCCTTCTTGATTAATATTGATGATATGGGTAGTACAAGAGTAGATCTACCACGAGATCAAGGAGGCTAAACCCTAGAAGCTAGCCTATGGTATGATTGTTGTTCGCCCCACGGACTAAAATCCTCCGGTTTATATGGACACCGGATAGGTTAGGGTTACATGAGTCGGTTACAATGGTAGGAGATCTACATATCCGATCGCCAAGCTTGCCTTCCATGCCAAGGAAAGTCCCATCCGGACACGGACGAAGTCTTCAATCTTGTATCTTCATAGTCTTGGAGTCCGCCGTGACGATAGTCCGCTATCCGGACACCCCTAGTCCGGGACTCCCTCAATCTCGTTACTGGCAAGTCTCTTTACTCGTTCCGTAATGCTTCATCCCGCAACTAACTCATTCGTTATATTGCTTGCAAGGCTTATAGTGATGAGCATTACCGAGAGGGCCCAGAGATACCTCTCCGATACACGGAGTGACAAATCCTATTCTCGATCTATGCCAACCCAACAAACACCTTCGAAGACACATGTAGAGCATCTTTGTAATTGCCCCAGTTACGTTGTGACGTTTGATAGCACACAACGTGTTCCTCCGATATTCAGGAGTTGCATAATCTCATAGTCAAAGGAACATGTATAAGTCATGAAGAAAGCAATATAAATAAAACTTAACAATCATTATGCTAAGCTAACGGATGGGTCTTGTCAATCACATCATTCTCTAATTATGTGATCCCGTTCATCAAATGACAACACATGTCTATGGTCAAGAAACATAACCATATTTGATTAACGAGCTAGTCAAGTAGAGGCATACTAGGGATACTTTGTTTTGTCTATGTATTCACACATGTACTAAGTTTTCGGTTAATACAATTCTAGCATGAATAATAAACATTTATCATGATATAAGGAAATATAAATAACAACTTTATTATTGCCTCTAGGGCATATTTCCTTCAGTCTCCCACTTGCACTAGAGTCAATAATCTAGATTACCTAATAATGATTCTAACACCCATGGAGTCTTGGTGCTGATCATGTTTTGCTCATGAAGAGGCTTAGTCAACGAGTCTGTAACATTCAGATCCGTATGTATCTTGCAAATCTCTATGTCTCCCTCCTTGACTTGATCGCAGATGGAATTGAAGCATCTCTTGATGTGTTTGGTTCTCTTGTGAAATCCGGATTCCTTTGCCAAGGCAATTGCTCCAGTATTGTCACAAAAGATTTTCATTGGACCTGATGCACTAGGTATTACACCTATCGGATATGAACTCCTTCATCCAGACTCCTTCATTTGCTACTTTCGAAGCAGCTATGTACTCCACTTCACACGTAGATCCTGCCATAATGCTCTGCTTGGAACTGCACCAACTGACAGCTCCACCATTCAATATAAATACATATCCGGTTTGCGACTTAGAGTCATCCGGATCAATGTCAAAGCTTGCATCGAAGTAACCATTTACGACAAGCTCTTTGTCACCTCCATAAACAAGAACCATATCCTTAATCCTTTTCAGGTATTTCAGGATGTTCTTGACCGCTGTCCAGTGATCCACTCTTGGAATACTTTGGTACCTCCTTGCTAAACTTATAGGAAGGCACACATCAGGTCTGCTACACAGCATTGCATACATGATAGAACCTATGGCTGAGGCATAGGGAATGACTTTCATTTTCTCTCTATCTTCTGCAGTGGTCGGGAATTGAGTCTGACTCAACTTCACACCTTGTAACACAGGCAAGAACCCTTTCTTTGACTGATCCATTTTGAACTTCTTCAAAACTTTATCAAGGTATGTCCTTTGTGATAGTCCAATTAAGCGTCTTGATCTATCTCTATAGATCTTGATGCCCAATATATAAGCAGTTTCACCGAGATCTTTCATTGAAAAATTCTTATTCAAGTATCCTTTTATGCTATCTAGAAATTCTGGATTATTTCCAATCAATAATATGTCATCCACATAAAATATTCGAAATGCTACAGAGCTCCCACTCACTTTCTTGTAAATACATGCTTCTTCAAAAGTCTGTATAAAACCATATGCTTTGATCACTTTATCAAAGCATATATTCCAACTCTGAGAGGCTTGCAATAGTCCATAAATGGATCGCTGGAGCTTGCACACTTTGTTAGCACCTTTTGGATCGACAGAACCTTCTGGTTGAATCATATACAACTCTTCTTTAATAAATCCATTAAGGAGTGCATTTTTGACATCCATTTGCCAAATTTCATAATCATAAAATGCGACAATTGCTCACATGATTCGAACAGACTTAAGCATTGCTACGGGTGAGAAGGTCTCATCGTAGTCAACTCCTTGAACTTGTCGAAAACCTTTTGCAACAAGTTGAGCTTTGTAGACAGTAACATTACCGTCAGCGTCAGTCTTCTTCTTGAAGATCCATTTATTTTCTATGGCTTGCCGATCATCGGGCAAGTCCACCAAAGTCCACACTTTGTTCTCATACATGGATCCCATCTCAGATTTCATGGCCTCAAGCCATTTTGCAGAATCTGGGCTCATCATCGCTTCCTCATAGTTTGTAGGTTCATCATGGTCTAGTAACATGACTACCATAATAGGATTACCGTACTACTCTGGTGCGGACCGTACTGTGGTTGACCTACGAGGTTTGGTAGTAACTTGATCTGAAGTTTCGTGATCATCACCATTAGCTTCCTCACTAATTGGTGTAGGAATCACTAGAACTGATTTCTATGATAAACTACTTTCCAATTCGGGAGAAGGTACAATTACCTCTTCAAGTTCTACTTTCCTCCCACTCACTTCTTTCGAGAGAAACTCCTTCTCTAGAAAGGATCCATTCTTAGCAACGAATATCTTGCCATCAGACCTGTGATAGAAGGTGTACCCAACAGTTTCCTTTGGGTATCCTATGAAGACGCATTTCTCCGATTTGGGTTCGAGCTTATCAGGTTGAAAGTTTTTCACATAAGCATCGCAACCCCAAACTTTAAGAAACGACAGCTTAGGTTTCTTGCCAAACCACAGTTCATATGGTGTCGTCTCAACGGATTTAGATGGTGCCCTATTTAACGTGAATGCAGTTGTTTCTAAAGCATAACCCCAAAACAATAGCGGTAAATCAGTAAGATACATCATAGATCGCACCATATCTAATAAAGTATGGTTACGACGTTCGGACACACCATTACGCTGTGGTGTTCCAGGTGGCGTGAGTTGCAAAACTATTCCACATTGTTTCAAATGAAGACCAAACTCGTAACTCAAATATTCGCCTCCACGATCAGATCGTAGAAACTTTATTTTCTTGTTACGATGATTTTCTACTTCACTCTGAAATTCTTTGAACTTTTCAAATGTTTCAGATTTATGTTTCATTAAGTATATATACCCATATATGATCAAATCGTCTGTGAGGGTCATAAAATAACGATACCAGCCGTGAGCCTCAACACTCATCTGACCGCATACATCGGTATGTATTATTTCCAATAAGTCAGTGGCTCGCTCCATTGTTTCGGAGAACGGAGTCTTAGGCATCTTGCCCATGAGGCATGGTTCGCAAGTACCAAGTGATTCATAATCAAGTGATTCCAAAAGTCCATCAGCATGGAGTTTCTTCATGCGCTTTAAACCAATATGACTTAAACGGAAGTGCCACGAATAAGTTGCGCTATCATTATTAACTTTGCATCTTTTGGCTTCAATATTATGAATATGTGTATCACTACGATCGAGATCCAACAAGAATAGACCACTTAACAAGGGTGAATGACCATAAAAGATATTACTCATATAAATAGAACAACCATTATTCTCTGATTTAAATGAATAACCGTCTCGCATCAAACAAGATCTAGATATAATGTTCATGCTCAATGCCGCACCAAATAACAATTATTCAGGTCTAAAACTAATCTCAAGGTAGATGTAGAGGTAGTGTGCCGACGGTGATCACATCGACCTTGGAACCATTTCCGACGCGCATCGTCACCTCGTCCTTAACCAATCTTCATTTAATCAGAGCCCTGTTTGAGTTGTAAATATGAGCAGCAGAACCAGTATCAAATACCCAGCGCTACTACGAGCATTAGTAAGGTACACATCAATAACATGTATATCAAATATACCTTTCACTTTGCCATCCTTCTTATCCGCCAAATACTTGGGGCAGTTCCGCTTCAAGTGACCAGTCCCTTTGCAATAGAAGCACTCAGTTTCAGGCTTAGGTCCAGACTTGGGCTTCTTCCCGGGAGTAGCAACTTGCTTGCTATTCTTCTTGAAGTTCCCCTTCTTCCCTTTGCCCTTTTTCTTGAAACTAGTGGTCTTGTTAACCATCAACACTTGATGCTCCTTCTTGATTTCTACCTCCGCAGCCTTTAGCATTGCGAAGAGCTCGGGAATTTTCTTTTCCATCCCTTGCATATTATAGTTCATCATGAAGCCTTTATAGCTTGGTGGCAGTGATTGAAGAACTCTGTCAATGACACTATCATCAGGAAAATTAACTCCCAGCTGAGTCAAGTGGTTATGGTACCCCGGACATTCTGAGTATGTGTTCACTAACAGAACTATTCTACTCCATCTTGCAGCTATAGAACTTGTTGGAGACTTCATATCTCTCAACTCGGGCATTTGCTTGAAATATTAACTTCAACTCCTGGAACATCTCATATGCTCCATGACGTTCAAAATGTCTTTGAAGTCCCGATTCTAAGATGTAAAGCATGACACACTGAACTATCGAGTAGTCATCAACACGCGACTACCAGGCATTCACAATGTCTGCAGTTGCTGGGGCAGGTGTTACACCTAGCGGTGCTTCAAGGACATAATTATTCTATGCATCAATGATGATAATGCTCAAGTTACGGACCTAGTCCGTGTAATTGCTACCATCATCTTTCAACTTAGCTTTCTTTAGGAACGCATTAAAATTCAAGGGAACGGTAGCACGGGTCATTGATCTACAACAACATAGATATGCAAAAAACTATCAGGACTAAGTTCATGATAAATTAAAGTTCAATTAATCATATTACTAAAGAACTCCCACTTAGATAGACAACCCTCTAGTCATCTAAATGATCACGTGATCCATATCAACTAAACCATGTCCGATCATCACGTGAGATGGAGTAGTTTTCAATGGTGAACATCTCTATGTTGATCATATCTACTATATGATTCATGTTCGACCTTTCGGTCTCAGTGTTCCGAGACCATATCTGCATATGCTAGGCTCGTCTAGTCTAACCCGAGTATTATGCACGTGCAAAACTGGCTTGCACCCATTGTATGTGAATGTAGAGCTTATCACACCCGATCATCACGTGGTGTCTCGGCACGATGAACTGTAGCAACGGTGCATACTCAGGGTGAACACTTTATACCTCGAAATTTAGTGAGGGATCATCTTATAATGCTACCGCCATACTAAGCAAAATAAGATGCATAAAAGATAAACATCACATGCAATCAAAATATGTGACATGATATGGCCATCATCATCTTGTGCCTTTGATCTCCATCTCCAAACCACCGTCGTGATCTCCATTGTCACCGGCTTGACACCTTGATCTCCATCGTAGCATCGTTGTCGTCACGCCAACTATTGCTTCTACGACTATCGCTACCGCTTAGTGATAAAGTAAAGCAATTACATGGCGATTGCATTTCATCAATAAAGCGACAACCATATGGCTCCTGCCAGTTGCCGATAACTTTGTTACAAAACATGATCATCTCATACAACAATTTATATCACATCATGTCTTGACCATATCACATCATAACAAGCCCTACAAAAACAAGTTAGACATCCTCTACTTTGTTGTTGCAAGTTTTATGTGGCTGCTACGGGCTTCTAGCAAGAACTGTTCTTACCTACGCATCAAAACCACAACGATTTTTCGTCAAGTGTGTTGTTTTAACCTTCAACAAGGACCGGCCGTAGTCAAACTCGATTCAACTAAAGTTGGAGCAACAGACACCCGCCAGCCACCTGTGTGCAAAGCAGGTCGGTAGAACCAGTCTCATGAACGCGGTCATGTAATGTCGGTCCGGGCCGCTTCACCCAACAATACCGCCGAATCAAAGTAAGACGTTGGTGGTAAGCAATATGACTATTATCACCCACAACTCTTTGTGTTATACTCGTGCATATCATCTACGCATAGACCTGGCTCGGATGCCATTGTTGGGGAACGTAGCATGCAATTTCAAAAAAATGCATACGCTCACGCAAGATCTATCTAGGAGATGTATAACAACGAGAGGGGGAGAGTGTGTCCACGTACCCTCGTAGACCGAAAGCGGAAGCGTTAGTTAATGCGGTTGATGTAGTCGAACGTCTTCACGATCCAACTTATCAAAGTACCGAACGTACGGCACCTCCGTGTTTAGCACACGTTCAGCTTGACGATGTCCCTCGAGCTCTTGATCTAGTAGAGGGTCGAGGGAGAGTTTCGTCAGCACGACGGTGTGGTGACGGTGTTGATGATGTGATCCGCGCAGGGCTTCACCTAAGCACTACGACGCTATGACCGGAGGAGTAAACTATGGAGGGGGGACCGCACATGGCAAAGAGAACAATTGATGTGCCTTTGGGGTGCCCCCTGCCCACGTATATAAAGGAGGGGAGGAGGGGGCGACCTGCCTAGAGGGGGCGCGCCAAGGGGGGAGTCCTACTAGGACTCCCTAGTCCTAGTAGGATTCCCCCTTCCTTTTCCGGAGTGGCGAAGGGGGAAAGAAGTGGAGAGGGAGAAGGAAAAAGGGGGTCCGCACCCCCACCCCTTGTCCAATTCAGATTGGGCTTGGGGGGCGCCACCTCCTGGCCGCTGCCTCCTCTCTCCACTAAGGCCCATGTAGGCCCATTAACTTTCCCGGGGGTTCTGGTAACCTCCCGGAACTCCAAAAAATGTTCAGACCTCTCCGAAACTTTTCCGGGGTCCGAACATAACCTTCCAATATATCAATCTTTACCTCTCGACCATTTCGATACTCCTCATCATGTCTGTGATCTCATCCGGGACTCCGAACAAACTTCGGTCATCAAAAACACATAACTCATAATACAAATCGTCATCTAACATCAAGCATGCGGACCCTACGGGTTCGAGAACTATGTAGACATGATCGAGACACATATCCGATCAATAACCAATAGTGCAAATTGGATGCTCATATTGGCTCCTACATATTCTACGTAGATCTTTATCGGGTAAACCGCACAACAACATACGTTGTTCCCTTTGTCATCGGCATGTTACTTGCCCGAGATTCGATCGTCGGATCATCATACCTAGTTTAATCTCGTTACTGGCAAGTCTCTTTACTCGTTCCGTAATGCTTCATCCCGCAACTAACTCATTAGTCACATTGCTTGCAAGGCTTATAGTGATGAGCATTACCGAGAGGGCCCAGAGATACCTCTCTGATACACGGAGTGACAAATCCTATTATCGATCTATGTCAACCCAACAAACACCTTCGGAGACACCTGTAGAGCGTCTTTATAATCACCGAGTTATGTTGTGACGTTTGATAGCACACAAGGTGTTCCTCTGGTATTCGGGAGTTGCATAATCTCATAGTCAGAGGAACATGTATAAGTCATGAAGAAAGCAATAGCAATAAAACTTAACGATCATTATGCTAAGCTAACGGATGGGTCTTGTCCATCACATCATTCTCTAATAATGTGACCCCGTTCATCAAATGACAACACATGTCTATGGTCAGGAAACATAACCATCTTTGATTAACGAGCTAGTCAAGTAGAGGCATACTAGGGACACTTTCTTTTGTCTATGTATTCACCAATGTACTAAGTTTCCGGTTAATACAATTCTAGCATGAATAATAAACATTTATCATGATATAAGGAAATATAAATTACAACTTTATTATTGCCTCTAGGGCATATTTCCTTCACGTGCGTCCACACCTCCTCGTCCTTCTTTGCCTTCTTGGTGCCAGCGCCAACACAAGCATGGCGTAGTCTTTGCCGCCGTCGCCGGTGCTGCAGTCGCCGCCGCCCAGGCCCACGCCGTTCGGGCGCACCATGTCGACGGTCATCACCGTGGCCATCAGCGCCTTCTTCTTCCTGCTCTTCTTTTGCAGCTACATCATCAACCAGTGTCGCCTCGCCGAGAACACCCCGCCGCGGCCAGGGCCGGGGCGTCCAGGAGGGGGAAGCGCGGGCTGGACCCGGCTGTGGTGGCACAAGATCGTCAGGGGTGTGCTAGAGTGCGCCGTCTGCCTGATGGCGTTCGAGGAGGCCGAAGACCTCCGGTTGCTGTCGCACTGCTCGCACGCCTTCCATCCAGAGTGCATCGACCCCTGGCTGGTGCCGAGGAGGCGTTGCAAGGGCGCACGGCGACTAATAACCCACAAGTGTAGGGGATCGCAACAGCTTTCGAGGGTAAAGTATTCAACCCAAATTTATTGATTCGACACAAGGGGAGCCAAAGAATATTCTTGAGTATTAGCAGTTGAGTTGTCAATGCAACCACACCTGGATAACTTAGTATCTGCAGCAAAATATTTAGTAGCAAAGTAATATGATAATAAAGGTAACGGTAGCAAAAGTAATATTTTTGGGTTTTGTGGTGATTGTGATAATAGCAAAGGAAAAGTAAATAAGCAAAGAACAATATGTGAAAAGCTCGTAGGCAATGGATCAGTGATGGATAATTATGCCAGATGCGATTACTCATGTAATAGCTATAACATAGGGTGATATAGAACTAGCTTCAGTTCAAACGTGCTTATGGAAAAGAACTTGCATGACATCTTTTGTCCTACCCTCCCGTGGCAGAGGGGTCCTAGCGGAAACTAAGGGATATTAAGGCCTCCTTTTAATGGAGAACCGGAACAAAGCATTAGCACATAGTGAATACATGAACTCCTCAAACTACGGTCATCACCGAGAAGTATCCCGATTATTGTCACTTCGGGGTTGTCGGATCATAACACATAATAGGTGACTATAGACTTGCAAGATAGGATCAAGAACACACATATATTCATGAAAACATAATAGGTTCAGATCTGAAATCATGGCAATCGGGCCCTAGTGACAAGCATTAAGCATAGCAAAGTCATAGCAACATCAATCTCAGAACATAGTGGATACTAGGGATCAAACACTAACAAAACTAACTTGATTACATGGTAAATCTCATCCAACCCATCACCGTCCAGCAAGCCTACAATGGAATTACTCACGCACGACGGTGAGCATCATGAAAATTGGTGATGGAGGATTGTTGATGATGACGACGGCGACGAAACCCCCTCTCCGGAGCCCCGAACGGACTCCAGATCAGCCCTCCCGAGAGAGATTAGGGCTTAGCGGCGGCTCCGTATCGTAATACGCGATGAAACTTTCTCTCTGATTTTTTTCTCCGCGAGACGGAATATATGGAATTTGAGTTGAGGTCGGCGGAGCCTCAGGGGGCCCACGAGACAGGGGGGCGTGCCCAGGGGGAGGGAGCGCGCCCCCCACCCTCGTGGACAGGGTGTGGGCCCCCTGGTGTTGATTCTTTCTCCAGTATTTTTTATACTTTCCAAAAAGTGCCTCCGTGGATTTCCAGGACATTCTGAGAACTTTTGTTTTCTACACACAAAACAACATCATGGCAGTTCTGCTGAAAACAGCGTCAGTCCGGGTTAGTTTCACTCAAATCATGCAAGTTAGAGTCCAAAACAAGGGCAAAAGTGTTTGGAAAAGTAGATACGTTGGAGACGTATCAACTCCCCCAAGCTTAAACCTTTGCTTGTCCTCAAGCAATTCAGTTGATAAACTGAAAGTGATAAAGAAAAACTTTTACAAACTCTGTTTGCTCTTGTTGTTGTAAACATGCAAAGCCATCATTCAGGTTTCAGCAAATATTATGAACTAACCATACTCACAATAACACATAGGTCTCACAATTACTCATATCAATAGCATAATCAGCTAGCGAGCCATAATAATAAAACTCGGATGACAGCACTTTCTCAAAACAATCATAACATGATCTAACAAAATGGTATCTCGCTAGCCCTTTCTGAGACCGCAAAACATAAATGCAGAGCACCTTTAAGGATCAAGGACTGACTAAATATTGTAATTCATGGTAAAAGAGATCCAGTCAAGTCATACCCAATATAAACCAATAATAATGAATGCAAATGACAGTGTGCTCTCCAACGGGTGCTTTTCAATAAGAAGGGTGATGACTCAACATAAAATTAAATAGATAGGCCCTTCGCAGAGGGAAGCAGGGATTTGTAGAGGTGCCAGAGCTCGATTTTAAAATAGAGATTGAATAAGATTTTGAGCGGCATACTTTTACTGTTAACGCAACAACTATGAGATGGCTGTATCTTCCATACTACATGCATTATAGGCAGTTCCCAAACAGAATGGTAAAGGTTTATACTCCCCCAACCACCAACAAGCATCAATCCATGGCTTGCTCGAAACAATGAGTGCCTCCAACTAACAACAGCCCTGGGGGAGTTTTATTTAATTATTTTGATTTGCTTTGATCTTTTTGGATCATGGGACTGGGCATCCCGGTTACCGGCCCTTTCTCGTGAATGAGGAGCGGAGTCCACTCCTCTTGAGAATAACCCACCTAGCATGGAAGATATAGGCAGCCCTAGTTGAAACATGAGCTGCTCGAGCATACAAAACAGAATTTCATTTGAAGGTTTGGAGTTTTGCACATACAAATTTACTTGGAACGGTAGGTAAATACCACATATAGGTAGGTATGGTGGACTCATATGGAACAACTTTGGGGTTTATGGAGTTTGGATGCACAAGCAGTATTCCCGCTTAGTACAGGTGAAGGCTAGCAGAAGACTGGGAAGCGACCAACTGAGAGAGCGACAACAGTCATAAACATCCATTCAAATTAATTCACACCGAATACAAGCATGAGTAGGATATAATCTACCATGAACATAAATATCATGAAGTCTATGTTGATTTGTTTCAACTACATGCGTGAACATGTGCCAACTCGAGTCACTCAATTCATTCAAAGAAGGATACCATCCCATCATACCACATCATAATCATTCTAATAGCATGTTGGCACGCAAGGTAAACCATTATAACTCATTGCTAATCAAGCATGGCACAAGCAATTATAATCTCTAAATGTCATTGCAAATATGTTTACTTCATAATAAGCTGAATCAGAAACGATGAACTCATCATATTTACAAAAACAAGAGAGGTCGAGTTCATACCAACTTTTCTCATCTCAATAAGTCCATCATATATCGTCATTATTGCCTTTCACTTGCACGACCGAACGATGTGTATAATAATAATAGTGCAAGTGCATTGGACTAAGCTAGAATCTGCAAGCATTCAACTCAAGAGAGAAGACAAAGTAATATGGGCTCTAAGTTAAATAAACAATCATGCATATGAGAGTCACTAAGCATTTTCAATATGGTCTTCTCGACCCCCAAAGAAAAGAAAGGAAAATAAAATTATTTACACGGGAAAGCTCCCAACAAGTAAAAGAAGAATGAGAAATCTTTTTGGGTTTTCATTTTAATTTCTACTACAGGCATGGAAATTAAACTAACTAATTTTTTTGGTTTTTCTTACGATTTATCAAACACACAAGAAGAAAGCGAGAAAAAGGAAATTAAACTAGCATGGATAATACAATGAAAGAGTATGAGCACGGACGACTCGTGTGTGAACATGAATGTAAAGTCGGTGAGAAATACGTACTCCCCCAAGCTTAGACTTTTGGCCTAAGTTGGTCTAATACCAAGGACCGCCTGGCTGATATCCGTAGTTGTAGCTGGGGTCGTACTGCGATGCAGCGGCAACCGCCTCTTGAGATGGGGTGTGTTGGCGAGCTGCCTCCGCTCTCCCCTCGTGTTCAGCTGCTTCCTCCCTGGTAACAACAAATCTTCCTTTTGCCTGATAATCAAAAAGGAGAGGAGCAGGAAGAGTAGCATGGACGACGTTGCGTCTGTCATAGATTAGTCGATAATGGAGGAATTGTTCATTCCTCCTAAGAAATTGATGATTGACCATAGCGTCATAATCTAAATAAGCAGGAGGTATCATCATATCCCCCTCTCGTGGGGCTATACCAAGATAATTAGCCACACGGGTTGCATAAATTCCTCAAAATAAATTTCCCTTTCTACTATTATTCTGCAACCTACATGCAACTATTGCCCCCAAGTTATAACCTTTATAACCTAACGCAGCACTCTTGAGGACACACAGATCAGGGACACACATGTGACATGCTTCATCTTTACCATTAATACATCTACCAATGAAAAGAGCAAAATAATGTATAGCAGGAAAATGAATGCTCCCTATGGTAGCTTGTGCTATGTCCCTGGATTCTCCCATAGTAATACTAACGAGGAAATCTCTAAATTCAGACTTGTGAGGATCATTAATATTACCCCACTGCGGAAGTTTGCAAGCAGTTGTAAAATCCTCTAAATCCATGGTATAAGATGTATCATAAATATCAAATAGGACACTAGGAGAATTACGCGTACAGTTATATTCAAACCTCCGCACAAAAGAATCAGGCAATTCATAGTACTGAGGAAACTTATCTTGTAAGAAGTCCTCCAGCTCAGCATTACGCACAAACGCGTCAAATTCCTCCTTAAAGCCTGCTTTGACCATAAAATCATCGGATGGCCACTCACAAGCTCGAACATCTGCATCCCTCGGTAATTCAATGTCTTGCTCACGTATAGCAATCCTGGGCCCTTTCTTCACCGAGGAACCACCTTGGTACATTCTCCTAGACATAATTTCTTTTCTGAAAAATTTCTGAAATTTTAGTAACTTCAAAATAAAAGTAAATAAAACTAAACAAGATTGGTAGCAACTACTCCTACAAGTGCCTAGATCCTATATCATGCATTAGAATTGCTTGGGACCTCATAAATTTAACATGCAAGCTCAAGAACATGGGCACCTATGCAGCAAAAATTTGCAATGAATAAAGCACTAGAACAAAAACTAATTGGACCAATGGAGGAGTCAAATACCAAGCAACAATCTCCCAAAGCAGTTTTGTGAATGGAGCTTTGAGCAAGGAGATCGAAAATCGCAGCAAAATGAGCTAGAACTCGTGCTTGAGCTGGATGGGGATTTTTTTTGGGTAGAAGATGAAGTGTGTGGGTGCTGGCATAAGTGGAGGGGGGGCCATGAGACAGGGGGGCGCGCCCAGGTGGGGTGGGCGCGCCCTCCACTCTCGTGGCCTGGTGCTTGCCCCTCCTGCAGTAATTTCAGTGCCTAAAATCCTCAAATATTCCAGAAAAAATCATACTAGATTTGCAGGGCATTTGGAGCACTTTTATTTTCGGGCTATTTTTTTAATGCGCGGATAATTCAGAAAACGGACAAATAATACCATTTTTGCTTTATTTATTTTAAATAACGGAAAGTAAAAAGAGGGTACAGAAGGTTGTGCCTTCTAGTTTCATCCATCTCATGATCATCAAAATGAATCCACTAACAAGGTTGATCAAGTCTTGTTAACAAACTCATTCCGAATAACACGGAACCGGAGAAATTTTGAATAACACTAAGTTACCTCAACGGGGATATGAAAATCCCCAACAATAAGAATATCATACTTTTTCTTGACAGTAGGAAGAGGAAATTCAAAACCTCCAATAATAATAGTTGGAACTTTTCCAATAGAATTGATGTTACGAACTTGAGATTGTTTCCTCGGAAAGTGTACCGTATGCTCATTACCATTAACATGAAAGGTGGCATTGCCTTTGTTGCAATGAATAACAGCCCCTGCAGTATTCAAAAAGGGTCTACCAAGGATAATCGACATACTATCGTCATCGGGAATATCAAGAATAACAAAGTCTGTTAAGATAGTGACATTTGCAACCACAACAGGCACATCCTCACAAATACCGATAGGTATAGCAGTTGATTTATCAGCCATTTGCAAAGATATTTCAGTAGGTGTCAACTTATTCAGTTCAAGTCTACGATATAAAGAGAGAGGCATAACACTAACACCGGCTCCAAGATCACATAAAGCAGTTCTAACATAATTTCTTTTAGTGGAGCATGGTATAGTTGGTACACCCGGATCTCCAAGTTTCTTTGGTATTCCACCCTTAAAAGTGTAATTAGCAAGCATGGTGGAAATTTCAGCTTCCGGTATCTTTCTTTTATTAGTAATGATATCCTTCATATACTTAGCATAAGGATTTACTTTAAGCATATCAGTCAAGCGCATACGTAAGAAAATAGGTCTAATCATTTCAGCAAAGCGCTCAAAATCCTCATCATCCTTTGTCTTGGATGGTTTAGGAGGAAAGGGCATGGGCTTCTGAACCCATGGTTCTCTTTCTCTACCGTGCTTCCTAGCAACAAAATCTCTCTTATCATAACGTTGATTCTTTGATTGTGGTTTATCAAGATCAACAGCAGGTTCAATCTCTACATCATTGTTTTTGCTAGGTTGAGCATCAACATGAACATTATCATTAACATTATCACTAGGTTCATGTTCATCACCTGATTGTGTTTCAGCATCAGAAATAGAAATATCATTAGGATTCTCAGGTGTGTCTACAGTAGGTTCACTAGAAGCATGCAAAGTCCTATCGTTTTTCTTTTTCTTCTTTTTAGAAGAACTAGGTTCCTCTAAATTATTTCTCTGAGAATCTTGCTTGATTCTCTTAGGGTGGCCTTCAGGATACAAAGATTCCTGAGTCATTCTACCAGTTCTAGTAGCCACTCTAACAGCAAACTCATTTTTATTATTTAATTCATCAAGCAAATCATTTTGAGCCTTTAGTACTTGCTCATCTTGAGTAGCAACCATAGAAGCATATTAGCTAACGAGTTTGAGTTCACCTTTAACTCTAGCCATATTATCGCTCACGCGTCCTATCTCGAAAGCATTATTCTTTAACTCTCTACCAACATAAGCATTAAAACTTTCTCGTCTAGCCATAAAGTCATCAAATTCATCTAAGCATGGGCTATGAAATTTAGTAGAGGGGATTTCAACTTTATCATATCTATAGAGAGAATTTACCTTTACTACCTGTGTCGGGTTATCAAGACAATGTGGTTCTTCAACAAGCGGTATATTAAGACCATGTATTTCTTCAATAGGAGGTAGATTCTTAACATCTTCAGCTTTAATACCTTTTTCTTTCATTGATTTCTTTGCCTCTTGCATATCTTCAGGACCGAGAAATAAAAGACCTCTCTTCTTCGGAGTGGGTTTAGGAATAGGCTCAGGAGTTGGCTCAATTGGTTCAGGAATTGCCTCAGGAATTGGCTCGGGAAGAGTCCAATTATTTTCATTAGTCAACATATTATTCAATAGTAATTCAGCTTCGTCGACTGTTCTTTCCCTGAAAACACAACCAGCACAACTATCCAAGTAGTCCTTGGAAGCATCGGTTAGTCCATTATAAAAGATATCAAGTATTTCATTTTTCTTAAGAGGATGATCAGGAAAAGCATCTAGTAACCGGAGAAGCCTCCCCCAAGCTTGTGGGAGACTCTCTTCTTTGATTTGCACAAAATTATATATTTCCCGCAAGGCAGCTTGTTTCTTATGAGCAGGGAAATATTTAGCAGAGAAGTAATAAATCATATCCTGGGGACTACGCACACAACCAGGAGCAAGAGAATTATACCAAGTTTTAGCATCACCCTTTAACGAGAACGGAAATATCTTAAGGATATAAAAATAGCGAGATTTATCATCATGAGTAAACAGGGTGGCTATATCATTCAACTTGGTAAGATGTGCCACAACAGTTTCAGATTCAAGGCCATAAAAAGGATCAGATTCAACTAAAGTAATAATCTCAGGATCAACAGAGAATTCATAATCCTTATCAGTAACACAAATAGGTGAAGTAGCAAAAGCAGGGTCAGGTTTCATTCTAGCATTAAGAGACTGCTGCTTCCATTTAGCTAATAATTTCTTAAGATCATATCTATCTCTACAAGCAAAGATAGCTCTAGCAGCTTCCTCTTCCATAACATAACCCTCAGGAACAACAGGCAATTCATAATCATTAGGAGAACCTTCATCATCACTATCATCAATAATAGCATCTTCAATAATTTCGTTCTCTCTAGCCCTAGCAAGTTGTTCATCAAGAAATTCACCTAATGGCAAAGTAGTATCACGCACAGAAGTAGTTTCATCATAAGTATCATGCATAGCAGAAGTGGCATCATCAATAGCATGCGACATATCAGAATTCAAAGCAGTAGCAGGTTTAGGTGTCGCAAGCTTACTAATAATAGAAGAAGAATCTAGTGCGGAGCTAGATGGCAGTTCCTTACCTCCCCTCGTAGTTGAGGGCAAAATCTTGGTTCTGTCGTCTTTCAAGTTCTTCATAGTGATCAACAGATATAAATCCCAAGTGACTCAGAGAATAGAGCTATGCTCCCCGGCAACGGCGCCAGAAATTAGTCTTGATAACCCACATGTGTAGGGGATCGCAACAGCTTTCGAGGGTAAAGTATTCAACTCAAATTTATTGATTCGACACAAGGGGAGCCAAAGAATATTCTTGAGTATTAGCAGTTGAGTTGTCAATTCAACCACACCTGGATAACTTAGTATCTGCAGAAAAGTATTTAGTAGCAAAGTAATATGATAATAAAGGTAACAGTAGCAAAAGTAATATTTTTGGGTTTTGTAATGATTGTGACGATAGCAACGGAAAAGTAAATAAGCAAAGAACAATATGTGAAAAGCTCATAGGCAATGGATCAGTGATGGATAATTATGCTGGATGCGATTCCTCATGTAATAGCTATAACACAGGGTGATATAGAACTAGCTCCAGTTCATCAATGTAATGTAGGCATGTATTCCGTAAATAGTCATACGTGCTTATGGAAAAGAACTTGCATGACATCTTTTGTCCTACCCTCCTCTGGCAGCGGGGTCCTAGCGGAAACTAAGGGATATTAAGGCCTCCTTTTAATAGAGAACCGGAACAAAGCATTAGCACATAGTGAATACATGAACTCCTCAAACTATGGTCATCACCGAGAAGTATCCCGATTATTGTCACTTCGGGGTTGTCGGATCATAACACATAATAGGTGACTATA
The DNA here is from genome assembly GCA_021605205.1 of Aegilops longissima. NCBI lineage: Eukaryota > Viridiplantae > Streptophyta > Magnoliopsida > Poales > Poaceae > Aegilops > Aegilops longissima. The sequence continues at coordinate 626,813,020 of CM038676.1, forward strand.
GACTTGCAAGATAGGATCAAGAACACACATATATTCATGAAAACATAATAGGTTCAGATCTGAAATCATGGCACTCAGGCCCTAGTGACAAGCATTAAGCATAGCAAAGTCATAGCAACATCAATCTCATAACATAGTGGATACTAGGGATCAAAACCTAACAAAACTAACTTGATTACATGGTAAATCTCATCCAACCCATCACCGTCCAGCAAGCCTACAATGGAATTACTCACGCACGGCGGTGAGCATCATGAAATTGGTGATGGAGGATTGTTGATGATGACGACGGCGACGAATCCCCCTCTCCGGAGCCCCGAACGGTCTCCAGATCAGCCCTCTCGAGAGAGATTAGGGCTTGGCGGCGGCTCCGTATCGTAAAACGCGATGAAACTTTCTCTCTGTTTTTTTCTCCGCGAGACGGAATATATGGAGTTGGAGTTGAGGTTGGCGGAGCCTCAGGGGGCCCACGACACAGGGGGGCGCGCCCAGGGGGAGGGGGCGCGCCCCCCACCCTCGTGAACAGGGTGTGGGCCCCCTGGTGTTGATTCTTTCTCCAGTATTTTTTATATTTTTCAAAAAGTGCCTTCGTGGATTTCCAGGACATTCTGAGAACTTTTGTTTTCTACACATAAAACAACATCATGGAAGTTCTGCTGAAAACAGCGTCAGTCCGGGTTAGTTTCACTCAAATCATGCAAGTTAGAGTCCAAAACAAAGGCAAAAGTGTTTGGAAAAGTAGATACGTTGGAGATGTATCAGCGACCAGGGTGAGGGCTCGGCAGGCAGCAAGGAGACGGCGGCGAGCGCGGCCGGAGTGAGGAGCTCTACTTGCGGAGAGATTCTTTTTTCATGCAAGTGGGTGGGGTGGGCCTAGCAGAAAAAGGGAGGAGAGAGAGGAGAGAGGCTGACTGGTGGGGTTTGACCATGCACAAAATAGTGCCGGACGACCCCCCCCCCCTCGGGGAGGGGGGCTGGGTTTGGTCTGGGGTCACCGGGGCTATTTTTGCTCAAATCCGACGCAAAACGATATCTTGGAGGCGTGAGTGGGACTTTTTTTATCGCCGGTGCTAAAAAAGGTGCTTGGGGCCCGAGTGGAGATGCTCTAAGTATCTAAGGCTGGTCATAGTGGGGAGTAGCTAGTAACATGCATATATTACTAGTCTTTGTTACTACCTTTATATTGGGTAGTGACATATGAATGGTAACATGCAAGCCTTCACTAATTGAGATATAGACTCATTTTATCTCGGGGCGTATTATGTTACAATAACATACACAAGCGTCTCTCTCCTTATTAACTCTATGTCACATAAGCAATTTTTCTTGGGATATGTTATGCTACTGTCTAAGTTACTCCCTCCTAAGAGCATCTCCAGCCACGCCCCCAACATGGCCCCCAAGGCGAATTTTTCGCGCAGGCGCCGAAAAAACGGCCCAGTCGCGCCCCCAAGAGCCCGTTTTTCACCGGTTTGGGCTGAAGTTAGTGTCGGCGGACCCAGCCGAACCCGACGCGCTGGGGAGCGCCCGGGGGCACCGGGGCGAGCAGTTTTAGCGCGAACGGGGGGTGGGCCCGCCTAGTCAGCGAGACACCGCTTCGTCGCCCTCATCGCCTCGGTTCCCGCGGGAATCAATGCCAAGGCTAGCCAAGGCTGCCGCGCTGCCGCGTCGGTCAGCCTCCATTGATGCTCCATTGATGCCTCATGGGCGGCGCAGTGAAGGCGCCGCCGACGCGCGTCCCGCCCGCTCTCGCCACACGTCGCCCGGCATGCCGCCTCCCGCCGCCCTGCTTGGGCTATAAAAGGCGCCCACTCCCCGCCGGTGAACGCCACAACCTCCCCCTCTTGCAAAAGCCATTTCTCTCTTCCCGTCGATGAGCAAAGCAAAGATGGCCGAGAGGTTCCCAAGCGATGGCGCAGCGGCGAACGGCTTCGGCCGCTGACACCTCCAAGAGCCGGAGGCGCGCCTGCTCTACGAGGCCGAGTACCCGGCGCCCCCTGACATGCGCGTACCGGGGGCGTGCAGGCTGAGCGCCGGCGGCATCCTGGTGTTGCCGGTGCCCGAAGGGGCGGCACGGCGGGCGGAAATCGCCCGCATCCGCTCCTCCCTGAGGAGCAGCGGAACCAGCCGAGGTATGCGCCCAACAGCGAAACGCTGTGGACGATGTACTTCGAGTGCCGCCGCGAGGAGCAGATCGCCTCTGTCAACGGCGTCATTCCCTGCGGCCGCCTCAACGCCGAAGGACGGCGCGAGTGGTGGGGCGTCCCCGGTCGCACCCTCGAGGCCGTCCTCGACCACATCGAGACCGACAACGTGCCGCGCCTCGAGTACCCGACGCGGCCGTCCATCTCTCGCCGCCGCAGCAGTTCCTGTACGCCGTGGCGAATGGAGCCGACACCTTGTCGCCGAGCTCCGACTCGCTCTCCTCCGGCTCGCCGCCTCTCCGCCCCGTCAAGCCAGAGCTGGAGGAGACGCCGCAGCGGCACCGCACCCGCAGTGGTGCCCTCGTCATCAACGAGGGTGCCCGCCCCTCCCCGCGCTCCCTTCGCCTTGTCCGGCCGAAGCTCGAGCTGGGCCTGCTCCCCGTTAAGCCGGAGCACGCCGACATGGTGGCTCCCGACAACGAGTCTGCCCTAAAATGGGTGAAGGAGGACTACGTCCGGGAGCAGGTGTGCCGTCAGCGCTAGGCGTACGCGAAACTCCAGGCCCGGCGACGCAGCCGCGAGGAGGGCGGCATCATCGTCCTCGACAGCGACAAGGAGGAAGAGGCCGGGCCGTCCAGCTCCCGGCCGCGCGTCGGCGACCCTGGGCAGGGTTGCAGCAGGGACGGGGGTGGCTCCGACGGGGCGCGTGACGACGACGACGACTACACTCGCTTCTACAGGCTTCTTGGCATGTAGATGGCGGGCAGTGGACGCGGAATAGTGGCTAGCGGCGTAGTTTGCCGTAGTTTGCATGTTTTTACATTTTTTTTTACAAATTTTAATGAAATTTCGCCGAGTTCGTACCAGATCGTCGAGTTTGCACAAATTTCTACGTAATTTCGCCGAACTCAGGGCAATTTGTGGGCGACGACTGGGGACCGAGCCGCCCCCAAACGCTAAATTTGCCCCGGTTCGCTTCCAGACGGCCTTTTTCGCCGCGCTGAGGGCCGAACGGCTGGAGATGCTCTAACAGCCGATGCGGCGGCTTGTAAAAATATCCGCCGGCCAACTGTAGCAATGCCCATGTATTGGAGATTGGAGATGCCCTGATAAGTGAGCACGAAATTCCCCATTGCTAGGGTTTCCCAGCGGAGATCGTGTGGAGGCAGAGAAAGGAAGACGAGCGCGGGGAACGGTAAATCAGAAGGCGGCCACCGCGGCCTCGGTGGCGCTGCTTGGGTCACTGAAGATGGGGAAGATGGAGAGGGGAGAGAAGCGAAGCAGGGCGGTCGCGGCGGCGCTAGAAGTTTGAGCGATTGGAGCGCCGGCGAAAGGAGGAGCGCAGCATCGACCCAGCCTGCCCGCCGCCGACGACCAAACCTCAGGTATGCGCGCGCTCCACGGGGCCCGCCACATTCGGAAGGGGTGGGTAGCAGCCTAGCAAGAGAGCGCCGTAATGCAGTTTACCCCCGTTCAGTAGCTGCGCAAGGACCAGAGCCACTCCCTTGGCCGATTTAGAAGAAGGGTGAGCACTGAGCAGAGCACCCGTTCATCGATTAGAAGCGCTCCTTTCTTACGATTCTTGCTGAGGAGAGTAGAGCACCCATTGTTCATTCTTACGAATTACAGTAGATTTTTGGGGAATATTTATTTAGTTGATGTTTTTACCGTCAAGGGGCATGCTCACAAACTCCTCCAGGGGATTGGTGAAGATTAGCGCGAGGCGGCATGTTTTTTGTGCTTTCTAGTGCGACTGGTTGTAGCATTTTGTTTTCATAGACACATGCAATTTACTTGTGGTATATAAGTAGCTTTCCTCAGGCAAATTGATAAAGTAAGTCCTCTCTCACTTTGTTTGTGCCGGTGAAGCAAGTTTCTTATGTCTATCTCTTCATGGCGATCTGGCATTGTTGTATTTTTGTGTGTGCCAATGAAGCAAGTAGATATATAGATAGAGGTAGAAGAGACAGAGAGAAGCAATCTACTTGTGCTCAGTAACTTCTCCAGGCCATTTGGTAAAGCAACTTCTCCCACTTTGTTTGTGTTAATGAAGCAAGGTTTCTTTTATTCTCTGTATGTCCGTGCAAGAGCCTGCGCCGTTGCTCACTTTGTGTTTTTGGGTCTTTGTTGATCAACACTGACCAGTTGCCTGATACAATGCATTCCCTCATGATGGGGATCAGCTGGGGGCATGGTGTGGGTATGGACACGTGCAGGGGTGAGAATTACATGATGGACCGACCCCTTTCCGTTTTGGGTATGTTTTTGCCACGAGCGAGTCGTCCTACCTTTTATAGCGTGTGCGCCAGGAAATTGGGATGGCGCCCTCGCGCCATCTACACTACAGGGAAAAACTTATAAGCCGTGTAGCAAATACACTCGGCTTACATTGATATAAACTCGGTTTATATATAAGCCGAGTAAAACTCCCGGCTTATAGCACTCGGTTTACAGTCGACCGGCTTATACCATATAAGCCGAGAGCCGAACCGAAAAAGCCCGGCTTATGTATAAACCGAGTATTTTCACAGGGCTCCCGGTTTAATAAAGTAACCTGACGGTAGCCTGATGTTAACGGCCACGTGTCACCGTCTATATAAGTCGAGTGCCGTCGTCAGGGCACGGTTTAAACATAAACCGAGTGCACCTCAGTACGTACGGTTTGTATATAAGCCGGGTGCAACCGCGGACGCACGGTTTATATATAAGCCGGGTGCGACCGCGAACACACGGTTACCATATAAGCCGAGTTACGCCGACAACAACACGGTTTTTATATACATATATAACCCGGGCGCCGGTTAACTGAGGTACACGGTTTATATAGCCTGCTCATGTGTCCATATGGTCTATAAACCGGGTGCAAGGTGCTGGGATACACGGCTTATGTGTTGGCCGCAGCCATATGGCTTATAAGCCGGGTGCCAGGTGCTGGGCTACACGGCTTATATCCCATATAACATATATACAGGCGCTTCAGGGAGCAGCAACAACATATATACACTAGTACATCTATCCAGCAGCACATATATCACTTTAGGGAGCAGCAACAACATATATACAGCAGCACATATATCCAGCAGTACATGACCATGACCAACAAACATATATCAAGTAATACATATATCCAGCCGTACATGAGTGCAGAGTCCACATATGCTCCACATATGCATACGTATGCAACAAAGGATCACAAACGAAAGGACCGTAAGTTTCAGGTCCACACAGTGCATACATATCCAACGGGTTCACAAATTAAAGGATCATGAGTTCCAAGTTCACACCAAGCATGAACCAATGAGCTCCACCGTAGCATATATGCCCACCGTCAACGCCATCCACAATGCAAACCTATAAGTCCATTATCACACGCATGAGTTTCTAAAGATAAGTTGCAAAGATGGATAAGGAAAAAGAGTCAACAAGCATCAACATATGAGGCTCAAATAGAAGCTAGGAAGTATGTACAATATAAGCATCGACGCTTGTGGACTCTGCCATCAACAATGCACAAGTTTTAAGTTGAGAAGCACAAGCAACGAGAAGACGCAAGCATCAACAATGGACAAACATGGACGGCTACCTCAAGTGATCATTGTTGCGGGAGGTCGAAGCGACATGAACCGTAGTGGGTCTCACTGGACTTGCTTGGCCAGGTGAAGATCCACCTACCACACAGTTATTGGAGCCTTGTCCCGACTGAGAAAACTTGAAGCACGAGAGGATGAGATGGTAAGATTCATGATTGACGCTGTCCTCGGGCTGTCCGTGGAAAACGCTGGACAATTCGAAAGAGTTACTATTATAAATATACAAAGATTGCATATTTATAAATAATGTAACTCTTTCGAACGGGAGACGCATAGGTAACGCGACTAGCTAGCTACATGATTTACATATACATAAATCCTACGAGGCGAATGATTCTTACCCTCGAAGCGTGTTCGGTGCCGGTCGTCCGTCCAGCAAGAAGCTCTGGACAACAGTCTCGACGTCAAACTAATGCATGTCCTGCAATAAAGTGAAAATTGGGATCAAACATAATCCACATGCAAAACTTGCAAACTGGGACTAAACATAATTCACATGTAGAATAGGTGCTCTGCCCACTCCTTTTGTATTTACAGTGGCAACACTTGTATTTCAATAACAGTAACAAATATGTGCTCTGGCCACTCCTTTCTAATATACCATTTATTAGCTACTTCGCTTTTCCCTTTTTTCTCAAAAGAAAATACAAAAGCCTAATCTCAAACGCATATAGCAAATTATAAAATCATGCATAGAGGAAATATTCATGTCATTGAACTTCTGTACAGGCTTTGAAGGTTGCCTATTTGTGCATCCCTTTAGTTGAGTTGCTTTTGCATGTCATCATAATATGGTTACGCTAGGGGTCGAAAGTCATATAAATATTAAAGTGGCGTTAAATTTAGAGTTTTACAAATAAGACCCATGAAAACTACTAGGGGAGAATAATAATACTAATTAAGTAGTAAATATAAATGCAATGAAAACCATCTTAAATCAATTTTGCATAAATGTTATGGGTTGAAAAAAAATCCGCAAATATGTAAGCCTAGTGCTTTCGTCGGGCTCACGGCTTATATATCCTATAAGCCGAGTGCTTGGGCGGGGCGCACGGCTTATATGTCCTATAAGCCGAGTGCTTGCTGGGGCACACGGCTTATATGTCCTGCTAGCCGAGTGCCTATGTCGGACACACGGCTTACAGGATGCTCCGTGATGGCGCCGTCAGCCACGTCCGTTGCGGACACGTGGCAATCTGTCTTTGCCGAGTGTGTGCTGTAAGCCGGGTCCTTTTTCGAGTAGATACCGTGTGCTTCGTATAAGCTGAGAGTTTTTTTGCAGCACTCGGCTTATAGGTGACCATAAGCCGAGTTCTTCCTGTTTGCCGGGTGTTTTGTTCCCCAGACTCGGCTTCGAGGTGCATAAGCCGGGTGCCCGAAAAATAGCACACAGCTTATAGGCTAACACACGGGAAAACCGAATTTTCCTGTAGTGCTAGTTGCCTCCCTCACATAATGCATACTCCCTCCATCCCAAAATAAGTGACTTTTATTTAGTACAAAGTTATAACTTTGCGATCTCAAATTACATAGCTGTTCTGCCGTTCTTTGTTGTACATATATGGAATGTAACAATGCTCCTTTCAACTGATGGAATCGCTGGTCAATTAGGGGAGAAGACGTCCCAGCAGCTCCCCGAGAACAAGTGCCCACTTCCCTACATCTCAGGGAAGCGGAAGCGCCCCGAACCCCTCGCCGATTCGAGCGACGGCTACTCAAGAAGTTTCCTTCCCTCCCGCGACAACGACGCCAACGGCCGCCTCAGGTTCGTCTGTTCCCCCACTTTTTTTCTCGGATCAAGAGTAGAGCCGCCACAGAGCAAAGGCTTGTGCAGCTTGGGTAGGAGATGTACATGGTGTCAAGTAGTGAAGCTTTTGATTCTTACTTCCTCTGTCTCATAAAGTAAGACGTTTTTTTGACACTAGTGTAGTTTTAAAAAATGTCTTACATTATGGGACGGAGGGAGTATTTCTGTACATGTGCTTGAGAATATTTGCTTCTCATTTTAACATAGGAAGCCTGGTTGTAACTTGACTGGGTTGATGATACAACACCTGGCATCTGGTAGTTTCGTTCTTGCTGCTAGCTTTATCTGCTCAAGAATGAAATGCTAAACTGTGCAGTGACTGCAACATGTTTTTGCGTCTGCAGAAGTCCGAAGTATAGACTTGTCAATTTTTAATTGGTTGTAACACAGAGGTGAAGAGCACCAAACCATGTACTTGACAACATCAAGATGCATATGCTTAGTTTTCAACACTTCGATCATTATTAGCAATATATGGTGCTTGATCTTCTATTTCTTTAGCAATTAATATAGTGCTAAATATTCAATATATAGTCTTAATTTGCAATCAAAACAAAAGACACACAAAAAAAGCTACTGTTTACTCACTGTAAAGGGATGCGTTGTTTTCTGGTGGTTGGGCTGGACCGAGCAAAGACACCCCATACAGAGCGAGCCAGAGCGTGACTCGGACTGAACTCGGCTCGACTCCAGCCCTACCCTCTATATATACCAAGGTGAGAGGGGATTGTGGTTATTGCCTCTGATTGCTTCTAACTATCTCATAATCTCGTATACAGTTCATTGAAGATATGAAGGGGAGCAGCGTAGTGGTTGCTGTTTTCTTTGTCGGGTGCCTAGTTATGGTTGGACAATGTAAGCGCACCTTCACTATCATATTGCTTATATCCTTGCAGCCAGCCCACTATCTTTCAAAACTACTGTTCCCCTATGTACATAAGATACTTGCCTACTGTGCACTGACGACCACATAATATGTCATATGCAACAGATCGTCCCGACCCCAAGAGCACCTACGAAGCTGACCATGGCAACGCAGCTATGGTGGTCTCATCATTAGATGAGAGCAAGCTTACCATAAAATGGTGTGTGGCAAGGGATTGCAAGGCCAAAGGTGAACCAAATGCCCATCACTGCTTTTGCTGCCTCAATGCGCAGGGAGCACCTTGTTCTAGCTGATATGTCTTTGATCACATCCCTACCTAGCTGCAGTGTCGTCGCCAAACAAGGCATCTGTATAGGCTTTCGTAAAGGATGCTACATGTGGCTGGGAGATTAACCAGCGGTGGGATCTGTGTGAATCTGTTTTTATTCATGTATTTGAAGAATTCTAGTTGATGTAAGCTCACAAAACCTCCAATTAGAGTAGATAAGATATGTTTGTAGATTATAAATTCTGCACCTGGATATCAGTAGCTAGCATGCTATTTTGCATCTTCATTTTTGTGTGCTTCCTACGTATGGTGGAATTTCAATCTACGTACGCTCGGTGTACAAACTTATTTTCCATAGCGTTAGGATCTATACTTCCTAGGTGTCTTATGTACAGATTCTTCTTCCATGCAATGGAGCTTCACTCTTTTACCATGTTTCATAGATGTTCAGATGTAGTGCATTGCTTCGGAGCATCAGTGCTTCTTTATGTACAGATAGAATTTCATTGCATATATCTCCTCAGGCGGTCTCCGTATTGTCGGTTGTAAACCTATGCTTTAATGCTTAAGACAATTACGATGACATAATTGCCAATCCATTTGCTGGAGCACATAATTGTATATGTATGCTTCCGTATTATTGCTTCGAAAAGCTAAATTATGTGCTTTGACGATACATATGTTTTTCCACACTAGTTGACCAAACATGCCTTGCTTATATGCTTCCATTCTTGTTGCTTCAGTTGGAATGATGTTTTGCTTTAGGTGATTTGGACAGTGTTGTAAGCACCATTTGAAGCACCGCCGCATTGACAAGTTATTTCTTCAAGCCGGCAGAAGAAAACCGATATGTAGCTCCTAGTGTGTCATCGGCGCCAAGATAATACGTGCCTTGAGGAACTACGCCAACGGCCAGCTTGAGGGCCGCATTGTCACATCACATAGAGAAGCTCCTAGTGTGTCATCGGCGCAAGATAATACGTGCCTTGAGGAACAACGCCAACGGCCAGCTTGAGGGCCGCATTGTCACATCACATAGAGAAGCAAATAAGGAAACTAGTACTAGAAGCAACATCCAGTTTTTGAACACAGCACAGATACATTGAACGGAATGATTTGATGTAAATTGTTTGTCATGGAAGCAAAATTGTTTGTCCACGAAAGTATGGAAGCAAAATCTTTCATCCATGGAAACAAACTAAGCACGTTTTTATTCTTGGAAACACATCCCTGATGTGTTTGAAGCAAGTGTACTCATTATAATGATTCTTCCTATGGAAATGTCTTATTTGTTTAGAAGCGAGTTTCCGGTTGAAGGAAACACAATTTTAATGTTTTTGAAGTAAAACAAATCATCACTTAAGTACAGATTCATACAATTACAGCAAGTTTATTTCATCATGGATGCCTCCGCACGGAAGAATGCTCATGTGGTAGTACTAACCATGTTACCATGAGTAAGGAAACACATTTTACAAGTTCCGTAATTAATAGCAGGATTTACTTGTGAGAAATAACCATATTTTTTCCAAAATTATATCCGCAAATAATGGAATTTGAAGCCATTCTAGGAAGCAGTTTTAGGAAACAAATCGTAGATTGTGGGGATAATGATCAGGAAGCAGCAGGTTTCACGGAAGTAGTTATCAGCAAATCAGGCATTTAACAAAGGAATCTAGCCAATAGATTAGATGACTGGAATGCACCTAATCCTACGGCTAGCGACCAGTCTGATAGGAAGCAAACCATCAGTAATCTGTGCAGCATTCTGTGTGGTTAGAAAACTGGTTCTTCAAGGCGTGGCACCATATCTTGGATGTTGTACATTCAGAATTTCAGATGCATTTCAACTGAAGGACATGCTTTCGTATGTGGCTGGTACCTTGGGGTTTGCAGCACCACATGGGGAAACTGACCGCCAACAGCGGCATCTGGAGCTACGGGGTGCTGCTCCACGGGCACATCACGGGGCACTGGCCCGTCGATGGGAACCACCCAAGGGCAAGTAGAAGCTGCTGGTATGTGAAGCCATATTGTCGTCTGAGATCCCGATGCCCGACATATTAAGTCGGTGGCGAACCGTGCTTTGCCAGGATGCCCAGGGCCCGTCCCAGGATTGGCAAATAAAGGTGCTGATCCTGAAGCTAGTCTAGTTAATTGAGCTGCTTGCATATATTAGTAAGCCGGACAAGTTGGATAATCACCGCCTCCCTCCACATCCAGGATCTGGTGCCGAGTTGCCTCCACCCTTCTCCAACTGTACCCATGCTCCAACAGCAAGCGAAAAAGACTTCAAGCAAGCCGGACGAGCAGCATCTTTATCTTTGCAAAACAAACACTCGACCATTTCTGCTGAAGGGACCTGACAGAAGAAGTTTGTAACTAAGCACTTGCAATCGTTCTGCCAGGGGATGAGACAAAATTAACAACAAAAAATCACTAGAGTACAGCGCATACCATATATGTTAGGTAAAAAAGGATTGGCCTGGTTGGATTCTCATTGCAGCGATGGATTAAGGAGTGGCCAGAAGGATATCACAAGGCGAGGGACTTGATAGTTACATCAGGATCCAAGGATGCTCATGAGTGTGCGCCATGCAGTTAAAGAATTGTTTTTGCATCGTATAGTAGCACTTGGAACAGCCGAAAGTGCATCCACCGGCAGAACCATTTGTGCATGGCTGTTGCAGTGGCAGAAGTCTGCCTGAATCAACCACAACTTTTGCTTCCAAGGAGGTTGATCTGCAAAACCAAGATCGTATATAATTTGGCATCAACTCTACTAACAGCACTGCATCTAACAACACTAGGGAAAAAACATGGCACTTGCAGGCCCATCACTAGCCATGCAAGATTCACGTGTAGGCGCTCATACAACAAGTATATCCTTGGGGGGAGGTAGCATCCTAATTTAATATTGACTGATCACATTAAAATGCACTACATTCTCATAACATGAAAAATGCAATCACATAGATCAGTATAAGATATAAAAAGAAAGTGCTCGGAAAGAGGGATCATCTGAAGTCTTAAAACACACTGTCCTGGGTTGGCGCACAAAAAAAATTTAGACGAATAAAATGGAAAACTCATCAAAGGGAAAACTCATCAAAGGGAATTTACATGTAAAGTTATGCCAAGATGGAATACCATATTTAAGCTAGTGTAAATATTAGTAGGTCTGCAGTTATGCGTCTTAAAACCTCCATGGGGTTTTGCAATTCAAATTGCACATGCTTGGAAAGGGGGGATCTTCTGAAGTATTAAAGCACACTGTCCTAGGTTTGGTACCAACCTTTTGTTTAGACTAAAATAAAAAAAATGTCAAAGGTAATTTAGATGTAATGTTATACGGAGATGGAATAACACACTAAGCTAAGTGTATATTACTAACAGGTTTGTAATCATGTATGGAGTATTTTAATACCTTGATGGGGTTTTGTGTCTGGGGCGCTAGGAATGTTTACTGCTGTCCAGCCGGCCCAGTATTAGTAAGGATGGTATATTGGAGTGTGGTTTGTCTGAATCCACTGGCATAGGAGAGAGGGCGACAGATTGGGATGGCGATGGAAAAAAATGGTGAGTTAGCCGAACGTAATGGTGTCCCAGTCTTTACTTGAGATGGCAATGGATTGTGCTGATCAACTTGAGGAGAATGCTGCAAAATTTGTGGGATGATGCTTGGAAGTTTTGTGGTGACAAGATTGGAAAGCACCACTCTGTTTCAACTGTGATGATGATAATAGTTACTGCATTGGCCCAAGTGCTGTTGATAAACTCCAGGTTTCATTGCAGTTCCTTGTCTAACCTTTAACTCATTAACAATCTCCAGCATGAAGCTGTGGAAGCTGCATCTGTACTTCTTGTTTCTATAATTGTTGCTGTATTGGGAGCTGCTGTTGAAGCATTTGTCGCTTTTGCTGGTACTGTTGAAACACCTGACGCTTTGTTTGCTGACACTGCATCATATGATGATCCTGCTGTTGCTGCTTCAGCTGCTGTAATGAACTTGCATGGAGTTACCATTAGGTTGGTGTACTCATTGGGTTGTGATATAACATGCCACTACTTGTCTGCAGTTGTGTATTCATTGTTCCCTGCATCGGCCCAGTGCTTCCCTATTGTAATGCGCCACTCAATGAACCATGCTGCAAAGAATTGAAATTGCCTCCAAATAAGAGCGAACCTGATGCTATATGCTTGCACCATTTTGCTGCGTGGGGCCACTGAAGTTTGTTGTTGGAGGCGCAGGTACATGCTGGATACCATCTGCACTAGAGGACTGCAATCGGGTGCCCATACTTGACAAACTTGCTTGAGTATTAGTATGACTATCATGCTGCTGCAAATTTTGGGAAGTCTGTTTCTGCTGCAAAATGCTAGAATTAGGAGCTTGTCCTGAAGGTGACTGGAACTGTTGCTGTATTTGTGGCTGCACTAGCTTCCTTTTTTTTTCTGCACTACTTCCTTTGTGAACTCAAGATACTGATAATTTGTTTCTCGTATTGAGGAACTTTGTCCCACATAGCAGGTTGGATAGTACTCTTTCTAATTAGCAGCATTTGTAATATACGGTCCAACATTATTTTAAAGCTCTTCATTCTGTCATACTTCTCAGATGGATTTTGAGGTGGTATAATGTTGTCAACATGTTGTAGCTTCACAGATAATTTATTGAACAGTTCACTGAGTTCTGCAAAGTATTGATCCTTCAGGCTCTTAATCTGTGAAACAACAAGAGACCACATGCACATAAATTGGTGCACAGCTAGATAGAGATGAAAATACAACAGCTCCTAATGGAATCAAATATGGCACCCGCAAGATGATTGAAGTAGCTTTTAGAATCATACTGTACAAATATAAAACAAAATAAGAAACTATAATATCCTTAAAATAAAATCGTTTTAATAAATATTGCTAAACTGCCTTGAGGCTTTATACTACATCTAGATACTCTGTATGGTTGTATGCTACATACTCCGCATTCATACAGAATTCGTATACATATAATATATATCTTATAAGAAGAATGCCAGAATGTAGTGCATCTACACAAACATGTTAATATGAAATTTCGGTTCCAATTCCAGAAGAGGAATTTGTTGGAACACATACCAAAAAGAAAGAGATGGGCAACATAAAGTGCAAAAGTAAAAGATCCAACATCCAACACGGCATGTTGTTTCATCTTCTAACAATCTAGATCAGGGCAATCTCAACATCTTTGTTCTAGGGGCACTGTTTACGAATTTTAGGAAGTTCCAACAAAGGGAGTGCAAAAAGGATGATATCAGTAGTGTGCCACGTATACCTGGCCATCCGTCGGGCCGGGGCGGGCCTAACAAAACCTGAAGCAGAAAACCTAGGCCCAGGCCTGGCCCGGCCATCGGGCCTAGATTTCAGGCCCAAGCCCGGTCCATTGAGGAAAAGCCCATGAGGCCTCAGGTCGAGCCTCTTCCCTAAAATGCAAATATGCCAATCCCAAGCCCGGCCCGGCCCGGCCTTTGGCTTAGATTTCAGGCACAGGCCTGGCCCATTGGCAAGACCAGACCGGGTCGGGCTTTTTTGGCCGGGTCAGGTTGGGCCGGCCGGGCCGGGTATCCCATGGCCAGGTATGGTGCCGCGTAACAATGGCGGGTGAGTAGGCCAGCCCGCCCCTGGTAATAGGTTACCAGCCACGGGTGAGAAATGGCACCCGTCACTGGTAACATATTACCAGTGTCAGGTTACCGTGGCAGGGTGCCCTGCCCACCACTAGTAGCCTTATTGCAGCCGCCACTGGTAGGCATTCCTGCAGTAGTGCGATAAGCTAGTTTAAACTACACACAAGGATTGTTCGAGGCACAGGTACATGCTGGATACCAGCTGCACTAGAGGACTGTCATCCGGTGCTCATACTTAGCAAACTTGCTTGAGCATTAGTATGATTATCATGCTGCTGCAAATTTAGGGAAGGTTGTAGCTGCTGCGAAATGCTAGAATTAGGAGCTTGACCTGCAGGTGGCTGGAACTGTTGTTGTATTTGTGGATGCACTGGCTTCCTATGTGAATTCAAGATACTGATAATCTGCTTCTCATATCGAGGAACGTTGTCCCTCATAGAAGGTTGGACACTACTTTTGCCGATTTGCAGCATTTGTAATATGCGCTCCAACATTATTTTAAAGCTCTTTATTTTATCATACTGCTCAGATGATATTTGAGGTGGAACAATGCTGTCAACATGCTGTAGCTTCACACACATCTTATTGAATAATTCACTGAGTTCTGCAAAGTATTGGTCCTTTAACCTCTTAATCTGTCAACAACAAAGACCACATACACATTAATTTGGTGCAGAAGCAATAGAGATGAAAATAGAACAGCTAATAGACCATGGTTTGTCATTAAGTCAGAAAATATGGCATTGGCAAGATATTTCAAGTACTCCCTCTGTAAACTAATATAAGAGCGTTTAGATCTCTAGTGAGATCTAAACGCTGTTATATTAGTTTACAGAGGGGGTAGCTTTTAGCAGCATATAGATCTAGAAGAAAATAAGAAACTATGATGCCCATAAAAAAAAGCTTTAATAAAGATTGCTAACTGCCTTGAGACTTTACAACATCCAGATACATTGTATGGTTGTATGCTCCATACTCCACATTAATACAGAATTCCGCATACATGTAATATATATCTTATAAAGACTGCCAGAATTTAGTGCATCTACACACTTGCTGTATGAAATTCCAAAAGAGGAATTTCTAGGAACACGTACCAAAAGAAAAAGAGATAGACAACATGAAGTGCAAAAGTAAAAGGCCCCAACATCCAACATGGTGTGTAGTTTCATCTTCTAACAATCTAGATCAGGGCAATCTCAACATCTTTGTTCTAGGGGCCACTGTCTACGAATTTTAGGAAGTTCCAAGGAAGGGAGTGTCAAAAAGGATGATATCAGTATCATGTCTTACCATTTGATATATCTCCTCTTGCCAATCACCTGCATCTGCATGGCATGTTTGAGCAGTAGAATCCACAGATGTCGCATGGAGAAGAAGGTTGTTAATGAGTATCAGGATACAATGAACAACCAACATATAACAAGCTACAAGCAGGGGCAACTGGAAACTTGTGAACCAAATAAAACAATCACAGAAGATCAATATGGACAGCTTAGTCATCATGATTATTGCACAATAGCATTTTTCCAGAAAAAATTCCAACAAATAAGAAAACCCATTGTGGTGGACAAAAGTCAGAGATCAATAGGGTCAGTTTACTCAAAATGATTATTACACTGTACTTGATCACTAAACATCACAATATATAATTCAATCTTCAAGCTGTCCTTCTATCCATCGTATTTCAGGTAAAAAAAGTGTGAAATGCAGTTTTAATGCTTTAGGACTAACTTGCCACCCCCTCGATAGTTCTAGGACCTATGGTGCATTTCACTTGTCAGAAAACATATAATTGCATCTGAAATGAATCTGGTTGTCATCTCCCAAAAAGTTTCAAATATTTTCAAGCTAGTTCATGTAAACTATTTGAGTCGTACTTAGGGAAAACCCAGTGCAATGATGCCAGTTGTATCTAAAACATCCCACCTAAGCAAAAGTCCAAATACCATTGTTGAAGCCTAGTTACTGAGGAAAAGGAGAGAGAATGTATATTACCAAGATACAACCATTATCAGGTAACCCAAGATAATTATTCTTTTTCCCTCACAGAACGTATTAAGTGGCAGCTCATTTAGATACAACAATAAGAAATTAGCCACTGGAAGAGTTGTATCTAAACACGTATTTAGTGCATATGATAAAACACAAGATACAATGCACCCGGAATGCCCTAAGGGTTTAATAAGAGTTTGGATCCAAAAGCCCAGGTTGTAGTCTAATAAGGACCTTGTATTATAGTCCAACGTAACTGTTAGCACGATAAGTAAGGGCGTGGGGGTCCTGATGGACAACACACATTTTCCCCTAAACTTTTCTATGTAAGGTAAAAATAATGCCCAAATGCTTCTTAGTGCAGCTGCACTAATTGGGCTTCCTGAGCGCACGCTAGTACACGACAAAAAACTCACACAGCACGGGGTGCATCCGAGCAGACCTGCTATAAAGGGTAATTGGCATCCCGTGTCATCATTACACTACAAAAAGGGAAAGTATCTGGTCCTCATCCCTTCGAACGCTCCCTATTTTGCACACATCAATCAAGAAAGGAAAAGTACGTGCATTTATTTGGGTTTTATAAAATTTAAAAAGTCATAGCTTTTGATTAGAGTATTGGTATTCAGATTCATATTCACCGTTGGGTTTCTCGCGACGAGTTCTTCAAAACTAGATCCCATATGGGTATATTTTGACGAACTTTTTTAGAGCAACTTTGATGCTACATTGGGCAACTTTGGCGCTACAAAGAAGCAACTTAATTGCACTGTGTGTATTAGTGAATTCACCTAGTAGCCTTCTAATTAGTTGTGTGCAGTAGTGTTATAAGTGGTTAACATGGTTGCTACATTGCATATATCAAAAACTAAGTTGTTGATAGTTTGGCTGCCTACCATACTATGGAAGTTGCTTACCATAGAGCGGAAAGTTGCCTAAGATGGCTCCTATGTCGACCTCAAAAACCTAGTTGCCTACGTTGCTACGAAGTTCCCTACGGGTGATCCTCAATTTCCTACAATACTATGGAAGTCGTCCATCAAGGGATATAAGTTGGCCACAACATCAGAAAAAAAATGTGGGATCTAAGTTGGCTATCATGACTCTAAATTTGGAAACTAAGTGGGGACGGATTGTATGAGAGCCTTGTGCTTTCCATTTCGAGGTGGGGGATTGTGTGCCCGCCAACGGTACTAAGAGCGTGGGTGCTAGCCAGGTCACGACTAGCTCTTCAAAACATGAACCCATATAGATATGTTTCGATTTGTTTTTCGAAAGCAACTTTGATGTTAGATGAGGCAATTGTAGTGCTAAACAGAAGAAACTCACTATATTAGAAGCAACTAATTAGTAACTATAAGCGACTAATTAGTAATAGCGAACAAATTTCAAAAAAGAGGTAGGTAACACCACATCACCTTCATAAGCAACTTTCCTTCTACTAGAGGCAACTTTAGTTAGTTCACCAAAATAGGCAACTTCACTACATTTGGTGTCCTAGTTAATTTTGTGTAACATTCTCCTAACTTGCTCACCGCTACCTCTAAGTTGCCTACCATTCATGCTTGTATGTCGTTATTTCTAAATTGCCTATAATACAATGAAGTCGCCTGTCGTCGATGCTCTATTGTCTGCCATTGCTAGTTATGATCGGCAACAATAAGCCACTCACTACTAATAGTGAACAACTTCGAGAGGTAGATAACATCACATAACCTTCCTAACCATTTTTCGTTCTACTAGAGGCAACTTTAGTGCTAAAAATAGCCAACTTCACCAAATTTTGTGTTCTAGTTAATTTTACCCGACATTCTCCTACCTTGCTCACCGGTGCTTTTAAGTTGCCCACGGTCCTTGCTCATATGTCGTTGTTTCTGAATTGCCTATAATATTCCGAAGTCCTACAGTTGATGCTTTGTTGTCTTCTATTGCTAGTTATGGTAGGTAACTTGATGGTGAATCTAGTTAACTTGATAGTAATGGTAGCTAACAATATAAGGACTTTCTCTTGTAGGCATTCATGCTACACAAACTAAGAAGAAATTACTTTTCTATAGCATTAAAGTTGCCTCCATAGGATTTTTTGTTGTTAGGCAATCATACTGGGAAAAAAGAAGTTGCTTCCTATAGCACTAAAGTTGTCTCAATACCACCCAAAGTTGCCCATGAGAAAAGCTTGTCCAAACCTACCCATATGGGATCTAGTTTTGAAGAACTCGTCGCGAGAAACCCAACAGTGAAAACAGATCTGAGTTCCGACGTGCGAACCAAAAATTATAGCTTTTTAAATTTTTTGAAAACCAAATAAATGCATGTCGGATAGGATCGTAGTTGATTTCCATTTAAGGTGAAGACGTCGAGTACTTTCCCTTCTGGATTCGGCTAGTTTTGGAATCACGTGGTGGGGGACACTAGTTTTGCTTTTTTGGGAAAGTGACAGACCGACTTTCCGTATATGGGCAACTGCTCGTCAGCCCCAATGAATGCACGGGCGCTGGCTAGCCATGTCCAAAATAATGAGAGGCCGGATCGACAATACTGCTTAATTGCATCACTTCGCACCCGCCACTGGTATTATGGTCCCAGATTAGCCGTGGGCCAAACATACCAGTGGCGAGTGTGTTGGCCCGCCCACCACTGGTAATTGAGTTACAAGTGGCGGTCTATGCTACCCACCCGCCCAGATTGGCCCAAATTAGCCATGGGCTAATATATGAGCTCAAACTACTGGTGGCGGTTAAAATATGACGACCGCCACTGATACTTTACAAATCAATTGCGGGCTCTCTTGCCACCCACCACTGGTACATTTTTAGGTATTTATTGTCATTTTTAGGGGTTTAGGATATTTTGGGTTTTAGCGTTTTATGTTTTATGATATTGTATGGGAAATTGCAGAAACAGTATCGGTTGTGGGACTTAGAAAACAACCATTGGCTGGTCATGTCTACTATTACCCGAACTGTTAGACCCTTCAACCATCGGTAAGTTCATTCCACTTAATTACTTTATGATTAAATCAACCCCCACAACACCTCCGGTGAGTTCATTCCACTTAACCCTATGCCACACAGGGACCTGGCCAAATTCCCCTTCTTCCTTTGCCCAAATCCCTAGCTGCCCATCGCCCTCGCCTTGCTTGCACGATCGTCACCCTTGCCAGTCACGCGTGCCCGGACCACCCTCACCGCCGCACGGTCCTGCCCAACTTGGTCACCGGGTGCGTCTGCTTCAGCCACCACAGTAAGCTCTCTCACTCTTCTCCCTGTTGATCAGAAATTCAATCTCGAGGCCTAGGGATTTGATTCGCATGACGCAAATCTTAAATTCAACTCATTAATTAGTTCTAGTATAGTTAAAAGATATAGTTCTTAGTTATGCAATTCTGATTAGTTCTAGTATATAGCTCCCAGTATAGTTACAAGACGTAGTTCCTAGTTCCTACTTCTAATTAGTTCTAGTATAGTTCCTACGTAGTTGGATGCATGTATAACGTGATAAATCAATTTATCTATGTAATGCAATGCATATATAATGTACTCCCTCCGTTCCTAAATATTTGTCTTTCTAGAGATTTCAACAAGTGACTACATACGGAGCTAAATGAGTGAATCTACACTCTAAAATATGTCTATATACATCCGTATGTGGTAGTCCATTTGAAATCTCTAAAAAGACAAATATTTAGGAACGGAGGGAGTAATGTGCAAAAACGCTGCCACGACAGCAAAAAAATCTGACATGGTAGTGCTTTACGTTGTGGCAGCGTTCATTTCTCACCTAGGGGGAGGTTACTGGTGGCGGGTGGGGGAACGTGCCGCCACTAGTGTGACACATACAAGGGTGAATAGGCCAGCCCCCACTGGTAATAGGTTGCCAACCATGGGTGAGAAATGACGCCCCCCACAAGTAACATATTACCAGTGTCAGGATACCGTGGCGAGGTGCCCTACCCACCACTGGTAGCCTTATTGCAACCGCCACTGGTAGGCATTGCTGCAGTAGTGTGATAAGCTAGTTTAAACTACACAAGGATTGTTCGAGGCACAGGTACATGCTGGATACCAGCTACACTAGAGGACTGTAATCTGGTGCTCATACTTAACAAACTTTGAGTATTAGTATGACTATCATGCTACTGCAAATTTTGGGAAGGTTGTAGCTGCTGTGAAATGCTAGAATTAGGAGCTTGACCTGGAGGTGGCTGGAATTGTTGTTGTATTTGTGGCTGCACTGGCTTCCTTTGTGAGTTCAAGATACTGATAATCTGTTTCTCATATCGAGGAACTTTGTCCCTCATAGCAGGTTGGACACTACTTTTACCAATTTGCATCATTTGTAATATGCGCTCCAACATTATTTTAAAGCTCTTCATTCTATCATACTGCTCAGATGATATTTGAGGTGGAATAATGCTGTCAACATGCTCTAGCTTCACACACACCTTATTGAATAATTCACTGAGTTCTGCAAAGTATTGGTCCTTTAACCTCTTAATCTGTCGACAACAAAGACCACATACACATTAATTTGGTGCAGAAGCAATATAGAGATGAAAAGAGAACAGCTAATAGACCATGGTTTGTCATCAAGTCAGAAAATATGGCATTGGCAAGATATTTCAAGTAGCTTTTAGCAGCACATAAATCTAGAAGAAAATAAGAAACTTTGATGCCCATTAAATAAAATAGCTTTTATAAAGATTGCTATCTGCCTTGAGACTTTACTACATCTAGATGCACTGTATGGTTGTATGCTCCATACTCCGCATTCAAACAGAATTCCGTATACATATAATATGTATCTTATAAGTGGAATGCCAGAATGTAGTGCATCTACACACTTGCTCTATGAAATTCCAAAAGAGGAATTTCTTGGAACACAGACCAAAAAAGAGATAGACAACATGAAGTGCAAAAGTAAAAGGCCCCAACATCCAACATGGTGTGTAGTTTCATCTTCTAACAATCTAGATCAGGGCAATCTCAACATCTTTGTTCTAGGGGCCACTGTCTACGAATTTTAGGAAGTACCAAGGTAGTGCCAAAAAGGATGATATCAGTATCATGTCTTACCATTTGATGTATCTCCTCTTGCCAATCACCTGCACTTGCATGGCCTGTTTGAGCAGTAGAGTCCGCAGATGCTGCATAAAAAGCAAGATTGGCAAAGAGTATCAGGATAAAATGAACAAAGCCAACAAATAACAAGCTACAAGTACATCGTAGGCATTGATGCAGAGGCCGGGGGTTTAACCTCCTTTTCGAAAAGAAAAAAAAAACATCGTAGGATGGAATGCAGTGGCAATTGGAGAACTTGTGAACCAAATCAAACAATTACAGAAGATCAATATGGTCAGCTTAGTCAATATGATTATCGCACAGTAGCATTTTTCCAGAAAAATTCCAACAAATAAGAAAAACCAATGTGCTGAACAGAAGTCACTGAAGATCAATAGGGTCAGTTTAGTCAACATATGATTACAGAGTACTGGATCACTAAACATCGCAATATAATCCCATCTTCAAGCTGTCCATCTATCCACCGTAGTTCTGGCAAAAAAAGATTGAAATGCAGTTTTGAAGCCTTAGGACTAACTTCACACCACTCGATAGTTCTAGGACCTGTGGCGCATTTCACTTGTCAAAAATCATATAATTGCATCTGAATTATGAATCTGGTTGTCATCTTCAAAGAAGTTTCAAAGAACATTCACCACTCGATAGTTCTAGGACCTGTGGCGCATTTCACTTGTCAAAAATCATATAATTGCATCTGAATTATGAATCTGGTTGTCATCTTCAAAGAAGTTTCAAAGAACATTCAAGCTAGTTCATGTAGCATCACATTAATTTCATAAACTGCTTTGAGTCGTACTTAGGGCAAACCCAGTGCAATAATGCCGGTCGTATCTAAAACATGCCATCTGTGCAGAAGTCCAAATACTGTTGAAGTAGCCTAGTTAGTGAGGAAAAAGAGAGATATTGTTGTATCTTATGAAAATACAACTCTTATCGGGTAACCCAAAATAATTTTTTTCCTCCCACAAAACATATTAAATGGCAGCTCCATTAGATATAACACTAAGATATAAGCCAATGGAAGAGTTATATCTACACATATTTAATGCATATGATACAACGCAAGATACAATGCACCGGGAGTGCCCTAAGGGTTCAATAAGAGTTAGGATCCAAAAATTCCGGTTGTAGTCTCATACGGACCTTGTATTATAGTCCAACGTAATTGTTAGCACGATAAGTAAGGGTGTGGGGGTCCTGATGGACAACACACATTTTTCCCTAAACTTTTCTATGTAAGTAAGGCAAAAATAATGAGAGTCCAGATTGTTAAGCTAGTTTAAACCGCACAAGGAATGTAAGGTGACAACAGGAAGATTGATATAAGAACATGGAGAAAAAGAAGATGAGAACAATAAGAGCATATGATGGATCTACAAAAAAAGTATATGTGAAAAGTGAAAACTTACTACTAGAGGAAACTTCTTGAAGGCCTCTCTGTGCCTGAATAAACTGGTTTTGCTGATCCATGTTATTTTGTTGCAAGAGCATGGTTCCTGAAGTTTGAAGTCTTTGCTGCATGGTGGATTGCTGCTGCATCCTTAATTGCTCTTGTAGTTGGTTAGGCTGGCACTGGAACTGTGGCATAAGATGTTGCAATTGTTGAAGTTGGTTTTGTTGAAACTGAGGTTGCATCAAACCCATTGGTGGCTGCTGAGCATGTTGTTGCTGTGGTTGCTGAGCTTTTGTTTGTTGCATATGCATCCACTGCATGTTTGACACATTAGGCACAGTTCCAAAAAGTTGCTGCTGCTGTTGATTTTGTTGATGCTGCTGTAGACTCGACATGTTTGCCTGAGAGCCCAATTGTTGTGGCTGATACAAAGGCATATACTGCTGGTTCAACATCTGATGTGTTTGCTGCACATTCAAAAGAACATTTGACTGAACTGCTAGCCTCTGTTGCTGCTGCATCATCACAGCACCATTCTGTTGACCAATTAGCTGATTTTGTTGTAAATTTGGCTGTTGTCCCATCAACTGTTGTTGCTGCTGTTGTAAAGGAAAATTGGGCTGCTGACTCTGCAGAGAAGGCTGTTGATGCTGGTGATAAATTAATTGCTGAGATTGTTGCTGTTCCTGCCTGCCTGCCATTTGCCTTTGTGCAGCATAAACATCTTGTGAAGTGCCTTGCGCCAAGCCATTATTCATTGTGTTTTGTGGAATGACAGACGCAATCTGCATCGTTGATGTTGGGTTGACACCTGGCAAGTTCTGTCTGATATTAGTGAGTGAAGAAGCTTGTACAGATGTAGAAGCATTTGGCTGCCGGGCCTGTTGCTGAGACATCAAGGGAACTGCTGATGTCTGAGCTTGATTACTGCCTTGTGGATGGAGTCCAGGGGCTGTTGCAGAAAAGGTACCATATGTGTGTTAATAAAGTATCTTGTGAACAAATACTTCCTGTGGAACTGTAACAGGCACACAAAGTGTTGAAAGCAGCATATTACAGATCAAATGAAGGCTTTCTGCATTTTCAATGAGAAAAATAAATGTACCAGAGCAATTAAAGGACTGGCAAACTGATTTATTTTAGAGAGTCAACGTAAATACAGCTGACAGCTAACCAACTGATCTACCTTCTAAAGGTAGCAAGGAGGGAATAAACATAATTCTACAAAGAGCTGAAGATCGCTGCTGTGAACCGGTGAAAACCCGGTTGAACAACCCAATCCGGCGCTGTACCAGGGGTCAATAAAATATTCTGTATGTGCGAGAAATCTGACCATTTTAAGGTAGGAAGGCGGATTACCCCAGTCGAATAACTAACTAGTCTGTTCATTTGCTATCTTCGTACTTAACATTGTTTCTACCATACTAACAGAAAAACCATGCTATAATATTATATTGAACCAATAGGTTGAACTGAGGCACTTACTGTGTCGCTCCAAGTTCAATAACTACGTACACATGACACAAGCTAGATGCAAAAGGCTTATACATTATGCTGAAGAGGGTGAAGGGTGATTTAATGCAATAAAGCACATAATCTCAGCACTTGATGCAATAAAGCACATAATCTCAGCACCTGATGCAATAAAATATATTGACATCCAAGCGAAGATGATAAATTGCGCAGCACAGTTTAGTGTATATGATACGTTACCAGGGTTGTTTTGATTTGGAATCAGCTGAGCATTTCCAGCAGCCTGCTGTCTCTGCGTCTCCATGGAGAGCAACTTCACAGAAATCTTCCGCAAATAATCATACTGAGTAATACAAAAAGAGAACGATGTAAAGTTGTATACCAAATTACTGATAGCGGCTCACAACCAACTGTTCTCGTGTGGTTAGCAGTTTCGGACGGTCAAGGATATGTTAAATTACCTGACTGGTTGCTTCGGTATAGACCTTTTCTTCAAACCGCGCAGCGATTTTTTGAAGTTCGTTCAGTGCCTCTGGCGCCACAGACACAGATACTGGCAGATGATTATTCAGAGTGTCCATTCTACATGCACAATGCAAAATGTGGATAAATAGCACGAATAGAATGGTTTGCCCTAGGTGATCAAACGATGTGCCATGGCAAAATTGTGTTAAAACTGCTCAGAGTTAATGGAGTGATTAAGCAGGATTTTGACTATACGTATAGGAATCAAACAGAAACTGGGAGCTAAATCGACGACGGACGAATCGGCTGGTGCCGCTACGAATCAGTATGCACGAAACTGGAAGTTTAGATCAAAGCGGATCTCGTCAGACGGATCGATGAAAAAAATCATCTTTTTTTCTTTGCGGGAAACCGAAAGAGCAGCAAATCAGATCAGATCAATCAATGAATTAGAGTGAGTCCCTACATACACACGTACGTACATCTTATCGACGATCCTGCCGCACGCCTCGGGCTGGAGCTGGGCGCGCCAGTCGCCTCCGGCGGGGGGCGGGTCAACGGCGGCGGGGCCAGACCCTTGGGTGGGCCGCCAGTTGGCATCCATGGTGCGGATCGGCGGTTCGCGTATGCTGGTTAGGTCTCGAGAGGATTGCTGGAAGTGGAGTGCCACGACGCAATCTCTCCTCTATCCAATCCAAAGAGAGAAACAGAGAGGGATCAGGGGAAGAGGAGAGATTACAAGGGGAGGGGAGGGGAGGGGAGAGGTAGAAGAAAGTGCAGAGCCAAGAGAGAAACTGACACATTAATTCAGAGTTTTCTGCGCTTACAGGTGGTCCCCACTCGGCCACAACACCGGCTCACGGAGCCCACGCCACAGCCCGTATGTTTTTTTCCCTTTCCTTTCCTGAGAAACTTGCTGAGGCAGGCAGGAGCTCTGCCGTTTCATACAAGGAGAGGAGACTCACCAAAAAAAAAAACTAGGGTTTGGGTAAAGTTTTTTTTTTTAGGGCAAAGCAAAGCTTTATAACTTAACGGTGCACGGGCAAGTCGCCCGAAACACAAACAGCCACTGCAGGCAGTACAGTAGAGTTCCAGCTAATCCTGTCACTCGGCAAACATAAACGACCAACTTTAGCAAGTTCATGCGCTACGGTATTAGTACTACGACGACAAACGCTAATAGAATGTTGTGAGAACCATACTTTGAGCTGGAACTTAGTGTCTTCGATGATGACCGCATGAGGTGACGAATCCACCTTGGTGAGATCGAGTGCTTCGGACAGTAGCTGTGAATCTGTTTTGAAGATCGCCGGGAGAGCACCAACCTCCGCAGCCATTGAGACAGCTTCAGACATGGCAATGGCTTCTGCGGCGAAGGGGTTAGCAACATTCTCCTTCCGGCCAGCGCGGGCGAGCACGACTTCCCCAGTGTTGGCAATAATCTTGTCTTGATGTTTTAGTGTCACCTGGTAAATTTAGTTAGCTAGGATTAGGAAGGCCGTGTAGTTTTTGGTTAGTCCTCCATGTAATAGGCGTGTCTCTATGTGTGCTAAAGCGCACGTAGTACGAGTCCGGTTTGGATTAGAGTTTAGTTGGCGTGTTTAGTATAGGCAATTACCCCTAGTATGAGTCTGATTAGAATATAGGGTCAGATTAAGATAGAGTTGAACGTGAGGGCTTGGTCCTGCGTGTATATATACATAGGCAGGGCTAGTTATTGTACCGTGAGTTGAGAAAAACAGAAAATAAAGAGAATCAAAGGGCACGACAAGAGCCCTTGGCTATCAGTTTTCGAGTGCGTGTTTATCGTGTGATTTGATGTGATCGATTCTGTGAGTGAAGTTCCAACACCCAGCATCGTCTCCGATTACTGCCCCCCAAGACACAAAAGACTCGCCCGGAGTGTGGGCGCCATCTATGTTGATCTTGACTTTGTCCTGAGCCGGTGATTGCCATTTAACATCCGGTTTGTGCTTTGGTTTCGCACAAAAAAGCTGCATATATTCCAGTGTATTGCTAAGGACTCGCCGGACCAACTCTGACATAGGGATCGGTAGCTTTCCTTCTCTGATCTTGTTTTTGTGGTTCCACCAGTGCCACCAAAAAGTGAGTATCTGCACTCGTAGTTGTTCATCCAGCGACCAAGAAAATCTTGCATTTCATGTACTGACGTGATCTGTTCTAGCTCCACTCTAATTCTTTCCAAACTCACCTCCCTCCAGGCGACCTTGACTTCCTTGCATTTGACAAATAAGTGAGCACCATCTTCAGCCGCTAAGCCACACAGGAGGCATTTGGTAGTTTCGAGCTTAACACCCCATCGAGCAAGGTTTGTCCGCAGTCAGTGGCGGAGCCAGCTATCTGGCTAGCTTTGGCGTCCGCCACACCTAACTTGCCACATTGACTAATCTAGTACCGTATATACTAGTACATCTTTGAAAATTTGAGCCAACACACTACTCTAGATCGATGGATATCTGCTTGTGTGCCGGGATCTGGTTGCTGGTTCATATAGATGATGAGTTGATGACCGGTTATCCTCATTCATGTGCAAATGTTAACACAAAGTAATATGTCCTTATATAGTATCTAGCTTTTGTATTATACATAGTTTTTCCACTCGAAAGCTCCGCCACACCTACAAATTGTTCCTACCTTCGCCACTGTCCGCAGTGCAAGAGATTCATGCTTGATCCTTCATGTGAACATTTGGATCTTGCGCGGGGTTGGCAACTTCCATATCCTCTTCCAGGACATATCATCGCATCGATCAAAGTTGCTGGACATATACGCACTCAAACCTCAAGGACGTCTGAGCCAGACATAAGAACGCCGATGCCCAAAACAGTGATAGAGGACGAAAAAAAAGTAAGGTGGGGCGAACCTTTCATCGACAACCATCTCGGCAACACATCTTCAACATCGGCCACTAGCAATGTCGCTGCACCGCTGCTGCTAACCTGTCGCCTGCACCGACAGTTGGGCCTTGTCTAGCCTCCACTGCTCCGATTGTTTGCTAGACTGACCGACCGCCTCCCACAATGGCCACTATCGCTAGGGTTGGTTGCTCGATCGTGTGGTGGCTGCCGAGATCCGACGTTCATTCCGTTGTTGTCGTGTGCCGGGTTGAATAGTGACAGCCACCTTTCCCCGGGTAAGGCCGGTTCCGATGGATCAGTTCATTTGCCGTAGGGGGTGCGGTCGAACATAATCACTTTGCAGGCAACTCCTGACAAACATCATTGAAATAGATCGCCTAAGTTCTCATTTGCATATGTTTTTTCTCCTTTGTGGATTATTCGTAAAATATGTTATTTGTAGGTTGCTTTGCTTCTCGGCTCCAATTGGGCTCATGTGCCCTTTGAACTAGCTCCAAAGTAGGACATGGACAATGTCGTTGGTAAATATACATGGTAGACACAAACATAATGTTTGAATGATGACGAGAAAACTTATGTAGCCACCAACAGGGGGAGTTGAATGATAATCCAAATACCCCACTGGTCGTCAGGGTATTGAGATCCTTCCTCCATCGGCTTCGCGTCCGTCTCATCCCTGCGAGTTGTTTCTTTCATGTCAGGTGGCTGTTCGACTAAGTTTTTTTACCGGAGGCGGGATGTACCGGAGCCGCATCCGCCGTTGGTCACTTTCGTCAAGATCTGTGCACCTGAGTCCGTATAAGTTACTGAAAGAAGCGGCACCTTTATACAATTGTAATACAACTGTTCAGGCTGACAAAGCTGACACTGCATGTCTTTTCAGCCTTTTCACATAGGAGAGAGAGTTAGAGTGGAGATAGACGACGCATGCATGCAGCCTCTCTTTCCGTACACTTACATGGATTAATTTCCATCCTCATATTTTTGAATACTTGATACGTTTTGAACCAAATATTCATCTTTGAAACTTTTTATATATTCGAGTCTAGGATGATAAGACCTTTCAAACAAGACCAATCTTGAATACATTTTGACTAGTTTGAATTTTATGTATCATATTTCAATATTATTGTATTTCGATTATTTCACTCATCTCAAACTATATTACACTCATTCAATTGAAATACTATATTTCACTTGTCTTAAAAAAGTGATTTCACTCGTTACAAAAGATAGATTTCACTCATTTCCTACTTCAGAAAACATATTACACTCATACAATTCAAATAATATATTTCACTTGTTCTAAAAAAGTGATTTCACTCGTTACAAAAGAAAGATTTCACGAGTTTCAGAAAACATATTACACTCATTCAATTGAAATACTAAATTTCACTTCTTTCAAGAAAGTGCTTTCACTCGTTACAAAAGATAAATTTCACTGATTTCACTAGTTTCAGAAAACATATTACACTCATTCAATTGAAATACTATATTTCACTTGTTTCAAAAAAGTGATTTCACTTGTTAAAAAGATAGATTTCACTCATTTCAGTAGTTTCAGAAAATATATTACACTCATTCAATTGAAATACTATATTTCACTTGTTTGTAAAAGTGATTTCACTCGTTACAAAATATATGTCTCAATTCTTTGAAATAATTTATATCTATGAACTTAGTGAAATTTATTTTTGAACTAAGTGAAATCTATGAAACGAGATATTTTTGAAGACTATGAAACATGTTATTTTGAAATCTAATTTTAAAATATTCAAGATTGATTTTGTTCTAAAGATCATGTTGCAAGGAATTTGAATTTATAAAAAAATTCTATAACGAAATTTTAATGTGAAATATGATGACCATCTAAAATTGTAAGCAAAAATAAAAAGATGGATTTGTTTGGGAGCGGGGAGAGAGGAAAAAGGTTGCATGCATGCTGGGCTGACAAACTAGTACAAATAGTGGGTCATCCTCCTGACATACTACAGTAATATACTAGAGATGGGTAATAGAAATATAGTCGTATACAAAAGGTGGGCCACAACTACGCACGAATCACAAACAACGCCAACGGCGGATGCGGCTCCGGTACATCCCCGCTCCGGTAAAAAGGAGTTTGCGGGTGGCTGTTGTGTTGTGGCACCGCTTTTTGCCATGGCGCTCCATGGCCGGATACCGTGATTTCAGTTGTCCACCCGATATTTTGGATTAATGCCATAGAAAAAGAACGCCAGCCACACAACTGTAAAACAACATGGAAGAAAAAACACCCACCACCGCCCTGAGGCCCCCGTGTCGGGCGACTCAGTCGACTCCCTCCTCCCCTCACTCCGCCGCCGTCGGGGGATGACGCCTATACCTGGCCATAGCTCGGGCCGGGCCTAGCCAAGCCCAACGCAAAAAACCTAGGCCCGGGCCCGGCCCGGCCCAGCCATCGGGTCTGTTTTCTAGGCCCGAGCCCGGCCCGAACACGTAAAAGCTCGTCGGGATTCGGGCCTGCCCGGCCCGACGTTCAAAAAAACGTGAAAACGACGGGCCCGGGCCCGGCCCGGCACGGCCTTCGGGCTCAAAAATTAGGCCTGAGCCCGGCCCGGGGGTAGTGTCGGGTCGGGTCGGGCCGGGCTTCCCATGGCCAGGTCTAACGACGCCGGTCTAAGCTCGGGGGCCGACGGCGGTGGCGAAGGACATCCCCTCTCTCCCGCCGATCTGGGGTTGGGCGGGGCCCCGAATCGTGTGGAGGCGTGCCCGATCTAATCGGCAACGGTGATGGCTGTGGCGCGGCGGCATCGAGGACGGCGCAGGCTGCGGGCGCGGCGACGAGCCCTGTCCGGATGGCAACGGCGGCAACACGCCATCTGCCTTTGGATCGGTAGCGGTGGCGTGGAGGGCCAGGTGGTTGCGTCGGCAGCACCTCCGGTCAGATATGTTCTGATCGATGCAGTCGGAGGTGGTGGTCATCTCTGCTGTCAGAGGTGGTCAGCCTGCGGCTGGGTGGTCAGATCTCAAGATTCGTCATCTAATCCTGGCTACGAGTCAGGGAGACATATTTGCCAATGAAAACTGAGCCATTGGCGGGCGATGACGGCGTTTTGCGCCGTTACCTTGATGAATGCATCGTCGGGTAACTGTTGTCGACTCACTCATGCTGCTTTGGGGGAAACCCTAGGATCCGGTCTTCCAGATCGGACGATGGCGGTACTTTGATGCCATTTCTCTCTTAAGAGCATCGTTTGTCGAGTAGTGCTGGAAGACAGAGACATGAGGTGGAGCGGCTTCGTTTTGCACGGAGCTTCGGTGGAGTTTTCAAGTCATGCCTGACCGATAGGTACTATGCTGAGTCATGCCTGTTTAGCAGGTGCTACGCACGACAGATCTTCTAGAGTCTTTGTGTCGGGACGGACGAGCGCAGGGCGGTGGTGCCTTTAGGTGCCGTGGTGGCGTCGACGGATATCTGGAATGGCAAGGATGATGCGGATCTCTCTCCTGAAGATGAATCAATGGTCCGATGATGACGGCTTCTGATTTAGTAGGATAGAAGCGGAGTCTGATTCCCTTCAAGTCATTAACTTCTGCTCTGGACAAACAAGATGGTGGGATGAAGCCGCAGTCTTATTTGCAGAATGCATAGATATCGGTTCATCTATTGGAAAAGTCACCTTTAAGCATTGCTTACGATCATGTAATAATGTAGCGTATGTGCTAGCTAATCATAGTTATCGTAATAAGTCCTCTTTTAGTTGGTTGGACGAGCCTCCCAATTTCTTGATGAGGGAACTCGTGGATGATGTAAGCGTGTTTTAATTTAATAAAGCTAGCTATGACGTCCTTTCCTCAAAAAAAAAATGGTCCGATGATGACGGCTTCTAAAACGTGTGCATGTGGTGTGCGCTTTAGGTAGGCTGCACCGGCTGTGGGTCCTGATATGTTATGTGGATAGATCGGCGACGACACCGATTTTAGATATATGGGGTGAGAGCACTCCACATTATTGAGTTTGTAGGTGTGAGTGATGGCTTCGAGTGGATTAATGTATATTCTTATCAGATCTTTGCGAAATAATTAATAAAGATGGCTGCATATGCATCGATTGATGCAGAGAGAGACCGGGGTTTAACCTCTTTAAAAGAAACACGAAAGAGATTAATGCCAACATGAAAAGAAATGCAAGGCACGCGATTGTACCCGCGGTAGTAGCAGTGTTGTACAAAAGTTAATCTGGAGCTGTTCTTTTGTGATTAACTCCAACGACATTTGGTAAAGATCCTGCTGATCCGCATTCCCTTTTTTTTCGCGTGAAAACTTTCGATCTATTCATCAACTGTCAAGGTCGCATTCCTAACAACCAGGAGTATCTCACATAATGCATACTACTCTTTTACTATACCGTAACTTTGCGATCTCAAATTGCATAGCTGGTCTGGGTCTGACGTTCTTGTAAAGTTGCACATATATGGAATGTACTAGCATAGCAATGCTCCTTTCATCAAATTGAATCGCTGGTCTGTTGGATATCGTGTGTGCACTAGCTGGTGTGCTAGCTATTTCAGGGGAGAGAAAGACGTCCCAGCACCAGCACCAGCAGCTCCCCCTAGAACTAGAACTAGAACGCGAGCGCCCACTCCCACTCCTCTCCCCGAGAGGCGAGAACACCTCGCCGATTCGAGCGACAGCGACGACGAAGCCAACGGCCGCCTCAGTCAGGTTCGTCCCATTTCCCCCCTTCTCTTTTCACGGATCTACCCTAGCAAGGGAGCACCATCCAGACTTGCATTACTATCAACTGTATGTATCCAGTCTCGAGTGATGTTCTGAATTGAGTACTGGGACGGAGGGAGTATTAGCTAGCAGAGTGAGTTTGGTCTGAAAAACCTTGCAGTTTAACACAGATCGGATGTAAAAATTGCTCCAGTATTGGAACACATCTGGGCGGAAAGTTGGTGTGTGGGATCATGTTGGCACCACCCCAACTAATTTGGGTGTCTAGTCTCTTAGCTCTTGGGAAAACAATTACCTCTTCCAACACAGCACAGAGCAGAGGCTTGTGCAGCTTGGATATATAGGAGATGCCCATGGTGTAAAGTAATGAAGGTTCTGCTTCCTACTCCTGTACATGTGCTTGAGTCACGACTTGTGGAATATTTGCTTCTCATTTTATTATAGGAAATCTAGTTGTAATCTGACTGGTGTGGCGCGTGCCTATTGCTCGTCGGCAGATTTGTACAGAGGAGAGATTAGTTAGTTGCTCTGACGCGCTGCTGCGCTGCCTCTGCAGAGATTGGTTGAGAGATTGATCTGAATGTTATACTGCTTACGGATGCTAGCGTCGCGAGCTTCCCCTGCTAGTCACCACTTCTTGATGAGCGGGTGAACATGTATTTCTCTCAATTAGTATAGCCTGCCAAAAAGTTTCTCTTCTCAATTACTCCCTCCGTTCGGAATTACTTGTCTTGGAAATGGGTGTATCTAGAACTAAAATATGTCTAGATACATCCATTTTCGCGACAAGTAATTCCGAACGGAGGGAGTACGTTGCAAATGCATACCGTGTCTCGGCGTTAATTGGGAGTGTACCCTCAAACTCTATATATACTGATGAAGTGGGAGGTGGGAGGGGGTCATGCGTGGACATTGCCTCTGATTGCTTCTAACTATCTCATCATCTCATATGCAGTTCATCGAAAATATGCAGTTCAATACGCTCTTCTGAGAATTCCCATAAGGTGGAGTCTTCACGGTCAAGTCGATGTATATTCATATTATTAATTCACCCGTGATACCTACGTCCAAGGAAGTCTGGAACGTTAAGGTTCCTTTGAAGATTAAAGTGTTTATGTGGTTTGTGCATAAACAAGTTATTCTTACAAAGGACAATCTAGTCAAGCGCAACTGGACAGGATCTACTAGGTGTAGTTTCTGTGATCGGGATGAGACTATCAAGCATTTATTCTTTGATTGCCCACTGGCACAAGGGTTATGGCGCACCGTGCAAATTGTCTTTAATATTACTCCACCGCGATCGGTAAACACGTTATTTGGGGCGTGGCTGCTTGGGATGGAGCCCGAAACGGCCAGACATATTCGTGTAGGAGTATGTGCGTTATTATGGACCATTTGGACTTGCAAGAATGATTTGGTTTTTAACAGAACATCAACTACTCATTTTTTGCAGGTGTTGTTCCGAGCTACGGCACTGATCCGTACTTGGTCCTTACTCACTCCGACGGAGGCCAGGGAGCGTTTGGTCACTGGATCTGTCCGGTGGGAGACGGTTGCGCGGGATATCTTCAACCGGTTTGGGTGGCGATCATATAATAGGATAGGCATCTAGTTTACCTTCCTTTATTATGCCAGCCGGTTTGTGGCTTATCTCCTTTTTACTTTTTCAGTCGAGGCTCTATGTGAGCCATAGGCGGCCTTTTTTCTTTTGTTTGTAAGACTTCTGTTCAGTACTTCTTTATTTGGTTAATAAGAGAGGCCGTATGCATCGATCTGATGTAGAGGCCGGGGATTGCCCCCTTTTCTAAAAAAAAAATAGACCAGACACGTGCCATTGCATCCGGACACTGCCCCTTACAAGGTAATGCTGGAAGATGATTGTGAGTTAGCCGACATAAATTTGTTAATGTTCCAGTTGTATCAAGAAAGAGTGCAGTTAATAAATTCCGTGATACCTGATACAATCTGCGTATGTATGTTTCAACTACTCTCCTCTGAAGAGTAGGATCACTGTGATCAAACAAAGACACAAGGGCATCTTCAACTGCAACAGGAGCACATACTAAATCTTCCATCCTTTCATTGATGGCCTTCTTCCTCCTAGGTGTTGAAAGCCGTGCTCCTTCCTCGGTAAACATCTCCAGCTCTGAAAGGCTTCTTGCTATGCTTGTGCGGAGTTCACTCAATTTGGTGTGCTCAAGAAGTTGACTTGCTTTAAGTGCCAGCTGCATCAGTTACCTAGGCACAGCCGCCGCCCCCTCCTTCTCCCCTCCTCGCGCCGCCGCCGGGTGACGCCGCCGGGTGAAACCCGCGTGGCAGACGGCGGCGGCGGGGGGATTCCCTCTCCCGACTCCCCTTCTTCCGCGGGCGGCGGATCTAGGCGGCAGGCGGCGGTGTCCTGCGGCGGCAGGCCTCGGCGAGCGGTGGCGGGGCGCGGGGCACGCGGCGGCGAGCCTCGGCAGGCGGTGGTGGCTGCGCGCGGGGCAGACTCCGGGGCGGCGGCGCGGGCTTGGATCCATCTCGGATCTGATCCTGTGGGCGCGGCCTCGGCCTCCCCTGCTCGGCCGGCGGGTCTCGGTGGGGGCTTCTCCGTGCTGAGATCTGGCAAGCGGGATCATCCAGATCCCGGCAAGGACGGCGGCGACCCGTGCACGAGAGATGGAGGTCTTCGATCAGATCTGGGTGAAAACCTGCTATTGGCTATTGCCAAGGCCGGCGATGGCGACGATGTCTGCGTCGTTCCCTTCCTGAAGGCATCGCCGTGGAGATGTTCAAGGCCACTCTCTGCTACCTCCGGGGGAAACCCTAGATCAGTAGATCGGATGACGGCGGCTCTCCGGTGTCGTTTCCCCCATGGGGGCGTCATTCTTAGAGGAGCACACGGACTCGAGGGACTAGAGGACGGCGACTTTGGTGGAGCGGTGCTTCATCTTACACATTGATGGTGGCGGATCTCGACGGCATGGTGCTGTGGAGACTCGGTGCCTGATGCGTGGAGATGGACTCGTGCAGGAGGAGGATGCTGTCTGGCGTCATGGGGGCATCGATGGCTGAGTGGCCAGACAAGGTAGAAGCCTCAATATGATCTGAAGATGGACCTGTGGAAGATGGCGGCGACGACACACGAGTGCGTCTGACCGGATTGTGCCCCAGACCCGGTATGTGGCTCGGCTGGGGCTTCCGAATATGTTTCGGCTTCCGGCTTTTGATGTTAGGCTTAGGTGAGTGGTTTGGGTAGTGGCCCAGCTAGCACCCCTTCATCATTTTGAATAGGAGTAGCGGCATGTGTTGCCAAGACGGTGGATTTAGGCACATTGTTGTAATACTTTGTAAGGTCCTCGAGAATAATCAATAAAATGGCCGTATGCATCTTCCAGATGCAGAGGCCGGGGGTCATCCTCCTTTTCTAAAAAAAAAAAAAAAATCAGTTACAATAAATTTATTTTATTTCTCTAGACTATCATATGTGCAAAATGAATATTATGCAGATCATCCAAAGTCTCAATTTTACCTCAGAGTATGCTGTATGGTTCAGAGCAGAAAAGGGAATCAACTGGTCCCTGTAAGCAGATGGATTTGGATAGACCAACGCTTCCATAAGCCGTAGTATTAATTCATTTTTATTTTTCACACCCTTCAGGAGAACACAAATTTTGAGCACGGAAGCTATTGCATATCAAGTAAATCAACACATTGCACAGTAAGACATTACCTGGTGGGAGAACACAATATATACGACCTTCTCAAGGTCTTTTTCATGTTGAAGTCATAGACGTTCTATCACATCAGACTGAGAATATAAAAGCAAATGCACATAAAATTAGTACATTTCGGTGAGAAAGTGAGCATCGATCAACCCATTCCAAGTAATAATAAAGTGATACCTGAATGTCATCACTGAACAGTTCTTCAACAGATAAATGCTCCTCAAACAGAGACTTAACAACAACACGAGCATGGGTTTCTCTCACTGGTGGAAAAATAGCCTTCGGTCGCGGTTCGCAACGGCCATTAGTCGCGGCTGCGCAACCGCGACCAGCAAAGCGCGACTAAAGCCCGCCACCTTTAGTCGCGGCTGCTTACGAACCGCGACTAAAGGCCCGCCCACGTGGGCGCCAGCGACCGTCGAGGCGGAGGACCTTTAGTCGCGGTTCTTCGGCCAACCGCGACTAAAAGGCCGCCGCAGGTTTAGGGTTTTAGCCCCCTAAACCTGTTTTCTGTTTAATTTGTTTTGTTTTATTTCTTTTGTGCTTTATTTTAATTTTGAAGGAGTTTCATATATTCTACGGTACTACATACATGCATATGAATGTACAATTTCAAATAAATTTGAAATTAGAACCAAAAGAATTCAAGAGGAATATACAATATATATTCAATATCATCGGATGACCATATACAATTTTGAACAAGTTTCCATACATGATTTAATCCATATAAAGTTCTTCGTCCTCGTGATAGTGTTCTCCTTTAGGATGGAGGACTTCCTGCAGAACCATCCAGCTAGTTCCTCTTGAAGTGGTCGGAAGCGAGCTTCGGACTAAGCGTCCACGGAGGTTATTCCTCTGAGCATTGGTATCACTCGGATCAACCCGCTCAGAGGTGTATCTCGGATCATCTCACTGAACAAAGTATGCACATAGATTGGTCAACGGTGGCTGAATATCCCCAGTCTTAGTCTTTACCCTTTTGAATTCTAGCTCTTTTTGAATTCACCGACCTTTGTATCTACGAACCGTCTCCAAACCCTACGAGGCAAAGAAAATTAAATGGACAAGAGAGTTATTAGTTACTTGATATTAGGAAATGAGCGAAATAGGCCGATCGATATAGAGCGCAAATGAATGAAAATAATTACTTCTGCAGCATTTTTCTGATGTCGGCCCAAAGCTTTGGATCCTTATCCAGAGAGTCGTGGGACGAGACATTCGAGGTGTTCACTTTAATTACTAGCAGAATCCAGTGGAACCTGCGGACACGATACATGCACAGACGTCATGCATAACTCATCGATTAGCCGGCCACATACCATGCATGGAGTAAACAAAAGAGAATGTGCTCAAGACAGAAACACTCACCCAAAATGGTAAGGAAATAGAATATCACTTTTGAGTTCCTGCTTTGTAAGAAACTGCCACAGGTCTGCCTCCACGTCGTCGGGGTAATGCTCCAACACAACATCATTAACGATGTGTGGGTCAATGAACCCAACATCATGGATGTTCCTTACTCTGCATTCCTTTTTCTTCATTCTGCATGTATAATAGAGGACACAACAATATAGTTAGGACATATATATAGTGCAGGCAATATGAACGAGATGGGGTAGAAATTAATAAATCACTTACAGAATGTAGCAACCGATGATAGATTTGTCGAGCTCGCGCAGATTGAAAAGCTGGAACAATTCACTCAGTTCAACTTGTACATAGTAATGTTTGAAGTGATGCTCATGTCTAACTTCCGCATAAATATAATCTTTGGCGTTTTAATTTTTATGTAACCCTTGTACCAATTCAGCAGACGTTTCATTTGGTCGGTAGATCCTTTTTCTGCGCAGGCTCGACGAGAGGCCCATTCTTGACATATGTAATTACTACCTCCTTCTCGGCAACTCATCAAGGCCTAACAGTTCACGAAGAGTAATACCTAAGTTGGCGCTTGTTCTCGCGCACGTTACAGTCAATCCTGTGCTGCCGCAGCTTGTATGATCTCGGGGCATCCGGACGAAGGATTCCACTATAAGCGGGCAATCGATTGTTTACTTTGTTCCCGAGCTGGGCAACTTGTTTCCGCTTTTTATACTTCGGCCTTCTCCGCTCTTTGTTCTCCTTGAACATGAGTGCCTGCTTTTAAGTTCACGTGCATAGTCATTAGGGAGATTCTTCGCGGCTTGGGACGGTGTGCTCAAAAATGACTTAGCCCACTTCTTTTGCTGATCAGAATATACTGGCTTGGGCTCGGGCTCTCTTTTCTTCTTGCAGTCCGCCTTCCATTTCTCCAAATCAGCGATCGCGCCGCGTCGACTTCCTCGGCACTCGTTCCCAAGGCCTTGTGGGAGAGGCTTGATGATGGCTCCGGTACCTTTGTGGTCTTAGGTACATAAGGGTCCGGGTTAATACTCCAGGACTTCTTCTGCTTCTTTGCCATAGGTGGATTGGGGGGCGGCGTCTCATCACCCGCCGGACGAGGACTGGGGGGCGGCGGATGATCACCGCCGGACGTTGTGGGACTGGGGCGGCGTCGGCTGATGTGACGGAGGTGTAGGTGAACCGCCACCACCACCACCACCACCACCACCGCCACCGCCACCACCACCACCGTGAGGGGTGGACTTGTTGTCCTTGGCGCCTCGCACGAAACTTGATAAACTTCTTTTGCCATAGAATGTAATGGCGCTTGACATCTTCAAGTCTTTTCTCCCCTTCAGGTGTAGCAATTTCAATCTCCAGGTCCTCAAACCCTTTGACTATGTCCTCCACCGTGACACGAGCATAGCCATCTTTAATGGGGTTGTTGTGGTGGAGTGCTCCAGGTAAACATGGTAAAGCACTGCCGATGGCTACCTTCATGGATATGTTCCCCATAGGATAATCAGATGACATTCTTTCATCTCCTTTATATCGCCCACGGGTAGCGAGGAGGCTCCGGTGCAGTAATTTCGACCACCAGAGGCTCCGGTGCAGTAATTTCGATCGTCGGTGCATCTACACCAGCCGGTGGGGCCTCCGTGGAAGCCACGCTGCTTCTACGCTGCTGGCTTCCGAGATCCGCTGGATGATCTTCATGCTGCACCGAGCTGAATCTCTTTCGCTACTAGTACACTCATGGTTTTCTTCATCACTTCCATTTCGATGCCAACCGCCCCACAACATCTGCTTCCCGATCCATCTTTCTCTTACGGCTTCAGTAACAGACGGGTCATCGATGCGGGGAACCCTATTTTCCACGGAATGTGCCCCATGCCTCGTACACGTCCTCCGTGTTCAGGATTCGAGGGCTTTTGTCGTGCGTCGTTCTCTCTGTTGAACTTGATCTTCCCTCTTGAGCAGCCTTCATTGCGTCAATAAGGGCTTGGGTGGGTTTAATTAATTTGCCCTGGTAAACACACTCCCCTGTCTCCGGGTTGAGCGTTCCCCATGCCCGTACCACCAGCTTTTGGCCCTTGGGTCCCATCCTCCGCACTGGACGGATTCCTCGCGCCCTCAGCTCGTTCTCCATCTTCTCGAACCTAGGCACCCAAATGCGATACCCTCCTGGCCCCATAACATGATTGTACTCCTTCTTAGCCGCATTTTCCTTATTTTGTTTCGATATTTGAAGGAACTGCTCCGATTTCTTTTGCTTCACAAATTCTGGCCAATCATCTTTCAGTTTCTCATATTGTCCTCACGAAATCCGAGTCTTGTTCTGCTTGACAAAGTCACGGGCTAGATTTTGCTTGAATTTCCGAATCGTCGGCCATCTTATGAAGAGCGAACTGTTTGACTTTCCTCCTCCTCTCCTTGTTTTCCTCAATCTTGTTACCCTCCTCATCGAATTTGTTGTATTCGGAGGTAGAGCGAAATGTTCCATAAGCTTCGTCAAGCAATCTTTTTGTTCTCTTATCGACAAAAGTGAAACCATCAATTCGTGCCTTCTTTGGCTCATTCCACTCTGGGCGGTGATCGAGGCGTTGTCTCTAACAATGGCTCCGCATTGGCTGATAAACTTGGTGGCGTTCTTGCGGGGCTCCAGTGCCTGCCGTTGCAAAGTCGACAACCTGGATGGTGCATGTTTCTCCTGGTTTCATCGTCTGGTTGCGCCACGCTTTGACGACGTACTCGATTGTTTTGACGATCCGCCGAGGGCTAAAATAAGAAAGAGAGTCGCGCGTTAGTACACACATATTTATTCAAATCAGTTAGTTTGTATCACCGAGGCTCAATGTATATATATACCTCGGCGCGGAGGTGGTTGCTACTTCCATTTGAAGATAAATGCGTTTATCGGCGTTTCTTGACATCATCTTCTTGTGGCGCCCTTCATCTTCACCGTCAAGGTTCAGATAAGAAGAGATATCATCTTCTTCTTCTCCGGTCGGCACATATTGAATATCGCCGTTTATGATGCCGAACATATGTGCTTCACCGTCCGGATCATAGTTGTCCATAATCGGGTCAGCTCTATCGTCCGACATTATGTCGATCCTGAAAACATGTAGTAAAACAAATTAATTAAGTGAAGAAGGGGCGGTGGCGGTGGCGGTGGCGAAAGGCGGTGGCAAAAGGAGGCGAGGAAGGGGTGGGAGAGGGTGTCGCGGTAGAGCGCAAGGCAGGCGGGGTTTAGGGTTTAGGGTTTTAAGTTGGCGGTTTTCTTTGGCGGTTTTCTGTTGTTTTTGTTTTTGGGGTTTAGGGTTTTAAGTTGTTTACCGTTTTGTTAAACTAAAACTAGTTAAAATTAAAGAACAAAAAAAAAAAAAATTCCTTTTCCTTTTTCTTTTTCTTCTTCTTCCTTTTCCTTTTCTTTTCTTTCTTCTTCTTCCTTTTCCTTTCTTCTTCTTTCTTCTTCTTTCTTCTTCTTCCTTTTTCCTTTTGTTTTTCTTTGACGGTTTTCTGTTGTTTTTGTTTTTGGGGTTTAGGGTTTTAAGTTATTTACCGTTCTTGTTAAACTAAAACTAGTTAAAATAAAAGAACAAAAAAAAAAAAGAAAAAATTCCTTTTCCTTTTCCTTTTCTTCTTCTTCCTTTTCCTTTTCTTTTCTTTCTTCTTCTTCCTTTTCCTTTCTTCTTCTTTCTTCTTCTTTCTTCTTCTTCCTTTTCCTTTTCTTTTCTTTCTTCTTCTTCCTTTTCCTTTCTTCTTCTTTCTTCTTCTTTCTTCTTCTTCCTTTTCCTTTTCTTTTCTTTCTTCTTCTTCCTTTTCCTTTCTTCTTCTTTCTTCTTCTTTCTTCTTCTTCCTTTTTCCTTTTGTTTTTCTTTGACCGGTTTTCTGTTGTTTTTGTTTTTGGGGTTTAGGGTTTTAAGTTATTTACCGTTCTTGTTAAACTAAAACTAGTTAAAATAAAAGAACAAAAAAAAAAAAAAGAAAAATTCCTTTTCCTTTTCCTTTTCTTCTTCTTCCTTTTCCTTTTCTTTTCTTTCTTCTTCTTCCTTTTCCTTTCTTCTTCTTTCTTCTTCTTTCTTCTTCTTCCTTTTCCTTTTCTTTTCTTTCTTCTTCTTCCTTTTCCTTTCTTCTTCTTTCTTCTTCTTTCTTCTTCTTCCTTTTCCTTTTCTTTTCTTTCTTCTTCTTCCTTTTCCTTTCTTCTTCTTTCTTCTTCTTCCTTTTCCTTTTCTTTTTCTTTCTTCTTCTTCCTTTTCCTTTTCTTTTCTTTCTTCTTCTTCCTTTTCCTTTCTTTCTTCTTTCTTCTTCTTTCTTCTTCTTCATTTTTCCTTTTGTTTTTCTTTGGCGGTTCTGTTGTTTTTGTTTTTCCTTTTTTGTTTTTGTTTTTCTTTCTGGCGGCTGGGGCAGGGCGGCGTTGTGTGGGCGGGTGGTGGCGGGGCGGCGGGCGGCAGGGCGCAGGGCGGCGGCGTGGCGTGGCGGGCGGCGGGCGGCGGCAAGGGCAAGGGCGCAGGGCGGCGATGTGGGCGGCGGCGGCGGCGGCAGGCGCAGGGCGGCGGCGGCGACACTGGGACGGGCGGCGGCGCCATCGGGACGGAGCGCGGCGCGCAGGCTTCAGCGTCGGCGTCGGTCGGCGCGGGCAGCGCTTCAGCGTCGATCGGCGTCTGGGCAGCGCCGGCCAAGAGAGAGGCGAATGGGGCAAAACTGCTAAGTGCAGTGTTATAGACGAACCTTTAGTCGCGGGGGGAGGCGGATCGCGACTAAAGGTACCTTTTAGTCGCGTCCGCCTCCCACCGCGACTAAAGTGTTTGCCACCGCCGTTGCCTCAAGAAGAACCTTTAGTCGCGGTGGGGAGGCGGGCGCGACTAAAGTACCCTTTAGTCGCTGCCCGCCTCCCGGCCCGCGACTAAAGGGCTGTGCTGGAACTGGCGCGGTGCGGTGGGATGTTTAGTCCCACCTCGCTAGCCGAGAGGCATCGACAGTGGTTTATAAGCGGCTGCGCTCACCACTCGAGCTCCTCTCAAATGCAGAGCTTACGGGCCTATTCTCATTACTCTGTGCTGTGGGCCTATGGGCCTTCTGCGGGCTGAATCTGGCCCATTAATGGGTTTCTAGTCGTATTCGGGCCGTGGTGGCCCGATGGGTGGCA
This sequence comes from Aegilops longissima, assembly GCA_021605205.1. Lineage (NCBI taxonomy): Eukaryota > Viridiplantae > Streptophyta > Magnoliopsida > Poales > Poaceae > Aegilops > Aegilops longissima. Next base: position 626,855,613 of record CM038676.1, read on the forward strand.
TATTTTTATTTTTGCCTGTTTTTGTTTTCATTTTGCTTTATTTATTTTGTTTTGTTTCTACTTACAACAAAAAACTTATTTATTTTATTTTATTTTGTTTCTAGTTACTTATTTATTTTACTTTATGATAATTATTTTTGCAATTAAAGTTTCCAATTACTTATTTATTTATGTTATTAAAATCTTAAAATACAATTATATATCAAAAAATCAGAAAATAAAACTAATTCATTTTAAATTCTTGTTTTTCTTCTGTTTTTTCTTCCTTTTTCTTCTTTTTTTTTCTTCTGTTTGTTTCTTCCTTTTCTTGTTTTTCTTCTTTTTTTCTTCCTTTCTTCCTTTTCCTTTTTTTCTTCTTTTTCTTCTGTTTGTTTTTTTCTTATGTTTTTCTTCTGTTTGTTTTTTCTTCTGTTTTTCCTTTTTCTTCATTTGTTTTTTTCTTCTGTTTTTCCTTTTTCTTCTGTTTTTTTCTTCTTTTTTTCCTTTTCCTTCTTTCTTCTTCTTCCTTTTTCCTTTTAAAATCAGAAAAATAAAACTAATTCATTTTAAAATCTTAAAATACAATTATATATCGAAAAATCAGAAAAATAAAACTAATCCTTGAAGGTTTGACAAAGGTTTGATACATCATTCAGTTCATCGACCAAATACAAAGTTTGGTACAATAAATTATTACACATCAATTCTTCCCTTGTGTCCCTGCTTGCTTACGATTGTGCCGTATCCATGGAGCATCCTCATCATTTAACTTAATGCTTGGGTCGGTGTTCACTTTGAAGGCGGAATTTCAGCAAACATATTATAATCTTGACATGTCTGTCTTGTCCTCCACTCCCACGATGTTTCTTTTCCCGAAAGAACAATGTGGCGCTTTGAATCATCGCATGATGTCTTGATCGTTTTCTTATCTTTCCGTTTCCTCGGTTTGCTACTCATGTCCTTCACATAGAAAACCTGAGCGACATCTTTCGCTAGGGCGAATGGTTCGTCAAGGTAACCAAGATTGTTGAAATCCACCATTGTCATTCCGTATTGCTGGTCCACCTTTACCCCACCTCCTGTTAGCTTGAACCATTTGCACGGAACAAAGGGACCTTAAAGGAGGGTCCATAGTCAAGTTCCCATATCTCCTCTATGTAACCATAATATGTGACCTTTTGCCCATTCTCGGTTGCTGCATCAAAGCGGACACCACTGTTTTGGTTGGTGCTCTTTTATCTTAGGCGATCGTGTAAAATGTATTCCCATTTATCTCGTACCCTTGGAAAGTCGTTATAGTCGAAGATGGTGTCTTGGCCAACATGTACAGCTGATCTACAACATCATTGTCATTCATTAAATGTTTTCTCAACCAACTGCCGAAAGTCTCCATGTGGGCCTTCCTAATCCAGGATTCAGGCTTCCCGGGTTGTCCGGCGTAAAATATTCTTGTGTTTCTCAAAGTACGGAGCCACCAAGCTGGAATTGGTCAGCAAGTGTGGTGTGCTTGATCAGAGAATGGCCGTCCATACATATCGTTGATTTCCTTCCGATCGTGCCTTTTCCACTTAGTCTCCCCTCGTGCGCGATCGAGGAAGACCAATCGGCTTAAGGTCAGGAACAAAGTCAACACAAAACTCAATTACCTCCTCATTTCCATAGCCCTTGGCGATGCTTCCTTCTGGCCTAGCACGGTTACGAACATATTTCTTTAATACTCCCATGAACCTCTCGAAGGGGAACATATTGTGTAGAAATACAGGACCGAGAACGGAAATCTCTTCGACTAGGTGAACCAGGAGGTGCGTCATAATATTGAAGAAGGATGGCGGGAACACCAACTCGAAACTGACAAGACATTGGATCACATCGTTCTGTAACCGTGGTAGAACTTCTGGATTGATTACCTTCTGAGAGATTGCATTGAGGAATGCACATAGCTTCACAATGGCTAATCGAACATTTTCCGGCAGGAGCCCCCTCAAAGCAATCGGAAGCAATTGCGTCATAATCACGTGGCAGTCGTGAGACTTCAGGTTTTGGAACTTTTTCTCCGCCATGTTTATTATTCCCTTTATATTGGGCGAGAATCCAGACGGGACCTTCATACTGCTCGGGCATTCAAAAAGATGACCTTCTCTTCTTTGGTCGAGCGTAGGCTGGCACGACCTTGAAACCATTCCGGATGCGGTCATCGTGGTCTTTCAAACGTTGCTGGTCCTGCCGTGCTTCCTTTGTATCATTTGTCTTCCCATACACGCCCAAGAAGCTTAGGAGGTTCACGCAAATATTCTTCGTAACGTGCATCACGTCGATTGCAGAGCGGACTTCTAGGATTTTCCAATATTCTAGCTCCCAGAATATAGATTTCTTCTTCCACATGGCTGCGTGCCCGTCGGCTCCCTTCGAACTGATTGTCCGCCGGGACCTTTCCAAAGATGACTTTCAAATCCTTGACCATATCAAATACCTCAGCACCGGTCGTTCCGCGAGCTTCGCCGGTGATCTGCCTTGCCGTTGTAATGCTTGCCTTTCTTTCTTCTTGGATGAGTTTTGGAAGAAATCGGCGATGCCCAAGGTACACGTTCTTCTTACAATTTGGCAAATGTACACTTTCAGTCTCATGTAAGCAGTGCGTGCATGCATTGTATCCCTTATTTGACAGTCCGAAAGGTTACTAAGAGCAGGCCAATCGTTGATGGTTACGAAAAGCAACGTCGAGGTCAAATTCCTCTTGTTTGTGCTCATCCCACACGGACACCACCCACAGCTGTAAAGTTCATCAACTAATGGCCTTAGGTACACATCGATGTCGTTGCCGGGTTGCCGGACCTTGGATGAGCACCGGCATCATAATGAACTTCCGCTTCATGCACAACCAAGGAGGAAGGTTGTAGATGCATAGAGTCACGGGCCAGGTGCTATGGCTGGAGCTCGCTCGCCAAAAGGATTCATGCCATCCGTGCTTAGAGCAAATCTTATGTTCCTTGCGTCGGCTGCAAAATCTGTGAACCATCGTCGATCTTTCTCCATTGCGTTCCATCTGCGGTGTGTCTCAACTCCCGTCCGACTTACGTTTCTCTTTGTGCCATCGCAACAACTTGGCATGCTTTTTGTTCATGAGCAGACGTTTCAACCGTGGTATTATAGGAGCATACCACATCACCTTGGCGGGAACCCTCTTCTGGGTTTCGGCCCTCAACATCGTCACCGTGGTCATCGACTCGATCTTATAACGCAATGCAGTGCATACCGGGCATTCATTCAAATTCTCGTATTCACGCGGTAGAGGATGCGATCGTTGATGCATGCATGTATCTTCGAACCTCTAAACCTAGAGGGCAGACAACCTTCTTTGCTTCAGACGTCTTGGCGGGCAACTCGTTATCCTTTGAAACATATTCTTCAACATTTTCAGCAAGTTTTCAAATGCCGAGTCAGCTACACCTGCCTCGCCTTCCATTTCAGCAAATCCGATTGTGCAGCCCAGCTTTTTCAGACCATCATCGCATCCGGGTACAGCGCCTTTCGTGATCCTCTAACATGCGATCCAAATTCTCCCTCTCCTTTTCAGTTTCGCAGCGTCTCCGTGCATCAGCAATGGTCCGACCAAGATCATCAACGGATCATCACGTGCCTCTTCTTCACCTTCCCTTCACCTTCAGCATCCTCCATGAAAGTATCACGAAATGAGCAAGATAGCTTTCATCGATGAAATCATCCCTTCTTCATCTTCTTCCATTATAACCCCTCTTTCTCCATGCTTGGTCCAACAATTATAGCTTGGCATGAAACCCTTCAAGCAGATGCATGTGAACAACTCTTGAGGAAGAGTAACCCTTCTCATTCTTACAGATAACACATGGACAGATAACAAAACCCCCGCTTGTTCGCATTAGCCACTACGAGGAAATCTTTCAAACCCGTAGTGAACTCGCGGAGAGTCGGTTACCGTACATCCATTGCCGATTCATCTGCATTATTATAATATAAAATATATAATTAACCATCATGCATTTGTTATGAACTACACACATGCATATTGACACATCAAAGGTTCATCAAGTTGCTAACCGCGATCGAAGAGTGTGGCTCCAACACTTCATGTCATGTTTGTTTCATGCTCTTGGGGCATTTCATCAAACACCTTATGTGCATAAGAGGAACCAAAAGCAAACCTACACCCACTTGTGAAGAGAATGGCTCCAAATGGCTAAGTGTTGGCTGCTGGATGGGTATATATAGGGGAGGGGCTTTAGTCGCGGTTGGCCAGGCCAACCGCGACTAAAGGTGCCCGAAGGCCTTTAGTCGCGGTTGGCCTGGCCAGCCGCGACTAAAGCCCCTCACGTGCACCAGCTGGCCACCGAGCGCCCAGGGCCCAGGCCTTTGGTCGCGGTTCACCTCCAGAACCGCGACTAAAGGTCCCATTAGTCGCGGTTCCTACAGCTTCGCGACTTATGGGCTGGACGGAAAGCCTGTTTTTCCACTAGTGTCTTCCACCCTCATAAGACTTTACCAGGCTCATAAGTGGCTCTACAAGCCTCTCATTAGTAACCCGATCTTTCTCGGAACAGTATGCAAGATTTGCCTGCAGTAATAGCTTTGTAAGGAAACAACATGGCACACAAAAAGAAAGTGGATGCCAAGTAGCAGTCACAAACTGACCTCAATGGCTCCCCTTAGCAACTTGGCAGGGAAATCCTTGCTCTTCCGGAAATCAGCGTTCAACTCATACTCCTTGTAAATACCATCCAACTGAGAACAGGCAAATTAGTTATCCATTCGATATGCAGCCAAAAAGGAAAATAGAATAATGATAGGTAAAATAAAAAAATTAACTATAATACTTAATCACCTCATTCCTAAGATCTTTTGGGAGTCGGGTTGCCAAAACGGACATGAGTTCTTGCCACTGTAGAAAAGGGAGCTCAGGGTTGTCTAGGCAGTTCAGCAAATCTTGTGCAACCTGAAACAAAAGGTACAGTCAGGAACTTATTGATTGGAGAAAGGTGGTAGCGTTTGTCTCAAACTAAGAGGTTAGTTTCTCTCTGTAGAAGAGGAAAATGGCAACGAGATTGACAAGGGGAACCAAAATTGGAAGAACAAGTATATTCTGAAAGTTTGTATGCCTTACATGATTGATGTTATGTTCATATCCTGCAAGGATCATGTGAGCAGAATTCACACTTAAAGTAAACTTTTGGTGAACTTTGCCAGAAATAGCAGTAGGATGTCCAAGTTTTGGAAAGGTGCCATGAAATGGTTCAGCTCTCCTCACAGCAGATGGGTCATCAAGATCCAACCTTGCTATCAGGTCACTAGCCTGCACAAAGACAGACATTTCAGCTAGTATTTAAAAGATGCAAGCATAAAGCACTTCAGTCAGATTGTACATATATAGCACTACGAACATGTAAGCAAGGGGGAGAGATAAGAAAGAACCTGCATGGCCTGACCCTCAGGCATGACAAAGTGAATGACACCGGAGGCCGGTAGTAACAGTGGCATGCACATCTTCATGACCTCCACCTCAGCATATGGTGTATCAGCAACCACACGAGAACCATCAGCAACCAAAAACCGAAGAAGTTTGCACGCTGTATCAGCCAACAGCCTGGAAGGATCATGCTCTTTCTGTAATATATCATCCAGAGGACATAATTAATTTATGTATGTTCATACAATTTGCAGTCATAACTACAACCGAAACAAAGCCTATATTACTAGTCCATTTAAATATTCCCATAGTGAGGGTTTCTCTCATAAGATCCTTTGCCAAAATTGAGGATCCTAAGCAGGTGCTAAGACATGACTATTAAGCAGATGTAACCCCACAGTGGTGGCAGATGCCAAAAAAGGCACTTGACTAAGAAAATGAAATATCTTCACCTGTAATAAGCATGTTCTCCCATTGATTAGAAGGCGCGTACCAGCACCCTCTGTCTCTGCGTAAATTACATGACTGTTTCCATCCAACTGGAAAATTTACAATTAAAGATTGTTCAGACCATTCCAAAAAAAAAGATAGATCATGCTTGTATAAAAAGGTGTGGCGTGGCAAATATACCTGCATTAAGAGTGCACCACCTCGCAACGAATGTATCTCTGCTTCAATCTCTGAATCATTAATTCTTAATCTGTAGCTACGGGGTCCACCTCTTACTGTCTCAATCTATAGAAGAAAATAATCATGAGCAAATGTGACAAGGATACCAACTGGATTAGATGGGTATGTAATGCATGGATATAATTATTAACGAGAAGTACAGATAATTACCATATATTTGATCCCCTCTATATTTAGAGTTACAGTCAAATTGACAAGAGAAATGTGCTGTGAAAAGAAAGCAGTTAGACAGTTTTATTATTAATCATATAGAAATTAGAATATCAACAGTAAGAAAATTCATCATATAGTATGATACCTTTGGCGGTATTTGACCTTTACTGAGATAACCGATATAATTGGTTACAGCACTCGAGCTCCTGCTTGATGCTTCCTGAAGTATAAGAAATACGTATTTGAGGATGGAAATAGTATCTTGTGTGCGACTGCGAGCTCATAACCACGTCATAAATCATATAGTTCTGCAGACAAGGAAATCATACATATAGAGCTCCACCAACAACGGAAAGGTACCACGGGTGCCTCTCTGCTTTAACATGCATAGCTATTCTGCTGTCTAGCCAACCAGTGTGGATCCTATTTTCTTGGTATTCCGCAGCCTGGAGACATGAAAATTTTGAGCACAGATTAAACAACAGAATAATTGTACATGTTTTGTTAACAAATGTACCATGTAATCAGAGTTTTACCTCCTTTCCCTCCTCCCTAGTTTCCTGGAACTGTTGTATTTCCGTTTATTGCAAATGGAAAGGGGTACGCCCGGTTCAAAAAAAAAATGTAATCAGAGTTTTTTTTTACTGTGGAGTTATCTTATCTTACATTCAAGAGATCCACCGTGTAATCAACGTTGGTGCATATCTCTCCACGAATTTGGATCTCTTTTAACCCAAGTACCATATTGGCTATTGCCAACGACCTAGATTCCCCAAAAGCAAAAACATGACCTGCGAAAAAATCATGCTGTTTAAGAAAAGCAATATAAGATACCATGAGGAAACAGATAATTACGCATGACACTTGCCAAACTGAGAATCGGAAAACTCATGAATTGCTCCTCCAGACTGAAACAAGAACAAAATATAATTTCTAACCAAGGAAATTATCAACACAAGGAACAGGGAAATTATCATAATCTGCGGCTGTTGTGACATGTCGTGTGGTATCAAAGATTATGCATGAATGTCGTGTGGTATCAAAGATCATTATGCATGGAATGTATACTTGCCTTAACGGAGCAATAGGCCCAAACATTGGGTTTACTTTTAAAGTTGAGCTCTTCCACTCTTCCACTAGTAGGCTTAAACCCATCATCTGGATCCTCGCTAGTAACTCTAACTGCTACGCAATGACTCTTTGGCCTTACAGACTGTGCTTTGTCCAAATCAAATTTAGTTGCAACAGCTGATATTTCCTTCCAAGCGTGATAGCCACCTCCATGTTCCATTCCATAAAAGCGTCTGATCTCTGCAATGATCCTTTTATCGATTAGTTTGGAGGGAAAGAGATCATCTCATCAACCATTAAGTTGGAAATTTGCCTACCTGGAATGTTGTAGAGGGGTATCCCCATTCCTACTGCAACTTGAGATGCAGGTAAGTTTATGTCAGCAGTCCATTCGGTCACAGGGTGTTCTACCTGCAATGTTGGATTAAGCTCCAGGAAATAGTATTCTCCTGTTTCCATGCTGTACAGATATTCCACTGTAGCAGCACCCTGATATTGTACACATTTAGCAAGCCTCCTTGCTGCCTGCTCAAGCTCTCGAACTGTTTCTGGAGGAGCAACTGTAATTGGTCCCTCTTCGATAATCTGTTGCAAGTATATGGTCAACACTATTGTTTCACAAAACATAAAAGAAATATAGCTATCAGCTACTTATTACTACTACTATTACTCTTATTATACACCCTCTGTTCCTAAATATTAATTTTTACTACAAAAACGTCTTATATTTAGGAACAGAGGTAGTAATTATTTGTCTTGCGATAGTTCATTCTTGTGGTTATGAAATCATTTGTAATACAGTCACTAGAGTTTTCAACATTCTGAGCTTGAAACTTTGAGTGCAACACATATATCACTATAGAAAAAAAAATAGTTCTTGAATTCAAAATGCAAAATTCAACTATTTATAGTACAATCTGTACTTGATAGTGATAAATGCTTCCATTAAAAGAAAATATTAACTTAGATTTGGCATAGCTCCTGCAACATCTTACACTTTGCTTAACAGTAATATGATTGCTACATCGTCCAATGAAGTTTTACTTCCCTGAAGCTCTAGAACTTCTACCAATGCTCTAGGACTGATATTTGACAACACAATACGCTTCAGGAGAAAAAATAACCTTTTGGTGCCTTCTTTGAACACTACAGTCCCGGCTGTGCAGTGCTGCTACGTTGCCGTGTTTGTCACAAAGCAATTGAACCTCTAGTTGTCGGCTCTACAAAGAAAGAACAGAAAGGCAATATTTTAGAGACATAAACTATATCAACATAGGCGAAGCACTCGCGGAATACTGATAACAGTAAACGTCCCTTACCCACCTGGCATTTGTATGGATAGCATGTGAACACAAACAGAAAAATAATGGAAAGTAATATAACTGAATCTGTTATCACTTATCACCTGAGATGCCACCTTCATAATAAATATAGGCGATCCAGGAACTTCTCCTTGCACTTGCTTAAACAAGGCTCTCACCTCATCATCGTTGTGTACCTATAAAACCATTTGGATGGCATCCAAATCATCTCCGGGTTAATCCAGAATATTTGCAGAAAACCTGAACTTCATTTTGTATGGACAGTGGATGACACCGTAGAGCTGAATTACAAAGAAGACCAACCTTCCTTATTCCTTTACCACCACCACCCCATGATGCCTTGATCATTGCAGGATACCCCACCACTTGACAACTAGCCACCGCTTCCTCTGTAGTTGAAACACAAGCATTATTGTAGATCTCCGTAGGTATCGAGTGGCAGGTTTCTTGCAGAACTTTCACCTAGAGCATGACGCTAGGATTTAGTTTTAAGCAACATATATATAGTGATGGAGAAAAAACACCATTAGAGAAATAGGAGAAGGCACGCATACATACATGCGACCCAACTCCATGGTAGAGTTGGAACTCCTGCTGCTTGTGCGATAAGAGAAGAACCAATCTTATCGCCTAGTGCAGCCATGGCGGCTGATGGCGGCCCAAGAAAAACGATTCCTTTTTCGTTGAGCGCATCTGGAAGTTCTGGGTTCTCAGAAGCATGACCCCAGCCAGGCCAAACTGCAGAAACCAGAGTTCTCTCTGCTATCTGCGACATGACAGGTGAATTGCGAACAAACATTTAATAACTAGTCAAGTATCCAGCACAATGAACATGGACGATAAATTATCCACAGGTAAGTAGGTAAGAAGACAAGGGGGCAGAAGAACGATGGATGGATGAATTGCGCTAACCTCAACTATGAGCTGTACATTTGCATAGTTGTTATTATTTGTCCCAGCGGGGACTTCCAGGAGCTGGTCGGCGATCCTTATGTGCTCGGCATTGACCCTGAGGTCCTCTGGGGTCGCCATGGTCACCAAGGGCTCGTTTGGTTGTCAGATATCCCTCCGGGATCCCCGTTGAAAACCAGGGCGCGCAACCCATGGGGCAATTCAGCCCGGGGAAAGCCCACGGCGCATTTGGTCGCTCCCCCACCACGGGCTTTCCTCCCCGATCCCCGTCATTTCCGCGGAGAAACAATCCACGCCTCTAGGGGTCGGGGAGAAAACCCACGAGGCGACGGCGCTAGCGGCAGAGAGCAGCGCCTCCACCTTCCTCCGGCGACGGTCCAAAGCGATGGCCGCGGCGGCGACGACGACGGCCCAGCGGTCGTCCTTCTCCGGTCCCCAAGACCCCGCTTCAAAGCTCTCCCATGGACAGTGAGGACCCGGCGGTCGTCATCCTTCTTCGAGCCAGGTTGGTTCTCTCCTCCACCCCACCACAAGTCCACCACCACAACCTCATCTTGTTTCTCCAGTTCATGCACAATGAATTGTGGCTGCAGATCTAATGTGAGCACCAGTTCCTCTTCTTTCACCTGCAGATGAGTAATGGCTGCAGATCTAACTCAATAGCTAGTGCACTGATGAATGAGCTCTTTTTTATTTGGGGTTAATAAAGCTGTGATCTCTAATTTATGCCTTGATACGACTAAGTTTAGATCAAAATCACTACTACTAAGTTCAGATCTGAAGCACTACATTAGTAGTATATCCAGTGGTTCAAATGTATGGAGCCAACCCATATAATAAAAATCTCAATTCTGGATTAGAGTGTGCAGTTTGATGGTATTCTTCACATATCTTACTAAGGTTGCTACCCTTTTTTATGCTATGGGATGTATCTATGGATGTTGCCTGTACTTGCTTTGAAGTATGACAAATCTCAGTTCTTTGGATGTTGCTCATACCTACTCCTTTATGGAGGTGTAGTGGCGGCTTTATTTAAAAGGTTAACACAACACAACATTTAATTTCACTCTAAATGAGCAGTTAAAATGGTTAGAAGCTTTTATGTTCACTTTTACCTTGCTGCAATTTTTGTTATCTGTTATTTAGGTCGTTGTTGATGAAAACTGAAAAGTATAGTAACTTAGTGATGATAAAAAGGAAGTACAGTAGCTTGTCGGATAACTAAGAAAGCTACTTTTTGTTTGATCGAGATAGTTGTTTCAGATAATATATGCTAGTTTGATTGTTTGGTCGAAATAATTATTTGAGATAATCTTTGGTGCAATCAAACAACCCCGTTAGCTGGCTGATCCAGTCTTCTATTTTGATCTCTTTGATTTTGTTCAGTTCACCAAAGGTGATTGGTTCCTAGTCCAGTGAAGGAGTCCAGATAAGCAGCAGTGTATGTCTTCTCATCTTTAATTATGCCGCATTAGACATTGATAAGCAACTGAAGAAGTTCACTCTGCTTCTTGTGTATTAATATGTGTACTAGCATTCTCAGGTTTGTACCGATTAAGTCGCTCTTGTTTAGTTAGTCTTGTTAGTGGAGCTCAACCAAACATCCTTTTGCAACAGGCTTAAAGACTTGATCCTTACTCAGATTTTGGACTTGATCCTTACTGAGATTTTAGACTTGATTATTAAGCTAATATATTTTGCTTTAATAAATACATGATCCAAAGGAGAAAGGACAGTGCAGCTTGGACTCGAGATTGAGACAAACAAAGTTACTACTCCATGCATGATAGGTGAGGTATGTTTCTTGAAAAATGCTGAAAATACCTATATAAAATATCTGGAGGCGTCGGCCACGGTGAGGTGCTATTAAGGACCTCTTCCAACTTATGCAAAAGTTTTCTACAGAACTTCATACTTCTCATGTTAATCTTATAATATTTTGGTGATGTGTATATATGCTCCTCGTGATCATTGTCACGTAGTAGCAGTAGTAATAATAAAACTTGATCATGTTAATCTTACAATATGTTTGTTCTGCTCTGGTGACAAAATGCCTCCCTCTCTTTTCCTTCTTTGACTGCTTCAGTTTATCCCAGATTGCATCATTCTCTTGAACTGAACGTGTTGCTTGAGTGCTTGACTAATTTGGAAGTACAATATCATACCTGCTTCCTGTTAATTCCTTTATTCGAAGGCATGCTGATGCAGGTTCTGTTACTTAGATTAGGATCAGTCAAACTGGATTAGCGATGTCCATAACCAATTGCATCTTTCCATGCTCGATTTACCTTATGCAGCTAGTATGTGTGCCTTTTTTTAATCCACTAGAGAGGTTTCTGATTTGTTTAACCACTTGGACAGAAAAATCCATGCTTATATTTGATAATGTAATATCGTACACTGATTATTGTTGTTAAGAAGTGAAAAAAAAACATACTTAAAATTTACTAGTTTTTCTCTGCAGATTTTCTTGCCGGAAGTTGATGATGGAAGTTATTCCGAGTTCAATATGGACAGTTCACAAAACTGCAATTTTCACTGTTGATGATGTATAATTTGGACTTGTAACCATAAGTACCATTTTCACTATTGATGATGCATAATTTGTTTGACTTGACATGTAATTAAGACTGGTATGCACGTGTGGATGTGAGTTGAATATATTATAATTATTGTGTATTTTGATTTTCCTGAATTTCCCTGCGAAATTATATTCCAGTTTTTATTCTCATTTGTTTTCAACCTCTGTGAAACAGGACAGTATATACTCTGGAATTGCTATGACGTTATTGTGGAGAATACTGTATTCATTTGTGGTCAGTTTTAATTGAAATGGGTGAATCATTATTTTTGCATGCCCCCTCCCTTTCCCCTTGGTGTCCAAACAGCAAAGGGGTATTTCCCGTGGTGGTCCTGGGATCTCAGGTGAGCAGGGAAATCCCCCCTTGGTGGTTTATTGCCCAGGGTTTACCATCCCCAACAACCAAATTAGCCCCAAAAGGATGGCCTTCTCGGTCCCAAAGGTCTCCAAGGCCCAGGCCCGGATGCTGCGCATGAACTTGACGGCAGCCATCCCGTTGTTGGCAATCAGCACGCTGCGGATCGGCCAGTCGCCCCCAAGCGCCTTACAGAATTCGTCGACCCAAGAGGACATCCCATTGACTTGGTCGGATTCCACCATTGTTGCTGCCTTGCCCCTCTAACTAACCTTCGGCAGTGCACTTGAGATGAGAAGAAAAATCTTTTTTTTTTTTTTGAATTTTTGAGAAGAGAAGAGAAGAGAAGAGAAGAAAAATCTTGACTGGTCAGCGAGCAATTTCAGTCTTTCTTGCATACTGTGGTTGTGTATCCTCTGAACTAGAGTAGATGTTAGAATGGTGCAAGCAAAACGAAAGAAGACTCGATTGGAGGCAGGATTGGAGCACACACGGAGACGGAGAGGAGCAGTTGGTTGATTACGGGAGGGAGTCCTGCTCCCAAGAGAAGAGAAGAAGAGGAGTGGATGGATGGCCGACTCCCAGTACGCACCGTAGGTGTTCGACAGAATGCCTGACGGCCGCGCGCACGGCAAGGAAGGAAGGTCGGCGGCGGGGGAGACAATGAAGGAGATGGCCTTGAACGGCAGACTGCTCCTGCGGGGAGGGGAGGGGAGCAGCAACGGTAGGCATCCATGGGAGCGGGGAGTTGGGAGAGTGGTAGAGAGAGGGGGGCGGGTGGCAGGTTGGAGACGAGGCGGCCATGGACTGGACTGGATGGATGGTTGGTGTGTCCGTCCGGCGGCATGGGCCTTATCGATCGATTGATGATGATGGACGCCGATGATGACATCTATTCTCCCAGCGATTCCCCGTGTCCACAAACGTGATTTATACGTGTGAAAATATCTCGAGACAAATCAAAAGGCTATTTCTCAAAGCATTTTTTGGCCAACTAATATGTGGTTGAATGGTTAGAGTGACAGACTGACACTGGTATCCCCAGCCCACTAGGGTTCAAGTCCTGGTGCTCGTAAATCTCAAGATGATATGCCAGCTCAGTCTTTCGAAGGTGCTCATAGGGGTAGGGTGTGTGTGCATTCATAGGGGTGAGTGTATGCGCGTATGTATGAGCGCTTTGCGTCTGTACTGTGATAAAAAAAAGAAAGCATTTTTGTGGGGTTTTTTTTTTTTTGCCCAGAACTCCATGAATGTTGTTCCATCGTGTTAGGATGGAAAACACTTTGCTAGGGTTTCACTCACTAGGCGATCAGGACGCGATCGTCCCCGCCACCGGCCGCAGGTGGCTACCTCCCCGTGTGCTTGCCCAGGCAGCATGATGGAACTGCAGCGGCCTCATCCGCCCTCACATGGCATGGCCTCCTTGGTCGTGACGATTCAGTTGTGTCCAAGCCAAAGTTAGAAAAACCGTGAAGGGTCCGGTGGCCTAGGGTTCCTTGACCCCTCCCGCAAGGAATCGGAGAGACAAGCATACATAAAGTAGGTTAGGGCGGATAATAAAATGTGGATTAGTCCCCTCTCTCCTCATTTAACTCCTCTCCTTTAACACATGCGAGTTCTGGATTGGAAGGTTTGGAGGATAATAAATGCTCATTAACTTGATTTTAGTCTCTTTAGTATTTGGATTCAAGCATGGGTGAGGCTAGCAAGTTTTTGTCTCATTACTTTTAGTCATGAGACTAAAACGTATCCAAGCACCCTTTCTGAAGTTGACCTTGAAGAAGCTGGCGTTCAGAGTCCTCTTTTTGGAAGGCACAAGCTCCTGGAAAAATCAAAATGTCCTCATGGTTGTTGCACCAAGATCGTCTTTGGTGCAACGACAGGCTGCAACATCGGGCCGGGTTAGCCAAATGGATATTTCTGCGCACTATGTTTGGACCTGGAATCCTGGGTAAACTTATTCAGGAGGTGTAGTACGATGACATTGGTTTGGAATAAAGTGGCACAATGCCACAATGGCATGCATGGCTATGCTCCGTTCGTTCGTGCAGGGGGTTGAACTGACAAGAGGACGAGGACCGAGATCATCTCTTGCATCATTGCCGCAACTGCACCGGCGACAAGAAAAAGGCATTAGATCAATGTGGGAAATATGACAAGAAAGAAATTAATAGTTGCACCTTCGAAACTAAAACCCCGACAACACAAGACATCATATGCCTTAAAGGCTGGCAGACGCAAACTGCCTTAAAGAGCCTCTTCGGGAATGCAATTGCAAGATAGCAGGCTCAACCGTCTAGTTTTCTGCCCATATGGCCTTTTTTTCTTTTTAAAAAATTCTTTGCTTTTTTTGGTTTAAAACAATTATTCGTTTTCCTCTATTGCCCTGGCATCAATTTGATCACTCGATCACACCATGTTTTCCATCTGCTCTTGCTGAATCAATGAAAAGCCAGCGATTGCTGGATCTTTAATTTTAAGGAAAAAAATATCGTAAGAGCATCTCTAGCAAATCTCGTATAACTCCGACGAACTGCGTTTTTGCGGCCGGTTTGAAGCCCCGCGGAAGGATGTCAAATATGCTACATCACCACCCCATGTGAATCAACTTATACAAGTGCACCATCACCACCCCATGGTCCGGCAGTTTTCTTCTGGCCAGTTTGGTCAGTGTAGGAAAACATAACAGAGTTAATCACGTCCCCACATCTAATTGTCACAGTTTGAAGAGAACGAGGAAGCTCCCTGATGTCAAAGGATGTCCCACCATCCCCACCCCAAGGTCCCATCTTTGTCACTGGGATCTGGGTATAGGTGATCAAGCGACATAGAATATCGTAAAAATTTGCATTTATGTAAATCCATGTAATTAGGTGAGATGTGATTTTTAACAATATAAGCAGACTTAATATAGGAAACTAATTACTGGTAAATGTATCTCACCGCTTTGGGGAGTAGGTGGTACAGTTTGGATTACTTTGGCGACCACTACACCTTGTGCATATGCAAACTCTCCACTCCCACCTATAATTGCCCATTCACTATTGTTTCCTACAAAGTCTCCAAGAACCTTAAGGCTGGACCCCTTAAACCTAGTAAGTGATTTCAAAATCACAAAAATTTAGCACAAAAAATATGTATAGATGCAGTGTAATTAATTTGGACGCTAACAGCTCTAAAAGATGGGAAACCAACCTGGTATCAGTCAACAATATATTATGACAGAATAACCAGTTCTCGTCAACTTTGTCCGCACCCATGTGCATGCCACGAGCACGTGCGACAAGATTTGCATTGGCAGCCGGACCATCACGTATGGTCCAGTCGTTTGCAACGGTGTGACCAAACCCAAAACGCTGACCTGGTGGATTGACAACAGAGACTTGGTAGGCGTTGGTAACACCCGGACCATCAAATATCTGGTTCATGTATAAGTGGAAGAGATGCTCTTTCTGCTTAATGTCTTGACAAAACCACTCTGGTAGTAGGAAGGGTTTGTAGCTGCCATGGCTATCGGGTGTGTGGGGAGTTTTAGCTAACCAAGCTAACCGGGCTTCGATGTGTTTGTAGAGGAAATGAACAGAGTGAAGGTCGCAATTTATAGCTGGGGTTCCGTGTGTCTGGTGAGCCACTAGATGCTGAGTCAGATCCAGTTAAAATATGTTCTTCTCACAAGCCAAAAAACAGCTAAGACCTCCTAATTGAAGATAAATTCATGGAAGCTTAAGATACGAGCTTTATTTAAACTTTGTCCTTTTGGTCCAAATAATACAATCTTTGTGAATGACTTGACCTAATTTGTCATATTGTAGG
Organism: Aegilops longissima; assembly: GCA_021605205.1. Taxonomy (NCBI): domain Eukaryota; kingdom Viridiplantae; phylum Streptophyta; class Magnoliopsida; order Poales; family Poaceae; genus Aegilops; species Aegilops longissima. Next base: position 626,871,926 of record CM038676.1, read on the forward strand.
TTTGGTACTTAGTATATATATCTAGGGCGTCGATTTGTTATCTTGTGAAGAACTTTTATTTACTTTCGACATTTCTTGCTCCGTGCGACATTGATGCCAACAGCAGGAGATCTTCAACAACGACAAGGGGAAATAATGGTGGTGGCTAAGAAGTATCGTTCGTCACTTAATTTCGCATTGATTTCTTTTATCAACAATAAGAGTTTGGATCAGGAGAAGAAAAATGCATGCACGAGTGCCCTTTTGGACAACTAAATGTTACCGAAGATGCATATAGATATATGGATTCTTCATTGGAGAGAATTGCCTTTTCCATCCCTTCACTTTTTCTCCACCTTTTTGCCATCTTGTTATACCTAACCCAGCTAATTCCTTATTAACGAAAGACTATTTACACTTGATTTAGTTGTAGTACATTGGGAGCATCATATCCCATGCTTTGCCACCCAACTAATGCTGTCAAGTTGACAGTCCTGCAATATATTGTGCAAGCTTTAGATATGATGGCAAACCATGAAACTATAAGTAGGCAGTGGGAAAGGACAATTATTAACCTCTCAAACAATCCGCTGTGGAGATCAAACAGTCACCGCGATGGGCGGTCGGGTCTGGAATTCAGAAAAGCTTTTCGAAGTGAGTATCTAAGAGGACAGTAGTTGGAACCATAGACATCACTCTATTTTCTAGCAGAATTCTATACAGATTTATAGTAAGTAAATGTTACCATGATATTTTTGTTTTCCTCCAATATTTCAGACAATTTGAAGGTGGATAGAGAGATAGATAAATTGGCATGCATATCACACTCACTTAATTCGACGTACTAGGGCAGAGGGTATATATAGGACCCCCATACAGAATCACGGGATAGGTGTGAGCAAGCCATCCAGGAAACATTTATCACATCATTTGTATTGTATTGTACCACGTGAGTACACAAGAGAATCATGTGACCATTTGACTTGCATGTTTAGTAACCGATCTCTTTCCTGGGAAGTAGTAGCTATGAATAGAGCGAATAGAAATATTGTGTTTGGTTGAAGCAGAACACCACAAATGTTCATGAGATATATACCTGGTGCATAATATCGAGAGTACTATCTACAACGGCGATCACAGTACAGTAGTAACTCAGAATAGCTCAAAATGCATTGTAATATAACAATCTGCGGTAAAACTGGATGAAGAATGACACTAAGTCAAAATTCAGCCAAAGTATGAGAAGCGGAACACGTTTTACTGCACACAAATGCAGAAGCTTCAATGCAGAATACCATGTGCAAAGCTAAGCCAATGTGCAACCATGGGCATGCTGAAATAGCACTATATGCGTACATGGCACAACAGGTGACATCAGTTGGCAGATGCTCTGATCTGTGTACTTTGTTTCCTTATATTTTCCCTTCGCGATGCAGCTATGAAGTATATTATTTGCTAGAAGTTAGTTTCTTTGGCATTACTCAAATTATCAATGAAATACAAAGTGGCATGTGTGTTTTTGTTAGCACTGGTGGAAAAACAGGCTTCCGTCCAGCCCCATAAGTCGCGGCTGTAGGAACCGCGACTAATGGGACCTTTAATCATGATTCGGAGGTGAACGCGACCAAAGGCCTGGGCCCAGGCGCTCGGTGGCCAGCTGGCGACGTGAGGTCTTTAATCGCGGTTGGCCAGGACAACCGCAACTAAAGGCCTTCGGCACCTTTAGTCACGGTTTGCCGTGCCAACCGCAACTAAAGCCCTCCCTATATATACCCATCCAGCAGCCAACACTTAGCCATTTGGAGCCATTCTCTTCACAAGTGGGTGTAGGTTTGCTTTTGGTTCCTCTTATGCACATAAGGTGTTTGATGAAATGCCCCAAGAGCATGAAACAAACATGACATGAAGTGTTGGAGCCACACTCCTCGATCGCGGTTAGCAACTTGATGAACCTTTGATGTGTCATTGATAAAATATGCATGTGTGTAGTTCATTGTTTAATTTATATTGTTTGTAGCTAGTTAGTTTAACAAATGCATGATGGTTAATTATATATTTTATATTATAATAATGCAGATGAATCGGCAATGGATGTACGGTAACCGACTCTCCGGCGAGTTCACTACGGGTTTGAAAGATTTCCTCGTAGTGGCTAATGCGAACAAGCGGGGGGTTTTTGTTATCTGTCCATGTGTTATCTGTAAGAATCAGAAGGGTTACTCTTCCTCAAGAGATGTTCACTTCCGACCACTTCAAGAGGAACTAGCTGGATGGTTCAACAGGGAAGTCCTCCATCCTAAAGGAGAACACTATTACGAGGACGTAGAACTTTATATGCATTAAATCATGTATGGAAACTTGTTCAAAATTGTATATGGTCATCCGATGATATTGAATATATATTGTATATTCCTCTTGAATTCTTTTGGTTCTAATTTCAAATTTATTTGAAATTGTACATTCATATGCATGTATGTAGTACCGTAGAATATATGAAACTCCTTCAAAATTAAAATAAAGCACAAAAGAAATAAAACAATACAAATTAAACAGAAAACAGGTTTAGGGGGGCTAAAACCCTAAACCTGTGGCGGCCTTTAGTCGCGGTTATTGAAGAACCGCGACTAAAGGTCCTCCGCCCCGACGGCCGCCTGGCGCCCACGTGGACGGGCCGTTAGTCGCGGTTCTTAAGCAGCCGCGACTAAAGGTGGGGGGCTTTAGTCGCGCTTATTTGGTTGCGGTTGCCCAACCGCGACTAATGGCAGTTGCGAACCGCGACCAAAGGCCTTTTTTCCACCAGTGTAGTCGTGGAAGTCATATTATATTTTGCGAGATTGAAATATGATTTCCAGTTTACTTACGTATGCAACTAGTAACATAGGAAGCAGTCATCGCTCGAGTAACGAAGGAGGGAGCTGTGGGTCTGGCTGACTGTTAGGTCCCGCCTTCCAACTCAACGGCCCGTTGTAGAGCGCGTCCCGTGCTCTGACTAGATGTTGTCTTCGACATCGACAGCTTCAGTTTTGAAACCTCTTCTTCCAGCGGTGTTTCTTTTCCAGGTAAAAAGATTTGAAAACATAGATGCAGATCGTTCGACAGGGTAATTATTTGCAAACACCTGAAGGACTCCAATCTGTTGTTGCCGCGCCCGAACCCTAGCTAGCCCTAGCTCTCCTCTCTCTCTCTCTCGCTCTCTGGCTCGAACCAAGAAGAAGAACAGGGAGGAGGAAGGAGAGAGTGGACGTGGGAGGCTTTTTCGGCGCTCGAACGCCCGCCGCACGCACGGCCAATTTCTTCCTCGAGCACAAACTCGATCACATCAGCGAGCTACACAGGGGAGAGTGGGCTTTGTACCCGCGAGCACTGACATGCCAAGCCTCGCCCACACGAACTCACGCTCCCACTCGCCCACGCCCTACGCGCTCTGGCTCGCGCCCGCGCATCACGCACGCACGCGATCGCTGCGGCCTCTTCGCGCGCTCGACGCGGTGTGCTCCCCTAGACCCTCGCTAACTAACCCGCGTGGCCCCGTGCACACGCGCTAGCTCACACACACACGCCTACGCTCCGGCACACACGTACGCACCCGAGCCCTGCCACGGGCCGAACCCGATGCAACCACCGCGCCGCACCGCATCCCGAGCTCACCATGGCTTATTTGCCCTACATTTATCCCCCTAAGCTATGGCTAAGAGGAGCTCGCTGCACTTGTAGCAGCGCCCGTGTCGGTTGCCGCCGTTGCCCGACGCCACGCTTCGCCCGTCGTTGTCGTCGCGAGTTCCTCCCTCCCGCCGCTCCCGTGCCCGCCACTGCGCCATGGTCAACAGTAGCTGATCGCCCCCACGCTCGCCGCGTCCTGTCCACGACGCCGAACCCGCTCGTCGAACGCGCGCAGCCGCCCGAGCGCCTCGTCGAGGTTGCAGAACTGCTCGATGCCGGCGACGACGGGAAACAGCCGATCGGGCACCGTGTCCAGGAGCTTTTCCACGAGCTCCGCGTCGCCCAACGTCTCCCTGAGGTTCGCGAACCGCGTCGTCATCCCCGCCAGCTTCCCAGCGTATGCATCCGGCGCCTCGCCGTCCGCCATCTTCTGGTGATTGAGCTCCCCGCGCAGCGTCGCCCGCCTCGCTGCGCGCACCCGATTGGCGCCGACGAACCTCACCTTCAGGGAGTCCCGTATCTCCCTGGCGGTGAGCTTCGTCGACACCTGCAGCAGCATGTCCTCCCGCAGCCCGCTGAGGATCATCGCGCGCGCCGTCTTGCACTTTTTTCCGTTCACCGCCGAGTCGCCCGGCGCCATCGCTTCCCACAGAGTGTGGGCGTCGAGGATCACCTGCGCCTTGATCGCCACATCGTGTAGTTGTCCGGCGTGAGCATCGGCATCGGCATCGACAATGATCCGCCCGTGCCTCCGCCGTGTGGCACGATCGCCATTGCCGCCGGCGAGCTCCTTCACCAAGCTCTGATGCCAATTGTTGTTGCCGCGCCCGAACCCTAGCTAGCCCCCTCTCTCTCTCTCTCTGGCTCGAACCAAGAAGAAGAACAAGGAGGAGGAAGGAGACCGTGGACGCGGGAGGTTTTTCTGGCGCTTGAACGCCCGCCGCACGCACGGCCAATTTCTTTCTCGATCCCGAACTCGATCACCTCAGCGAGCTACAAAGGGGAGAGTGGGCTTTATACCGGCGAGCACTGACATGCCGCCCTCGCCCACACGCGCTCGCGCTCCAACTCGCCCACGCCCCGCAAACTCCGGCTCGCGCCCACGCATCACGCACGCACACGATCGCCGCGGCCTCTTCGCACACCCGACGCGGTCTACTCCCCTAGAGCCTCGCTAACTAACCCGCGTGGCTCCGCACACACACGCGCTAGCTCATGCACACACACACGCCTACGCTCGGGCACGCACGTAATCATCAGCAAACACCTGAAGGACTCCAGTCAGTCCCCCCAAAGCAGCAAACCAAATTGGGAAGAGATCGTCTCGGTGGGCCTGGGATGTTGATTCAGGGATGCTCGACTTGACGCCGATCGGTCCCCCTAGAGTCAAGTTCTTTAGCAAGCGCCAAAGTATAGAATGCAGACAGTTTGTCGGCCTAGCTAGCCAGGGGAAATCATCTTCAGATGAAATGCTGTGCAAATTATTCAGTTATCTTGAACACGCCTAAAGGAAGACTAAGCTGCTGACTCCCGCCTGTTGTACACGCCTAAAGGACCAGAAGCAAACCAAATCCACAGCAGATCGTCTCAGGCCGCAGGCCTGGGATGTGATCCAGCGATGCTCGACTCGATGCTGAGCAGTCACCCTACCCTCCAGTCCCCAACAATTCTCGATCTTGAGCAACTGCAGCACAGTTCAGTTGTATAAGCAATCGCAAGCCAGTATCCCGCTAGCCACTAGAGTTAAGTTCTTCAGCAGGCTCCAAACTATAGAATGCTGACAGTTTCTTCCCTATCTTAACGGAAATCATCTTCATAGGAAATGTGGTGCATGTTATTCAGATATCTATGTAAAGTGAAGGCTAAACCGCTGACCCCGACGATTATTTCTCTGTAGCAAACAAAATCTAGACCAGATAGTCTCAGCCTGGGATGTCATTCAACGATGCAGCTCAACTTGACAACAGGCAGTACGTCGCCATACCAACTGTACTGCAGCCGCCCGACAGTTCTCAACGGGGAACGACTGCACTACACTTCAGTTCAGCTGTACGATCAATTGCAAGAAATTCCGCTAGCACTCTAGCAGAGCAGAGGAGCCATCAGCGAGGCATATTTATCATCAAAGAAAGTCACAGCATCGTTGAACAGAGCAGCTGGCTCCGAATTACAGGGTGCAGATAGTTTCTCAACAAGTTGAAGCTTTAATTCATCTTGCCAAAATATGAACAAATTGGAGGTGTTCAAAAATATAAAATCACAGTTTCAATAGTTCCTCAACAAGTTTGAAGGCCAATGCCCTGTCAAGAAGGTGACTACGCTATAACTAGATCTGAGGCACAAATCAGCAGGTTGAGGGGAAAAGAAATAATCTTCAGAGGAACTGTGATGCAATTTACTCAGATATCTAGAGCATTGGTGGGCTACACCGAACATGACAGTAAACTGCTGCACCTACCCACCCAAAGGAGCAGCAGCGAACCAAATGCAGCGACGCTCGCCTCAACGCCAAGCATCACAGGCCCCAACAATTCTCCATCGAGGGCGACTGCTGTACAATTCAGTTGTATAAGCAATTGCAAGTCAGCATTCCGCTAGCTAGCAGAGCAGAGCAGAGCAACCATCAGGGAGGCCTAAACCCGGGAAATATCTTAAGGAGATGAACTAATTCACGTTACAAGCACATAGCAATCACCTGGGTATCTGAAGAAGATACAGATCAAAGTCCAACCAATCACATAACAATCACCTGGTACACTATTTGAAGCCAACAAAATACATGCCCTGCTTACTACTGCATGTATTGCTGACATTGCCTGGCTTCTCGAGCGGCCTTCCTCTGCTCACGGAATAATCTTGGTATCTCTTTCCATGTCTTCGGTTTAAATGTCATTACTGCACATCACAAACTCTGGGATTTGGGCCTGTAAAACCCTTACCAGCTTATTTGTCGTTACAACTCAAAAAGAAAAAGAATCTCCTCAAAAAAAAAAAAAAAAACTCCCTCTAGATGAAATATAATTCGGGCATAGCTTCTTCTTTTAGGTCTTTGAATTGATTAGCGAATGTGTTGTGTGTCATAAAATATATTCTTTTAGATTCATCGTTGAATGAAGTTTCTTCCCTCAATTTTTTTCAATGAAGTTTCTAGAAATATTGTTCTGTGACATATTACGATTGACGACTGAAGTTACCTTCTAAAAACAATTAGTAGAGTTATATTCCTATCTAGAGGGAGTAGTCAATTTAGGCCAAAAGAGCTATATCTCATCTATTACTAGACCGATCAAGCGGTCGCCAACAAAGCTATCCGTTCAATCTAACAACGGTAACCTTCGAGAAGGTGGTTGGGCTCCCACCCACAACTCACCTGCTCCCCCCTCTTCCTCCTCATTCCCCACTTGAGCTGGAACCATTGCCTTGGTGTCCGCCGACGTGAGCGAGTTTGATGTCATGGAACTACTTGATGAAGCACAGCCTCTGACGGCGAGGTTTCTCGGCAGGGCTATCATGGACGAGAATCCGATATACCCTCCTAATTCGCATGGAGGCGGTGTCTCTCGGTAGGGCCGCCATGGACGAGAATCCGTTATATTCTCCTACTGCACAACAGCCGCTGCTGTTGCCGTCCTTCATGGCGAAAGTCGATGTACCCTCTTGTCCGATGGCCAGCAACATCCTTTGGGGCGGCCAGCATGGATAAGCGCATGACTAGAACGAGCAAGTCCTAACTCGTTTACGATGTTCTTTTAGTTTCTACGCATGACTTACAGGGACATGGATTCAATTTCGGACAGAGAGTATACATACAAGCGGGCCACATGCATTAAGATTAAAACTGCCACATGTCTTCCATCGGGAGGGGTCTAACCCTCGGAAGGAGTTAGACCCGGTCTCATAGAATCCATCCCCCGCCGACTTATTTCAGCCATGTTTTCCATTGGAGTATACAGCAAAAAACTATCACATAACATGCTATGTCTATAAAAAACTACCTGTTTTCTTAATTTCTCAAAATGCTACCACAAATTTGGTTCACTGTTTCAAAAAAACCCAAGTGACAAAGTGCTTAACTTTTAATCATGATTATGAAAACATTGGGCCACCCGTCAGGTCTAACATGGCATCACAGTCAAACCATTAACTTTGACCGTTAGGTTGACCAGGTGGAGCCCACATGTCAGTTCCTTCAAAACAATATATAAGCAATCGAGTCCCTGTAACTTTTTATAAAAAGCAATCAGGTCCCTTTGATTGTGGCGGCGCCAGCCATGGTGGTGGTCGCCCGAGCTGCTATTGCTACTTGTCGCGCCGCTGCTTGGCGAAACGCTGCCGTGCCACCGAGCTGCTGCTTGGGCCGTGGCCGTGCTGCTTCTTGCCGCCACTTGGCTGCTGCTGCTTGCGCCGCTTCTTGCCACCACTCGCTGCCTCTGATGTCTGCTCGCTCACCGTGTTGTCTGCCCGCTCAACTCCAAGGTCTTGATTGGTTACCGGACGAGGACCAGTGGCAGTGGATATGATTGGTTGCTCGGTGTCTATTAGTAGGAGTGAGGCCACAAGGTCACCAATCAGCATGCAGGGGCTTTGTGTCGAACAGCTAATACGCGGCATCCAGCTTATCATTGGGACACACAAAAACTGATGCATCAAGTGATATTGTGGTGGCCTGGGTGTCTTCAAGCATCATAGACTCAGGATCCGGCACCAATGTGGTCACTGACAGCAGCCCGACGTGGTGGTGTTGGGGATGCATGGCAGCTGCAAAGGGCTGCTCGTCAACATCATCGTAGCCCACGCCTTTCGTCGAACAATTGGTGGGCGTTGGAGTAGGAAGGTTGCTTCCCTCCATGGCGGTGGTCCGGGGGTTGGTGCCGGGTACTCCGGTGGGTGGGGCCTTGGCAGGGGCATTGGTGGTAGTCACCGCCGGCTCCAGCTTGTCGAGAACGGACTCCATCAGCGAGAACGCCGGCACCATCTTGTCGAGAGTGTGCTGGATCGTGATGAGCGCCTTGGCGGTGCTGATGCGTTCCTTCTTCGCCTCGACCAGCTGCTGCTGCAGGACGAGCTTCGCCATGATCATCTTGAGGCTGCGAGTGCGGCTATCTCCGGGATCGCTCAGAGATGGAAACAAATTTGAAGATAAACCAGGCTCTAAATACCAGATGTCACGACCCTCGACTCACTGATACGAGCTAACTGGGGATACAGTATGTGATAAATCGATGCCTGCCAAGGAAGAAGAGTCGCACATATCCCTATATCTTCAGTTATTGGGGCGGTCATCTCGTGTGTGTACTGTGGCTTGGGCTTCGTCCCCCGCTTGGGTCGAGTGGGCCGTTCTTGGGCTTCACCTGAAGTGCTTGGTGTAGTTGTTCCCGTGACAGTGATGAATGGGGACCTCCTCCTCGCCTACGTTGTGGACCTCCTCCTCGCCTACGTCGTGGAAGTGCACGGCAGCAACAACTCTGGACTTCGTGGGCGTGGTGCGGCCAGCCTGCAGGACATCGGCTATTGTGATCATCACGGAGACCAGAGCCTGCAGGCCGTCCGACGAGTATCCACTTCGCCCTATGCACCACGGGAAGGCGAGGAGCCAACGCCCGCTCCATTGCTTGCTGAAGCTCCTCGATACTTTGCTTATCCAGGTTGAATGTAAGGGGTGGTGGACTCTGAGAAGAGAGGAGCAGGAGAAGAAGCAGAACCCATATCTTAGAAGCCATGGCTGCTTTGCAAATGTGTGGTAGTTCCTCCAATATCTCAATGTACAAATCTCAATTATATAACAAAGTTAAGTAGCAGAAACATGATTCGGACTTCGATCATCTAGAGGAAAACTATTACAACATAGCTGTGTATCAAGCCTTAAATAAGGCCCTCCAGCCGGTCCTTGTCATCACATCACACAAAAATCTTGTTGCTCTAACCGTCACACATCAATATTGTATGAAGTCATTTCCAAATTCCCGGCACTTGAAACAAAAAAAATCATTTCCAAGTTCCAAAACTAACAGCTAACTGCTCCCTCTTGTTTGCATTCATATCAAAACAGCTAGTTAATTGAACTTACAATTATACTACTATGACTATTTATACATATCTAGTAGTTGATCACCACTACTTCTATTTATTTCAACATGCACGCATGTCACCTCACCACATATACCACATCACGAAAGGCCAAGCTCAACATGCATGAAAAACCATTTTTCATTATTAGTTGATCCCTACCACTCTATTTATCTCAACATGTACACATCTTATCTCACCATAATATCTTCTTGTCAAGGGACCACCACAACATGCATGGGAAAAGTTTTTCCTAATATTATGCTTCTCATATTATTCATAAATATTTTTCAAATATAGAATGATCAAATACAGTATATAATATTAATTTTAGTATTAATTTATATAGTAAATTTTCAAATATTTATCTTTTATAAACCAAATTATATTGAAATATACTGTGAGCGACTCCACAGCAACGCGCAGCGTATCATATAGTTTAATTAGATACCAAGGCAGGAAAACTAAAAAAATATTTTTATTTGTTCCATAATTTACACATGCTTCAATTTATTCCTCATTTGTTCTTTGTTGATGAAAATAATAGTTATTCATACTTAAGGGTTGCTTGTCTATTTTCTCGTACCATCACGACATCACGTTGCGCATTTGGCAAACTACTATTTAGATGTACTTTTGACTGTTGAGAAAGATTACTCCTACAAATAACGTTACGATTGACGCATCAACACTGACTGGTTAGTGAATATTTGTTAGTGGTGACAGTCGCACTGACGAGACCACAACGACATATAAGTAATGAAACATCAATGGCTATGTAGGTTAGTCAACACTGATGGACCACTAGATGACTTGTCACTGATTGTAGTTCACCTTTTGCTCAGGTGGCCATATCACTGATAGATCGCGATCTGTTGTGATCAGTTGCCAAGTTCGGCCCGCCATGAGCGGTGACACCATTGACCGGCCACCTTGCTAAATTTTCAGTGGTGACCTCAAGGGGCTTTATAATTGCTCGACCCGCTGTTCGCCCATCCCCTAACTCAAACACTCCCCTCCCTCCCCCATCCCTTTGTATCAGTATTGAGCGCTTCTCAACCAAATCTTCGCCACCACTCGCGCGCCTAGCCGCCGTTCCTCTCCCTCCCATCCTCTTCCCTCCCGACATCGAGAGTCCCTCTACGTCACCCGGATCTACCCTGCTGCTTCCCTTGTCGCCTCGGTCACCATGACGCCCTTCATCGTGGGTCTTCTCCTTGATGTGAAGTCATCGTCGGATGCTGCCGAGCCCCACATCATCCGGATCAAGCCCGCACAGCCCTCCTCACCTCCGTCGCTAAGGCGTTGACATAGCCAACCGCCCTAGCCCATCATTACCCTGGCATCGTCTGTCGTGCATTCTTCCCCATAGTTGTTCTTCTGGCTCTGTGCCGCTATGTGTCCTACACCGTACCTCCGTGCATGGCTATAGACCTGACAGCCACTATTTTAGATTTACTGCAACAACTTGTCGTTGTTCTGATAGACTGATTTCCCTGTGCTGGCTCTGCCCTGCCGCTGGGTCTCTCGTGTCACCTTGTGCGATTGTAGGCCTGACAATGCTACCGAGTTACACTACTAAAAAATGGTTACCAGTTGCATGCCCAAAAGAAATGATCAGTGGCATGTAGGGGTCACATCACTAGTAACTCCATAATGTGTGTGTGGGAGTATTAAACCTGAAAATCCAGAACGAGGCCTTGCTTCTCAAGTTTGCAAACCAAAGAAATGTGGTGGTCTGGGAGTATTAAACCTGAAAATCCAGAACGAGGCCTTGCTTCTCAAGTTTCTTCATAAGTTCTACAACCACTGGGACCTGCCCTGGGTTGAGTTGATTTGGAACACCTACTACACCTCCAAGATACCCCATGCTGCCGATCCTTGTGGCTCCATCTGGTGGCGAGATATCTCAAAGCTCATGCCCACTTATAGAGGAATCACGATGGTCAATGTGAGTAATGGAGCAACCACTCTCTTCTGGAAAGATATGTGGCTGGGTGAGATCCTGGCCGAAACTCATCCACGTGCTTTCTCGTTTGCTAAAGATGAAGACATCTTTGTTCGCGCGTTCCTAGGGGCCACCAGTCTGCAGGAAACGTTTCATCTGCCACTATCGGAGCAAGCCCATGCAGAGACCAGAAATCTGCAAAGCCTTACCTTGGGCGTTCAGCTGGCTGGCCAATCAACACACGATGATTGGACATACACTTGGGGATCCACCCACTTCGCAGCCAACAAATTCTATGAGTTTTTCTTCAGAGATGTCCAAGCTCACCCTGCCTACTCATGGCTATGGAAGTCCAAAACAACTATGGGAGATAAGAATAAACCCTTCTTGCTTTCATACTTAGCTAGATTATAACTTAGCCCTTTACCCTCCCCACCCCCCCCCCCCCCTCTCCTCCACCCACAAAGTGGTATGGCCTTGTAACATACAAACCATGTACAGTTGCTGATTCTTTAATTTAATTGCAGTAGGAGCCTCTCCTACTGTTTCAGCGGTTCAAAAAAAAAACATTAGAAAGGTCAACAGTAAAAGTCTTCTAAACTAAATAAACGATGCTGAAACTGAAATTCATTCCTCCACAGGCAAACATACAGTTTGCAGCAGAGCAGAGCAATTCAGCTGTCGATCTTGATAAGTTTCTCAACTGCACATAAAGGGCCATCGAATTCAACAAGTGCCGGCCTGACGTACCTGCTGCTGCTACTTAACCATCTTACAAACGAATGAGAAATACCTCTCATACAGACAATCCTTTTTCTCTTTATCTATTGAACTGTGAACTGTGTGATTAAATCTCGTGAAGCACTTTTTATCTTTTCCCGTGAATTCTAATGTTGTGAGGCCCAGCAAGAGCATGTACAGTGCGTGTGTTTTTCTCTTTCGCTAGTGCTAGAGAGAATCTTTTTTCTTTTGTTGTATCAGGATCGCTCGGTGCTTTTGAAACAAAAGAAGTAGTACTACTTTGATGCTTCTCTGTAACTGAGAAAGTAACTGCTCTTTACAAAGCGAAACTTACACGACCGCCAATGGGATCTGGAATTCAGAAAAGTTGTTCAAAGTGAGTATCTAAGAGAACAGTCATTGGAATCACTGGCCAGACACTATTTCAGTATCACGAGTCAATACAGATTTACACTAAGTAAATGTTACCGTGATATTTTTGTTTTCCTCCAATATTTCATATAATTTGAAGATGGTTACAGAGATAAACCAATTAGTATTCATATTCCACTCACTTTATTGACTTTTTTTTCGAAAAAGAGGAGGACCCCCGGCCTCTGCATCTGGACGATGCATGCAGCCACTTTATTAATTATTCACATAAGACCTTATAAAGTCATACAACAGTAATGCTAAAGCAACCGTCTAGCCAACATCTTACTCCTATCCAGTTGATGAAGGGATGCTGATAGTCTGGGCCTAATACCAAACAGACCTCGCAGCCAAACCAAACATCTAAGACGTGAGGTCCCAACCAGGACGCCTGCCAGGTATGGGGCACCCACCAGTCTGGCGCACTCCTCAACTAGGACGCCTGCCGGGTATGAGGCCTCCGCAACCACCTGCCACCAATCCATCTTTTGTGTTGTACTGCTGCATCAACCTTGCCCGGTCTAGCTGCCGTCGACGCCACCACGACGCCAGACAGCGCCACCATACTGTGCTCGTCCATCACCACACGCCCACCGACGAGACCCCGCTGCTCCATGCCGCTGAGGCCCACCGTAGTCGACGTATCAGATGCCACACCGCTCCTCCTCTTGTCCCCTCCAGCCAGCACTTGGTCCAAAACGATGCCCCGAGGAGGGGAGAACGACATCGGAACGTCGTTATCGTCCGATCCGGTAGACCCAGATCTAGGGTTTCCCCCAGAAGCTCCCGATTAGGTTGATGTGACCTGCAATGATGATGCCTCGAGAAGGAAACGACGTCAGAGACGCCGCCATCGTCTGCCAAGACCGCAGCCAGGCACGATTTTCACCGGAAGCCATGTCGTCCTGATCTCGTGGCTGGCTAGAATCGCGCGAAGTCTTGCAGTGAAGACGTATGCCGCCGCTGGTACTCCGGCAGAGATCCTCGATACCCTCACCGGTCCCTCCACGCACCGCCGGCCGGCCAAGACCACGCCGCGGCGCATCTGGACGGGACGCCACATCCGTGGCCGCCGCGACCCATCTTCAGGCAGAGCCATCCACCGGTTCATCCATGGAGTGCTTCCACCATCCATGCACGAAGGGAAGCCCACCGCCGTCTGGACGCGGGCGCCGCCGCAAGACAAGCTAGGGCGCGCCGCCTGCTGCCCACGGGCGCACCACAAAAGACGCCCCTGCCGCCTCAAGGGGATCCCGCTGCAGATCCGCCCGCCCTAGCGCCTTGGCACCGGGCCCACCACCACCGCGGACCTCGGCGGCGGCAGCGGCGGCAGGAGGATGGCCGAGGGAGGCTGACGGCGCTGGTTTGTTTGGCCCCTGGCGTCGCCCAGGGAGGCGACGCGAGGGGGTACGAGGCACGGTTTGAGTACAGGTCCAACGGAGAGAGACACCTTAAAAATGGGGGAGAATTTCACTTCCCCAGCCTCTGCACCAACTAGGGATGCATACGGCCATTTTAGTATGAGTACCAAGATAAACATGGTACTCATAATTTTTTTAAATGAGTATCAAGATATTTTTTGATGAGTGGTTCCACCACACACCAAACTTGATCCTCAATAAATGGAGGGAAACCCCTGTGCATCACCTGTCAATTTTAGGAATTGGACTCGGGTCGTTAGGCTGCACAACTGCATGCCCAGCCACTGAGCCAAGGCTCTCTTTGCACTCACTTTATTGACATCCCAGGGCAGAAGGTATATATAGGACTTCCATATATCTATATTCTTAGTTTGCTCTTGTCATGAAAACAAAATAGTGTTAGCATGCGATAGGTGTGAGCAAGCCATTCTGGAAATATTTATCATGTCATTTTGTGAGTACACTGCAGAATCATGTGACCATTTGAGTTGCATGTTCAGCTTTCGATCTCAGGAACAAAGTGAACGGAAACATTGTGTTTGGCTGGAGGAGAACTCACACTAAAAGAACTGCGAGAGGTGCATTATAGTCTTGAGTGATCCGGAGTCTGAGTCATCAACTTTCAAGAAGTAGAGCTTAACATAAATTTTATGTCAGCTAGTTGTGGTCATGCATGAGCGTCACCACTTGATCGGCAAGGACGAAGAGAGTAGTCCTAGTCCATTGAATCATGAAAAACGTGTGAAGAGATAGTCATTTTCTTATCTTTATTCGTTGTCGCCTGCCTATTCTTGAAAGTAGTGAGCTGTCTTAGAACCATGATTGCATAAGGACAGAAAATACATTTAATTCCCGCGTTAACAAAAAAAGTACACATGAGTCCCACAAATCCACGTTCACAAACTAAATATCATCTTGACAATGGTACACTGCTAGGGAATCATCGATATTAAAACGATCGTATGGCGAATAAAGCGCTACTGGCAGAATAAAACCACCTTACTTGGCTGGTGCACTGAATGTAGTTCAAGTCCCCAGAGATGCGAATTTGGTTTCCTATTCATTGTACCGGGGCTTTCCCTTATGGTTTTCTTTATAGAAAAAAAAAAACACTTCCAGTCCGAGGATGCACATGACCCAATTTAGTATGACATCTTTATGGTTCAAAACCAGAAACAAAAAACTAAAAAGCTCTCAACTCACTGAGAATGAAAGAAGACATAACAATTGCTAAACCATCAGCTCGTATTGGGACAAAAATCTTCTTCTAACTTATCGGTACCACCGGCACAAGCTGTCGATGTTCCGGCTGTTGCAGCATATACCGTGGACACATTATTGATTATGAGTGAGTAAATCTGTAAATCAGACAATCGGAGTTTATCAATTTTCCACGCAATCGAAACCACAGTTGTCATATAGTGGTAATAATTGTAAATTATATTCCTAAGAATTTAAGATTGCATGCCCAGATTCAGCTGGACAGAGCTCGCAAAACTCAAAATAAAAGACTACCTGTTTTGGATGCCTTACAGGGGTGAATCTCAACATCCGGATTGCAGGGCCATATGATTCACAATTAATGTACGGCTGCACCTGTTTTGTTTACATAGACAATTCCAAGTTGAAAGATCGAGGATGTCGCCTGGGGGGGGGGGGGGGGGGTGAATAGGCGCTTTAAAATAATTACGGTTGAGGCTTGAACAAATGCGGAATAAACCTAACGGTTAATTTGTCAAGCACAAAACCTAAAACTACTAGGCTCACCTATGTACACCAACAACTTATGCTAAGCAAGATAAGCAACTATGTGATAGCAAGATATATGACAAAGAACAATATGGCTATCACAAAGTAAAGTGCATAAGTAAAGGGCTCGGGTAAGGGATAACCGAGGCACGCGGAGACGACGATGTATCCCGAAGTTCACACCCTTGCGGATGCTAATCTCCGTTTAGAGCGGTGTGGAGGCACAATGCTCCCCAAGAAACCACTAGGGCCACCGTAATCTCCTCACGCCCTCGCACAATGCAAGATGCCGTGATTCCACTAAGGGACCCTTGAGGGCGGTCACCGAACCCGTACAAATGGCGATCCTTGGGGGCGGTCACCGAACCCGTACACTTTGGCAACCCTTGGGGGCGGTCACCGGAACCCGTCAAATTGCTCGGGGCGATCTCCACAACCTAATTGGAGACCCCGACGCTTGCCCGGAGCTTTACACCACAATGATTGAGCTCCGAACACCACCAACCGTCTAGGGAGCCAAAGCACCCAAGAGGAACAAGCTCAAGGGCACCAAGCACCCAAGAGTAATAAGCTTCTCAACTTGTAACTTCCACGTATCACGTGGAGAACTCAAACCGATGCACCAAATGCAAGGACAAGGGCACACGGAGTGCCCAAGTCCTTCTCTCCCAAATCCCACCGGAGCAACTAATGCTAGGGAGGAAAATGAGAGGAAGAACGAAGAAGAACACAAAGAACTCCAAGATCTAGATCAAGGGGTTCCCTCACTTAGAGGAGAAAGTGATTGGTGGAAATGTGGATCTAGATCTCTCTCTCTTTTCCCCAGAAACTAGCAAGAATCCATGGAGGGATTGAGAGATAGCAAGCTCGGAGAAGGTCAACAATGGGGAAGAACACGAGCTCAAAGGATAAGGTTCAATGGGAAGAAGACCCCTTTATAGGAGGGGAAAATCCAACCGTTACCCCACTGAACATCCCAAGACAGAGCGGTACTACCGCTAGGAAGGGCGGTACTACCGCTCCGGCGGTACTACCGCTCAACCCAGTGATCTTGCCCGCTGCCACGACGACCTGACCTGTGGCGGTACTACCGCTAGGGAAGAGCGGTACTACCGCTTAGGGCAGTACAACCGCTCCTACTACCTCTCTTAGTGCCGCAAAACCCGACACGAAAAACTTCGTTCGAGAATCGAGGCGGAAGTAGCCCAAACGCACAACGGTACTACTGCCGAAACTCCCAAGCGGTACTACCGATCGGAGAGCGGTACTACCGCTTGGATCGGTACTACCGCTCTGAGAGCGGTACTACCGCTGGGGAGCTTCGGCGGTACTACCGCTGAGGGTCACGGTACTACCGCTGGCACCAACCTTAAGCCACAACCACGAAAACAAAGAATACTCCAAGGAAAACCAGAACTGCCATAACTTCTTCATATGAGCTCCGAATTGAGCAAACTCAAGCTTGTTGGATAGAGCAAGACGAGTAGCATCAAAACAACGAGAAGGGGAGAAGAGAAGGGCCGGCCAGGGCAGGCCGCGCGCCCCCTCCCCCCCTAGTCCGAATAGGACAAGGAGAGGTTGGGGCGCGCCTTCCTCTTCCCCCTCCCCCCAAGTCCTAATCCAACTAGGAAAAGGGGGGGAGTCCTACTCCCGGTGGCAGTAGGACTCCTCTGGCGCGCCTCCTCCTAGGGACGGCCGCACCCCCCTGGTTATAGAGAGAAGAGGCAGGGGAGGTATGCTTAGCAAACAAAGGAGTGAAACCTCCAACCGAGAAGAACTGGCATACCCTCCAACATCGAAAACATCATAGAAGATGCATGAGAACTCCGTTTTCGATGAACTCGAGCTTGTCATAAAAATGACCATAAGCTCCAAATCTCACAAGGAGAAGACCCAAACAAGAACCAAAAGATGATGCAAGGATGCAATGGTTTGAGCTCTCTCTGAACGATACGATCAAGCAACTCATCGAGAGCCCCCCTTGATAGTACGGCAAACGATCCTATAACCCGGTCTTCCACAACTACCATGAGACCGGTAAAATAGAAAATCTATCAAGGGCAAACCTTTGCCTTGCACATGGTCCACTTGAGCTAGATGATGACGATCTTGACTCCCTCAAGTTGGACCACCTTTCTTGATTGCATTGGCTCGAAGAAGACTAGTTGATTGCTCCCCCATACTCCACTATGGGTGAGCCACTCTTCTGCACATCTTCACAAGTCCATTGTCGCCACAATGGACGGCAAGCTTCAAGCACTTGATCTCTTCGTGATGCATCACTTGAACTTGCACACCGCAACCTAACCCCACAAAGAACTCTCACGAAGACATGGGTTAGCACACAAAGCGTAATGGACAATGCTTACCATACCATGGGATCACTTGATCCCTCTCGGTACATCTTCTACGCTTTGTGAGTTGATCAACTTGATTCACTCTTGACTTAGTCTTGATCAACCTTGAATCTTACCAACTCTCTTCGTTTGGATGATGTCTTGAAGGTAAACATGAATGATCACACAATCTTCTTCTTCAAGACATGCTTGCAATAAGCTCAACACTCACATGACCAATCTTTGGATAATTCCTTAATAGCACCTTGGTCAACACATAAACTCCTTGAAACCAACACATGGACTTCAAGAAAAGCCTATGGACAAAACCTTCAAATAAACTCAAGGCAACCATTAGTCCATAGAGAATGTCATCAATTACCAAAACCACACATGGGGGCACCGCATGTCCTTTCACAAGTTAATTTCAAGTCCTACATTTTAGAGAACAACTGCTCCTTCTGCTTCGGCCCCTACTTGGCATCCAAAAACACCCACCAACATCGGAATTCTGGAGTGCTTACACTTCGAGTTCGGTTCTTCTAAACTCCTTCCTAATCAGAAGTGTATGACCAACCTCTTGTAATTCTGTCTAGAAAGTGCTCAGATCCAAATGGATGACTGTAACCTACAAATACAAACTAATTTTGTATCATTTCTTCACTTCAGAGTAGGTAAGAAACAGAAATAGGAAGATGGTAAGTGTGTGGCACGAATGTCCCAACCTCATCATCCTTTGTTCCTTCAGTTCAATTGTCTCTTGAGCTTCATCTACACTAGCATCCACTCGGTCGATCCTTCTAGCTAGATGCAATTTCATAACCTGAGCAGTGAAAAAAATCGGTATATATGTATTTTTCTTGTAACACAGAGAAAAGAAGATGGAAGTATAATCAATTATGTTGTAGCGCAGTTGGAAGCACAATAGTCCAGGCATAGTTCTAGTGAAATGGGTTAAGGGAAAAAGACTTACAGGGACACTGACTGAAACTACATTAATACGGCTGTCAGCTACATTGCTAGCATCAGATTGTCGATGATTCTGAACCCACATTGAATCATGAAGTTTCCAGCCCTGTAAATTGTTGCAAAAAATCATTTACTGCAGCAGAGGAAACTAAAATATGGACCCAATCAACTTCTGTTCCCTACATGAAGTATAACTCAATGAAACCAAAAACGAATTAAGAAAGAGTACCTGAGGTAGTGGCAGCAGCTGCAGGGAAGATGACTGTAGTAAAAAATACATTAACCATAGTCAAATACGAGCATTAAGTGTTCTAAATTCATATGGTAAAGATTAAAGAAGGAAAATCATTTTTCAGATAATGAATCTAGGAGGACAATAGTTTGAAGAACTATAAGTAACATGCCACTAAGAAATCACTAATCGGCTTTGAAATTTGCAAGCATTTTGTTCAGTGGAGCTATACATATATAATCACATTCTTACCATGATCTTTTGTTTTCCTCCAATATTTCAAACAGATTGAGAGAAACGGAATGGAGCATAAAATAATTTAAAAACTTCTCATATAACAGTCACTTTTGCATTCTAGCTAAATCAAGTCAGGTGATCGAGTATATATAGGCCTGACATATATATATACTGCAGTCTTTCTTAGGATCTTTTTACATTCAGGTAAGCATGTGACATGTGTTAACTGTTAATTATGCATTCAGGAGCCGTTATCATTACTTTTTCATGTGAGTACACAACAAGAATTGTGTGACATAGTAGAGCTACTTGCATACAAGTGGCAATACGGTTTAATGGGGAAAAAATAGTATGAACAGCTTTGTAGTTGGGTGATGACAACTGCATGACAAAGACTAGACGAAGTCGAATGTAATAATGACCCATTCAGGTCTTACAATAGACAGGTAAATGCTAAATACGTGTAGCAAATGGATGGTGTTGGAGTTGTGTCGAATATAGTGTACGAGGTAGGTTACAGTTGGACTTGTAGTTGTATTGTGTTTAGATAGGATATGGAGTCGTGTCCTAGTAGGACACTTGTATCCTAGGCCTCTCATATATAGCGGGGGTAGACACACGATGTAACCTATGCCAACATAATAGCACCGGAACGCAGGGGAAGCCGGCGGCATGTGCCGGTGTCCAGGCGACCGGGTGCGGTATTGTGACGGTGTCATGGGGAGGAGCGCCCATAGTGGGCCCCGGGATGTAGCCATATCGGTGAACCTCGTTAACAAATCTCGGTGTCGTGCTTGTGTGATTGCTTGATCCTCGGATGATCAACGGTATGCCTTAAATTTATTCTAACAAGTGGTATCATGAGCAAGGTTGTGAGGTCCGGAGATTGCGGATTTGTTGAGATCTAGAGGAGAAAGAACACCGACGAAAATCTGCAGGAAGCGGCCGTAATACGGGATGGATCATACGTCGGCGAGTTGCAGTTAAGCAGATGTGGTCGAGTTGTAATAGAGCAATCGGGAGACGGCCATCAAGATTTGTTTGGAACAAAACGATCTCGGCGAGATCGGACGTGCGGCGGCTGGAGTTCTTCGCCGAGACGGATCGATCGGTTGAGACAGTTGCGACGCGTGTGCAGAAGCGGAGCTGGCAAAGCCTAGGCGCGGGCGTGAGCAGGCCAAGGCGCTTCCCATGTGGGAGAGGCCCAGACGGGTCAGTGGCCCAAGTGGGGCTGCAGCACCTGGTGTGAGGCTGTGAGAAGCAGCTCGCTCGTACATGTGTGTACGGCTGTGTGCGGCAAGTTGGGGCCAACGCATGGCGGCACGCTCAGGCATGGTAAATCTCAGCGAGAAAAATCATCAAGGGCAGAACCCATCGGAGGTAGCAAGGCTTTGGCAGCAATTGAAAAGTAAACATCGGGAGTTGTGCTTGAAGTAGACCAGTACGTGGAGCATTGTTCATCAAAGGGATTCTTTTGGTTGTTTTGCTCAAGTGCACTTCGGCATACCACGGGAGTTACTGTAACTTGGTTGATGCAACAAGGATGCTTGAAACATTGCGGGAAGTCAAGCCGGCTAATGATGGAAGTATCATGCGGTGAAAATTCGCGGAAGATGATTTAGAAGCCTCAAGTGTGCCGTGCAGTCGAAGAATTTCGGCTGGGTCAGACTTGCCAGTCTGACGAATCGACGCAAGTCGGTTGGTACAGAAGACGGTGGTGGGATCAGCGAAGACGACGTAGAAGCGTGATGCTGATGGTTACCGACTTCTGGGGCGTGGAAACACGTGGCGCGGGCCCGAGGGCTTGTGTGACTTCGACAAGACTATGGCGCGGGATTGATTCAAGGTGGTGTATACAGGAGCTTGAAGTCGATGAGGCGCAGGCGGTGGACTGATCATCTACCATGGAGTCATGTTGAAGGTGGAGCTGGAGTCTAACAGAAGACTTCACTCGGTGCTGATTGAGGGGCTACGGCGTAAGACGTCAGAGATTCGAAGCCTATTCAGCGGGAAAAGCGAGTGGCACGCAGTTCGGACTGGAGCCCAGTGGTCTGATGGAAGCGTGAAACTCGTCATCGGTCGGTGATGATCGGTGGTACTCTGCAGTGGGGGTTGAGTGGTGTGGTTTCGCGACCCTTGAGACTCGACCGGGACAGCGGAGGCTCGACGCGGTAATAGCGGCGAGGCGTGCGGTGCGCACGGGACATGGAGACGGGCCAGGGCTCTGGTGGTCACACATGTGGTGAGACAACTGCGAATTTGACTCGGGATGACTACAAGCAACGGTGAAATTCCTTCAAGTTTTAGACAGGCGGCCAAGAAAGGAGCGGTGATGTTGAGTTCAGGTAACTCTTATGTGTGACACCCAATATGTGAGTTGTTCACTTTCACGCAGGTCAGTGATCAGTGTGTGATGGCGTTGGACTGATGCTCTGGAAGTTGGGAGCGCAAACTAGAGTAACAAGGAACTTAATTTTGCTCGAGTGTTGGCTGTGGTCAAGAAAAGAAGGGACTACAAGTTGCAGGTGGAGTCGCATGGAGTCTTTGGAGTAGCAGCGGTACTCATGGGATAAGCTCAAGTCCAATGTACATGGAAGTTTGACGCATGGACAAATCCAGGGTGGTGGAGTATATTCGCCAAGGTGGAGTTTGTTGGAGTTGTGTCGAATATAGTGTACGAGGTAGGTTACAGTTGGACTTGTAGTTGTATTGTGTTTAGATAGGATATGGAGTCGTGTCCTAGTAGGACACTTGTATCCTAGGCCTCTCATATATAGCGGGGGTAGACACACGATGTAACCTATGCCAACATAATAGCACCGGAACGCAGGGGAAGCCGGCGGCATGTGCGTGTCCAGGCGACGGGTGCGGTATTGTGGCGGTGTCATGGGGAGGAGCGCCCATAGTCAGGCCCCGGGGATGTAGCCATATCGGTGAACCTCGTTAACAAATCTCGGTGTCGTGCTTGTGTGATTGCTTGATCCTCGGATGATCAACGGTATGCCTTAAATTTATTCTAACAGATGGCTCTTGGAATGTGTCTTGTGGCCAACATTCAGGCCACTGCTGCATTATCAGAATGAAGCAGAGTCAGTTCTAGCTGCAGCTCTCAAACAACAACACCATTCCACTATGCATCTTCAGTTTCTTGCCTTCACCGCCCAAACCTTTCTCTTCCAGTGACACCAAAAAACACTTTCCTTCTCCTGATCACACGGGCGGGGATAACCATCTTCTTGCCAAAGCACCTGCATAACAGTCAATTTACATAATGTCCACAGGAAAGCAGCATGGTTAGGGAACTAATCAGCTTAGCAAGCAACTAGCTCGCTACTGTTGACTAGAAACAGTATCCACATGACTGCATGTAATCTGTTCTACTCTATAGGAGTGGATGCTAAGCCTACCAACAGGCAACAGAGCAGGAGGCGTTCAGGACTTCAGATTAATCAATAATCAAGGATACAGTCTCACGTTAACTAGCTGTTAGCATAGAAACAATGCAATAGAAGCAGAGCACTGACTAGTGCTACAGGAGGCCGCAAAGATAACAAGCACCAAAAATAATCCTTGAGAAAAGAAGCAGTTTACCCCTGCTTAGTTTCTGACTAGGCTAAAACCTGAATTAGCATGGACACAAAGATAACAAATGATCTGCCAGAGTTTGCGCACTTAGCTGTTCCAGGTGTACACTTTAACTGCTAGGCAAAATAAGCTGAAATTACAGTAAAAATAAATTCCTCTGTAAAACAGCCGCAGTTATGCACTCTTTTCAAGTAAAGTCTTTTTTTAACACAAACAAACTGCTGCCAGTTTCAATGTTAACTGGAGTTTATAGAGTGGATCTGCCGCAAAACACCTGAGCTAACTGCCTCCACATTAACGGGCTAACTGCCCCCAGAGTAAAAAAAAAACCAGTTGCCTCAATGGCCCATTAATTCATGCATCTCGTCGGCAAGCAGTTAACAATGTTGTACCCCTCAAAAAAATAGTTAACAATGTTGTCCACCTCAAAAGAAAGTTACTCCCTCCGAGCCATATTACCCGTCGCTCCAACTCTTATTACATCAATTCATCACTGTGTGTGTTGAACAACAAAGAGGCATCAATTCATCAAACTCTTATTACATCATTTACTTTCGAGCAAGTACATGTAGACAACAGCGAAAATCACACATATTGAAAAGGAACATAAATAGCGCACGAGATCATGACAAGGAAAACCCTTGTACGTCTGCTTATTAAGTGTTGTAGTGCTGGAAAAGGAAGCTAAGCATGGACTGGAGCAAGAAGATTCTTAAGCAACGTAACATGTGTGTTGTGCTAAATTGGGCTCGTGTAAACGCCAAGTGCATTAACAAACCCCCCAGCACGCACATAGAATCCCCCAATGATGTTACCATCTGGAACCTGGCTGCCAAATGGGGTGCCGTTTGCTTTTCCAAAAGGCCCATATGTTGTAACGCTGCTGACAAAGGAAAGTGAAGTAACAACTGTCTCTCCTCCAACTGTACCGGTTGTCCCAAGAACTTGCCTTATAAACTCGGAAGGAGCAAGCGTGATCTGGAAGGGAGCGCATGCATAAGTGTGATCTGCGTCATACCGCAAAGAACAATACAAAAATTACAGTGGAATACCAAAAATAACTCACCGTTGCATTAAGTGCACCATCACCACCCCATGGTCCGGCAATTTTCTTATGACCAGCTTGGTCAGTGTAGGAAAACATAACCGAGTTAATCACATCGCCACATCTAATTGTCACAATTTGAAGAGAACGAGGCATCTCCGTGATGTCAAAGGCTATCCCTCCATCCCCACCCCAAGGTCCCATCTTTGTCACTGGGGTCTGGGCATACGTGAACATAGTATATGGTAAAAATAATAACATTTGTGTAAATCCAAGTCATTAAGTAAGATGATATTTTTAGGGATAATTAGATTTATGCCCCTAGTTGTGTCCCACTCGTCTGTTTTACCCCTAATTCGCAAAAGTCACCGGTTCTGTCCAAGTCACTTTGCTCCTCTTATGCTTTTGCCCTTTGACTGTTTGACCGTCAGTTTGAAAAATTCATAACTAATTCATACTAAATTAGGAAAATGCAAATAAGATACCAAAATGTTCAAAAAAACATCAACTATATGTCAGTGTCATTTGCATTCATGAAAAAAGTGTTGGAAAGTGCACATCCGAGTTTTAGCTCTTTTGCATACCACCATTAATAGTAAACTCTAAAAAAATTCGAAAAAATTTTAAAAAAATTTGGTGGCAAAGAACGACAAATGTTCTAACTGCTTGCCAAGTTTCATTAGAGAACAACATTCGTGGAAGTCGTGGCAAAAAAATAATCTATTTCGGGGTGCTGATTGTTTTTTTGGCGACCACAACACCATGTGCCTATGCGAACTCTCCGGTCCCACCAACAATTGCCCATTCACCATCTTTTTCGCTTACAAAGTCTCCAAGAATCTTAAGGCTTGACCCCTTAAACCTAATAAGTGAAGTCAAAATAAGAAAAAATCCGAGCACAAAAACTACATATAGATGCACCGTAATTTTATTGAGAGGCTAACAACTCCAAAAGTTAGGAAACCAACCTGGTATCAGTGAACAATATATTGTGACAGAATAACCAATTCTGATCATCTTTACCAACACCCATGTGCATGCCACAAGCACGTGCGACAAGGTTTGCATTGGGGGCCGGACCATCACGTATGGTCCAGTCGTTTGCCACAGTGACACCAAACCCCAAAGGAAGATCTGGACTGACAACAACTTTTTGGTTAGCAGTTGGGGTTCCTTCTACGACCTGGTTCATGTATAAGTGGAAGAGATGCTCCTTGTGTTTGATGTCTTGGCAAACACCACTCTGGTAGTAGGAAGGGTTTGTAGCGGCCATGGTATTGGGTGTGTGAGGAACTTGAGCTAAGCGAGCTAGCTAGGATTCGATGTGCTTGGTGTGGAAATGAATTAGTGAAGATGGCAATTTATAGCCAAGTAAGACCATGGCATATTCGCACTGAGATGGGTATATGACAATTGTAGTTAGTTGTTTTGCCATGATTATCCATGGCTCAATCTGACTTGATATTATCTAGCTTGATGTCTTTGAGTATGCATGTATATAAAAGGTCTGTGGCAGGTGGAAGACGTTGGGGTCCTTCAGATCCCATTTGATCTTCTTGACTGCAGCTCTAGTCATAAAAATATATATCCATTTTGAAGTGTCAACTTTCATGCAGCTAGCTCTTTCCTGTTATTTTAGAGACGTTGCAGACGAGTCCTTTGTTTAAGGAAACTGTTACTCAATATTTCTAGAGGATAAGCTAAAACTGATTGGTAGAATACAAAAGTTATATGTTATCCATCATACTATAATTGGTGTGTAATCGATTCGATCATGTATGTTTTTTTTCCTTGAAAATAATGTGACCGGCAGACCTTGTCTGGTTCCACCTGATCATTATTTTTTTTCTTTCTTCTTGCACATATGAATATGGGACATTATTCTTTCATTGAGATATACATCCAGTACTGTGTGCGTAAATAGCTATATGTAGGTTGTTGCTAACATATAAAAACATTTTTACCTCAGCACATCTTACCTTTACACTTTTACCTATGTGCGTAAATATTTTTAACGAAAACCACGCGTTGCAAGGAGTTGAGACACTAAAAATGCACTTTACACTTTATAATTTGTAAACAAAATTGGCAGCCGGATGTCCAAGCAACGCCATTACTAACATGTCCATGAAAACAAAATCTCTTCCTCCTAGACTAGACAGATGAAAAATGTCTGAGACTTACCTACACTAGCTAGCCGGCCGGGTCATTTTAGTGCTGCATGCAAATGAACAACTGCATATTTATGCCAGAAAGGTTCATGCATCTGACCAACAACTACGTATTATTTTTTGGGCCCCTCCACATCAGTTCAGCCACTGGATGCTCACCAGCCAAAACACAGCTAAGACCACCCAACTAAATATAAGTTTGCGGAACGCCCATTTCGTCATTGTATATTAGGTCTTGCATAGAACTGAAGATATGAGTTATGTTTCTTTTATTTCCTATTGGTCCAAATAATACAATCTTTGTGAATGACTTGACCTCGTTGGCGAGTGTAGGCTTGGTATAACTATACATCTAGGGCATCGGGGCCATGGAGACGCGATGGACCCCGGACCTTGCCGGTGGGAGGGCTTCGTTTTTAGGTGCTCTTTTGAGTTTTGTTAGGGTTTATGCCATGCTTAAGAAGACGAGGCGGCGGCGGCTTCTTACAGATGGAAGAAGGTCTTTCTCGCCTAGCCCCCGTCTCGGTGATGTTTCAAGCATCATCGGAAGGCGTGTGGAGGTTTGTTTCCGACGGATCTTGTGGGATTCGATCAGCGTTTGTCTTCGGTGGATCAGACTAGATCCGGTCTTCGTTCGTCTACATCCGTGTGCAAGTTGGATCCTTCTGATCTACGCTTTTCTTCATCGGAGGCGGTTGCTGTTCTGGTGCGTTGGTCCTATGGGACCTTAGGACAACGACTTCCCGACTCTCTACTACAACAATGTTTGCCCAGGCCCGACGAGTGAGGGGCGATGACGGCGGCACCTTCGGCTTGCTCCAGTGATTGTAGTCATTTCTAGGTGATCTACGGACCTGGATGTAAATTTTGCTTCTAGTTTTCTTTGTACTACCTTGACATTTGATGAATAGATCAGAAGTTTTCTCGCAATTTTTTTGTCATGGCTTAACATCAAGCATGTGTTGTGGCTGACTGATACAAATTATTGCCCTGTTTTATATCTGGAATTGCACTACATCACGGATCCTACTAGACCAGAATTAATTAGCATATGTGACGTGGTAGATGTGCTCATGTGCATCCTATCCAGCATCGAATAGCCAGTTCTAGAAATTCCCTTGAAGCTTGATATTTTTTTATTTGGTACAAGTTACTTGATTTTTCTAGAGTACCCACCGAACTATATTAGGGATTCAATATAATATAGACGAAATACCAACGGTAATAAGCCAAACATGATGGCCAACATCACCCTGCAACTAGCTAACGAACGCACCTCCTTATTTGAGAGGCTGTTCTCATAGCAAGCAGGAGGCCTCATTCATTCCTTGACCTTTTCTTTTCTTTTGAGTGGGCGTCGACACAAATATAACAGTCCATTTCTTGAATTTTTTGTAGGGGAACGGACGAACTTCATTCATTAACGTTTGTGAAAGGGATACAGATATAGGGAGGGGGTAGTACATAGTCAAACTTGGCGACAAGAAGTTAAAGTCCTTCCTGCCCTCGCCAGCCTATGCGCCTCTGCATTTGATCCCAACCGTTCTTGAGAGAATACACTCTCAAGGAAATACTCCTCCCACCTCCAATCTCCTCTATCACCATGCCATAATTATGTCCGATATAGTAATCGATGTTTATGTCCTAGACTTTTTAAGGCAAATTTATGTCCTTGATATGAGCCCCCAATTTGACATAGTTGAATAGCACATAACGACGAGATATGGCCCGGTTCATGATGGCTTGCGTCAAGCGCTCTACTCTATAGCAATTTTCTTATATTTTAACCTTCATTTTTCCAACCAATTTTCCTCTTAAAATGGCTGTTGAATTACTTTTAGAGATTGAAAAAAAGTTAAGCGATAAAAAATTAGTTTAGGAACTTAAAAAAATGTTCATGTATGTAAACTGTTCTCAAATTTGAAATATATTAAGGAAATTCAAAGTATGCTCATGTAATTTGTTAGATGTTCAAGAATGGTTAACAATTGTGAATTTAAAAATGTTCAATAATTTATATAAACATTCATCAATTTTAAAACTATCAAATTAAAAATAAAATGAAACTAACATAAAAAAAATTAAAAGGAAAGACATAGAAAAAACAGAAATAAAAAAACCACCTAAAACAAAAAAAGGAAAAAAATCATCACCTTGAAAAACCAGAAGAAGCAAAACAAAACAGTCAGAAAAGAAAACCGCCCGGGACCATTACCATAAAAAGGCATCCACTGGCGGACTAATAGTTGGCCTGGCCCATATTTACATCACAACATGCGTGATTTCAAAAATGTAAACGAAATGTAAAAATTATGCTAGCTTAATTCAAAAAAATATTGGTAGCAAACAGAAAATATGGCATTTCACAAATATCCACGTGTTTCAAAAGTACTATGTGAGTTTATAGCCATGTATTTTAAAAATGTTAAATGTGTATATGATGTCTCTTTATTTACACAAAAAATGTAAAAATGTGTATGGAAAAAGTAGACTAACTAACATATATGTGGAAAATGTTACTTCTGTATTTGAAAAATGTTAAACATGCATACAAAATGTTCTTGATGTATAATAAATTGTAAAATATGTATAAAAATGTACACATAAAAAATTAGTTGAAAAAAGAAAAATGTTAATCATGTAAATTTGCCCGTCTCCGCGATATCATTTCGTGGTTTCGAACAACGAGCTAGCTCAGTGCAGAAGCCATTTGCGGTGGGTGAGGTGCTAGACGAGGAGGTAGTGTCAAGGTGTTTCCCTGGTAACTAGACCAACCATGGTGGTTCTCTACGCCATTGAGGAGGCAGAGTCAACGGATCCCGCCAAGCAGTTCAAGTGGGGGGCGTTCAGGTCCCTTACCACCATTTTCCTTGCGTTGGTGGAAAAGGAAGTGGAGGTGGTAAGGGTGTTACTGACATCGGGAAGCAGTTCGATGTTGATTGTGATTTCAGACGAGGAGCTAGATGTGCAGTGGGCGAAGAAGAAGACCATGGTGGTAGTTACCCACGCTGCTCCGCTAGGTGCAAATTAGGTGCCTCCTCCACGGATGGTAGCTGCTTCTGGTTGCAGGCCCGGGAGGATTGCTCGTCGGATATCTCAGGTATCTTGACTCTATCAGCTAAATATTTGCATTCTGCTTCACATATTAGTTTGCCGCTTGATTGCACATATTCTGATTTGACGATGATTTGATGCAAAGTGCATCAAATAGGAAAACCAATCCTTGCTGGGAACACCTATATAACGCTCTCTGCATCAGTTTGCCGCTTGATTGCACATGTGTGACCCTCGACTAGGCCGCCCATTGGTATGAACTGTAGCCAGTGAGAAATTTAGCGATTTGTTGACCTGAAAATAGTTTGGGTTATCAGTTTGTTTGCCACCGCTAAACAAATCAGTTTGTTTGCGAAAAACACGAAAAAGTTGTTAAAAATGAAGAATTTGTAAATACGGACACATTTTGAAAATTTCAGAACATTCTTTGAAAAAGAATATTTTCACAAACTTGTTGGTAATATTTTTTAAATGCAAAAATCTTACTAAAATTTCTTAATATTTTTTGACAATTGTGAACATTTTGATAAAATATCTAGTTTTTGAACGCTAACATTTTATGGGAATTTTGATTTTTTATTGTTACAATTTTTAAAGACACAATCATTTTTTGAAATTCAGATTATTTAATGTTTTTGAACTTTTTTCAAATACAAACATCTATTAATAACGAGAAAATTCCAAACATTTTTTTGATTTTTGTAAAACAAAGGGAAATGAAAGAAAATGAAATATTTGGTAAAGAAAATATAAACACAAAAAAACCAGCCAGATTCCTTGCAGAAGGTTCCTGAGACAAGGATCTCTAGAACAATAGCTTAAATAGGCTGATCCATCATACTTCCCTTCGCAAAGCTTCAAATAGGAAATGTCATCCTTGATTCCGCAGAATCTTATGCACAAAGAGCCCCTCACGAACAATGTCAGCCCAAAAGTGATTTCGTATATCGTCAGTAGTTTTTTTGTTTCTTATTTATTTTATTTCCTCTAATGTTCCAAATTTATTTATTCTTCGTCTTCTATGTTTGTTTTGCCAACCAATATTCGATTATTGTTCATTCCATCTTTATTCACATTTTTCTAACCTATGAATATAAATTCCTTCTCAGGTAGAGAGCAATACACCCAAAGGGCAAAACACATGTCCTCATTTCAATCTGATTTCTTTGTACCCAGCTCCCACAAACAAGAGAAAAATACAAGTGCTTGTACTCAAATGTAATTTTATTGGCTAGACCTGTTGTGGCATACCAAAGAGATATGAACAGTCTGCCAATTATTATCGCTATGCATTCAGAAGAAATCGCCTAATCTCCTCAAAAAGAAGAAGAAGAAGAAGAAATCGTCCACTACAGCAATCAAGTGGTCTGGCACATTAGCGATCATGGGAAGCTTCTTCCCTGGTTTCGGAATCTTCTGCCCTGTTTTGCGAAGATTCTGTCTGTTTTTTGGGTGTTTCCTTATTTTCCTTTTCTTGTTTTATTCCACTTTGATTTTTTTTAATTTTTTTATTTGTGAAATTTTTGTAAATTCATGAACCTTGAATATTTTTAAGATTCACCTAAAATTATGAATTTGTGAATATTTTTAAAAAGCCACAATAATTTTTATTTTCTTGTCAACATTTTATGTATTGAAACAAAAAAAATGAAAAACTTACAAACTCAATTTTATTGGAAAATATACGTGAATAATTTTTATTCCATGTACATATTCTTTCATATTCATGAATATTGTCTATTAAAACATAAATGTCATAAATAAAAAGGAAGTGAAAATATCAAAAAGCAAAAAACTTGATTCCGCTCGCTCACGGGAGAATTCTATATAAAAAAGCTTGCTGGTAGGAAAATAGCGGCTGCATTTCGCTATTTGGGCAGTCCCACGGAGGCCGGAGCATGTGAGCAACATGTGTGTAGCACCGAAATCACTAATTGATGAGTACTCCATTCAAAGATTACTCCCACCTTCCTAGATTGTGACAAGTGGCACACAAGAAAAGTGGCGCGCTACATGTGCGCCACTTGTCGTAACCTGTGAGTTTTCCTTTTTGCGTAGATCCATTTATTAAAAACATTTTATCTCTTAAATCGTGTGTCCAAATCTCAAACTATTTTCACTGTTGGATTCCTCGCATCGAGATCTTCAAAACTAGATCCCATGTTGAAAGGTTTTGACGAACTTTTTTTTCATGAAAAAAGCCAGATGAAAAAACCAAACCGGGAGCACATTTTCCCCCCTTTCCGGAAGCTGTTTCCGAGAGGCACAGCCGTGCCTCTCACGGAAGCAAAACTGTGTCTCTCACGAAAGAAAAAAAAGAAGAGAAAATGTGTCAGGGCGTGGCGTGGCGTGGCCTGTGAGGAGGAGCGCACATGTATGTCTCTTCTTTTCATGCTCATACAAGTGGTAGAAGTACTCACCTTATAAAAAGGTGCAAGTCTCTCTCAACTTCCAGGGTGTGACTAAACTTTAGTCCCACTCACACCACTCATAAACTATGCCTGAATGGCCCAAGAGAATTTCAGAATTTTAGTTGGGCTTTGAGCAAAGGCCTACTAGTAAATTCCAACAGCCGGGTGCGCCTCCGAAGTTTCCCAGGACCCTCCCGGGAGGTCGGGCAAGTTTCCTTCCCCCAAATGCTGAGTGGTATCTGTTGGAAATATGCCCTAGAGGCAATAATAAAATGGCTATTATTATATTTCTTTGTTCATGATAATTGTCTATTGTTCATGCTATAATTGTGTTATCCGGAAATCATAATACATGTGTGAATACATAGACCACAACACGTCCCTAGTGAGCCTCTAGTTGACTAGCTCGTTGATCAACAGATAGTCATGGTTTACTGACTATGGACATTGGATGTCATTGATAACGAGATCACATCATTAGGAGAATGATGTGATGGACAAGACCCAATCCTAAGCATAGCACAAGATCGTGTATTTCGTTTGCTAGAGCTTTTCCAAATGTCAAGTATCATTTCCTTAGACCATGAGATTGCGCAAATCCCGGATACCGTAGGAGTGCTTTGGGTGTGCCAAAGCGTCACTGGCGTAAATGGGTGGCTATAAAGGTGCACTACGGTATCTCCGAAAGTGTCTGTTGGGTTGGCACGAATCGAGACTGGGATTTGTCACTCCGTATGATGGATAGGTATCTCGGGCCCACTCGGTAATGCATCATCATAATGAGCTCAATGTGACCAAGTGTTTGGTCACGGATCATGCATTAAGGTACGATAAAGTGACTTGCCGATGCTTGAGATTGAGCGAGGTATTGGGATACCGACGATCGAATGTCGGAAAGTAGCGTACCGATTGACAAAGCGAATTGTATACGGGATTGATTGAATCCTCGACATCGTGGTTCATCCGATGAGATCATCGAGGAGCATGTAGGAGCCAACATGGGTATCCATATCCGCTGTTGGTTATTGACCGGAGAGTCGTCTCGGTCATGTCTGCGTGTCTCCGAACCCGTAGGGTCTACACATAAGGTTCGGTGGCGCTAGGGTTGTAGAGATATTAGTATGCGGTAACCGAAAGTTGTTTGAGTCCGGATGAGATCCCGGACGTCACGAGGAGTTCGGAATGGTCCGGAGGTGAAGAATTATATATAGGAAGTCCGTTTTGACCATCGGGAAAGTTTGGGGTCACGGTATTGTCTTGGGACCACCGGAAGGGTCCGAGGTCCACCGGTGGGGCCACCTATCCCGGAGGGCCCATGGGCTGAAGTGGGGAAGGAACCAGCCTGGTGGGCTGGTGCGCCTGGGCCTCCCTGCGCCTAGGGTTGGAAACCCTAGGGGTGGCGCCCACTGGCTTGGGGGCAAGCCACCCCTTGCCGCCGCCCCAGGGGCCTATATAGTAGGAGGGGGAGGTAGGGCAGCCGCACCCTAGCCCCTGGCGCCTCCCTCTCCCTCCCGTGACACATCTCCCTCTCGCTGAGCTTGGCGAAGCCCTGCCGAGATCCCCGCTGCTTCCACCACCACGCCGTCGTGCTGCTGGATCTCCATCAACCTCTCCTTCCCCCTTGCTGGATCAAGAAGGAGGACACGTATTCCCCAACCGTACGTGTGTTGAACGCGGAGGTGCCGTCCGTTCGGCGCTCGGTCATCGGTGATTTGGATCACGACGAGTACGACTCCATCGACCCCGTTCTCTTGAACGCTTCCGCTCGCGATCTACAAGGGTATGTAGATGCACTCCTTTTCCCCTCGTTGCTAGATAACTCCATAGATTGATCTTGGTGATGCGTAGAAAATTTTAAAATTCTGCTACGTTCCCCAACAGTGGCATCATGAGCTAGGTCTATGCGTAGTTTCTATGCACGAGTAGAACACAAACTTGTTGTGGGTGTAGATGTTGTCAATTTTCTTGCCACTACTAGTCTTATCTTGCTTCGGCGGCATCGTGGGATGAAGCGGCCCGAACTGACCTTACACGTACGCTTACGTGAGACAGGTTCCACCGACTGACATGCACTAGTTGCATAAGGTGCCTAGCAGGTGTCTGTCTCTCCCACTTTAGTTGGAGCGGATTCGATGAAAATGGTCCTTATGAAGGGTAGATAGAAATTAGCATATCACGTTGTGGTTTTACGTAGGTAAGAAACGTTCTTGCTAGAAACCTATAGAAGCCACGTAGAGTAGAGGACGTCTTACTTGTTTTTGCAGCATATGCCTTGTGATGTGATATGGCCAAAAGATGTGATGAATGATATATGTGATTTATGAGATTGATCATGTTCTTGTAATAGGAATCACGACTTGCATGTCGATGAGTATGGCAACCGGCAGGAGCCATAGGAGTTGTCTTTATTTTTTGTATGACCCGCGTGTCATTAAATAACGCCATGTAAATTACTTTACTTTATTGCTAAACACGTTAGCCATAGAAGTAGAAGTAATCATTGGCGTGACAACTTCATGAAGACACGATGATGGAGATCATGATGATGGAGATCATGGTGTCATGCCGGTGACGATGATGATCATGGCGCCCCGAAGATGGAGATCATAAGGAGCAAAATGATATTGGCCATATCATGTCACTATTTGATTGCATGTGATGTTTATCACGTTTTACATCTTATTTGCTTAGAACGACGGTAGCTTAAATAAGATGATCCCTCGCAATAATTTCAAGAAAGTGTTGCCCCTAACTATGCACCGTTGCGAAGGTTCGTTGTTTCGAAGCACCACGTGATGATCGGGTGTGATAGATTCTAACGTTCGAATACAACGGGTGTAAGCCAGATTTACACACGCAATACACTTAGGTTGACTTGACGAGCCTAGCATGTACAGACATGGCCTCGGAACATGGAAGACCGAAAGATCGAGCATGAGCCGTATAGAAGATACGGTCAACATGAAGATGTTCACCGACGTTGGCTAGTCCGTCTCACGTGATGATCGGACACGGCCTAGTTGACTCGAATCATGTTTCACTTAGATGACTAGAGGGATGTCTATCTGAGTGGGAGTTCATTGAATAATTTGATTAGATGAACTTAATTATCATGAACTTAGTTTAAAATCTTTACAATATGTCTTGTAGATCAAATGGCCCACGCTAATGTTGCCCTCAACTTCAACGCGTTCCAAGAGAAAACCAAGCTGAAAGATGATGGCAGCAACTATATGGACTGGGTCCGGAACCTGAGGATCATCCTCATACCTGCCAAGAAAGATTATGTCCTAGAAGCACCGCTAGGTGAAGCACCCATCCCAGAGAACCAATACGTTATGAACGCTTGGCAGTCACGTGCTGATGATTACTCCCTCGTTCAGTGCGGCATGCTTTACAGCTTAGAACCGGGGCTCCAAAAGCGTTTTGAGCAACACGGAGCATATGAGATGTTCGAAGAGCTGAAAATGGTTTTCCAAGCTCATGCCCGGGTCAAGAGATATGAAGTCTCCGACAAGTTCTTCAGTTGTAAGATGGAGGAAAATAGTTCTGTCAGTGAGCACATACTCAAAATGTCTGGGTTGCACAACCGCTTGACTCAGCTGGGAGTTAATCTCCCGGATGACGCTTGATCATTGACAGGATCCTTGATCGCTTCCACCGAGCTACAAGAGCTTTGTGCTGAACTTCAATATGCAGGGGATGGAAAAGACCATTCCTGAGGTATATTCAATGCTGAAATCAGCGGAGGTGGAGATAAAAAGGAACATCAAGTGTTGATGGTGAATAAAACCACTAAGTTTAAGAAAGGAAAGGGTAAGAAGAACTTCAAGAAGGACGGCAAGGGAGTTGCCGCGCCCGGTAAGCCAGTTGCCGGGAGGAAGCCAAAGAATGGACCCAAGCCTGAGACTGAGTGCTTTAATTGCAAGGGAAGTGGTCACTAGAAGCGGAACTGCCCCAAATACTTAGCGGACAAGAAGGCCGGCAACACTAAAGGTATATGTGATATACATGTAATTGATGTGTACCTTACCAGTACTCGTAGTAGCTCCTGGGTATTTGATACCGGTGCGGTTGCTCATATTTGTAACTCAAAGCAGGAGCTGCAGAATAAGCGGAGACTGGCGAAGGACGAGGTGACGATGCGCGTCGGGAATGGTTCCAAGGTCGATGTGATCGCCGTCGGCACGCTGCCTCTACATTTACCTACGGGATTAGTTTTAAACCTCAATAATTGTTATTTAGTGCCAGCTTTGAGCATGAACATTGTATCAGGATCTCGTTTAATTCGAGATGGCTACTCATTTAAATCCGAGAATAAT
Organism: Aegilops longissima; assembly: GCA_021605205.1. Taxonomy (NCBI): domain Eukaryota; kingdom Viridiplantae; phylum Streptophyta; class Magnoliopsida; order Poales; family Poaceae; genus Aegilops; species Aegilops longissima. The sequence goes on from CM038676.1 coordinate 626,908,263, forward strand.
GGTTGTTCTATTTATATGAGAGATATGTTTTATGGTCATGCCCTGCTGGTGAATGGTTTATTCTTAATGAATCTCGAGCGGAATGTTACACATATTCATAGTGTGAATACCAAAAGATGTAAGGTTAATAATGATAGTCCCACATACTTGTGGCAGTGCCGCCTTGGTCACATATGTGTCAAACGCATGAAGAAGCTCCATGCAAATGGACTTTTGGAGTCTCTTGATTACGAATCATTTGACACGTGCGAACCATGCCTCATGGGTAAAATTACCAAGACTCCGTTCTCCGGAACAATGGAGCGAGCAACCAACTTATTGGAAATCATACATACTGATGTGTGCGGTCCAATGAGTGTTGAGGCTCGTGGTGGCTATCGTTATGTTCTCACTCTCACTGATGACTTGAGTAGATGTGGGTACGTCTACTTAATGAAACACAAGTCTGAGACCTTTAAAAAGTTCAAGGAATTTCAGAGTGAGGTTGAGAATCAACGTGACAGGAAAATAAAGTTCTTACGATCAGATCATGGAGGGGAATATTTGATTCACGAATTTGGCACACACTTAAGGAAATGTGGAATCGTTTCACAACTCACGCCGCCTGGAACATCTCAGCGAAATGATGTGTCCGAACGTCGTAATCGCACTCTATTAGACATGGTGCGATCTATGATGTCTCTTACCAATCTACCACTCTCATTTTGGGGCTATGCTTTAGAGACTGCCACATTCACTTTAAATAGGGCTCCGTAGAAATCCGTTGAGACGACACCGTATGAATTATGGTTTGGGAAGAAACCTAAGCTGTCGTTTCTAAAAGTTTGGGGATGCGATGCTTATGTCAAGAAACTTCAACCTGAAAAGCTCGAACCCAAGTGGGAAAATGCGTCTTCATAGGATACCCTAAGGAAACCATTGGGTATACCTTCTACCTCAGATCCGAAGGCAAGATCTTTGTTGCCAAGAACGGGTCCTTTCTGGAGAAAGAGTTTCTCTCGAAAGAAGTAAGTGGGAGGAAAGTAGAGCTTGATGAAGTACTACCTCTTGAAACGGAATGTAGCGCAGCTCAGGAAGATGTCCCTGTGGTGCCTGCACCGACTAGATAGGAGGTTAATGATGATGATCAAGGTACTTCGGATCAAGCTCCTACTGAACTTCGTAGGTCCACAAGGACACGTTCCGCACCAGAGTGGTACGGCAACCCTGTCTTGGAAATCATGTTGTTAGACAATGGTGAACCTTCGAACTATGAAGAAGCGATGGCGGGCCCAGATTCCGACAAATGGCTAGAAGCCATGAAATCCGAGATAGGATCCATGTATGAAAACGAAGTATGGACTTTGACTGACTTGCCCGATGATCGGCGAGCCATAGAAAATAAATGGATCTTTAAAAAGAAGACATACTCGGATGGTAATGTGACCATCTATAAGGCTCGACTTGTCGCTAAGGGTTATCGACAAGTTCAAGGGGTTGACGAAGCTGAAGTCCGTCCGAATCATGTTAGCAATTGCCGCATTCTATGATTATGAGATATGGCAAATGGACGTCAAAACGGCATTCCTTAACGGTTTTCTTAAGGAAGAATTGTATATGATGCAGCCGGAAGGTTTTGTCGATCCCGAGAATGCTAACAAGGTGTGCAAGCTCCAACACTCAATCTATGGGCTGGTGCACGCATCTCGGAGTTGGAACATTAGATTTGATGAGATGATCAAAGCGTCTGGGTTTACACAGACTTATGGAGAAGCCTGTGTTTACAAGAAAGTGAGTGGGAGCTCTGTAGCATTTCTCATATTATATGTGGATGACATACTGTTGATGGGAAATGATATAGAATTCCTGAAAAGCATAAAGGCCTACTTGAACAAGTGTTTTTCAATGAAGGACCTTGGAGAAGCTTCTTATATATTAGGCATCAAGATCTATAGAGATAGATCGAGACGCCTCATTGGTCTTTCACAAAGTATGTACCTTGACAAGATATTGAAGAAGTTCAATATGGATCAGTCCAAGAAGGGGTTCTTGCCTGTATTGCAAGGTGTGTGATTGACCACGGCTCAATGCCCGACCACGACAGAAGATAGAGAAAAGATGAGTGTCGTCCCCTATTCCTCGGCCATAGGGTCTATTATGTATGCCATGCTGTGTACCAAACCTGATGTAAACCTTGCAGTAAGTTTGGTAGGAAGGTACCAAAGTAATCCCGGCATGGAACACTGGACAGCGGTCAAGAATATCCTGAAGTACCTGAAAAGGACTAAGGACATGTTCTCGTGTATGGAGGTGACGAAGAGCTCGTCGTAAAGGGTTACGTCGACGCTAGCTTCGACACAGATCTGGATTACTCTAAGTCACAAACCGGATCGTGCATATTTTGAATGGTGGGGCGTAAGTAGTGCGATTGCAAGCAAAGCGTTGTGGCGGGATCTACATGTGAAGCGGAGTACATGGCAGCCTAGGAGGCAGCACAAGAAGCAATCTGGGTGAAGGAGTTCATTACCGACCTAGGAGTTATTCCCAATGCGTCGGGCCCGATGACTCTCTTCGTGACAACACCTTGGAGCTATTGCCCTTGCCAAGGAGCCAGGTTTCACGGAAGACCAGAGCATATCAAGCGTCGCTTCAACTCCATTCGTGAAAGTGTTCAAAATGGAGACATAGATATTTGTAAAGTACATATGGACCTGAATGTAGCAGATCCGTTGACTAAACCTCTCCGTAGAGCAAAACATGATCAACACCAGAACTCTATGGGTGTTCGATTCATCACAATGTAACTAGATTATTGACTCTAGTGCAAGTGGGAGACTATTGGAAATATGCCCTAGAGGCAATAATAAAATGGTTATTATTATATTTCTTTGTTCATGATAATTGTATATTGTTCATGCTATAATTGTGTTATCCAGAAATTGTAATACATGTGTGAATACATAGACCACAACACGTCCCTAGTGAGCCTCTAGTTGACTAGCTCGTTGATCAACAGATAGTCATGGCTTCCTGACTATGGACATTGGATGTCATTTATAACGAGATCACATCATTAAGAGAATGATGTGATGGACAAGACCCAATCCTAAGCATAGCACAAGATCGTTTAGTTCGTTTGCTAGAGTTTTTCCGAATGTCAAGTATCATTTCCTTAGACCATAAGACTGTGCAACTCCCGGATACCGTAGGAGTGCTTTGGTGTGTAAGCGTCACTGGCGAATCGGGTGGCTATAAAGGTGCACTACGGGTATCTCCAAAAGTGTCTGTTGGGTTGACACGAATCGATACTAGGTTTTGTCACTCTGTATGACGGAGAGGTATCCACTACTAGGAAAAGGCCTACTAATGGCGCACCTAATTTGGCCATTAACGGCGCACTAGTGGTACGCCATTAGTGCCACGCCATTAGTATATTTTACTAATGGCGCACCACAATGCGCCATTAGTATCTGGTATACTAATGGCGCACCACCGGATGCGCCATTAGTATGCCTCCGTGGGGCCATGTATACCAGTGCTTTGGCATACTAATGGCGCACAGCAACAAGATCGCCATTAGTAACCCGGCATACTAATGGCGCCTGTTTAATGATCGCCATTAGTATCCTTTGGCATACTAATGGCGCATCGTGATGTGATCGCCATTAGTATGAATATTAGGTTTTTTATTTTCTGTTTTTTGCACAGGTTACAAAATGTATAATTGGACAAAATATAGACAGCACACAACAACAACAGATTCATCGAATACAATAGAAGATCAGTCTCTGAATACAATTCATCATATTAGTCTCTGAATACAATTCATCATATTAGTCTCCAATTGAAAAGACCGAACAAAGATAGAACATTATATTACAAGTCTCGAGACCGCGAGTAGCGAGTTTGTCTTCACATTACAAGTCGATATCGATCATCTAAACTACCATCACATAGAAGAGAGCTGCGGTCAACACTATGAGCATCATCACGATGAAACTCATCTTCATCCGGTTCCTCCAACGCTCCCTCCCCTCTCCCGCTAGATAGCGGACGTATCTAGATTCGGCCTCGACCCTAGTGGTGTACCCTTTGTAACTGTTACCGCTGAATCGGTGAACCTGTCTCCGACACTCCTCCCGATCGTCGAGACTCCGGAACCTTACCCTTGTACCACGACATACGACGGCATCGCTATGCACTAGCCAAGCTAAACGTTAGTACCAATTCACGAGACAATACATAAGCAATATATAAGTATGCAGCGAGCGATCGGAAGAGAAAAGCAAGACATTAATAGCATCGATTACATCTAAGTTGAGCGACTCTCGAAACCAAAGAGACATACTACAAGTTCATTAAAGTTTAATTACAACATGAGCCAATCGATGTTTCAGAACTAGACAACTCGACTCAAGGGCGGGCGTGGATGAAGCCGCCGTCTATCGTGGGAGTCATGAAAGAGCGGACGTTGTCATCCTGCATTTGTAGCATTGTGTCGATGTCTTTGTTGGACGGTTGATTTCGAGGTAGAACTGCCCGAGGTACGAAGGACATCTTGATGGATGATTTCCGCAAACTCCATTGGATGTGAAAGAATTCTTGTCGATGTCTGCGTCTGGATTGCCGACACGCCGCGCCCAATCTTGGAGTTTACTCGGCAGCGAAGTTGATGATGGTCCCGCACGATCGCCGCATGTGATGGATGGTGTAGTAGGCACCCTTTGACCGCCAGCGGCTGCTTGACGCAGCGAACGTCGATTGTGGGAGAACACGTGCTTGCCGTGCTTACGAATAGGCCTGGTGAAGGTGCCTCCAGTTAGGCGTGGCGGGAGAACATCATCAAGAACCTTCTTGACATTTGTGTAGTCTACGTTCAATGACGGTCCGGGTCGAAATCGTGGCCATGGAATATTTGGGGCTTAGGAGGATGGCGTGCAATGTGTCACTGCAGAAAACACGGAATGTTAAAAGAAAAACACTCGAAATCTAAGAATTCATATGTTACGGGCGGTTGAGGGAGGACTTACTCGGAAAGTAAGGCACGAGGAAGTTATCCTTATCTTGGTTTGCCGAATGGCGCCTTGAGGTAAGAACTCGCGACTTGCGGTCCCAGCGCTGCCCAAGATCTTGGCACGCATGTAGAAGGGGTCGACTATCACGATGTCCGGGTTCTTGTCGCGAATGATCCGCACTCCATACTCAGCGAAAATAGCCGAACGAAGGTGTAGTGGAGCGGATGAAGGTTCAACATAGCGTGGATGTCATCAAACCGCAGGACGATCGTACGCCCGATGGAGTTATCCACAAAGCCCTTGCCCTCTGGCACCTTGGCCACGAAAACTGGGTATACCACATCCTTCTCTCTGAGACGCCGCTTCTCCAAAGAAAGAACACTGTCATGCAGACTCCGCATAGCACCGGTTGCAGCATTGAGCATATTTGTCGGTAGCATCGCCCTACCCGCCACATGCACCCTCCTCGAGATATCCTCAGGTGAAGGTGGCCCGTCCTGAGCACGGATCGTACTCGGTGCCGGCTGGCCCGCACCCTTGTTAGTCTTTCTTTTGCGTGCCTTCTTCTTCTCCTGTAATGGGACCGAGTTCTGCTCACAGACCGCCTTCTTGAGTGTGTTGGGGCTGATAATATTTCACACCTCGCCTATCTGAGGCTCGGTGAAGTCGGCAGCTGGAGGCGTCTCCTGAGAGCTGAACGGCAGACGACGCCTGTTGCAACTTGGCTTCTCCGCGGTACCAGCTGAAGGAAATATGCCCTAGAGGCAATAATAAAGTTATTATATATTTCCTTATATCATGATAAATGTTTATTATTCATGCTAGAATTGTATTAACCGGAAACATAATACATGTGTGAATACATAGACAAACAGAGTGTCACTAGTATGCCTCTACTTTACTAGCTCGTTAATCGAAGATGGTTATGTTTCCTAACCATAGACATGAGTTGTCATTTGATTAACGGGATCACATCATTAGGAGAATGATGTGATTGACTTGACCCATTCCGTTAGCTTAGCACTTGATCGTTTAGTATGTTGCTTATGCTTTCTTCATGACTTATACAAAGTTCCTGCAACTATGAGATTATGCAACTCCGTTTACGGAGGAACACTTTGTGTCCTACCAAACGTCACAACGAATCGGGTGATTATAAAGGTACTCTCTGGTGTCTCCAAAAGTATATGTTGAGTTGGCATAATTGAGATTAGGTTTTGTCACTCCGATTGTCGGAGAGGTATCTCTGGGCCTTCTCGGTAATACTCATCACCTAAGCCTTGCAAGCATTGTAACTAATGAGTTAGTTATGAAATGATGTATTACTGAGCGAGTAAAGAGACTTGCCGAGAACTAGATTGAACTAGGTATTGGATACCGACGATCGAATCTCGGGCAAGTAACATACCGATGACAAAGGGAACAACGTATGTTGTTATGCGGTTTGACCGATAAGGATCTTCGTAGAATATGTAGGAACCAATATGAACATCCAGGTTCCGCTATTGGTTATTGACCGAGAATAGTTCTAGGTCATGTCTACATAGTTCTCGAACCCGTAGGGTCCGCACGCTTAACGTTACGATGATAGTTTATTATGAGTTTATAAGTTTTGATGTATGGAAGTTTGTTCGGAGTCCCGGATGTGATCACGGACATGACGAGGAGTCTCGAAATGGTCGAGACATAAAGATCGATATATTGGAAGCCTATGTTTGGACTTGAAAGGTTCCGGATGAAATCGGATTTTACCGAACACCGGGTTACGGAACCCTCCCGGGGGGTCAATGGGCCTTGATGGGCCATAAGGGAGAAGAGGAGGGCCGGCCAGGGCAGGCCATGCGCCCCTCCCCCCTAGTCTGAATAGGACAAGGAGAGGGGGGGCGGCGCCCCCCTTCCTCTCCCCCCTTCCCCAAGTCCTAATCCAACTAGGAAAGGGGGAGTCCTACTCCCGGTGGGAGTAGGACTCCTCCGGCGCACCTCCCCTAGGGCCGGCCGCACCCCCCATCTACGGATCATTCCTTAGCCGTGTGCGGTGCCCCCCTCCACCATATTCCACTTCGGTCATATCGTCGCGGAGCTTAGGCGAAGCCCTGCGCCGGTAAAGTCATATCGTCGCGGAGCTTAGGCAAAGCCCTGCGTCGGTGGAGCATCATCATCGCCCCCACGCCGTCGTCTTGTGGAACTCATCCCCGACGCTTTGCTGGATCGGAGCCGGGGATCGTCATCGAGCTGAACGTGTGCTGAACTCGGAGGTGCCGTGCGTTCGGTACTTGGATCGGTCGGATCGTGAAGGCGCACGACTACATCAACAGCGTTGTTATAACGCTTCGCCACGGTCTCGAGGGTGCGTGGACATACACTCTCCCTCTCGTTGCTATGCCATCACCATGATCTTGCGTGTGCGTAGGAATTTTTTGAAATTACTCGTTCCCCAACGATGGCATCCGAGCCTGGTTTTATGCGTTGATGTCATATGCACGAGTAGAACACAAGTGAGTTGTGGGCGATATAAGTCATACTGCTTACCAGCATGTCATACTTTGGTTGGCGGTATTGTGAGATGAAGCGGCCGGACCGACATTACGCCAGACGCTTACGCGAGACTGGTTTCACCGATTCGAGCACTCGTTGCTTAAAGGTGACCGCGGTGTCTGTTTCTCTCACTTTAGTTGAACCGAGTGTGGCTACGCCCGGTCCTTGCGAAGGTTAAAACAGCACCAACTTGACAAACTATCGTTGTGGTTTTGATGCGTAGGTAAGAACGGTTCTTGCTCAGCCCGTAGCAGCCACGTAAAACTTGCAACAACAAAGTAGAGGACGTCTAACTTGTTTTTGCAGGGCATGTTGTGATGTGATATGGTCAAGACGTGATGCTATATTTTATTGTATGAGATGATCATGTTTTGTAACGAAGTTATCGGCAATGGCAGGAGCCATATGGTTGTCGCTTTATTGTATGAAATGCAAAAGCCATGTAATTGCTTTACTTTATCACTAAGCAGATAGCGATAGTCGAGAAGCAATAGTTGGCGAGACGACAACGATGCTACGATGGAGATCAAGGTGTCGCGCCGGTGACAATGGTGGTCATGACGGTGCTTGGAGATGGAGATCACAAGCACAAGATGATGATGGCCATATCATATCACTTATATTGATTGCATGTGATGTTTATCCTTTATGCATCTTATCTTGCTTTGATTGACGGTAGCATTATAAGATGATCTCTCACTAAAATTATCAAGAAGTGTTCTCCCGAGTATGCACCGTTGCTAAAAGTTCAGTAGTGCCCGGACACCACGTGATGATCGGTGTGATAAGCTCTACGTCCATCTACAACGGTGCAAGCCAGTTTTGCACACGCAGAATACTCAAGTTAAACTTGACGAGCCTAGCATATGCAGATATGGCCTCGGAACACGGAGACCGAAGGTCGGCGTGAATCATATAGTAGATATGATCAACATAGTGATGTTCACCATTGAAAACTACTCCATCTCACGTGATGATCGGTTATGGTTTAGTTGATTTGGATCACGTAATCACTTAGATGACTAGAGAGATGTCATCTAAGTGGGAGTTTTTAATATGATTAATTGAACTTAAATTTATCATGAACTTAGTACCGATAGTATTTTGCTTGTCTATGTTTATTGTAGATAGATGGCTCGTTTGTTGTTCCGTTGAATTTTAATGCGTTCCTTGAGAAAGCAAAGTTGAAAGATGATGGTAGCAATTACACGGACTGGGTCCGAATTTGAGGATTATCCTCATTGCTGCACGTAAGAATTATGTCCTGGAAGCACCGCTGGGTGCCGAACCTCTCAGAGAGCAACGCCGAAGTTGTGAACGTCTGGCGAGCAAAGCTGATGACTACTCTATAGTTCAAGTGTGCCATGCTTTACGGCTTAGAACGGGTCTTCAACGACGTTTTGAACGTCATGGAGCATATGAGATGTTCCAAGAGTTGAAGTTAATATTTCAAGCAAATGCCCGGATTGAGAGATATGAAGTCTCCAATAAGTTCTATAGCTGCAAGATGGAGGAGAATAGTTCATCGGTGAGCACATACTCAAAATGTCCGGGTATAATAATCACTTGATTCAGCTGGGAGTTAATCTTCCGGATGATAGTGTCATTGATGAATTGTCCAATCACGCCACCAAGCTACAAGAGCTTCGTGATGAACTATAATATGCAAGGGATGACTAAGACAATTCTGAGCTCTTCGCAATGCTAAAAGCATGGAGGTAGAAATCAAAAAGAGCATCAAGTGTTGATGGTCAACAAGACCACTAGTTTCAAGAAAAGGGTAAAGGGAAGAAGAAGGGAAACTTCAAAAAGAACAGCAAGAAAGTTGCTGCTCAAGAAAAGAAACCCAAGTCTGGACCTAAGCCTGAAACCGAGTGTTTTACTTGCAAGAAGATGGACCTTTGAAGCGGAACTACCCCAAGTATTTGGCGGATAAGAAGGATGGCAAGGTGAACAAAGGTATATGTGATATACATGTTATTGATGTGTACCTTACTAGAGCTCGTAGTAGCACTGGTATTTGATACTGGTTCATTGCTAATATTTGCAACTCGAAACAGGGACTACGGAATAAGCGAGCACTGGCAAAGGACGAGGTGACGATGCGCGTGGGAAACGGTTCCAAAGTCAATGTGATCGCGGTCGGCACGCTACCTCTACATCTACCTTCGGGATTAGTTTTAGACCTAAATAATTGTTATTTGGTGCCAGCGTTGAGCATGAACATTATATCTGGATCTTGTTTAATGCGAGACGGTTATTCATTTAAATCAGAGAATAATGGTTGTTCTATTTATATGAGTAATATCTTTTATGGTCATGCACCCTTGAAGAATGGTCTATTCTTGTTGAATCTCGACAGTAGTGATACACATATTCATAATGTCGAAGCCAAAAGATGCAGAGTTAATAATGATAGTGCAACTTATTTGTGGCACTGCCGTTTAGGTCATATCGTGTAAACGCATGAAGAAACTCCATACAGATGGACTTTTGGAATCACTTGATTATGAATCACTTGGTACTTGCGAACCGTGCCTCATGGGCAAGATGACTAAAACACCGTTCTCCGTTGTATGGAGAGAGCAACAGATTTGTTGGAAATCATACATACAGATGTATGTGGTCCGATGAATGTTGAAGCTCGTGGCGGATATCGTTATTTTCTCACCTTCACAGATGATTTAAGCAGATACGGGTATATCTACTTAATGAAGCATAAATCTGAAACATTTGAAAAGTTCAAAGAATTTCAGAGTGAAGTTGAAAATCATCGTAACAAGAAAATAAAGTTTCTACGATCTGATCGTGGAGGAGAATATTTGAGTTACGAGTTTGGTCTACATTTGAAGCAATGCGGAATAGTTTCGCAACTCACGCCACGGGAACACCACAGCGTAATGGTGTGTCCGAATGTCGAATCGTACTTTACTAGATATGGTGCGATCTATGATGTCTATTTCGATTTACCGCTATCATTTTGGGGTTATGCTTTAGAGACGGCCGCATTCACGTTAAATAGGACACCGTCAAAATCCGTTGAGACGACACCTTATGAACTATGGTTTGGCAAGAAACCAAAGTTGTCGCTTCGAAAGTTTGGGGTTGCGATGCTTATGTGAAAAAGCTTCAACCTGATAAGCTTGAACCCAAATCGAAAAATGTGTCTTCATAGGATACCCAAAGGAGACAATTGGGTATACCTTCTATCACAGATCCGAAGGCAAGACATTCGTTGCTAAGAATGGATCCTTTCTAGAGAAGGAGTTTCTCTCGAAAGAAGTGAGTGGGAGGAAAGTAGAACTTGATGAGGTAACAGTACCAGCTCCCTTATTGGAAAGTAGTTCATCACAGAAATTGGTTTCTATGACACCTACACCAGTTAGCGAGGAAGATAATGATAATGATCATGAAACTTCAGATCAAGTTGTCCTTGAATCAGAGATCAACCAGAATAAAATCCGCACTGAGTGGTACGGTAATCCTATTCGGAAGTCATGCTACTAGATCATGGTGAACCTACGAACTATGAAGAAGCGATGGTGAGCCCAGATTCGCAAAATGGCTTGAAGCCATGAAATCTGAGATGGGATCCATGTATGAGAACAAAGTATGGACTTTGGTTGACTTGCCCGATGATCGGCAAGCCATTGAGAATAAATGGATCTTTAAAAAGAAGACCGACGCTGATGGTAATGTAATCGTCTATAAAGCTCGACTTGTTGCGAAAGGTTTTGACAAGTTCAAGGGGTTGACTACGATGAGACTTTCTCACCCGTAGCGATGCTTAAGTCTGTCCGAATCATGTTAGCAATTGCTGCATTTTATGATTATGAAATTTGGCAAATGGATGTAAAAATTGCATTCTTGAATGGATTTCTAGAAGAAGAGTTGTATATGATGCAACCAGAAGGTTTTGTTGATCCAAAAGGTGCTAACAAAGTGTGCAAGCTCCAGCGATCAATTTATGGTCTGGTGCAAGCCTCTCGGAGTTGGAATAAACGCTTTGATAGTGTGATCAAAGCATATGGTTTATCTGAGACTTTTGGAGAAGCCTGTATTTACAAGAAAGTGAGTGGGAGCTCAGTAGCATTTCGATATTATATGTGGACGACATATTATTAATCGGAAATGATATAGAATTTCTGGATAGCATAAAAGGATACTTGAATAAAAGTTTTCAATGAAAGACCTCGGTGAAGCTGCTTACATATTGGGCATCAAGATCTATAGAGATAGATCAAGACATTTAATTGGACTTTCACAAAGCACATACCTTGATAAAGTTTTGAAAAACTTCAAAATGGATCGAGCAAAGAAAGGATTTTTACCGTGTTACAAGGTGTGAAATTGAGTCGACTCAATGCCCGACCACAACACAAGATAGAGAGAAAATGAAAGATGTTCCTATGCTTCAGCCATAGGCTCTATCATGTATGCAATGCTGTGTACCAGACTGACGTATGCTTAGCAATAAGCTTGGCAGGAAGGTACCAAAGTAATCCAGAGTGGATCATGGACAGCGGTCAAGAACATCCTGAAATACCTAAAAGGACTAAGGATATGTTTCTCGATATGGAGGTGACAAAGAGCTAGTCGTAAATGGTTACGCCGATGCAAGCTTTGACACCGATCCGGACGATTCTAAATCGCAAACCGGATACGTGTTTTTATTAAACGGTGGAGCTGTCGGTTGGTGCAGTTCTAAACAAAGCGCCGTGGCGGGATCTACATGTGAAGCGGAGTACATAGCTGCTTAGGAAGCAGCAAATGAAGGAGTCGGATGAAAGAGTTCATTTCCGATCTAGGTGTCATACCTAGTGCATCGGGACCAATGAAGATCTTCGTGACAATATGGTGCAATTGCCTTGGCAAAGGAATCCAGATTTCACAAGAGGACCAAGCATATCAAGAGACGCTTCAATTCCATTCGGGACCAAGTCCAAGTGGGAGACATAGAGATTTGCAAGATACATACGGATCTGAATGTTGCAGACCGTTGACTAAGCCTTTTCCACGAGCAAAACATGATCAGCACCAAGACTCCATGGGTGTTAGAATCATTCTTGTGTAATCTAGATTATTGACTCTAGTGCAAGTGGGAGCTGAAGGAAATATGCCCTAGAGGCAATAATAAAGTTATTATTTATTTCCTTATATCATGATAAATGTTTATTATTCATGCTAGAATTGTATTAACCGGAAACATAATACATGTGTGAATACATAGAGAAACAGAGTGTCACTAGTATGCCTCTACTTTACTAGCTCGTTAATCAAGATGGTTATGTTTCCTAACCATAGACATGAGTTGTCATTTGATTAACGGGATCACATCATTAGGAGAATGATGTGATTGACTTGACCCATTCCGTTAGCTTAGCACTTGATCGCTTAGTATGTTGCTTATGCTTTCTTCATGACTTATACAAAGTTCCTGCAACTATGAGATTATGCAACTCCGTTTACGGAGGAACACTTTGTGTGCTACCAAACGTCACAACGAATCGGGTGATTATAAAGGTACTCTCTGGTGTCTCCAAAAGTATATGTTGAGTTGGCATAATTCGAGATTAGGTTTTGTCACTCCGATTATCGGAGAGGTATCTCTGGCCTTCTCGGTAATACTCATCACCTAAGCCTTGCAAGCATTGTAACTAATGAGTTAGTTATGAAATGATGTATTACAGAGCGAGTAAAGAGACTTGCGGTAACGAGATTGAACTAGGTATTGGATACCGACGATCGAATCTCGGGCAAGTAACATACCGATGACAAAGGAACAACGATGTTGTTATGCGGTTTGACCGATAAGGATCTTCAGAGAATATGTAGGAACCAATATGAACATCCAGGTTCCGCTATTGGTTATTGACCGAGAATAGTTCTAGGTCATGTCTACATAGTTCTCGAACCCGTAGGGTCCGCACGCTTAACGCTACGATGACAGTTTATTATGAGTTTATAAGTTTTGATGTACCTAAGTTTGTTCGAGTCCCGGATGTGATCACGGACATGACGAGGAGTCTCAAATGGTCGAGACATAAAGATCGATATATTGGAAGCCTATGTTTGACTTGGAAGGTTCCGGATGAAATCGGATTTTACCGAACACCGGGGTTACGGAACCCTCCCGGGGGTCAATGGGCCTTGATGGGCCATAAGGGAGAAGAGGAGGGCCGCCAGGCAGGCCATGCGCCCTCCCCTAGTCCGAATAGGACAGGAGAGGCGGCGCGCCTTCCTCTCCCCCTTCCCCAAGTCCTAATCCAACTAGGAAAGGGGGGAGTCCTACTCGGTGGGAGTAGGACTCCTCCGCGCACCTCCCTAGGGCCGGCCGCACCCCATCTACGGATCATTCCTTAGCCGTGTGCGGTGCCCCCCTCCACCATATTCCACTTGGTCATATCGTCATGAGCTTAGGCGAAGCCCTGCGCCGTAAAGTCATATCGTCATGAGCTTAGGCAAAGCCTGCGTCGGTGGAGCATCATCATCGCCCCACGCCGTCGTCTCGACGGAACTCATCCCCGACGCTTTGCTGGATCGGAGCCCGGGATCGCCATCGAGCTGAACGTGTGCTGAACTCGGAGGTGCCGTGCGTTCGGTACTTGGATCGGTCGGATCGTGAAGACGCACGACTACATCAACCGCGTTGTTATAACGCTTCGCCACGGTCACGAGGGTACGTGGACATACACTCTCCCCTCTCGTTGCTATGCTATCACCATGATCTTGCGTGTGCGTAGGAATTTTTTTTAAATTACTACGTTCCCCAACACCAGCTAGATCGCGCACGTCTTTTGTTGGGTTGGGTTCTTGAGAAGGAGGCCCCATGAAGTCGCCACCGTACCCATGATCGGCAAAGTACTGATCGACGTTGGCAAATGTATCGTCGTCGCCGTCGTTCGATCCCGTGCCATATGCATGTTTGGATCCGATGGCATAGGGATGTCCGCACCGTGCGGCGGTCTTGCCATGGGGCCGACTTGGCGACGGCACACGGCTGGCGGTGTTGTCTTTGGGGTGGTGTCCCCGCCCCAAACGAATCTGGCTCTTCGCCAAAGCAGGGCCAGCTCAGCAGCACCGAGGGTCATCACGTCATCATCGCCGCCCCGACGGGTTGAATCGGAGGTAACAACTCGTCGCAGCCTGGCAGCACCGAACCAGTTCAACCCTAAACAAGTTGGGTGGCATCCGGTGCCGTGGAACAAGGGTTGCCGGTTGAACGATTTTGCCCTTGGCGACATCGACCAACTCGTTGTTCACGGTGCAGGAGAGTGCACGGAATGTTGGCGACGCCGTGCGAAAACATGTAGGGCGTCGGGATGCCCAGTCAAAGGCAAGGAGATGAAGTCCTCGACGAGAGAGGCTTAATTAGTTACCGTGATGATGGCGCCGAGCTCGGCTAATGTCGAGGCACCGCCAACGGCGGGCGGCAGATTGACGGAGGGGCCGCTTGCTGCAGAGGTGCCGGCGGCGACACCGGTGCATTAAGCTCCGTGCGGCGCCGGAGACACCAATGCCGCCTCCGCCAGAGACACCAATGGTTCCCGCCATCGCATTCTGCGAGTTGCTGGCCGTGAAGCTAGGAATCGGGCGGCCTCGCTGGCGCCCGCAATCCACGACTCAACCCCCGGATCAAGGTAGGCACAATGGCGGTGATCGTCGCTCCGAGTTGTTGTTGCACTTGCTCTTGGACAATCTCCGGAATCTGCGCCACCTGTGCCTTGAGTTCTTGAACCTCGCGCACCTGGCTTTCCGAGCTGGTCTTTTTCTCCTTCCGCACACCAGCGGTATAGTATGACCCCCATTTTGTGGAAAAGCCTTTGACGGCCACACGACCAGCTGACGTCGGCTTACTCAGCTTATCCTTGTTCTTCATTACATTCAACGCCCTATTGAGAGTGGTGTCCCAAGGGTTGTCTTAGTCGACCCAGCGCCATCGCTTTCGATCGCTGCGGAAGGAATGTGAACCATTTAGAAATTTGGCTTCATTAATTAGAATGCAACCATATGGAGCTAATTACCCGGGGTGGTATTCCTTACGTAACAACCTCAAGCACCCTGGTCTTCGGATCCGTGGTAAGCTCCTTTGTTTTCGGTCCTTCTTGTACCGGCCCCGACAAAGTTCCTGGTCCGCTTGTCACCGTATTTATCAAGAGGGCGGTAGGCCTTGCTCGCACGCTCCGCGCCCTCCTTGTCCCATATAGGCTCCGCCACTCAGAACCGCGGGACTGAGTGTGTGTTCCCCTAAGTTCATCTCCGCATTTCTTTCCCCATCGACTTGATTTGGAGTTTGCGGTGCTCGAGCAATTGATCTTGAAGTCGTTGTAGTCATCTTCGGTGATCGAAGGATTTTTCTCCTTGATCTTCTCATAACTCTCACCTTTCTCGATCATTCTCTTCACATTGCTTTTCCAAGTAGACAGGGCCTTGCTCATCTTCGTGAGGGCAGCATTGTTCACTTTATTCCCTTTGAGGCTTGTGTTTTCAAAAGCAGCGGGAACTTGTATCGCTCGTGCAGCCGTGAAGAGGAGGTTGCGCAAATTCCTCGGTCCAGATGCCTCGGGTTCTCGGTGTTGATCGAGACGGTGCTCGGAGAATGCACCCGAGCTGAAGCGAGTACCCTTGACTATTCGTTCGGGCGCCGTTGGATTCCCGTCGAGTCCACTTGAGAACTTCCTCCTTGAGGGTGCGGAGCACGGTCGGGCGCCAGTACTTCCGCTGCCTCTTCCATTGGCTGCCATCGTAAATGCGCCGCCATCATCGATGGTGGCATCCTCGGTGGCACCATCTGGTGGCATCGATGGGGTCATCCTCGGCGGTACCATCGGTGGTCTCAGGATCGGTGGGGAAGGCGGCGTCCTCATACAAGTGAGGTTGTTCCTCCATCTCTGGGACAGCTCCTGTAATGCCTTGCCGCCCAACCCCGGCCTCATCGTTGTAGGGCCATGTTTCTCTCTAAATAGAAACAAAGTTTGGTCAAAAAGTTGGTTATTGTCAAGGAACAAGATCATGGTCTCATCATTTAGGGTTTGTCGACACCGAGGCATCCGAAAATCTAAGCTTTTATCATTGAGGGTTTTTCGACGCCGAGGCACCCTAAAAGCCTAAGCTTTCATCATTTCGGTTTTTATCGACACTGAGGCACCCTAAAAGCCATGCATTAGTCATAAGTACGCCGGGGCACTTGATCCTACTTAATTAACTACTAAGATACCCCGGCCCATGCATTAGTCACAAGTACCCCATATGTCCTATTTTTAGCAAAGTCATGCTAAAATTCACGGAAAATTTCAGCATGACCTTTGCTGAAAATAGGACATATGGAGTACCCGAATTTGCCGGAACGGAAGTTAATCGACATTCCGGCAAACTCAAGGGCCTCTCGGGGTACCTGCAATATCATTATCCCAGGTGGACATGGATGCAATGTCACATGTCACATGGATCCCACACCCACAGGAGCTGGTGAAGCTTCATGTGTATTTCACGAAAACCAGCCTGACTAAAGAGCTTTATGTAGAAAACAAATCACTCCACCAGCTCACACAGGATCCATCAGAGACATTCACCCAAGATTTGACGGCTGTCGTTGATTTTTTTTTCTATGTTTGCACACAAAGTGGTGCTTCTATTGTAGTCTCCCCAAAACACTGAACCCTACATCAGGAAACAGCCTAGTAATCTATTGGCAAAGCAGTAATCATACAAGAAGGCAGGAAGGGAGCAGTAATCTATTGGCAAAGCAGTAATCATATTTTAATCATATTCATATATTTTAATCAATTCCAGCGGGAGGAATCTCATAAAATTATATTAAAGAGTTGTAAAAGACCCGGAGACTACATTGAGACTCATTTTGTATATCATAGTTTGAAATGGCCGGGAGGAAATCTGGTGACAAATGTTGAAGAAAATGGAGAAAGAATAGTTTGCTTTGTGCTCACCACGCAGGGAGGAGGTGACGAGGTCCGGTGGTGGTGGTGCTCCGCGACACCTACATTGTACCCATGGGCATTCAGCAATTTTGCATAAGAGAGCATGTCTTAGGCTCAACCACTTGTTCAGGTTTATGAAAAATTTAACCAATTTAACCAATTTTCTAAAATAAACAGGCAGCAACAACCAGCCATCATGCCTAACTGCCTACCCAATTCCCATTTCAATTTGCACTTGACCAAACCATGTCCATTGTGCCTAACATCCTTACCAAAAGGAGTTGTATTATTCAACTGCAGCCCCTCAAAATGTGGAGTAGCCAATTCAGTCAAATGAGCTCCATCAGCAACACGTACTCTGCCATGAGGACGAAAAGAAAATATTAACTCTCTTGTGATGATAATGTCTGTACAGCAAAGGTTATTAGAAAACTTCCTATAACATTTATGATATTATCAACTAAATCGTACTGATTCATATAGGATGATCATGAATCTGCTCCTAGCAATGCAGCAGATTGCATTGATGAAGGGTACGAAAGGTTGGCATGCAATTTCTATCTGAAGAGGAAGCTTACTCCTTTTATAACAAGTGTAGCGACCTGACCCAAAATCGGTCAAATCTCTGTGTCTGTACCATCCCAAGATCATGCTGGTACTCACAGTACATCGATAAAGTAATCAAAGTTCAATCACACCTGAATATCATTAATCGATTCTCATATAGAGTCTTTATTACAAGGGAATAAATTCGCTCAAGGCCAACTCATGAGAAATAAACTAAAATGCTGCGGAAGCGTCGAAGATAAGCGAGTCCATCCGACTCAAAGGGCAATCGCCAAGCGCGGAGCGTAGCCTCACCCCGATCGAATATATCTCTGCAACATAATACGTTGCAGCCATGTAGGTCAGCTTTTGGAATAAGCTGGCAAGTCATGAAAAATAACAATAATAAAGTTGCTAACACTATATGCATTTTGGCTGTGGAGCTCTAAATTTCATCATTTTGCGTAAAGCCAATTTTATCCTACTACAGTGGACTTATTTGCAAATTACTACAAATTGTTGGTAGTTATTGAGATGGTTCCGCCAACCAATATCTCGTTCCCAAATTATTATTAAGTCATAAACCCATCAAATTAATTCATTAGTTTTAGTGGTGAGATATCCGAATACTTCCAAGGTCCAGATGCTCAAATGTCCGTAATCGGGGACACGGCTAATCGATTAGGTTATAACACTCTGCAGAGGTTTGCGACTTTCCCGCAAGAATCATTCCTCCTTTAAAGTCTTCGCACTTCATGGTGTTTGAAGACGGACGAATGAAACAGGGTCTTCCAAAGAGTTCTTCCGCCACCGCCGGTACCCATCCAACCCTACCGCTCGTCTACTTCTCGTAGTACCGCCCAGCCAGCTTCACTACAAGGGTCAACCCAGCCAGAGCCCATAATGGCTTGCGGCTGCACTGTAAGCTTCGGTCATGGGGCATCCATCCTTCTCTTCGTGGCTGGGTGAAGCTTTCCGCAGGATGTCATGGCGCTTCTCCATGCATCCCGCCACCACTGGTGCTCCAGGTGCCCGTCAACAAATCCTCCACCCAAGAGTGATTTTCCAAGTCCATCTTGATCATTGTAGTCCATGGGTTGTCATCATCATTGACTCTCACATCTTTCTTATGAACTTCACTCATCCCCAAATCCCGTCTACGAGCATAGCAAAATAACTACTACGTCCCGGGGGTCATGGTAACAAGGGGATTGGTTCATCCTACCACATGATACTACTCAAGTTTAATGACTTCAAGATTTCACTACTGCATGCAATGGTGGGGTGGTGACAACTACTAATGCACAAAATCATAGGCATAGAAATAACATGATCAAAACATGCCTTGCTGATGATCCTCGTAAGCTAAAGAGTCGTAGTAGCAAGCTTCGCACTCCGGAAACTCTACCGAGACAAACAATAACACAATAAGCACAAAGCAAGAGGAATCACACAAGATAACAAAAGTAACATAGCACAACAAAACAATCAAAACCAAATCAAAAAGAAAAACTCAAAGAAATCCAATTCAAAGTTTTTTCCTATTCCAAACAATAACAAAAAGTAGTTTTTATATAACAAAATTTCCCTAATATAACCTAATCATGGTTTTAGGTTAACTTAACAGAAAAGGATTAACTAAGCAACTAGGAGCAAAAAGAATTAATTAAAAAGCTATTATAAAACTCATTTTAGGCCTAATCCAATTTCTATTAAGAAAATTAATTTAAAACTTTTATTAATTATAAATAAAAGTTCATCTAATGGAATGACAGAAACTAACCTAGAATAACTAATCACAAGTTAAAATAAATTAATTTACTAATTAATTAATTAGGAAAACAGAACTAATCAATTAATTAGGATTAATAGGATTCTGCCTGAATTAATTATTTATTAACCCTAAAATACCAAAGTTAATTTCTAGGGTTTGGCAATATCAAAATAAAGTGATGGCAAAAAGAATCATGCAAAAATAATTTTTCTAACTAAAACTATAGCAGATTTGCTATTCTGACTAAAACAATATTAAAGCATTTTAATTATTTTTAACATAGCTAAATATATGTTTTTCAGAAACTACATAAAATTTGCAATCCAACAAAAAAGAATCACTCAAAATATTAAACAGAATAAAAGATATACATTTTGAAAATTGAAATTATTCGCTAAAACAGAAAATCAAATAAAAAGAAAAGCCCAATGGGCCTATATCATGCACTAGGCGTAGTTTAGTCTAAACGGGCCTAGGGTTTAACTAATGAACCGCCTAATAAATAAAACCTAAACTAAAATAAAAACCGTTCGGGCGGCGGTTTTCTAATAAAACATACCCCTTCGGGGGTTCTAATCGTGGCCACACGATTGGGATCGGACGGGGGAGGGGTTTTCCGGGGACTCACCGGACTCCGGTGACGGCGGCGGCGGCGGCGAGAGTGCTCCGGGGCGTTGGGACGTCGGCGAGCTTCGGAGAGACGTCGGGGAGACGCGCACGAGCACGGGGGAGGGTTCGGTGGTGTCGGGGAAGGTCGGGGTGCACCAGGGTGGCGTCGGCGGCGGTTTTGGCGGCGGTGGTGAGCTTGGTGCTCCGGTGAGCTCGGGAGGGAGAAGGAGAGGGGGTTCGGCGAGGCTAGGGGGGGGAATGGGGTGCGGAGGGGTCGGCTTATATAGCCCTGGGGTCGGGCGAGGGGCGGAAAGGCATCGGGGGCGATCGGGGATCCCGGATCCTTCGGGATCCGGTGGATCTCCGGCGAGGTGCGTGGCTTGGGCGAGGGGGGAAGAAGACGGGGTGGGGCCCGCGGGTCAGTGAGAGGGAGAGAGGGAGGGTTCGGTCGGTCGACCGAAACCTAGGGGAATCGGGCGAGGGGCGCGGGGTGAGGCGCTGGGCCGGCTCGGCTCGGCTGGCCTGGCCAGTTGGGCCGGTGCTGGCTGGGCCTGATGCGGGGAGGGGGTGAGGCGGCGCTGGCTGGGCCTGGGTGGCTGGTGGCGCCCCAGGTCTTTTTTTCTTTTATTTTTTAATAAAACAAAACAAAAATAAAACCTAAACTATAAATATTTTATATAGGGTATATATATACCAAAATGATCAGGGGAATATTCCCTTTCATTTGAACATTTTTCCAAAGGCAAAATCCAAACTTTATGAAAATCCATTTTTTCTCAAATTCAAATAAAATTTCAGATTTGAATCCAATTCTTTTGGCATTGTTTCCTCTGATATTTTTGGAGTGTCATGTTTGCTCCTCTCATACTTTTGATCAAGTATTTATCAGGCTTAGTTTTTGAATTGTTTCCCACATGCCAAAGTTTGGAAATTCAAATTCAAATAACTCAAACTTCAAATGGCATTCAAATTCAAACAGGATGCATAGGATGCTTAGCTATAATTGTAAAACATTCCAAATAGGAAAATTTGGGATGTTACAAACCTACCACCTTAAGATGAATCTAGCCCTCGAGATTCGGGTTGGCTAGCAAATAGGTGCGGATGGTCTCGACGAAGATCTTCTTAGCGCTCCTGTGTGGCTTCTTCCTCGGTGTGGTGACTCCACAAAGACCTTGCAAAATTTGATAACCTTGCTGCGGGTGACTCGCTTGCAGTCTCAAGAATACGGACGGGTTTCTCCTTGTAAGTCAAGTCACCGCAAGCTGTATGGCCTCTAGGGGCACTTGTGTGTCTCAACGGAACATCGGCCATGTCGGCATGGCACTTCTTCAATCGAGAAACGTGAAAAACATCATGAACTCCGCATAATCCTTCCGCAATTCCAACTTGTATGCAACTTCTCCACGACGCTCGAGGATTTTGTAGGGGCCAATGAATCGGGTGCTAACTTTCCTTGACTCCAAACCTCTTGATTCCACGAAGTGAGACACACGAAGATATGCTCGGTCTCCCACTTCGTAAGTCACCTCCTTGCGCCATCTGTCGGCATAACTCTTCTCGTCAGGATGTGCTATCTTGAGCCGGTCTCAATTAGCTTGACTTTCTCTTCGAATCCTTGATAAGATCGGAACCGAAAAGTGATCGATCTCCAACACTATCCCACAGCAATGGTGTTCTGCACCTCCTTCCGTATAGAGCTTCGAAAGGGGCCATCTTCAAACTGGATTGATAACTGTTGTTGTACGAGAACTCTACGTACGGCAAATTGTCATCCCAGCTAGACCCATAGTCTAGCACACAAGCTCTCAACATGTCCTCCAGAATCTGATTGACCCTCTCGGTCTGTCCATCTGTCTGCGGATGAAAAGATGTACTGAATTCCAGCCTCGTACCCAAAGTTTCATGCAATTGCTTCCAAAACTTTGAGGTAAACTGCGTTCCTCTATCTGACACGATTTTCCTCGGAACTCCATGCAGACATACGATCCTGGTCATGTATATCTTGGCCAACTTGGCACTGGTATAGGTAGTCTTCACGGGAATGAAGTGTGCTACCTTAGTCAAACGATCAACTACTACCCAGATAGAATCATAACCTGAACGGGTCCTGGGTAATCCTGTGATGAAATCCATACCAAGTTTCTCCCATTTCCAATCGGGAATCGGCAAAGGTTGAAGTAACTCTGCTGGCTTCTGATGTTCTGCCTTTACACGTTGGCAAACATCGCATACGGCTACGTACTCGGCAATGTCCTTCTTCATACCGGTCCACCAGAAACTTTGCTTCAAATCCAGGTACATCTTGGTGTTGCCGGGGTGAATCGAGTACGGTGAATCATGAGCCTCCTGAAGAATTAGCTTCCTGAGCTCGGGATCATTGGGCACATAAATTGGCCTCCGGGCAGTCGGTGGCGTAGTGCCCTGTCTTCTGGCACTTGAAGCAGGTGATGTGGCTCAGATCCTTCGGAGCCGGGGCAGAACGGTGTTGATTGCCATTACCACTGCCATTGCCATTGCCATGGCCTGACTTGTTGTCCTGGCTGCGGTTGTTTCCATTTCCACCATGGTTATGAACTCCATGGTTATGATGGGTGTGCCCTCCCCGAGCACGGTGCATAGCGGGCTTCGCCGAGCTCTGAATTGTGCTTCCCCGGCTGTACTTCCTCTTGCGGCTCTCTATCTGCTGCTGCTTGCCTTCCGAATGGTGGCCTTGTCTACCAGCTCTGGTAGTTGTTGAAAGTAGCCACAATAAGCTGCATGCTCAATTCATCATTGAGTCCCTCCAGAACTCTCCGCTTGGCGGCATCAGTGGCCACATCATCAGGGGCATAGCGAGCAAGCTTGCTGAATTCCTCCACGTACCGTGCCACAGTACGATTTCCCTGGCGTAAGTTGCGGAACTCACGCTTCTTCAGACTCATGGCTCCAGATGAGACATGAGCAGTGCGAAAGGCCTGCTGGAATTGATCCCAAGTGATGCCACCCAAGGGAAAAGTGGCGGTGTAATTCTCCCACCAAGAAGCTGCAGGTCCATCCAGTTGATGCGCGGCAAAGCGCACCTTCTCAGCATCAGTGCATCCAACGGTGACTAGCTCTCTTCCAATCTTGCGGAGCCGGCCGTCACCACAATCGGCTCAGTGCTACTAGAGAACACTGGCAGATTCAACCTCAGAAATCGAGTCAAATTGTCCATAGTGGGTGGTGGTGGTGGCGGTGGATTGTTGGCGGGGTTGTTCTGATTCTGAATCAGGAGCTGCATCAGTGCATTCTGTTGCTGGAGCAGCTGGGTGAGCTCGGCGGAAACCAAAGGTCACGCCTCGGAGGCATCTGGTGTTTTTGGAGTGGGTGAGAAGATTAGAATAGAACAATGGTCTATGAGATTAACACTACCCATATGAATGCACAATCATAACACACCAAACATTTATTCATTCCACTCAAACATGGTTCAAACTCGATTACAAAAGCTCAAGACTAATCAAGGAAAACATCGGCCTAACTGATCGATTTAAAAGTAAAAGATAACATGGTGGTCGACTAAAAGTCTTCATCGATGGCGCTCCTCTTGGGGTTTCCTTCAGTGGTACTCCCTTCAAAATCCTGATCATTGCTCACGAGGGGTGCTTCATCTCCACTCGGGTAAAGGTCCTCACCCAAGTCCATCTTTTCCTCAATCGCGGCAAGCTTCATTTTCAGGTCGTCGACTATCTCCATGAAGTCCGTGATTTCTTCCTCATGGCCAAGGAAGTCTGCGCGTGCCTTCTCCTCCAGTTCCAGTTCGCGGAACAAAAGCTTCCGGTGTGTCTTCGAGTTACGGCGAGCCTGAATCTCCCGTGTCCTGAGAAGACATTCCAAATCCTGGATGTAAGAGAGAGTGGAATCGTCCTCGATGGTACGGATGATATCTCCATTCCTTGCCCTGCGAGAAACCATGGCGAGGTCTGAGTGATCGAGCTCACCTCAGACTCCTCTCGGAGATGTCCAAGTGCTCGGTAGATCGCCACGCCTCTTCCGATGATCCAGCTTGAACTCGTGAACTCAAAGTTGATAGGCTCCGTGTGTCCTCCAAAGGTCCTCCCCGGATATGCACCTCAATCCTCAGAGCGGGTGTCCGCGGAAGTGCATTAGTGGGTTTCCAAGTGATCGAGGGCAGAGCAATCTTTAGCAGCTTCACCATCTGGACCAGCTTCCTTCCGAAGGGCATCGCCTCATCGGGCTGGCGTAACTCCGTAGCAAAACTGGGGTGAACTCGACGCCATCTAGAATGTTGCAAAGGGAGAAGAGTCGAATAGATCAGGAAGAATTATAGAATGAAAAGGGGTTCAAAGTAAATGGTCTCGCTATGGCTTTCCGATCCTAGGGGTTACGATCCTCACGGTCAGCGTGTGCTCGATACCATCTCTCAGAGCGACCTGACCCAAAATCGTCAAATCTACGTATTCTGTATTCATCCCAAGATCATCTTTGGTACTCACAAGACATCGATAAAGTAATCAAAGTTCAATCACACCTGAATATCATTAATCGATTCTCATATAGAGTCTTTATTACAAGGGAATAAATTCGCTCAAGGCCAACTCATGAGAAATAAACTGAAATGCTGCGGAAGCGTCGAAGATAAGCGAGTCCATCCGACTCAAAGGGCAATCGCTAAGCGCGAGCGTAGCCTCACCCCGATCGAATATATCTCGCAACATAATACGTTGCAGCCATGTAGGTCAGCTTTTGGAATAAGTGGCAAGTCATGAAAAATAACAATAATAAAGTTGCTAACACTATATGCATTTTGGCTGTGGAGCTCTAAATTTCATCATTTTATGTAAAGCCAATTTTATCCTACTACAAAGGACTTATTTGCAAATTACTACAAATTGTTGGTAGTTATTGAGATGGTTCCGCCAACCAATATCTCGCTCCCAAATTATTATTAAGTCATAAACCCATCAAATTAATTCATTAGTTTTAGTGGTGAGATATCCGAATACTTCCAAGGTCCAGATGCTCAAATGTCCGTGAATCGGGACACGGCTAATCGATTAGGTTATAACACTCTGCAGAGGTTTGCGACTTTCCCGCAAGAATCATTCCTCCTTTAAAGTCTTCGCACTTCATGGTGTTTGAAGACGGACGAATGAAACAGGTCTTCCAAAGAGTTCTTCCGCCACCGCCGGTACCCATCCAATCCTACCGCTCGCCTACTTCTCGTAGTACCGCCCAGCCAGCGTCACTACTAGGGTCAACCCAGCCGAGCCCATAATGGCTTGCGGCTGCACAGTAAGCTTCGGTCATGGGGCATCCATCCTTCTCTTCGTGGCTGGGTGAAGCTTTCCGCAGGATGTCATGGCGCTTCTCCATGCATCCCGCCACCACCGGGTGCTCCAGGTGCCCGCCAACCGCCCTCCACCCAAGAGTGATTTTCCAAGTCCATCTTGATCATTGTAGTCCATGGGTTGTCATCATCATTGACTCTCACATCTTGCTTATGAACTTCACTCATCCCCAAATCCCGCCTCACGAGCATAGCAAAATAACTACTACGCCCCGGGGTCATGGTAACAAGGGATTGGTTCATCCTACCACATGATACTACTCAAGTTTAATGACTTCAAGATTTCACTACTGCATGCAATGGTGGGTGGTGACAACTACTAATGCACAAAATCATAGGCATAGAAATAACATGATCAAAACTTGCCTTGCTGATGATCCTCGTAAGCTAAAGAGTCGAGTAGCAAGCTTCAGACTGAAACTCTACCGAGACAAACAATAACACAATAAGCACAAAGCAAGAGGAATCACACAAGATAACAAAAGTAACATAGCACAACAAAACAATCAAAACCAAATCAAAAGAAAACTCAAAGAAATCCAATTCAAAGTTTTTCCTATTCCAAACAATAACAAAAAGTAGTTTTATATAACAAAATTTCCCTAATATAACCTAATCATGGTTTTAGGTTAACTTAACAGAAAAGGATTAACTAAGCAACTAGGAGCAAAAAGAATTAATTAAAAGCTATTATAAAACTCATTTTAGGCCTAATCCAATTTCTATTAAGAAAATTAATTTAAAACTTTTATTAATTATAAATAAAAGTTCATCTAATGGAATGACAGAAACTAACCTAGAATAACTAATCACAAGTTAAAATAAATTAATTTACTAATTAATTAATTAGGAAAACAGGAACTAATCAATTAATTAGGATTAATAGGATTCTGCCTGAATTAATTATTTATTAACCCTAAAATACCAAAGTTAATTTCTAGGGTTTGGCAATATCAAAATAAAGTGATGGCAAAAAGAATCATGCAAAAATAATTTTTCTAACTAAAACTATAGCAGATTTGCTATTCTGACTAAAACAATATTAAAGCATTTTTAATTATTTTAACATAGCTAAATATATGTTTTTCAGAAACTACATAAAATTTGCAATCCAACAAAAAAGAATCACTCAAAAATATTAAACAGAATAAAAGATATATATTTTTGAAAATTGAAATTATTCGGCTAAAACAGAAAATCAAATAAAAAGAAAAGCCCAATGGGCCTATATCATGCACTAGGCGTAGTTTAGTCTAAACGGGCCTAGGGTTTAACTAATGAACCGCCTAATAAATAAAACCTAAACTAAAATAAAAACCGTCGGGCCGGCCGGTTTTCTAATAAAACATAACCCTTGGGGTTCTAATCGTGGCCACACGATTGGGATCGGACGGGAGGGTTTTCCGGGACTCACGGACTCGGTGACGGCGGCGGCGGCGCGAGAGCTCCGGGCGTTGGGACGTCGGCGAGCTTGGAGAGACGTCGGGAGACGCGCACGAGCACGGGAGGGTTCGTGGTGTCGGGAAGGTCGGGTGCACCTGTGGTGGCGTCGGCGGCGGTTTTGCGGCGGTGGTGAGCTTGGTGCTCCGTGAGCTCTGGAGGGAGAAGGAGAGGGGGTTCGGCGAGGCTAGGGGGGAATGGGGTGCGGAGGGTCGGCTTATATAGCCAGGGGGTCGGGCGAGGGGCGGAAAGGCATCGGGGGCGATCGGGGATCCCGGATCCTTCGGGATCCGGTGGATCTCCGGCGAGGTGCGTGGCTTGGGCGAGGGGGGAAGAAGACGGGGTGGGGCCCGCGGGTCAGTGAGAGGGAGAGAGGGAGGGTTCGGTCGGTCGACCAAACCTAGGGGAATCGGGCGAGGGGCGCGGGTGAGGCGCTGGGCCGGCTCGGCTCGGCTGGCCTGGCCAGTTGGGCCGGTGCTGGCTGGGCCTGATGCGGGGAGGGGGTGAGGCGGCGCTGGCTGGGCCTGGGGTGGCCTGGCTGGCGCCCCTGGGTCTTTTTCTTTTATTTTTTAATAAAACAAAAACAAAAATAAAACCTAAACTATAAATATTTTATATAGGGTATATATATACCAAAATGATCAGGGGAATATTCCCTTTCATTTGAACATTTTTCCAAAGGCAAAATCCAAACTTTATGAAAATCCATTTTTCTCAAATTCAAATAAAATTTCAGATTTGAATCCAATTCTTTTGGCATTGTTTCCTCTGATATTTTTGGAGTGTCATGTTTGCTCCTCTCATACTTTTGATCAAGTATTTATCAGGCTTAGTTTTTGAATTGTTTCCCACATGCCAAAGTTTGGAAATTCAAATTCAAATAACTCTGAAACTTCAAATGGCATTCAAATTCAAACAGGATGCATAGGATGCTTAGCTATAATTGTAAAACATTCCAAATAGGAAAATTTGGGATGTTACAACAAGTATGCAAAGGCTATTGGTTTTAGCATCCGAAGAGGGAGTCAACATAAAGTAAATAATTCTACCGTGATACAACAACGGACATTTACATGCTCCCGTCAAGGTATGGGTTGCTTGTATTTTGTTTTGGTTATATTACTATTGGTATCACTAAGATACTTATTTTAATTGACAGGATTCCATGCAGAAGATAAGAGAGAGGATTCTTTCAGTTACAGTAGGCCTAAAACACGCTAGGTTGTGAAGCCCATATGAAGATAAGTCTCAAAATGGCTTATATTATGTGTATGAATTTGAGGCCACACATAACCATAATCTTGCATGGAGACATGGCCTTATACTTAAGATCCCAAAGAAAAGTGAGAAAAGCACAAATAGCAAACCCCGAGGTCGGAAAGTCTGAGGCATTTGAATAAAGCAACTATTGATCTTATGGCCAAAGAAGCATGTGGACTTCCAAATCTTGGGTTTGCACCAAGATATGAAAATCATTTGTACTCTAAGAGAACTATGCAAGCAAAGAAAGGAGACACAGGGGAGTGTTAGAATACATGGAGAAGAAGGTAAAAGAAGATGCCAATTTTTTCTATTCAATTCAAATTGACGAGGATGATTTGATAATTAATATTTTCTGGGCCGACTCCAAAATGATATCGAACTATGCAATGTTTGGTGATGCTATATGCTTTGACACCACATATATGAAACTAGATGATGGGCGCCCTTTGGTTTGATTGTTGGGGTGAATAATCACAAGAAAACTATGGTCTTTGGCGCTACACTTTCTATGATGAAACTGTTGAAAAGTTTTTGTTGGCTTTTTAGAACATTTCTAACAGCCATGTCTCGGGAAACATCCAAGGACTATTCGATCGATGAAGATGCAGCAATGGCCAAGGCAATCAAGAAAGTCCTTCCTCACTCTCACCATAGACTTTGTGTGTGGCATATGATAAAGAGAAGAAGGTTTATACAGTAAAATTTCATGGAACACAACATGAGCATGTTGTCGGTTTTTATCCTAACGAAGAACAGGTCAATTGCAGTTGCAAGAAGTTTGAATTTGCTGGAATCCTCTGCTCTCATTGCTTAAAGATACTTGATATTAACAATAACAAACATATTCCTGAACAATATATATTGAAAAGATGGAAAATTGATGCGAAAGTGCTAGAGATAACAAGCAATCATAATCTGCACGAGGATCTAAAACCAAGAATGTTGAACTTCTACAAGGTGCGGAAATTGTACAGAATCGGGGCGGCGGGGCGAGGGACGGCCGGGGAGGCGGCGTCGGGGCCGCGGGCACCGAGGTGGCCCAGATCCGGGGGTCCAAGTAGGGGGCGAGGCCGCGACGAGGGAGGATGGGGTGGGGGCGGTCGACGGCACGGGAGGGGAGGAAGAGCGGTGGGGGTGGGGGTGGGAGAGAGTGGGAAGTCCAACCCGCCCGGACAAGGGGGAGGCAGGAGCTTGGACTTGGGGGCGGGCTGATGGCGGGAGGAGGCGGAGGGATGTGGAGGGCGCGGAAGGGGAGGGAGGGAGGAGGGAGGGAGGAATGGGGAGGAAGGGTGGAGAGGAGGAAGGAGGAAGGAGGAGAGGCACTGGCGGGCGCGGCCGGTCGCCTGAGGGCTGGCACGGTGGTGTGGACGGGAGAGTGGCGCCGACGCCGGGCCTCAGCGGCGGTGGTTGGAGACGGGCGACAGGACGACGGGCGCCGGGCGATGGGGCGAGGGCAAGGCGCGGGCGGCGCCGAGGCTGTGGGCGGCGCCGAGGCGGTGGGGCAGCGCGTCGGGAGAGGAGAGGGAAGGGGATCGAGGTGAGGGGCGAGGAGAGGGATAGGTGTGGGCCCGGAGGAAGTATGGATGGGGCGCCACAATACTAATGGCGCACCACACCTCGTGCGCCATAAGTACATCCATACTAATGGCGCACCTCACCCTGGTGCGCCATTAGTACTTTTTTTATTTCTGCCGAGCCAACAGGTTATCTCCCACCTAACCTGATCCACATCAAGTTCCTCTACTAGCTCGACTGGTCAGCAGCCAATTCTCACACCAGAGGTCCTGGGTTCGATTCCTGTGCTCCACAAAATTTTTTATGCATTAAAATGCTGTTTGATACTTACTTGTGTTTAAATATGTTCAAACTTGTTTAAATCATAACAGTAATATTTTTTTATAAGACAGTAATATTTTTTTAAAAATATCATCAAACAGTAATGCCGGTGGAGCGGGGGAGGGTGCGGGGGGTGCGGGGGGTCGGCGGCGGCGGTTGAGTAGGGGAGGGGTGCGGGGGGTCGGCGGCGGCGGTTGAGTAGGGAGGAGGCGGGGGTCGGGCGGCGGTTGAGTAGGGGAATCGAGGGTGCGGGCGGTCGGCGGCTGCGGCCGGTGGACCGGATCTGGCGAGGTGGGATAGCGATCGAGATGGAGGGGGATCGAGTGTCAATGAAATTAAAAAATATTCATGATAGTTCAAAAAGTGCCCATGAAATACAATCGAGAAATGAAGTCTACGATTTAAATACAATCGATCTTAGCTAGCTATCTCTTCACAATCTTCTTGCCCTTCTTTTTCGCAAATGGAGTTCTTCTATGGAACGGACGCCCTTAGGTAGGGTGGTCCTGCTTCTTCTTGTGGTGTATGCTGCTACTTCATCATCGTCGTCATGTTCGATCCTCGGATCGCCGCATTTGTCAAGTCTTGCTCATTGGCTACTCCATCCATTCCGATGATCTTCCTTTTGCCTCTCCTCACGACAACACGACCGGGCTTTATGGTCGGTAATGAAGAAGCATTGGTCCACTTGGGAAGCCAGTACCATGGCTCATTTTTCGCGGTGACGCTTATGCCATGGTCTTGGATTTGGCTTCGGTATAACCGTGGTGGTGAAATACCGGTCTTCTTTATGACGTTTTGGCCCATCTCGACACGGAACATCGGGACCTTCTCTCCAACAGAGCTCAGCTCCCAGATCTCCTCGATCCTTCCGTAGTATCTGTCCTTGTCGTTACCGTGTAGGATTCCATCGTTACCCGGAGTTCGATAACCATCGCTCTTCATGTCCTTGGCCTCGTGTAGAATGTAGCCGTTGATATCGTGACGCCTCATAGGTCATCAGGTTGTGCTCGGCGCCTCGTGACAAGGCGAATATGAGTTGTTCTTCCGCGGAAGAATCCTCATGTAAAGGGTACGGCGAAGCTTCGCTTGAACCAACGCGTGAAACATGAGTTGTGCTCTTTGAGTATATCTCCGTCCGCCTTCTCGCTGGCCTCGGTCATTGTACGCCTTCTTAATAAAGGTTTTGTGCTCTACCACCCAAGGATCGACCACGCCTATGTGTTGTAGCGCGACTAGGTTTGCTCTTTCAAAGTCGGCGAGTCGACTCGAAGTCGACATGTATTTCATGGCGACCTCACGGTAACCCCATCCAGCGAGCCTGCCGAGGTGCCTGCTGACGGCAGACCAACGGTTCTCGATGCCTAGATAATTCGTGCAGTAGGAGATGCACTCTTCGTCGAAAGCCCCGGCTATGCTTCCTTCGGACGTGACATGTTGCGAACGATCGCTTGATGACACCATTCATCCTTTCGAACGGCATCATGCTGTGCAGGAACGCCGCCCGAGTTGGATGATATCCTCCACTATATGGACCAGCAGATGCACCATAACGTCAAGAATGCGGGCGGAAGTACATCTCAAGCTCGCATAGTATCACCACGATCTCTTCCTGTAGCCTTCGAGTTGCCTCACGCCAATCGACTTCCGAGAGATGACGTCAAGAAGTTGCATAGGCCAAATAGCGCTTCACGGACGGCGTGTCCATGATCCCACGGATTGCAACCGGAAGTATCTGCGTCATCAGACGTGATGATCGTGAGACTTCATCCCGCTGAACTTCGCTTCACTGGGTCTAGGTATCCGCTTATCTTCCCCGCAGAATCAGAAGGAAGTTTTACTCCTAGGAGGCAGGTGAAAACTGCTCGATCTCCTCCTCGACTTAGAGTGAAGCACGCGGAGGGTAGTCATTTCCGGTCTTCTTGGCCTTTTGCCTTTGCGACGACTTTCTCGTGTCCTGCTTCGCCTCATCATCATCATCATCATCATCATTAGCGTGAAGCTCCCGCCGATGCCCATTGATTTCAAGTCTGCCCTTGCTTTCGCCCATCTTTGGTCCTCTCCGCATGTTGAGCAGGGTACCAAGCAGACTCTCGCACACGCTCTTCGTGATATGCATGACATCAAGGCTGTGAGGCACACGGTGGATCTTCCAAGACGGCAAGTCCCGTAAAACAGACCTCGCTTTCCATACCTTCAGCAGCTGCTCGCGCCTTTTGCTTCTTTTCCTGCTCGCGCCTTTTGCTTCTTTCGGCAGTGGGCAGTCTTTCCAATTTTTCAACAGCTTGTCTATTTCTCGCCGCTCCTCGTACACGGGCGTTTTGGGTTCGGTTTCACCATCGAACAGATCCTTGCGCTTCTCCACGGGTCATCGCTATGGCCACCTTCGATGTCCCATGAACACAGTTTTCAAGACCCGGATCTCTATCTAGCTGGCGATACGTTGTGTCATCCATGCACCTTACGATCCGAAAATCCGTGGACTACCTGCCCCGCGAGATATCCGTGAATCGAGATAGTCGTGCACCGTCGTGAGCAGTGCGGCTCTCATAGGGAAATATTCTTTCCGTGGCGCCCCACGACATTGGCTGGCGTTTTCCACAGCGTGTCAAGCTCCTCTTTCAGCAGCCCCAGATACAGATTGATGTCCTTCCCTGGTTGTTTCGCCCTTCAATTAGCATACTCATGTGAATGTATTTCCTCTTCATGCACAACCAGGGGGAAGGTTGTACATCCACACAAACACAGGCCAGGTGCTATGTGTGCTTCTCGCTGCCAAACGGATTGACTCCATCGGTGCTCGCGCCAAAGACGATGTTCCTTGGATCGCTCCCAAATTCGAGTCTTCGGTTCAACGCTACACCGCTCGCATCCTTAGGGTGACTCAGCATCTTGTCTTTTTATCTATCTCCGGATCATTTGCGTCATCTTCTCGCTTCTTCTCCTCCCTATCCGCGTGCTAACGCAGGAGCTTTGCTACCTTAGGGTCCGCGAAATAGCGCTGCAGACGAGGAGTGATCGGAAAGTACCACACCACTTTTCGAGGAGCTTTCTTCCTCTTCTTGTATCGAGTGACGCCAGACACCGGACATATGGTAGACTCCGCGTGCTCGTCCCGATAAATGATGCAATTGTTCATGCACACATGGTATTTCACGCGGTAAATCGAGAGGATGACGATTTTCTTCGCCTCCTCCAAACTGGTCGGGCACTTGTTCCCTTGGGAAGACGTTCGTGCTGTAATGACATGTTCTCGCCGGCACGCGCCGGTCATTTTGTGTTTTACCTTCATCTCCGAGCCATGAGCGTTACTTTCAAAGCGGTATCCTCGGCCTGCATCCTTCATACAATGGAGTAACCGCGTCTAACTCAAGTTGATCCATCTTGGCTTTCTCTCGGCGGCAGCTCTGGCCTTATCCGTCGCTTGAGAAGCAGCTCTTGAATATGAGGGTCCTGCACCCAGCCCATCGATGGTCCAGCGTCGTCGCTCCGCCGCATAATCATCTTCATGATCATGCCCGCCGCCTGCTCCGCATCTTCCTCATCATCATGTCCTGCATCTTCTACATGATGACTGTGTACAAGATCACCGTCGTGATCATCTCCCGGGATTCTTCGTCTTCTCGCCCGCCCGAGCCGCGGTGGTTGTCTTGCTGCCCTTCCTCATTTCTTGCCCGCCCCCATGGACGACTTCAGTAGTCATCTTCATCACCTTGCCACCGATAGCCATCCATGAAACCACGCAAGAGCAGGTGGTCCCGCACCTGCTCGGAATCCGGGTCCGCAATAAGGCTCTTCAGCTTGCATCTTCAACACGGACATCTTATCTCCGCCTCGTTCTTTTGAAGCATCTCGCCTTCGGACCTCAAAACCTATTCACGATGCCTTCGGTCATCGTGCGGACCATGGTCGCCTCATGGGTAGAGCAAAATGATATTTTAGAACCAAACAAAATTTGGCATGACTTTCCTAAAATAGGACCAAAAGAATGCTTAATGCCAAAATTCTCACTAAACGGAAATGAATCAACATTCCGCAAAATATTGGCAACTATCGCATTTCAAATACCGTACACCTCCAAACACAAACACATATGCAACACCACAAACATATGCAACACCACTAACATAAATAGATCTAGCTAGGCCGTAAAAAGTGCATGTGCACATTGTTGTAGGGAGAACAACATAAATATAGCTTCCCCCCTTACTTACCTATTAAAACAAGGTAATTTAACCACTTAATTTGAATGAATCTATGGTGGAAATGAGGTGAAAAAGAGGAGGCACCCGAGACAAGGAGGAGGTGGAGAGAATGAAGTGGGGAGAAAGTGAGTGTGGGTAGGAGAGGCTGTCCAAAATATCTTGTTGCTGCCCACTTACTAATGGCGCACCAGCACTAAATGCGCCATTAGTAATCCAGGTAACTAATGGCGCACCTTCTGGCGGTGCGCCATTAGTAGTTTTGCAAAAAAAAATACTAATGGCGCACTGATCCGCAGTGCGCCATTACTAGTTTAAACTACTAATGGCGCACTTCATCTGGATGCGCCATTAGTATGTTTGGACAGGCGCACTAGTTCAAAAAAAATTGATACTAATGGCGCACCCTTTGCATGGTGCGCCATTAGTAGTTACAACTACTAATGGCGCACTTCGTCTGGATGCGCCATTAGTATGTTTGGACAGGCGCACTAGTTGAAAAAAAAATTTGATACTAATGGCGCACCCTTTTCCTGGTTCGCCATTAGTATGTTTGGACAGGCGCATTAGTTCAAAATTTTTTTTTGATACTAATGGTGCACCCTTTGCCTGGTGCGCCATTAGTAGTTTCAACTCTAATGGCGTATCAGCAGGTGGTGCGCCATTAGTATATACTAATGGTGCACCAACTCTCTGGTGCGCCATTAGTGTCAATCCCATCTATAGCCCTTTTTCTATTAGTGATCTCTGGGGCCACTCGGTAATGCATCATCATAATGAGCTCAATGTGACCTAGTGTTTGGTCACGGGATCATGCATTACGGTACGAGTAAAGTGACTTGCCGGTAACGAGATTGAACGAGGTATTGGGATACCGACGATCGAATCTCGGGAAGGTAACATACCGATTGACAAAGGGAATTGTATACGGTATCATGGGAACTAATAGAATATGCAAATTAAGCTCTTTTCAGTCATGTGATTATTCTGCGGAACCATGTGGGCATTCTACTTGAATATTAGTTTCGGACCACTTACGAAAACTAAAACAAATTAAAGAGAGATGGTATTTTGGTTGGAGTGATCTTACATTACACAAGCGGTGAAAAGTCCATGAACAAGTGAGAGCCACCTGTGCTGTTGCAAATAGATTAATCTTGAATGATCTGTTTCACGAAAATTTAGGTAGTGTTGGTGGTGATGATGGCCGTAGTCGTAATGGTAGCGGTAGTGCTAGTAGTGGCAGTAGTGGTAGCAACAGCGGCAGCACCATCACTTTTCACATCTTAAATCTATATTCTTTCCATTTCAAAATAGATCATTACTACTAACCCTTATTTTGCAACGGAGGGAGTTCATCTTTTGAAACGGAAAACTGAATATGCTAAAATGTACAAATATATCTCATTGCAGACGCGTTGTGATTTCAAATGGAAATTACCGTCAAGTTATCTTTCCAAAATATTTTATGACAAGGAGTAAAGAAGAGATACAACTTTATTATCTGACAGGAAGAAAAGGTACAACTTTATGACAATCGTAGCAGCATCCATACCATAGGTAGATGGTACAGATACATACCAAGAGGCTCAACCGAACCATTTACCTTTCTGCTTGATATTCTTCACACGCAGGTGGCGGCACACTCAGTGGCGGAGCTACACCCCAGGCCTGGGGGGCCTGGGCCCGGGTCGTCACATAGAAAGTCTTTGTTCACTGTAGCATTTTCTGCATTGTTTGATACTGTAGATTACCGTAGCTCTGAAGCTGGCCCGGTGCATAGTGCTAGCCTGGCTCCGCCCATGGGCACACTTGCTATTGCAGTCGCTCGTGCATTGCTTACCGGTTAGCCTCATGCAGTCCGCACACGAAGAACTGCCTGAGCAAGAGCCCGCGCATGACCGGGTCGCGTTGCCATCACAATCGCAGCCCCCGACCTTGCACCCGGCCCTGCAGTCGCGGATCGCGGCGGACTGGCAGTCCTCACAACTGGGGACGTCGCAGTACCGGCTACACTTGGGGGGAACGGAGACACTGCACATCTCCTTGCAGTGCGGGCCACATTCGCTGCACCGCATCGCCGGCGCTGGAGCCGTTACTAGTTCTTCATGGCCCAACGACAGATAGCGCCCCAAGGAAGGAAGGACCAGCATGGCGAGGATAGCGGCGATGGTGGCCACTTTGATGGCACTAGCGAGAGTGGGTGAACCAACAGGAGCCATGTTGGAGAAGAATGTATCAAGATCAAATACTAAGTGTAAGTGGTGTGCATATAAAAACGCATAGCGATTGTTATTTACTAGTAGATACCCCGCGCGTTGCTGCGGAAATTTGTAGTCTTATGTTGAGCATCTCCTTAGAGCATAAGCAACTCATAAACAGGCTATTGGAAGTGTCAAAGGGGAGAGCGAGACTGCAAGTGATTTTCAATGTGATCAATCTAACAAAGCTGTAAACCCTTCGGCTTACCAAAATAATGAAACATTCATGAAAAAAACAGTGTACTGTTAATATATTCCAACATTGCTACCTCAGTAAGCAAAACGTGGAAACTTCTATAGGGTAACTATGTGTGATGCACACTTGTTTAAAAAAATGAATTTTCTAACAGAACCAACATTTTTGAACACAGGTAGTTACTCCCTGCTTCTATTTTCCATTGAAAATGAAACCCATCAGCCAAAAGAAGGGAAATTGCAGTCACTCTTGCGGATATAGTTTAGAAAGATGAACAAAGCTTGGATACATCACATACAGCTATAGATCGCTAACTGAGCACACACAGCTCACAAGCAAACCATGCCTATAGTTTCCCCTTTGCTGTCTCCGGCGTCCGTCTCTTGATATTTTTGTCTGGAGCAAGCTTGCTGGCCGAGGCACAACATCTGATGCTTCACTGATGGTTTGGGAACAACATACAAAGTATGCGAGCTGCTGATTTAGTTGGTGGATTCAATAGTCAAATGTAAAAGTATGAATAGAGCATCTTATAAAATGGCAACTGGACACCAAAGAATCGTGTGTGCGGAAATATTCAAACAACACTTGCAATCACTTAAATAATAAACATAGCACTCCATACCAAAGCTCTCTAGATCTGCATAAAAAATCAATGAGTCAGAAAACAACAAATTGTGTTATATACCATGTTGTAACCAAAATAAATAATAAGCTTGATATTGAACGGAAACTTTACAACCTAGCATATCACAGCAATTCAGAGAGCCCTTGTTCCACAATATTAGGATACTAATGTATGTGAAATAGCAAGGCAACATAGCATTATAAAATGCACTCAGGGACAAATAAATTATTCTCGAATAACGAAACGGTGAAGTGCTATATCCAACTACAAATTCGATACTACACATGTTTTTCTGCTCGTATTGCTTGCTTTCACATCATCACCTGGGTGAAGGCAAAAGGATTAACCTAACATTACATTATATATCATTTCAACAAAGAGGATTTTATAAAGGAATCCACCAACAAAGCCGAGAGGGGCCCTGGGCATGTCTGCAAAGAACCACAAAATCTGTAGACATAGCCTGGCTTCACAAATGTTGCAAACTAAATCACCATCAAGTCATATTATCTAACAACATACAGAGAGAGGGAGATAAGTACAACGAACGTGTAACCAAAATGAAATAAAAATTCCAACCACAAATCTTTCAAAAATAAATTATTTTTTATCATAAAAAAAACATACAACATACTACTCCGAAGGTGCTGAATTGCATATTAGAACTTCATCAGCTCTAACTGAAAGCACCTCCTAAATCTTTATCTAAGCAAACCAACCAAACTCTCTGCAAAATAAGATGAACCACAAATGATATGGCTATATATAAACTTAATTTTTTTTGAAGAAACTAACGCACAAAAAACCTGGACGATGGATGATAGGACCTCCCATGCAGTACTCTGATGAATTTTCCAATCTGCACATTCATAGATCTTAGTATTCGTACATGACCACGACCCACATACCAATCAGTAAAAAAAAGTAAGGTGCATTTACAGTACACATCATGCCCGTACAGCAAAGATCTGGACACATATACGACCGGAACAACCTTGTCTGAATTTACAGTAAGTATGCATCTCTTCCACTAAAAGAACATATATGGCTCGTGCGGAACCACACAGCGAAATCATCTGCACAAATATACTATGGGAACGACCTCATCTTCCTGCTCCTACCTTTGGTTATAGAGGCAGTACTTTGATTGAGATCCGCATACATGTCCATGATTGGCATGGATCTGTATCCATCACGCCCGAACTATGATTGGGGGTTGGAGCCCTCACCCTTCCCCGCATAGTTACTCTGATTGGAAATTAGGCCTTGCAACAAATCCAAGTAAAAAAAATGCAGTTCAGATATGAGGAGATAGACAGAAGGAGAGCTCCCACCTCTGACGCATGTGGTGTTGAAGGAGGTCGCTGATGGTGGCACACATGGTTCGCCGGGAGGTCAGCGGCGATCATGGACACCCGGAAGGCGGCTAGGCACATGTCTCTACTGTCGATGGCCAGAGGAGCTTGGCGGCGACGGCGTATGGGAAGAGGGGGCATAAGAATTGGAAAGACAATGCTGGACATTTATTTCTTGGCGATGAA
The DNA here is from genome assembly GCA_021605205.1 of Aegilops longissima. Classification (NCBI taxonomy): domain Eukaryota; kingdom Viridiplantae; phylum Streptophyta; class Magnoliopsida; order Poales; family Poaceae; genus Aegilops; species Aegilops longissima. The sequence continues at coordinate 626,947,358 of CM038676.1, forward strand.
AGGAACCATCGGCGGAAGAAATAAGAGGAAGGTGCAGCAATCAGTGCGATGGGGGTATGAAAATTAGACGCTTCGTTTCGTTTATAAAAGGAAACAAAAGAATTGGAAAGGAACGACGCGGTCTTTCCACTTATCGGTGGCAAAGTCTCAGTAATATTGACAACTTTTGATCGGACGGCTGTAGACTCCTGAGCTGCACTGCATCAATGGCTATAACAATTTGGATGACGTGGCTTCATGAGAAGGCTGGAAAATCACCTAGTGGGGTGCCCCTATTTAGATATAGAAGATAAGCACCGAGGGACCCTAGAGGTAGCAACTGTGCACCTTCATTTGTCAGCTATAAACATATTATATACGGATTCATTCACGCTACTAAGCTAATCACATGTTGAGATCTACACCATACACGTTGCTTCATGTGTACTTGTCTTGTGATTATTATTTTTCGTTTTGAGATTCATACTAGTGCCGTGGTGCTGGTTGTGTCTTGTGTTTCACGAGGACAAGGGCAAGGAGCTTGCTTGCTTCTCTTCTCACGTCTTAATTAGTGGCCACCGACGCAACACAAGCCCAGCACATTTGACCGTACCGCCCAAAACAAAAAGAAGCACGTACATATATACATTGCCCACAAATATAAATAGTGAGATATGTACACACTCATGTACTCGTGTCACAACCACTATCGTGTAGAAAAAACATGTTCCACCAACAAAATCAATAGTGCGACTGTAAATGCTCTAAGGATGAAGGCGTGCTATATCGCGCTATAGCATACTATTAGCGAGATGTTGTACATCGATATATTTAGTGAGGCAATTCTCAATATGCTATAGCGCGCTATTTTTTCAGTGATTAAAACGCATAGCGATTGTTATTTATAAGCACCCAGGGACCCTAGCAGGTAGCAACCACGCGCCTTCACAACTATCAGCTATAAACATACTATACGGATTCATTCATGCTACCAAGCTGACCACATGCTGAGATCTACACCATGCACGTTGCTCCATGTGTACATGTCGAAGGCGCGCGTTGCCGCGCTCGTCCATTTTAATAAAACTGATAGAAATATCTATCAATAGTATATCTAAGAAGTGTGTTCGAAACTACAACGCCTCGAATATGAAGATGATTATTTTCTATAGTACCTTTGGAGAAATTTACTGAATTAAATCAAGAAATAGTTTGGAAGAAGAAAAATAATTGAATGTAAAGCATCTTAGCACGACTAACGGTTACTATTCTTCTATATAATTACGTGCCTTGTCAAAGATATGTTTCCTAGAGTTATTTGGAAAGCAACAACTTCCAACGTAATGCCACCATTAAGGAACCTCTCGAAAGTAGAAACATAAAAATCCTGCAAATTGTAAGATCAGCGCATAAGCGTGGCTAACAAGAGATGAATACATGACCGACAAGAGTTGAATACGGATAAAAGAAGATGCCTCTCAGAGTTGAGCATAACATTGTTGTCAACGACGACCTCATAAAATGGCTTGCACCACCTAATTAATGGCCTCTAAAGTGTGTTGTCCATGGCCTCCCTGTCAAGCATATCAAGAATTTAAGTGTACTAAAACATGCAATGCACTAGAAAAAAAATGCAGACGTACGGTAAATCTTTAAAGTACATGAGCATTTGATCAAATAACTAACAAAAAGTAGCACCACACTGAACTATAATAGTCACATAGAGCTAAAGTATCAAAGTTATTCAAAGAACAATTTAAAAATGAAAATTGTCCCGCATAATTTGTTAGTAAATTCATATATAACCAATAAAGCTAATGCATGTATACAACTACATGTACATAATACGCTTTGACAAAAACTATGCATAATACATGAATTCCAATGTTCCAAGTTGCTTGTCATCTGATCCAATTACTGAAAGCCCGCTTCCAGGATTGAGAAACAAAGTCAAGGAATCTGTCATACATACAAAATAGTACACCTACTGTTCCAATTACATCCTTCCGAGATGCCCATCACGCAACAGCACAACAAATCAACAACATCATCCTACTTGGAGATTATGAAGCCAGCTAAAATTATAATTAAATCAACCATAAAATCAGATGTTGTAGATCCGAATCTAATTTGTAAAGCCTGTTGGCAGGGACCCATTGTTCGCGTACCTTGTTGGTCAGGCACAAAAGAAGAGGGGACGCTGATCCTGCGGAATATAGAAGGATGAGGTGTTGGCGACTCACTACGAGTTCTCTCTCCTTCGCTCTGTCGAATCTCCTTCGCTGTCATCCCGTTACCACAGCCGCCGCCTGAGGGGAAGGGAGGCTCGAACGAAGAGGCGTCTCAGGTACGGAATTGGGAGAGACGTGCATTACAGATGCAAGGGCATGGAGGCGGGCGCAGGAGGAAGACAGCCGACGATGGACGCCGACACCGCATGCGGCCGCTGCAGCCGCCAAGGCAGAGCGTTGCAGGAGACGACATTAAGAAAAAAAGTAAAGAAGAGAGCCACCATGGGGCCTGTGGAGGAATAATAGATGGGTAGTGGAGGGCGCCGACGCCGAAGTAGACCTAGTGCTGAAGCTCGCCACGGGTACGACGGCTGTACAACATCGATGAACATAAGATCTCGGGGATGGGGATAGCGCCGCCGCTCGGAGATAGACGAAGAGACTTTTTCTTTTCTTTGAGAAGAATAGATGAAGAGACCTGGACCTGGGCGAATGATATGATTTGCAAGTTAGGCTAGACCTGGGCTTGTATCTTACGGCCTGATTATCGATGCAAACCGCAACTAATTCTGCGGAGCAGCGGCCCGCAAAATGGTGCTTCTTACGTGCGTAAGGACTGAGCAAATCTAGCGCGTTCGTAGGTATGATCGGACGGTTAGGGAGCTCAAAACGCTGTGGTGGCTGGTAACTGGCTCCATTATACTGTTTCTTAATTATCGACGCGAACCGCAACTAATTCTGCGGAGCAGCGGCCCGCAAAATGGTGCTTCTTACGTGCGTAAGGACCGAGCAAATCTAGCGCGTTCGTAGGTATGATCGGACGGTTAGGGAGCTCAACGCTGTGGTGGCTGGTAACTGGCTCCATTATACTGTTTTTCAATGTCTTGTAAATATTATTTTTTTCATTTTGAGATTCGTACTAGTGTTGTAGTGCTGGTTGTGTCTTGTGTTTCACGAGGACAAGGGCAAGGAGCTTGCTTGCTTCTCGTCTCACATCTTAATTAGTGGCCACCGACGCAACACAAGCCCAGCACATGTGTGACCATATCGCTCAAAACAAAAAGATCACATACATATATGCATTGCCCACAACTATAAATAGCGAGATATGTATACACTCATGTACTCGTGTCACAACCACTAGCGTGTAGATAACACATGTGCCACCAACAGACTCAATAGTTATGACAATTATTACTCGGATGTTTGATGACCCGGATATCTCAATGTACAAATCTCAGTTACATAACAAAGTTAAGTAGCAGAAACATGATTCGGACTTTGATCATCTAGAGGAAAACTCTTACAACATAGCTATGCTCCACCATGTATATATGAAGCTTTAAATAGGGCCCTTCAGCCAGTCCTTGGTGTCATCACATCACACAAGAAACTTGTTGCTCTAACCGTCACCCATCAATATTGTATGAAGTCGTTTCCAAATTCCCGGCACTTGAAACAAAAAAATCATTTCCAAGTTCCAATACCAACAGCTAACTATTCCCTTTTGTTTGCATTAATATCAAAACAGCTAGTTAATTGAACTTACAATTAGTACTATGCCTAATTGTACATATCTAGTAGTTGATCACCACTACTTCTATTTATTTTAGCGTGAACACATGCTACACCATGAAAGGACCACCTCGACATGCATGAAAAACAGTTATTCATTATTACTTCATCCCGACTACTCTATTTATCTCAACATGTACACATCTTATCTCACCACAATAGCACCTTATAGGCTCGTGGCTTCGCTTATTAAAGGTCAGAGAAGCAAATAATTAATTGAGAAGTGCTCGCCTCTAGTTCCGGCAGATGCCTCCAAGGGACCAGCAATATGCACTGGGAAAGTTTTTCATTATATTAATGATTCCCATATTATTCGGAAATCTTTTTCAAAAATACAATGATCAAATAAAATATATAATATTAATTTTAGTTTTAATTAATATACTAAATATTCATATATTCATGTTATATAAACCAAATTATATAGTTTAATTAGATACCAAGGTAGGAAAACTAAAAAGTATTTTTTATTTTTTTACAATTTGCACATGCTTTATTCCTCATTTGTTCTTTGTTCATAAAAATAAACTTATCCACGTTTAATGGTTGCTTGTGTATTTTCTCGTACCATTAATCCATACACGATATCACGTTGCCCATTTCGCAAACTACTAGCTAGATGAACTTTTGACCATTGAGAAAGATCACTACTACAAATAACATTACAGTTACTGAATATTTGTCAGTGGTGACAGTCGCACAGACGAGACAACACCGACCGATAAGTAATGAAACATCGGTGGCTATGTAGGTTAGTCAACAATGATGGACCAATGATTGTAGTTCACCCTCTTGCTCGGGTGGGCATATCACTGATAGATCGCCATGACAGAACGGTTGCCAAGTTTGGCCCATGAGCGGTGACACCATTGACTGGCCACCTCGCAAAATTTTCAGTGGTGATCTCAAGGGGCATTATAACCGCTCGATCACCGTCTCAAAACCTAAACACCTTCCCTCCTCTCCCCTCCCCACCCCTCCCTTTTGTATCACTATCGAGCGCTTGTAAACCAAATCTTCGCCACCACTCTCCTTCCTAGTCGCGGCTCCTCTCCCTCCCATCATCTTCCCTCACGACATCTAGAGTCCTCCTACATCGCTTGGATCTACCCCGCCGCTTCCTGTGTCACCTCAGTCACCATGACATCATTCATTGTGGATGCCGTCGAGCCCCACATCATTCGGATCAAACCCGTGCAGCCCGGCTCCCTTGGTCACCATGGGGTTGACGTAGCCTATTGCCCTATCCCATCATTGCCATGTCATCGTCTACTTATGCATTCTTCCTCAATAGTTGTTCTTTTGGCTCTGTGCTGCTACGTGTTCTACACCGTCGTGCATGACCATAGACCCGACGGCCATGATTTTGGACTTATTCCAACAATTTTTTGTTGTTATGATAGACTGATTTCCTTGTAGTGTGTTGAGGTGATGATGGTGGTGGTGTCGTGTTGGCTCTGCCCTGCCCCCGGGTCTCTTGTGTCACCATGTGCGGTTGTAGGCCTGACAATGCTACCGAGTTACACTATTAACAAAATGGTTACCAGTTGCATGCCCAAAAGAAATAATGAGTGGCATGCGGTGGGTCACATCACTAGTAACTCTAACAGAGTGGACATATTCCTAGCCTCCATAATGTGTATGGAGCATGCTCCATATTTTTTTTGAGGCTTCACGCAAACAAAGAATCACCATAACTTGTGTTCCATTCTTTTATGTTTCTTTTTTCTAGTCTATACTTCAATTTAGAGGAAACAGTTGAATAATTTAGCAAATATTATTAAAAACATTAATCCAAGTATAACAAATAATTAAAATACAACTAAAAACCCAATGAAAAAAAATTCCAAATAAAAATAAATGAAATTGAAAGAAACGTAAACACATCTATGTCCTAGCTAGCCGTCAATGATGCTCAATGAGATCCTCACATAGCTCATCATGGGAGACCCAGTCTTCAATTTTCTTGTACACCTCAAGAAATGCTTGAATGCGGGTTGTGTGCCTGCCAGGCCCGAAATCATATGTATTTATTGTAGTAGTTTATGCGGTTAAGAATATTAACACGACATGGATAATGGTTTATATAAGACAAGCTCGTCCGCTTGATCTCATAAGTACCTAGACAATGACCTGATGTAGATCTGCCCTGGCCCATAGTAGAAACATGACGGTCCGTCACATACTATAAATATATTAGTTTGTTCGGTTGCCACCAAATGAACTTTATTGATTTGTCGCACAACATAGTAATACATGGAAATGGGAAGTAACCCCTTGAAAAGGATCTAGTACAAGACAAAAAATCACCCAGAATAGAGAAAATCCAAGGGAACAAACTGAAACACCACCATTAAAAAGGGTCATTGATGGTACATGGAAATGTGAACAACCGGTGTCTGCTTTATTATGGATGAAACATAGTTATGACGTTCGTCTTTGACCTTATTTGCATCAATAGTTTGGATTGCATACTTCGATGGTGATGTTTGAAATGTTCTTGGGACTCGACTGTTGAACAGGAACCAAGTCAATGAACCCAGTTGCATACTTAAATAACCCAGTCCCTCCAACAATAGCCCACTGACCATTATCCAAGATGTTGCCCATAACAGCAAGGCTGGAGCCCTTGTACCTATGTGCATGTGGAAAATGAAAATGAGAAACAGACATAATTCCTTTTGATAATGTAGATTAACAATATAGAATGTGTTGAACGGATATATAATTTATTAACTATCCTAATTAACGAAGCCATAAAAAGTTTAAAACATCGTACCTTGGATCCTCGAATGTTATCATGATGGTAGATATGGAGTTGCCGGCAAGAATGTGGCTGCCTTGTCCACGGGCGAACACCGGACCTGGACCTGCGCCTTCATAAATTACCCAATCATTAACAGCAGTATGACCAAACTTGTAATCCTTTTGGATCACAGTGGCTTGATTTGTGTCGGCCCCATTGCCGATACGGTGCAAGGACAAGTTGCTCATGATGGTCTTGTTATAACTGGTGGGCATAACCCGGGTGTTGGACAAGATAACAGCCGCCATAAGTGTGTGCAGAGGAGAGGGCAAGAAATAGCTAGGTGCTTGGGATGTCTCTTGCCTTTTGGCTGTGGAGAGGAACAAAAGGAATCACATGTCTATTTATAGAGTGCTTATGCCTTGGCTATGTGTGTGCTTACTGCGTCCAGAGGCATCAGCCCTCAGCAAATGCATCATGTGGCTACTGGGCACTAGATAAGAGCAACACATCATAAAAGTCACTGAGTTCAGAGGATCAATTAATTTAGTAAGTCACTGACTTAATTACTCCAAACAACAACGTTTAATTACTGTCGCTGTCGGTGACTAATTGGCTAGCTGCATAAAAAACTGCGATATGCAATTAGGCTTCTTTTACATTTACAATGTTAGCACATCACCACCAACCAACAATAGGGCATTGGGTCCAACTGGTGACAATTAGTAGTTAAATTTGTTGATCAGCTCAAGATTCGCACATGCCTAATAATATATATCTGGTGATGGCATTTCGATGATGGCTGGAAGCTTGCGCTTGGGAATCCTATGCTGCTTCTCCATTCCCTCCATTACCAGTACTGGTCTAGGAGGGGGCTACACACCTTGTTCATCAGCATTGAGACCAGTGGCCGGATAGCCATGGTGGCCAGTAGGGCCCCCATTGGAATACTAAGAACCACACGCGCAGCATTGGAAAACACAAGCTAGTGCAGTGGAGAATGGAGAAGAGAATGGTGTGAGCAAGGCGAGTATAGTGTTTGAGTTCTCCAATATACAATGGTCGTACACAGCCTGATACGGTTTTTCAAACTGGTATAATCACGAGGAAAATATCTAATCTTGCCAATAGCGATGCAGGCTCTGATAACTATCAAATGGCCACACCGACGCATCGACAGCCATGTGAGACAGTGTGCGCTGGCATTACAAAACCTCCACTTGCAAGCAGGAAGATAATTTTGTTTCAGATACGTTTGATTCATCACGTGAGCAGTCACATGCTTGTCACCAGATACAAGGAAGAAGGAGATTAATTTTTCAGTCTCGTCAGTCATGACATTTGTTTTATGCTTTGCAAGGTGTGCTACCAATACCTTGCCATCAGCTGCGAGTTGACCCCACTTATTTGCAAGCTCTGCTGTAAATCTATTGAGCAATTATCTACCATTTGCAAGTTTCCTTTCGAGTACCAGTTATACAGACTAGAAATAACAACAGCTAAAATAAATTCTAACAAAAGCAGAAACAGGTTTGAATAGAGTGGAGATTTGGGGGCATGAAGTGAAGGGGGAGGGGAACGAGTGAGTGCCACCTTGAGCGGGATGCGGGATGGGGGTCTTGGAGGCCAACGCCACGGGACGGGAAGAAACGGTGCTCTTCGATGGTGTTGTTGCTCTTCGCCGCCGCGCTGGTCCTACAGATGCTGGTGGTCGACGCTGCCATGTATGAAAGGACGGGCGGATGGGGAGCAGCAGCCGAGGAATGGTCCAGACGGACTTTGAAGCCGTGGTGGTGGTGGCAGCCGGCCTCAGAGACCTCGGCAAAAAGGAAATGACAGAAGATTTGTTTTAGAAAAGAAAAACATAGAGAATGCAAACCGGCAAAGTGTAGGTTGGCTGGGCTTACGATTTGAGGGCCTAGAAAATCCATAATTGTGAGACAGTGAAAACCAGCATAAGGAGCCATATGGAATACTTTTTTATCAGCCTAACGAGATCAGCTTGACTAACCAAAATCGGATGAAGCCTAACTTTGTAACCATACAGTGGAAGCAACAAAAGTAAAGACAACGAGACTAAAACAATAGTGATGTGAGAAGATAAATTCCAGTGCCCTTTTAAATAGCACTGCCTATGGCTATATAAATGAGGTCTACGACTTGGTCTGCTCCAACATGCTATAGAAAGCACATTTACTCCGATTCACATATGAAATGTGACAATACAAAACAGAAGAAGTGTTGAGATTATACAAATGATCGGATGATACAACTTACTTGGATATTGCTCCAGTACACTGAGCGGATGGGACATCAAACAAACATAGAGACAGTTAGGACTAAATATATAATTTTAATCTGTTGACACATCAAACAAACATAGATGCTGCACTATCATTTAGAAGTTAGACCAAGAGAAAAGAGGAGTTGGCGGCCAGCACTCTACACACTACCAGAAAAACTGGGGTTGCCGACGGCCAAATCTATGCCGACGGCCCCCGTCGGCATCTATGGACCTATGCCGACGGCCACGGAAAGGCCGTAGGCTTAGAAAAGCCGTCGGCATGCATCCACCTATGCCGACGGGGTCGTCGGCATAGACAAGGCCGTCGGGACCGCCTGAGGTACGCCTACGGGGCCCGTCGGCATAGGGCAGGCCGTCGGCATATCCGTGGCCCACCTGCCCGGTCAGCGCTGACCATTTGACGGCGTTGACCCTACGCCGACGGGCAGTAACGGCGGCCGTCGGCATATCAGTGGCAGAGGTATGCCTACGGCCAAGCCGTCGGCATAGGCCCCTCTGCCACGTCAGCGATCCGTGTGCCACGCCACGTCAACGATCCGTGGGACAACCTCCGTGTGTGCAGGTATGCCGACGGCCGGCCGTCGGCATACGGTATTTTACTTTATTTTTTATTTTTATTTTTACTCCGCTTTTTATTTTACTTTATTTTAATTTTTGTATTTGTATATGATAATTATGCCTTATCTAACAAAACATACCCGATGGTATATCGATTGCCCCGTTACGAACATCGCTATCGCCGTGTCATGGAGGGGGGAAACAATGACACGGAAGGAATTACGGTTGGTGGGGGATTCGGGTGTAGCTATGTCATCAAACATCGCACGGGTCCCGATGCATATGTGAAAGTGTTCATGCATCGCGACGCCCGTCTTGGGGCTCCGGGGGGTGCCCCCCCTCACGGACGGCGCCGCCGCCGACACCCCGGAGACGCGTGCCGCCTCTTAGGACATGCCACCACACGACCCTGCATGTATGAGGGGCCGGTGCGACGCTCCGGTGGCATTGCTACCCCCCAGGGCCCCCGTCCCGCCTAACCCTGGAGCGGTTGACCACGAGATCTACCCCTTTGACTTTCCACGGACGGGCTTTGACCAGTGGACCTCTCCACCCGGTTGTGTCAGTTCGGCCCATAGGGACACCCGGGAGCAACATCCGGGCCAAACCAACAGCTACATCCACTCCGTGTAGACCCGACGCGTCCGTTTCCCCCCTCCAGGTGCCGGCGGCGGCGCCGTCCGTGAGGGGGGAGGGGGACACCCCGGAGACGCGTGCCGGGCATTTGCAACCGCCACAACACTTCCAGACTTGTGAGAGGCCGCCTACGCAAGATTTGACGGTATGCTAGCCCCGAGGCCGCCGCCACGGTCGTGAGACGCCGAAGAGCAATCCGCGAGAGGGAAGTGTTCAGATACTTCTCCATCACGAAAAATTATGAAAAATTACCATCGGTCCTATAGCACATGTGCCCACGTCATGTAAAAAACTCATGATTTTATCGCTCCGAGTATTTAATAATATTCACGCCGCATCGTTTCCGCAGAACGTCTACTACCGTGTGTCATCGCCGTCCGTGAGGGGGGCCACACCCCGGAGACGCGTGCCGCCTCTTCGGACATGCCACCACACCACCCCGCATGTATGAGGGCCCGATGCGACGGTCCGGTGGCATTGCTACCCCCTAGGGCCCCCGTCCCGCCTAACCCTGGAGCGGTTGACCACAGGATCTACCCCTTTGACTTCCCACGGACGGGCTTTGACCAGTGGGCCTATCCACCCGGTCATGTTAGGTCAGCCCATACGAACACTTTAGAGCAACATCCGGGCCACACCCACAGCAAGATCCCCTCCGTAGACCCGGCGCGTCCGTCTGCCCCTCCAGTGCGGTGGCGGCGCCGTCCGTGTGAGTGGGCACACCCGAGAGGCGCGTGCCGCCTCTTGGACATGCCACCACACCACCCTGCATGTATGAGGGGCGGTGCGGCCGCCCGGTGGCATTACTACCCCAGGGCCCCGCCCCGCCTAACCACGGAGCCGTTGACCACGAGATCTACCCTTTGACTTCCCACGGACGGGCTTTGACCAGTGGACCTCTCCACCCGGTTGTGTCAGTTCGGCCCATAGGGACACACGGAGCAACATCCGGCCAAACCCACAGCTACATCCACTCCGTGTAGACCCGAGCGTCCGCTTCCCCCCTCCAGTGCGGGCGGCGCCGTCCGTGAGGGGGGGGACACCGGAGACACGTGCGGGCATTTGCAACCGCCACAACACTTCCAGACTTGTGAGAGGCCGCCACACAAGATTTGACGGTATGCTAGCCCCGAGGCCGCCGCCACGGTCGAGACGCCAAGAGCAATCCGCAGAGGGAAGTGTTCAGATACTTCTCCATCACGAAAAATTATGAAAAATTACCATCGGTCCTATAGCACATGTGCCCACGCCATGTAAAAACTCATGATTTTATCGCGCCCGAGTATTTAATAATATTCACGCGCATCGCTTCCGCAGAACGCCTACTACCGTGTCATCGCCGTCCGTGAGGGGGGCCACACCGAGACGCGCGTGCCGCCTCTTCGGACAAGCCACCACACCACCCGCATGTATGAGGGCCCGATGCGACGGTCCGGTGGCATTGCTACCCCAGGGCCCCGCCCCGCCTAACCTCAGTAGCGTTTGACCACCGGATCTACCCTTTGACTTTGCACGACGGATTTGACCAGTGGGCCTATCCACCCGGTCATGTTAGGTCAGCCCATACGAACACTTTAGAGCAACATCCGGCCACACCCACAGCAAGATCCCCTCCGTAGACCCGACGCGTCTGCTTCCCCCTCCAGTGCGGTGGCGGCGCCGTCCGTGTGGGGCACACCCGAGCGCGCCGCCTCTTCGGACATGCCACCACACCACCCTGCATGTATGAGGGGCCGGTGCGACGCTCCGGTGGCATTGCTACCCCCCAGGGCCCCCGTCCCGCCTAACCCTGGAGCGGTTGACCACGAGATCTACCCCTTTGACTTCCCACGGACGGGCTTTGACCAGTGGACCTCTCCACCCGGTCATGTTAGGTCAGCCAATACGAACACTTTAGAGCAACATCCGGGCCACACCCACAGCAAGATCCCCTCCGTGTAGACCCGACGCGTCCGTTTCCCCCCTCCAGGTGCCGGCGGCGGCGCCGTCCGTGAGGGGGGGCACACCCCGGAGACGCGTGCCGGGCATTTGCAACCGCCACAACACTTCCAGACTTGTGAGAGGCCGCCTACGCAAGATTTGACGGTATACTAGTTTTGAGGCCGCCGTCAGAGTCGAGACGCCAAGAGCAATCCGCAGAGAGGGAAGTGTTCGAGATACTTCTCCATCACGAAAAATTATGAAAAATTACCATCGGTCCTATAGCACATGTGCCCACGCCATGTAAAAACTCATGATTTTATCGCGCTCCGAGTATTTAATAATATTCACGCCGCATAGTTTCCGCAGAACGCCTACTACCGTGTGTCATCGCCCGTCCGTGGGGGCCACACCGAGACGCGTGCCGCCTCTTCGGACATGCCACCACACCACCCCGCATGTATGAGGGCCCGATGCGACGGTCCGGTGGCATTGCTACCCCCAGGGCCCCCGTCCCGCCTAACCCTGTAGCGTTTGACCACCGGATCTACCCCTTTGACTTTGCACGGACGGGATTTGACCAGTGGGCCTATCCACCCGGTCATGTTAGGTCAGCCCATACGAACACTTTAGAGCAACATCCGGGCCACACCCACAGCAAGATCCCTCCGTAGACCCGACGCGTCTGTTTCCCCCCTGTGGGGCGACGGCGCGTCTCCGTGTGGGGGCACACCCCGGAGACGCGTGTCGCCTCTTCGGACATGCCACCACACCACCCTGCATGTATGAGGGGCCGGTGCGACGCTCCGGTGGCATTGCTACCCCCCAGGGCCCCCGTCCCGCCTAACCCTGGAGCGGTTGACCACGAGATCTACCCCTTTGACTTCCCACGGACGGGCTTTGACCAGTGGACCTCTCCACCGGTTGTGTCGGGCCGCCCATAGGGACACCCGGAGCAACATCCGGGCCAAACCCACAGCTATATCCACTCCGTGTAGATCCGACGCGTCCGCTTCCCCCTCCAGTGCGGCGGCGTCCGTGGGGGGGACACCGGAGACGCGTGCGGGCATTTGCTGTTGGGGAACGAGTAATTTCAAAAATTTCCACGATCACGCAAGACCATGGTGATGGCATAGCAACGAGAGGGGAGTGTCCGTCCCACGCACTCGTGAGACCGAAAGCGAAAGCGTTATAACAACGCTGTTGATGTAGTCGACGTCTTCACGATCCGACCGATCCAAGCACCGAACGACGGCACCTCCGAAGTTCGCACACGTTCAGCTCGATGACGATCCCGGACCGATCCAGCAAAGTGTCGGGATGAGTTCCGTCAAGACGACGGCGTGGTGACGATGTTGATGCTCCACCGGCGCGAGGGCTTCGCCTAAGCTCCGCGATGATATGAATTCTCCGGCGCAGGGCTTCGCCTAAGCTCCGCGACGATATGACCGAAGTGGAATATGGTGGAGGGGGGCACCGCACACGGCTAAGGAAAGATCCGTAGATCAACTTGTGTGTCCTGGGGTGCCCCCTGCCCCCGTATATAAAGGAGACAAGGGGGAGGTGGCCGGCCCAAGGGGGAGGCGCACCAAGGAGGAGTCCTACTCCCACCGGGAGTAGGACTTCCCCCCCCCCCTCTCCTAGTTGGAGTAGGATTGGGGAGGGGAAAAGAGGGAAGGGGCGCCGCCCCCCCTCTCCTTGTCCTATTCGGACTGGAAGGGGGAGGGGGGCACGCAGCCCACCTTGGCCGGCCCTTCTCCTTCTCCCTTGAGGCCCATGAAGGCCCATATACCCCCCGGGGGGTTCCGGTAACCCCCCGGTGTTCCGGTAACATCCTGTTTTCACTCGGAACCATTCCGAAGTCCAAACATAGGATTCCAATATATCAATCTTTATGTCTCGACCATTTCGAGACTCCTCGTCATGTCCGTGATCACATCCGGGACTCCGAACAAACTTCGGTGCATCAATACTTATAAACTCATAATGAACTGTCATCGAAACGTTAAGCGTGCGGACCCTACGGGTTCGAGAACTATGTAGACATGACCTAGAACCATTCTCGGTCAATAACCAATAGCGGAACCTGGATGCCCATATTGGTTCCTACATATTCTACGAAGATCTTTATCGGTCAAACCGCATAACGACATACGTTGTTCCCTTTGTCATCGGTATGTTACTTGCCCGAGATTCGATCGTCGGTATCCAATACCTAGTTCAATCTCGTTACCGCAAGTCTCTTTACTCGTCCGTAATACATCATCTCATAACTAACTCATTAGTTACAATGCTTGCAAGGCTTAGGTGATGAGTATTACCGAGAAGGCCCAGAGATACCTCTCCGACAATCGGAGTGACAAAACCTAATCTCAAATACGCCAACCCAACATGTACCTTTGGAGACACCTGTAGTACTCCTTTATAATCACCCGATTACGTTGTGACGTTTGGTAGCACCAAAGTGTTCCTCCGTAAACGGAGTTGCATAATCTCATAGTTACAGGAACATGTATAAGTCATGAAGAAAGCAATAGCAACATACTAAACGATCATGTGCTAGGCTAACGGAATGGGTCATGTCAATCACATCATTCTCCTAATGATGTGATCCCGTTAATCAAATGACAACTCATGTCTATGGCTAGGAAACTTAACCATCTTTGATTCAACGAGCTAGTCAAGTAGAGGCATACTAGTGACACTATGTTTGTCTATGTATTCACACATGTATTATGTTTCCGGTTAATACAATTCTAGCATGAATAATAAACATTTATCATGATATAAGGAAATAAATAATAACTTTATTATTGCCTCTAGGGCATATTTCCTTCAGATCTCCCACTTGCACTAGAGTCAATAATCTAGTTCACATCGCCATGTGATTTAACATCAATAGTTCACATCTATATGTGGTTAACACCCATAGTTCACATCGACATGTGACCAATACCCAAAGGGTTTACTAGAGTCAGTAATCTAGTTCACATCGCCATGTGATTAACACCCAAAGAGTACTAAGGTGTGATCATGTTTTGCTTGTGAGATAATTTTAGTCAACGGGTCTGTCACATTCAGATCCGTATGTATTTTGCAAATCTCTATGTCAACAATGCTCTACACGGAGCTACTATAGCTAATTGCTCCCACTTTCAATATGTATCTAGACCGAGACTTTAGAGTCATCTAGATCAGTGCCAAAACTTGTATCGACATAACCCTTTACGATGAACTTTTTGTCACGTCCATAATCGAGAAAAATATCCTTATTCCACTAAGGATAATTTTGACCTGCTGTCCATTGATCTACTCCTAGATCACCATTGCACTCCCTCGTCAAGCTTTAGTGGTAGGGTATGCAATAGATCTGGTACACAGCATGACATACTTTATAGAACCTATGGCTGATGCATAGGGAATGACTTTCATTCTCTTTCTATCTTCTGCCGTGGTCGGGTTTTGAGTCTTACTCAATCTCACACCTTGTAACACAGGCAAGAACTACTTCAAAATCTTGTCAAGGTATGTATTCATTGAAAAACTTATCAAGCGTCTTGATCTATCTCTATAGATCTTGATGCTCAATATGTAAGCAGCTTCAACGAGGTCTTTCTTTGAAAAAACTCCTTTCAAACACTCCTTTATGCTTTGCAGAATAATTCTACATTATTTCCGATCAACAATATGTCATTCACATATACTTATCAGAAATGCTGTAGTGCTCCCACTCACTTTCTTGTAAATACAGGCTTCACCGTAAGTCTGTATAAAACTATATGCTTTGATCACACTATCAAAGCGTTTATTCCAACTCCGAGATGCTTGCACCAGTCCATAGATGGATCGCTGGAGCTTGCACATTTTGTTAGCTCTTTTAGGATTGACAAAACCTTCTGGTTGCATCATATACAACTTTTCTTTAATAGATCCATGTAGTTTTGACATCCATTTGCCAGATTTCATAAAATGTGGCAATTGCTAACATGATTCGGACAGACTTAAGAATCGCTACAGTTGAGAAAATCTCATTGTAGTCAACACCTTGAACTTGTCGAAAACCTTTTGCGACAAGTCGAGCTTTGTAGATAGTAACACTACTATCATCATCTGTCTTCCTCTTGAAGATCCATTTATATAATATGGCTTGCCGATCATCGGGCAACTCCATCAAAGTCCATACTTTGTTCTCATACATGGATCCCATCTCAGATTTCATGGCCTCAAGCCATTTCATGAATCTGGGCTCATCATCGCTTCCTCATAGTTCGTAGGTTCATCATGGTCTAGTAACATGACTTCCGAACATGATTACCGTACCACTCAGTGCGGATCTTACTCTGGAAGACCCACGAGGTTTGGTAGCAACTTGATCTGAAGTTTCATGATCATCATCATTAACTTCCTCACTAATTGGTGTAGGAATCACTTTGGAACTGATTTCTGTGATGAACTACTTTCCAATAAGGGAGAAGGTACAATTACCTCATCAAGTTCTACTTTCCTCCCACTCACTTCTTTCGAGAGAAACTTCTTCTCTAGAAAGGATCCATCTTAGCAACGAAAGACTTGCCTTCGGATCTGTGATAGGAGGTGTACCCAACATTTTCTTTTGGGTAATCTATGAAGACGCACTTCTCGATTTGGGTTCGAGCTTATCGGTGAAAACTTTTCACATAAGCATCACAACTCCAAACTTTTAAGAAACGACAGCTTAGGTTTCTTCGTTAAACCATAGTTCATACGGTGTCATCTCAACGGATTTAGATGGTGCCCTATTAAACGTGAATGCAGCTGTCTCTAATGCATAACCCCAAAACGATAGTGGTAAATCGGTAAGATACATCATAGATCGCACCATATCCAATAAAGTGCGGTTCTGACGTTCGGACACACCATTATGCTGTGGTGTTCGGTGGCGTGAGTAGTGAAACTATTTCACATTGTTTTAATGAAGGCCAAACTCGTAACTCAAATATTTTTCCTCTGCGATCATATCGTAGAAACTTTTATTTTCTTGTTACGATGATTCTTCACTTCACTCTGAAATTCTTTGAACTTTTCAAATGTTTCAGACTTATGTTTCATCAAGTAGATATACCCATATCTGCTCAAATCATCTGTGAAGGTCAGAAAATAACGATACTTGCCGTGAGCTTTAACACTCATCGGACCGCATACATCAGTATGTATTATTTCCAATAAGTCATTTGCTCGCTCCATTGTTCGAAGAACGAGTCTTTAGTCATCTTGCCCATAAGGCATGGTTCGCAAGCATCAAGTGATTCATAATCAAGTGATTCCAAAATCCCATCAGCATGGAGTTTCTTCATGCGCTTTACACCAATATGACCTAAACGGCAGTGCCACAAATAAATTGCACTATCATTATTAACTTTGCATCTTTTGGCATCAATATTATGAATATGTGTATCACAACGATCGAGATCCAACGAACCATTTTCATTGGGTGTGTAACCATATAAGATTTTATTCATGTAAACAGAACAACAATTTATTCTCTTACTTAAATGAATAACCGTATTGCAATAAACATGATCAAATCATATTCATGCTCAAGCA
Organism: Aegilops longissima; assembly: GCA_021605205.1. Taxonomy (NCBI): domain Eukaryota; kingdom Viridiplantae; phylum Streptophyta; class Magnoliopsida; order Poales; family Poaceae; genus Aegilops; species Aegilops longissima. Next base: position 626,964,891 of record CM038676.1, read on the forward strand.
TAAACGCCAAATAACATTTATTTAGGTTTATCACTAATCCCGAAAGTATAGGAGTGTGCGATGATGATCATATCAATCTTGGAACTACTTCCAACACTCATCGTTACTTCCCTTCAACTAGTTTCTGTTTATTCGTAACTCCTGTTTGAGTTACTAATCTTAGCAACCGAACAAGTATCAAATACTCGGGGCTACTATAAACACTAGTAAAGCACACATCAATAACCTGTATATCAAATATACCTTTGTTCACCTTGCCATCCTTCTTATCCGCCAAACACTTGGGGTAGTTCCGCTCCAAATGACCAATTCCATTGTAGCAAAAGCACTTAGTCTCGTGCTTAGGTCCAGACTTGGGCTTCTTCACTCGAGTAGCAACTTGCTTGCCGTTCTTTTGAAGTTCCCTTCTTCCCTTTGCCCTTTTCCTTGAGACTAGTGGTCTTGTCAATCATCAACACTTGATGCTCTTTTCTTGATTTCTACCTTCGTCGATTTCAGCATCACGAAGAGCTTGGGAATTACTTTTGTCATCCCTTGCACATTATAGTTCATCACGAAGTTCTACTAACTTGGTGATGGTGACTAGAGAATTCTGTCAATCACTATCTTATCTGGAATATTAACTCCCACTTGATTCAAGCGATTGAAGTACCCAGACAATCTGAGCACATGCTCACTAGTTGAGCGATTCTCCTCCATCTTTTAGCTATAGAACTTGTTGGAGGCTTCATATCTCTCAACTCGGGTATTTGCTTGAAATATTAACTTCAACTCCTGGAACATCTCATATGGTCCATGACGTTCAAAACGTCTTTGAAGTCCCGATTCTAAGCCGTTAAGCATGGTGCACTAAACTATCAAGTAGTCATCATATTGAGCTAGCCAAACGTTCATAACGCGTCAGATCGCTCATATTGAGCTAGCCAAACGCTCATAACGCCCGCATCTGCTCCTGCAATAGGTCTGTCACCTAGCGGTGCATTAAGGACATAATTCTTACGTGCAGCAATGAGGATAAACCTCGGATCACGGATCCAATCCGCATCATTGCTACTAACATCTTTCAATACAATTTCTCTAGGAACACATATAAAAACATAGGGAAGCAACAACGCGAGCTATTGATCTACAACATAATTTGCAAAATACTACCAGGACTAAGGTCATGATAAATTAAAGTTCAATTAATCATATTACTTAAGAACTCCCACTTAGATAGACATCTCTCTAGTCATCTAAGTGATTACGTGATCCAAATCAACTAAACCATGTCCGATCATCACGTGAGATGGAGTAGTTTCAATGGTGAACATCACTATGTTGATCATATCTACTATATGATTCACGTTCGACCTTCGGTCTCCGTGTTCCGAGGCCATATCTGTTATATGCTAGGCTCGTCAAGTTTAACCTGTGTATTCGCGTGTGCAACTGTTTTCACCGTTGTATTTGAGCGTAGAGCCTATCACACACGATCATCACGTGGTGTCTCAAAGACGAAGAACTTTCATAGCGGTGCATACTCGGGAGAACACTTCTTGATAATTTTAGTGAGAGATCATCTTATAATGCTACCGTCAATCAAAGCAAGATAAGATGCATAAAGGATAAACATCACATGCAATCAATATAAGTGATATGATATGGTCATCATCATCTTGTGCTTGTGATCTCCATCGCCAAGCACCGCCATGATCACCATCGTCACCGGGCGCGACACCTTGATCTCCATCGTAGCATCATTGTCGTCTCGCCAACTATTGCTTCTCGACTATCGCTACTGCTTAGTGATAAAGTAAAGCAATTACATGGCGTTGCATTTCATACAATAAGCGACAACCATATGGCTCCTGCCGATTGCCGATAACTCGGTTACAAAACATGATCATCTCATACAATAAAATATAGCATCACGTCTTGACCACATCACATCACATCATGCCCTGCAAAAACAAGTTAGGCGTCCTCTACTTTGTTGTTGCAAGTTTTACGTGGCTGCTACGGGCTGAGCAAGAACCGTTCTTACCTACGCATCAAAACCACAACGATACTTCGTCAAATAGACTCCGTTTAACCTTCTCAAGGACGGGCGTAGCCACACTCGATTCAACTAAAGTGAGAGAGACAGACACCGCCGGTCACCTTTAAGCAACGAGTGCTCAGGCGGTGAAACCAGTCTCGCGTAAGCGTCTGGCGTAATGTCGGTCCGGCCGCTTCATCTCACAATACCGCTGAACCAAAGTATGACATGCTGGTAGGCAGTATGACTTGTATCGCCCACAACTCACTTGTGTTCTACTCGTGCACATGACATCAACGCATAAAACCTGGCTCGATACCTTTGTTGGGGAGCGTAGTAATTTCAAAAATTTCCTACGATCACGCAAGACCATGGTGATGGCATAGCAACGAAGGGGAGAGTGTCCGTCCACGTACCCTCGTGAGACCGAAAGCGGAAGCGTTATAACAACGCGGTTGATGTAGTCGACGTCTTCACGATCCGACCGATCCAAGCACCGAACGTCACGGCACCTCCGAGTTACGCACACGTTCAGCTCGATGGCGATCCCGGACTCCGATCCAGCAAAGTGTCGGGATGAGTTCCGTCAAGACGACGGCGTGGCAGGCGATGTTGATGCTCCACCGACGCAGGGCTTCGCCTAAGCTCATGACGATATGACTTCTCCGCGCAGGGCTTCGCCTAAGCTCATGACGATATGACCGAAGTGGAATATGGTGGAGGGGGCACCGCACACGGCTAAGGAAAGATCCGTAGATCAACTTGTGTGTCTGGGGTGCCCCTGCCCCAGATATAAAGGAGACAAGGGGAGGTGGCCGCCCAAGGGGAGGCGCGCAAGGAGGAGTCCTACTCCCACCGGAGTAGGACTCCCCTCTCCTAGTTGGAGTAGGATTGGGGAGGGAAAGAGGGAAGGCGCGCCCCTCTCCTTGTCCTATTCGGACTGGAAGGGGAGGGGCGCAGCCCACCTTGGCCGGCCCTTCTCCTTCTCCCTTGAGGCCCATGAAGGCCCATATACCCCCCGGGGGGTTCCGGTAACCCCCCGGTGTTCCGGTAATATCCTGTTTTCACTCGGAACCATTCCGAAGTCCAAACATAGGCTTCCAATATATCAATCTTTATGTCTCGACCATTTCGAGACTCCTCGTCATGTCCGTGATCACATCCGGGACTCCGAACAAACTTCGGTGCATCAATACTTATAAACTCATAATGAACTGTCATCGAAACGTTAAGCGTGCGGACCCTACGGGTTCGAGAACTATGTAGACATGACCTAGAACCATTCTCGGTCAATAACCAATAGCGGAACCTGGATGCCCATATTGGTTCCTACATATTCTACGAAGATCTTTATCGGTCAAACCGCATAACGACATACGTTGTTCCCTTTGTCATCGGTATGTTACTTGCCCGAGATTCGATCGTCGGTATCCAATACCTAGTTCAATCTCGTTACCGGCAAGTCTCTTTACTCGTTCCGTAATACATCATCTCATAACTAACTCATTAGTTACAATGCTTGCAAGGCTTAGGTGATGAGTATTACCGAGAAGGCCCAGAGATACCTCTCCGACAATCGGAGTGACAAAACCTAATCTCAAAATCGCCAACCCAACATGTACCTTTGGAGACACCTGTAGTACTCCTTTATAATCACCCGAGCCACGTTGTGGACGTTTGGTAGCACCAAAGTGTTCCTCCGTAAACGGAGTTGCATAATCTCATAGTTACAGGAACATGTATAAGTCATGAAGAAAGCAATAGCAACATACTAAGCGATCATGTGCTAGGCTAACGGAATGGGTCATGTCAATCACATCATTCTCCTAATGATGTGATCCCGTTAATCAAATGACAACTCATGTCTATGGCTAGGAAACTTAACCATCTTTGATTCAACGAGCTAGTCAAGTAGAGGCATACTAGTGACACTATGTTTGTCTATGTATTCACACATGTATTATGTTTCCGGTTAATACAATTCTAGCATGAATAATAAACATTTATCATGATATAAGGAAATAAATAATAACTTTATTATTGCCTCTAGGGCATATTTCCTTGATCTCCCACTTGCACTAGAGTCAATAATCTAGTTCACATCGCCATGTGATTTAACATCAATAGTTCACATCTATATGTGGTTAACACCCATAGTTCACATCGACATGTGACCAATACCCAAAGGGTTTACTAGAGTCAGTAATCTAGTTCACATCGCCATGTGATTAACACCCAAAGAGTACTAAGGTGTGATCATGTTTTGCTTGTGAGATAATTTTAGTCAACGGGTCTGTCACATTCAGATCCGTATGTATTTTGCAAATCTCTATGTCAACAATGCTCTACACGGAGCTACTATAGCTAATTGCTCCCACTTTCAATATGTATCTAGACCGAGACTTTAGAGTCATCTAGATCAGTGCCAAAACTTGTATCGACATAACCCTTTACTGACGAACTTTTGTCACGTCCATAATCGAGAAAAATATCCTTATTCCACTAAGGATAATTTTGACCTGCTGTCCATTGATCTACTCCTAGATCACCATTGCACTCCTCGTCAAGCTTTAGTGGTAGGGTATGCAATAGATCTGGTACACAGACATGACATACTTTATAGAACCTATGGCTGATGCATAGGGAATGACTTTCATTCTCTTTCTATCTTCTGCCGTGGTCGGGTTTTGAGTCTTACTCAATCTCACACCTTGTAACACAGGCAAGAACTACTTCAAAATCTTGTCAAGGTATGTATTCATTGAAAAACTTATCAAGCGTCTTGATCTATCTCTATAGATCTTGATGCTCAATATGTAAGCAGCTTCAACGAGGTCTTTCTTTGAAAAACTCCTTTCAAACACTCCTTTATGCTTTGCAGAATAATTCTACATTATTTCCGATCAACAATATGTCATTCACATATACTTATCAGAAATGCTGTAGTGCTCCCACTCACTTTCTTGTAAATACAGGCTTCACCGTAAGTCTGTATAAAACTATATGCTTTGATCACACTATCAAAGCGTTTATTCCAACTCGAGATGCTTGCACCAGTCCATAGATGGATCATTGGAGCTTGCACATTTTGTTAGCTCTTTTAGGATTGACAAAACCTTCGGTTGCATCATATACAACTTTTCTTTAATAGATCCATGTAGTTTTGACATCCATTTGCCAGATTTCATAAAATGTGGCAATTGCTAACATGATTCGGACAGACTTAAGAATCGCTACTGATTGAGAAAATCTCATTGTAGTCAACACCTTGAACTTGTCGAAACCTTTTGCGACAAGTCGAGCTTTGTAGATAGTAACACTACTATCATCATCTGTCTTCCTCTTGAAGATCCATTTATATAATATGGCTTGCCGATCATGGGCAACTCCATCAAAGTCCATACTTTGTTCTCATACATGGATCCCATCTCAGATTTCATGGCCTCAAGCCATTTCATGAATCTGGGCTCATCATCGCTTCCTCATAGTTCGTAGGTTCATCATGGTCTAGTAACATGACTTCCGTAACATGATTACCGTACCACTACAGTGCGGATCTTACTCTGGAAGACCTACGAGGTTTGGTAGCAACTTGATCTGAAGTTTCATGATCATCATCATTAACTTCCTCACTAATTGGTGTAGGAATCTTTGGAACTGATTTCGTGATGAACTACTTTCCAATAAGGAGAAGGTACAATTACCTCATCAAGTTCTACTTTCCTCCCACTCACTTCTTTCGAGAGAAACTTCTTCTCTAGAAAGGATCCATCTTAGCAACGAAAGACTTGCCTTCGGATCTGTGATAGGAGGTGTACCCAACATTTTCTTTTGGGTAATCTATGAAGACGCACTTCTCGATTTGGGTTCGAGCTTATCGGTGAAAACTTTTTCACATAAGCATCACAACTCCAAACTTTTAAGAAACGACAGCTTAGGTTTACTGTTAAACCATAGTTCATACGGTGTCATCTCAACGGATTTAGATGGTGCCCTATTAAACGTGAATGCAGCTGTCTCTAATGCATAACCCCAAAACGATAGTGGTAAATCGGTAAGATACATCATAGATCGCACCATATCCAATAAAGTGCGGTTACGACGTTCGGACACACCATTATGCTGTGGTGTTCCAGGTGGCGTGAGTAGTGAAACTATTTCACATTGTTTTAACTGAAGGCCAAACTCGTAACTCAAATATTGTGTCATCGCCGTCCGTGAGGGGGGCCACACCCCGGAGACGCGTGCCGCCTCTTCGGACATGCCACCACACCACCCCGCATGTATGAGGGCCCGATGCGACGGTCCGGTGGCATTGCTACCCCTAGGGCCCCCGTCCCGCCTAACCCTGGAGAGGTTGACCACAGGATCTACCCCTTTGACTTCCCACGGACGGGCTTTGACCAGTGGGCCTATCCACCCGGTCATGTTAGGTCAGCCCATACGAACACTTTAGAGCAACATCCGGGCCACACCCACAGCAAGATCCCCTCCGTGTAGACCCGACGCGTCCGTTTCCCCCCTCCAGGTGCCGGCGGCGGCGCCGTCCATGTGAGGGGGCACACCCCGGAGACGCGTGCCGCCTCTTCGGACATGCCACCACACCACCCTGCATGTATGAGGGGCCGGTGCGACGCTCCGGTGGCATTGCTACCCCCCGAGGCCCCCGTCCTGCCGTGTAGACCTCACGGGCGTGGCTACCGCCGTGTCCCGGAGGGGGGAAACGGCCACGTCGGGCCAACACGGAGGGTATCTTTGGGTGTTTTGGGCCGGAATGGTGTTGGGGGGTGCAACACATGCCGTAACAAAAAAAATAAAAAATAAAAAAATGCCGTAACAAAAAAATAAAAAAATGCAAAGTATCTATGCCGACAGCTTAGCCGTCGGCATAGGAGCGCACATGTCCACGGATCGATGACGTGGCAAAGGGGCGGGCCTATGCCGACGGCGAGGCCATCGACATAGGCCGACCTTATCCGCTATGTTCGCCCCACCACCCATTCACCATCCACATCTCCCCTTCCTCCCGACCCACACCGCGCCGCCGCCCACCACCTCCGCCGCCCGCCCGCCGTGAGCACGCCACCTCCGGCCCGAGCCCGCCGCCCGCACAAGACCAACCCGGGCCGCCCGCCCGCGCCAACCCGCCATCGCCCGCGCCTCCCGTCTCCCCACCCACCATGTGCACCGCCGTCCTCCCGCCCAGCGTCGCGCCGCCGCTGGATCCGCCCGCCGCCATCGTCTCCGCTGTATTCGCCCGTCCGGCCTCCTCGACACATCCCGCTGGCCGCCATCCTCCCCGACCTCCGTCCCGCCCGACCTCCATCGACCCGAGCCCGCCGCCCGGCCGCACCAACCAGGCGCGCCTCCCCCGGCAGCCCTCCCCGGCCAGCCCTCCCCGAGCCGGCCCTCCCCGAGCCAGCCCTCCCCATGGTGAGCTCCCTCCTCCCTCTCTGTAGATTTTTTGATAATTTTGTTGTTGTTCATAGTTATGTAACTAGATGGGTGCATGCATAGTTAGTTGATAGATGATTTGATGATAGTTACAAATGTGAGAAATGCAAGAAAAGCAATTTTTTTTAACAAGGGGCATGACGTTAGATGATAGATTTTTTGATGATAGTTGCAAATGTATGATGATTGTTACATGATAGATGATGATGTTAATGATGATAGATGATGATGTTGATGATAGATAATGTTTTTTTGCGGAAGAGATGTTATAGGATGCTGATTTTTCGATGATTGTTAGATGTTGATGATGAATATATTGTGATGTACTTAATTATTGTCACGGTGCAGGTTCTGTGGTGTTCCATCTCGGTGGAGTGATCGTCGTAGGAGCTGTTGGTCCCCGGTTGTCCCTCCGGTGTTCGACTACTTCCTCTACAGCCGAGGGTGAGCTACGAATCATGTGACTAGATTTCATTCTCAAGTCAACTGGCGTAACCTAGGCGTCTCCCGTCCGAAAGGGTTGAAAGTGCGTTATATCGACTAGAGGAGGGGGGGTAAATAGGCGATTTTTAGAGAATTTTACAAATTCTTCACTGAGGAATTTGCTGGTGAGGAAATTCCTTAGCGAAGAAATACATGCAGCGGAATAAGTACTCAGACGTAAGCATAGCAGATTACAGGCATAGTCATCATGATGAAATGAAGACAATCACAGAGTCTGAAAGCGTAATCACAGGATAACACAAGATGAAGACAAACAGATGAAGAAATTGAAGCGAGGAAATTGAGAAAGTCTTGATCAAAGTCTTCAAACGCAGATATGAACAAACACTCAACACAAGAATGAGGAAATGAAAGGGTTGAGGAAATAGAACCGTGAGGTTGGTGAAGACAATGATTTGGTAGACCAGTTCCAACTGCTGTCTCGGTTATACGTCTGGTTGGAGCGGTTGAGTATTTAAACTCGAGGACACGCAGTCCGGACACCCGATCCACCGAAAGCACGCAGCTCGGGACACCAAGTCCTCACCGTATTCTCCTTGAACTAAGGTCACGCAGACCTCGTCCAATCACTCGTGGTAAGTCTTGAGCGACTTCCAAACCTTCACATACTTGGTCACTCGGCGATCCACAATTCCTCTTGGATGCTCTAGACCGTGACGCCTAACCGTCTGGAAGAAGCACAGTCTTCAAAGGTAAAAGCGTCGGATCCGCAGAGGATCAATTTCTTGATGATGCTCAATCACTTTGGGTTTGTAGGGGTTTGGTTTTGGGTTTTTCCTCACTTTGGGTTTTTCGCTCAAATTCCTCAGAGGATGGGTTGCTCTCAAATGACAAGTGTCAAGTTCTCTCGGAGCAGCCAACCAACTAGTGGTTGTAGGGGCGGCTATTTATAGTCTAGGAGCAGCCCGACATGATAAGACATAAATGCCCTTCAATGATATGACCGTTAGGTGGATAAGATATTTGGGACAGCGGCCAAGAAGATAAAGAACGGTCGGAATTTTGAATATCAAATTCCTCGGGCTATCATGTTCCTCATGTGTAGGCAATTCAGACCTGGCGAATTCCTAACTCCTCGATCGAACAAATTCCTCGGTGACGGAAGAGCTTCGTCTACATCCAAGAAATTGACTGAACTGTATGAGATTTCCAAAAGCTTCACTCGAAGGGATTGGTAGTGTAGGATTTTGAGTTGAGCATCACATGGAAATTTTTCCTTAGTATTTCCTCGACCCCTTTAACAAAGACGGTGTTTCCTATGACTCAAGAAAGAGAAAATGAAACTACGAAAACAAAAGTCTTCACGCTTCATGTTCCTCAAATGAATACCAAGTCTTCAAGGTCACACCAATTTCTTCACTTTCAAAGTCTTGTAAAGTCTTCGAATATCAAATTCTTCATTGAAGAACTTCATTTTTAGGGTCGACTTTCACCGTAAATATCAAACTCCTCATAGACTTATAGAACTGTGTACACTCACAAGCGATTAGTTACTTAACCTATAAGTCTTCAATACACCAAAATCACTAAGGGCACTAGATGCACTTACAATCTCCCCTTTTGGTGATTGATGACAACATAGGTTAAGTTTTCAACGGGGATAAACATATGAAGTGTAAATACTGATAATGAGGATTTTGATTGCAAGATATAGAAGAACTCCCCCTGAAGATGTGCAGAGTGAGGAATTTGCTTTTGAGGCAATGCACATTTGAAGAATTGAATAATGGAGATCTCCCCCTATATCTTGTAATTCATACACGCATTTAACATATAGTGTGAAGAATTTGAAATGCATGATGAAATATGGTGCTTGATGTTATGCAATGCATACATAAAAAGTATCAGAGCCCAATGCGTATGAGGAATTTGAAACTTTTTCATGAGTATCAGAGCCCAAATCGATTTGAAGATTTTCAACGAGCTCATGAGGATCGAGCATAACCAATATCAAAACCATCGTAGTCGAGCATAGAGCAAAAGCATAATGCATCAAAAGTATCAAAGCACCATCGGGTTTAAGATTACAACTCGATCCAATAAAAGGTTTCAGAAGAACGAGAGTTGTAACTTAATAAAGTACTGTATATAGGCAAAAACAAGACCCGCTTGAAGACTAACTCAATTTTCTCCCCCTTTGTCATCGAATGACCAAAAGGATCGGCGAGGACTAACGCTCTTGAGGAATTTCAAGTTGAAGATGGAGCGCCAGCATTGTCGGGGTTGTTCGTTGAAGTAGGACCAGCAGCAGTGTCTTCCAAATCTTCATTTTCATCAGTGTCGCGAGATGAAGAATAGGAGCTGGCTACCAAGGTAGGAACTTTGACTTTCTTGAATTTCTTCGGAGGAGGTGCAGACCAGTCAAATTCTTCCTTGAGTCCCATTGATTGCAGTTCTTCTTCACTGTAGACATGTGAAAGAACATCCCAGGAGCGCTTGAAGGTTTCATGAAGATAGTAGTGGTTTTTCTTCACTGCATTGTGTGTTGAGGTCAAATTGTAGAGAAGAGTACCAAACTGACGTTTGACCCACTTATGATTGCGATCAACCTTCTGATGAAGACTGAGGAGTAATTCACGATCAGTCATCACCCTGGGTGCAGTAGCTTGAGGACTTTGCTTGGCGAGGTATTTTCTTTGAGTCATGTGGCGAGTCATCATTGGTGGAGTAAGATGCTGCTTTGCAAAACTGTCCATCCAATGGACGAATGCCTTCATCTATCACAGCAGTAGCCTTTCCCTTTTCATCACTGAGGTAATTGGCCGTTTGAGGACTTCAATCGGGGGTAGGTAGCTGCAGTGGTTCAAAGTATCAGCCTTGTAATTCAGTGAAGATCTTGACCTGATGAATCTCATAATCCAAGGTGCATAAGGCTTCACTCAAAAGGTGACATGGCAATGTTAGCGAGTCCTCATGAAGAAATCATGGAAATTGACGGAACGCCATGGATGATGTTGAAAAGCATATTCTTCATGATGCCAACGACTTCTTCATCGCTCGAAGTCGTGGCCTTTGATAGGACTCATAGTCTTCGTCGTAATCCGATAGACTGTTCGAGGCACATATAATAATTCCTTGACGAGGAATTTGGTCCTTGGGGCTTGCCTTGGCTTCAAAGGCTTCATCAAGACTTGCATATAGTGATTTGAAAGTTCCTTTTCTTCATAGATGCGACGTGCACCATCAATCGGAGGATCGAGTGGGAGGGCACGAAGCAATTCACTTCTTTGGTGCCTTGTAGTGGGTGTTTTCGGTCATCCAATCCAAGAGCCATGAATGTACATCTTGAGCGTCTCGGTGATGTGCGGGTTGCATAGAATGAAGAATTAGCTCTTCGTTCGATCCACAGATATCGGTGCAGAAGTTTAGAAGTCCTGCGTCGTGAAGAACACTGAGGACTGGCTCAAAGCCTGGCAGCGATTCCATATCCACATGAGGAATATGAGCATGATCGAAGATTTTGTCCTTGTTGAAAAGCACTGAGGAATAGAAGTTTGCTTGACTAGCAGTCCAGAAACGCCTCTTCCTAATGCGAGCAGAATCATACGGATTGTATTCAGTGAAGAACACATGCTCGGCAAAGAAATCTTCAGCCTTGAACTTTTGTTTGGTTGAGAACGGATTCTTTTGCTTGGCGAGAGGGTGTCGATCAGTTGCATCACCACCTCGGGAATCACAAGTTCAGGTTCTTGACCGAGGAATTTCTTGTTCCTCAACAGTGCGGTCGAGGATTAGCAAAGCAGCAGCAGTTTCATCGGCACTAGCGGCTGGAATTTCTTCATGCACGTAACCGGTGGGTTGATTTTCTTCAAAGTCCATTTGGACTGTTTGTGCAGGGAGTGAGGAACTTGTTGGAGCGGGGTGAAGAGAGGAGTATTGGGATGCTGACTTTCCCAAAAGTCATCATTGATCCCGGAGTGGTGCATCCAATATCCACATCTTCATTTTCAATTTCCTCGATACAGCTTGAGGAATTTCATGGTCGATGAGGAAATAACGGGGTTGAAGGGATTGCTTCCACTTCAATTTCTTCATCAATTTTCTCGATGAAGCAGCAGATTGATGTTCTTCATCGATCCGATTGGGATCTCATATTCTTCTCCAAAAGGAACGACTTCCTTTGATGGTATGGAGGAAATTGGAATAGCATCAATTGGGTTTTCAACGGAGCTGGTCAGTGGCTTCATTTTCTTTGCAGTCGAAGAATCTGACGCAGCTGATGCTTTCCTTTTCTTCACAGCAGCTCGTTCTGCTGCCTTGGTTTTCTTCACATCAGAAGCAGATGGAAGAATTGGAGTTGCAGTTGGCGCTGGAGGAGCTGAGGAATTTGGTGCAGTTTCTTGAGAGCAAGCGATGCAGATTCTGTCTTGAGTAGTTTCTTCAGCGCACCACTAGTGGGTGCCTGGCAGTTTCTTCGGCGGCTGGAATGGGATCATCAGCCCGGAATCAAAATTTCTTCAGAGGCTGAGCAGAGGCTTCAGCGGTGCTGGCATTTTCTTCATTAGGCTGAGCAGAGGCTTCACCGAGGATTTTCATGTTGCATTGGGACAGCAATAGTTGTGAATTTCTTCGTCGGGTTGCGAATCTGGTCTTGACTCCTTGCCAATCAGCATAGTGGGTATCAAACTTTTGCTGAGGTTTTGAATTTCAGTTTGGACTTGGAGAAGTTCCTCGGTGTCATCTTGACAACGTTTTCTTGAGAACTTCTCCTTCTGTATTGAGCCTTTTGATTTCCCTCGCCTTCTCAAACTTCCATTTTTCTTCAGCTATGAAGTGAGTCAGCGCATGAATTTGACCAGGTGTCAGATTAAGATCAGGCCGAGGGGTATTGGGATCATTGTGCCAGAGATCAATAAAGTCGAGGACTTTCTTCGGATCCAAAAGCAGTGGCATAGATGTACCTTTGGCTCTAGCGGCCCTAACTTGGCGGTCTCTGATGATTTCTTCAAGTTCTTCATCAGATGCCTCATCATCGATGGCACGTGGACTACAAGCTGTTTCTTCCTTGGGCTAGGCCGAGGACCACGCCCATTGTTGCTTTTGTCTTCAGTGAGCCGGGCAGATGAAGAATTGGGGGCAGCTGAGGAACTTGCAGAGATGCCTGAGGCAATTGAGAAACCAACAGTCCTTTGACATGTAGCTAGGTGCACAGGAACTGAAGGTTTGGACGGAGTCGTTGAGGACTTTGGTGGAGCAGCAGCAGTGTGAGGAATTTGCTTGGAGGGTGCTGCTGAGGAACTTGGCCGTGAGGGCACATATGATGAAGCACTTGGCTTATGAGCAGGCTTCTTTTGCATTGATTTCCTCGGTTGGACCGAGACCTCAGTGGCAGTAGCAGCAGCAGAATCCTCATTGAATTTCTTCACTGCTTCCTTTGCTTGCTTTGCCAATTTTGCTTGGCGTTTAGCCCATTCATCAGGAAAGTCCTCACCGCGTTTGACGCTAGTGGGATCAGCTATTTGGCCAGGTGCCAAAGGAGCTCTTGGGCATGGAGGATTCAAAGCGAATTTCTTCATGTACTTAGGAGTTACATATCTGTATTCCTTCCATTCCCGTGCCCATCTCCGTTCAATCTTCTGAATACGCACCTTGCGTTGATTTTTGCTTTCTTCATCCGGAGTGCAATAGTCAGCATATATTTCCTCAGGGATTTCAAATGCTGTCATAACCTCAGGTTTCTTTCCTCCCTTCTGCGGCTTCTTACCATCTGCCATTTTCTTCAGGTGAGGAAATTGAACAATTGAGTTCTCTGAAGAAGTGTGCAGTTTTTCTTCGAGGAACGCTGCAAATGAGTTAAGTTGATGAGAACCTAGGGATTCAGCAGCGGACATTTGTACCTGTGAACAGAGTATAGGTGCGAGGAATTTTAAGAGGTCATATGCGTTCTCAGAAGATTTTTCAAAAAGAACAAGTATTGAGGATTTTGACCAGATGAGCCTTGAAGAATTTTACTAAGCGTTCTTTGTCTTAGGTTCCAGAGTTGTATAGATCGAGGATCCACACAATTAAGGAATCTTGAAGAAAATCATTGCTTAGAGAAACGAGTCAAGAGGTTTGAGGTGTTCATATGTGTGAGGAATTTGAAGAATAACACCTTTGAAGAATTTGAAGAAGATTTGAGAATCAAAGCGAGTAATAAAAGTAACTTTTAGTTTACCCGAAGTGAAGAACATGACGAACTGAGATGAACAGTTGGGAAGTTCGTCCGTTCAGATCTTCCCTGCCCTAACTTGGCAGAGGAAATCAGCTACGGCGACGGCGGAGTGAAGATTTTCCACGGTTGGCGCGAGTACGTCGGCGAAGAGGTCAAGGCAGTGAAGCTTTTCCTCACCGGCGATGATGGAGTAGCGGCGGCGCTAGGGTTTGAGGAGCTCGAGCGGGAGAGAGAGGTCGAGCGGAGTAACCGAGTGAGGAAGGGAGAGAGAGGGGTATTTATAGACACGGTGAAAAACGGATCGTCCGAAGATTTAGGACGAACGTGCCCCTGACCGCTTCCCTTCTCACAACATGTGTCACCCACGTACTGTGTAGTGGAGATTGTGTACGATCGTGGGCGAATATAATAATGCATCGTGGGATGCGGAACTGTTTGAGCGGTAAAAGCGAAGGTTTGAATAAGATTTGTTTTAGAAGTTCCGTTGCAATTTCTTCAGCTGTCAAGGACACAGTGAAGAATTTGAACGAGTTTCAAAGTAGAACGCACATGAAGAATTTGTGAATGGATTGGGTTGAGTATAGCATAGAGGGGGAAGGGTCCGATCACATTCACTTAGCAGAAAAAACGACTTGAAGAAATAGCCATAAGTGAATGCTGTAGGGGACATAAACCCATATATATATATAGCCAATGAAGAAAGACGACGGAAATGGTGAAGATTTTGCAAAGTTGAAGAATATGAAAAACTGAAGAATTTCAAAACTGAAAAAAAAACTCAAATTGAAGATTTTCAACTTTGGTGGTGGCGTGACCCACCGTATAAGAATGATGATTTCAGACACGCGTACAATTGTCGAGGGTTACGAGAATCAAATTCTTCATTAATTTCTTCACACTTAGAGTGTTATTCTTCATTGATTGAAGAAAACGTTTCTTCATGTGTTGCACATCTAAGTCATCAATTTTGCATAAGAGTTAGGATGTGTGCCTTTTCAGAGAACATTCGAAGATTCTAAGATATTTAGCTCACACCGCAACTTGCTAAATCTCTTCTCATCCAAGGGCTTAGTGAAGATATCAGCTAGCTGTTCTTGATCTTCACATGCTCGATGGAGATATCGCCTTCAACACATGATCACGAAGAAAATGATGACGAATTTGAATGTGCTTTGTCTTCGAGTGCTGAACTGGGTTGTGAGCAATCTTGATGGCACTCTCATTGTCACAGAGAGAGGCACATTCTTCACGTTGATGCCGTAGTCCTTGAGGGTTTGCTTCATCCATAGTAATTGAGCACAACACGAGCCAGCAGCAATGTATTCAGCTTCCGCAGAAGGGACGGTGATACATTGCATTTCTTCGAGGACCAATGGACCAAAGATCGTCCGAGGAAATGACAGTACCAGATGTTGACCTGCGATCCACACGATCACCAGCATAGTCGAGTCGAATATCCAATGAGATCAAAAGTAGAGCCCTTGGGGTACCATAATCCTAGTGTTGGTGTGTGAGCTAGATATCGAAGAATATGCTTCACAGCCTTATGGTGTGATTCCTTCGTGTAGCTTGAAATCGAGCACACATGCAAACACTAAGCATTATATCTGGCCTAGATGCACATAAGTACAATAAAGAACCAATCATGGAGCGGTATACCTTGTGATCAAGTCAATACCATTTTCATCGATTGCATAGATGGCCATTTGTGGGCATAGGAATTTTGACACCTTTGCAATCTTGCATGCCGAATTTCTTCAGGACATCTTTGAGGTATTTTTCCGAGATATGAATATGCCATTGTGTTGTTGATTTAATTTGAAGACCTAAGAAGAATTTCAACTCTCCCATCATAGACATTTGATATTCTTCACTCATCATATAGGCAAATTCATCACTATAACGTTGGTCAGTACAGCCAAAGATAATATCATCAACATATATTTGGCACACAAACAGTTCACCATCATAAGATTTAGTAAAAAGAGTAGGATCGAGTGAACCGGGTGTGAAGCCATTCTTCACGAAGAATTCCTTCAATGTATCATACCACGCCGAGGGGCTTGCTTGAGGCCATAGAGGGCCTTATTTAGTCTCAAGACTTTGTCGATTCTTTGGATCTTCAAAACACAGGGGTTGAGCAACATATACTTCTTCCTCAAGCTTACCATTGAGGAATGCACTTTTCACATCCATTTGATATAAAGTGATATTGTGATGGTTAGCATAGGCGAGTAATATGCGAATAGACTCAAGTCTAGCAACAGGTGCAAAAGTTTCATCGAAATCAATTCCTTCAACCTGCGTGTAGCCTTGAGCTACTAGTCGTGCCTTATTCCTCACCACAAGACCATTTTCATCTTGCTTGTTGCGGTAGATCCACTTTGTGCCAATAATATTATGCTTGCGAGGATCTGGACGTTTGACCAGTTCCCAGACGTTGTTGAGCTCGAACTGATGTAATTCTTCTTGCATGGCCTGAATCCACTCCGGCCCGTAAATGCTTCATCTACCTTAGTGGGCTCTGTGATAGAGACAAAAGCATAATGCCCACAAAAGTTAGATAAGTGTGAAGCTTTTGAGCGAGTGAGAGGACCTGGCGATTCAATGTCATCGATGATCTTGTCAACTTGCACTTCTTTTGCAACGCGAGGATGAGCAGGTTGTCTTCGAGGAATTTGATCATTTTCCTCAGCACCATTTTCTTCAAGATTATCTTCAGTGCATCAGCTCGACGTTCTTGGCGTCAGGATGAATTCTTCAGCAGTTTCTTGAAGAGGAATGACATCCTAAGTTGCCTTGAACCTGATAGAATCCTCGGTGCTGGTTCGTCTAACACGAAGGTAGGTGCTCTCTTTGCGAGCCATTAGTTTCATCGAACCGCACATCTGATGTCAACAATCTTGTGAAGTGCGATGTTGAAGACTCAGAGGTGTGCGAGTCCTTTCCGTAACCAAGCATAAAACCCTCATGTGCTTTCGTGCAAATTTAGAGGTGTGGTGAGGATCTCTAATCCAGCATTTAGCATCAAGACTTTGAAATAACTTACATTGGGTTTCTTGTCGTTGAGGAGTTCATAGGCAGTCTTCTTGAAGAATTTTTGAAGATATACTCTATTGATGATGTGGCACGCAGTGTCAATTGCTTCAATCCAGAAATGACTAGGCGTTTTGTATTCATCAAGCATAGTGCGAGCCATCTCAACGAGAGTTCTGTTCTTGCGCCCACGACGCCATTTTGCTTTGAGGAGTATAGGGAGCAGATAACTCATGAGTAATACCAAGTTCATCAAGATAATCCTCAAGTCCGGAATTCTTGAACTCAGTTCCAGTGTCACTCCTGATGTGCTTGATCTTCACACCAAAGTTGGTTGAAGCCCTCGAGGAAAATCGTTTGAAGATTTCCTGCACTTGATTTTTGTAAGTAACAATGTGTACCCATGTGTAACGAGAGTAATCATCAACAATAACAAAGCCATATAGTGATGCTTCATTAACGACACTGAATAATGATTGGGACCAAAGAGGTCCATGTGAAGCAATTCAAGGACGAGTAGTGGTCATGATAGTCTTATTTGGATGCTTGGCCTTGGTCATTTTCCAGCTTCACAGGCTCCGCATAAGTGATCCTTGAGGAATTTTACATTTTCAATGCCAATGACATGCTTCTTCTTCGCAAGCGTGTGCAAATTCCTCATGCCTGCGTGACCAAGTCGTCGATGCCATAGCCAGCCTTCTGAAGCTTTTGCAAGTAGGCACACGGCTGGTTGTGGACCTGTAGAGAAATCAACAATATACAAGTCTCCTCTCCTAAAGCCTTCGAAGACTTTGGAATTGTCAGCTTCCATAATCACAACACAGCGGTACTTGCCAAAGATAACTACCATATCAAGATCACAAAGCATTGAGACTGACATGAGGTTATATCCTAAAGACTCAACAAGCATGACTTTGTCCATGTGCATGTCCTTAGAGATAGCAACCTTACCAAGTCCCAATACCGACTTTTGCCTTTGTCAAGAAAGATGATATGCTTCAGATGTGACGGTGATAAGGAGCATCCATCAATAGATTCTTGTCACCGGTCATGTGATTTGTACATCCACTATCGAGAACCCACTCGGTGGCTTTGGGTTGATCATCCTGCAAATGAATTAGTATAACTTACGATCTCATATACTTCATCGGTGAAGAATATGATATCAAGTTCATCGATGAATTTCATCACCAAGATTCAGATAAGCAAGATGAGGACGCGTGAAATGAAAGTTCATTTCATCATGATTAGCCTGCGTCCTTTCGAGCATTTTTGTCGGGCCCCAAAGAAATTCTTCAGACGTTGAGGCACGCCGGAGACTGACCCGCAGAAGAGATTAGTTCTTTTCTTCACCACCCACATCGAAGGGGTGGCAAAGAGTTCATCACTCTGCGAGCACCATACGAGAATGGTGGCATAGAAGCCAAACCATTTCGTTTCACATAAGAGGGGTTAGGGTAAGCATATGAATAAGCAGAGAAATTCTTGAGGACTTATGAACATATTGGTTTGAAGAATAATGCACATATTCATAGCCCTTAGCTCTACCTGCTAAAGCAGAGTTGTTAGCATGATGATAATCATATGAGGACTTTGATCCTTTTGAGGAAATTGATCCACGTGAGGAATTTGGTCCGTATGAGGACTTGGATCCATATGAAGAATTTGGTCCATATGAAGAATTTGATCTGGGGTTCCTTTTCTTCTTTGGTGGTGTCATGAGGACATTCATCGAAGACTTTCAAGGCACTTCTTGGGAACCCAGATTTTCTTCATAGGGGACCGTTCTGCAGATTAGTGCCAACATATCTAGCAAATACTTCACCATTCTGATTTTTGAACAGTTTATAGTTGGAGTCAAATGACTCATCATCGAATGAGGAAATTCACATGTAAAGCCAGATAAGGTGGATGGATCAATGGAGGTCCCTTTGCAGCAACCCATGAGGTTTTGGGATACCGCTCAAAGCTTCCAAAGATGTTCCATCGGCATTTAATTTCCTCTCAAAGGCAATACCCTCTTTCCTAGGGTTCCTATTTAGGATCTGCTTTTAAGCACATCACAAAGAGTCGATGCCCTTTGAGGCTTTTGTACATGCCTGTCATGTACAATTCCTTCGATCTGCATCATCGGTGATACTAGCAATGTCCTCGGTTGAGGAATTAGTGATAGCAGAGGCAGGTGAAGAATTTGTAACAGTTGAAGCATTTGAACATTCGGTGAAGAATTAGCGATTCACGCTCAATGCACTTTAAGCATGGAGGAACAAATTCTTCTTGAGAAGCGCTGATTTGTTGAGCAAGTAATGAATCGCGCTCCTTCTGAAGATCTTCATAACTCGCTCTTAGCTTCTCAAGATCTTGCTTTCTTTGAAGAAATTTATAAGAAAGTTTCTCATGATCAGATAGGAGAGTGTTATGATGACCTTGAAGGCTGTCAAGCCTAGACTGAACTCTCCGAAGATTTTCAGTCAGGGCTTGAGTGCGATCCATTTCTTCACCTAACATACCATCACTCTTATCTAGCATGTTTTAAACCTTTTCAGAAGCCCTTTGTTGTTTTATAGCAATCTTAGCAAGTTTAGAGTAGCTGGGCTTGAGATCCTCATCAGATTCATTTTCACTAGACTCAGAGGAGGTGAAATTGAGTACCTTAGCACCTTTTGCCATGAAGCAATAGGTGGAGCGTAGTCATCATTTTCCTCATCGGGTTTGTCGGTGGAGTCGGTTTCTTGATGTTGAAGATGGACTTGCTAACATAAGCGAGAGCAAGAGCCGGACTAGCCACACCAGATTGATTCTTGAGACTCCTCCTCTTCCTCATTTTCCTCGATTCAGCTTCAGAGTCCATTTCCTTGCCAATGAATGCCCGAGCCTTTTTGGAGCTGCTCTTCTTGTGAGAAGAAGGTTTTGAGGATTTTGATGATAAAGATTTTGATGATTTCTTCTTCTTCTTCATGTCATCGAGCTGTAATCCTTGTGCTTCTTCTTCTTTAATTCCTTTTCCCATCGAGGACAATCTTGGATGTAGTGACCAGGTTTCTTGCATTTGTGGCAAAGTCTTCTCTTATAGTCACTAGATGAGGAATCACTTGCTTCTTGAGGATTTTCCAAAGCGACCACGTCTTGTGAATTTCTGGAATTTCTTCACGAGCGAGTGCTAGCTCTGGCCAAATTCTTCAGATCTCCAAGGCTACTACGAGTCTTCACTCTCGATTCAGATACAGCCTTGGCCTTGAGGCACGTGTTTTCCATAGCCGTAACCATAGAGATCTCTCTTTTCAGCAAGCTGGAACTCGTGAGTATTTAGCCTTCGAGGATATCGGCAGGATCAAGAGACTTGTAGTCAGCTCGTTCTTGTATCATCGGTGCAGAGTGTCAAATGAGGAATCAGCGATCTTAGCAATTTCTTCACCACCTCATGGTCGGTGATGTCGATGGCACCAGTGCTTGAAGCTCATTTGAGATGTCGGTGAGGCGATCGAAGGTTTGTTGAACATTTTCGTTGTTGAGTCTTTTGAAGCGGTTGAAGAGATTCGAAGAACATCAACTCGAGAGTCACGCTGAGTTGAAACACCTTCATTTACTTTGGACAGCCTGTCCCGGATGAGTTTGGCAGATTCCAAAGCACTCACTCTTTCATATTGACCTTTGCTCGGATGGCCACATATGATATTCTTCGCTTGAGAATCGAGTTGCTTGAATCTCTTCACATCAACATCATTCGAGAGGGTGTGGTGAGGAAACACCTTTTGTCACAACATACCGTAGATCGTTGTCAATTGCTTCAAGATGCATTCGCATTTTGTTCTTCGAGAGGGGTAGTCTGTCCCATCGAAGGTAGGACACCTGCTGAGACCTTGATCATACCTGCGGTCGACATAACTAAAACTCCGGTGGTTAAACCAAAATCACACGAACAAGGGAGTACCTTGCTCTGATACCAATTGAAAGTGCGTTATATCGACTAGAGGGGGGGTGAATAGGCGATTTTTAGAGAATTTTACAAATTCTTCACTGTAGCGAAGAAATACATGCAGCGGAATAAGTACTCAGACGTAAGCATAGCAGATTACAGGCATAGTCATCATGATGAAATGAAGACAATCACAGAGTACAGAAAGCGTAATCACAGGATAACACAAGATGAAGACAAACAGACTGAAGAAATTGAACTGAGGAAATTGAGAAAGTCTTCAGTCAAAGTCTTCAAACGCAGATATGAACAAACACTCAACACAGTAATGAGGAAATGAAAGGGTTGAGGAAATAGAACCAGTGAGGTTGGTGAAGACAATGATTTGGTAGACCAGTTCCAACTGCTGTCTCGGTTATGCGTCTGGTTGGAGCGGTTGAGTATTTAAACTCGAGGACACGCAGTCCGGACACCCGATCCGAAAGCACGCAGCTCGGGACACCAAGTCCTCACCGTATTCTCCTTGAACTAAGGTCACGCAGACCTCGTCCAATCACTCGTGGTAAGTCTTCAGGCGACTTCCAAACCTTCACATACTTGGTCACTCGGCGATCCACAATTCCTCTTGGATGCTCTAGACCGTGACGCCTAACCGTCTGGAAGAAGCACAGTCTTCAAAGGTAAAAAGCGTCGGATCCGCGCAGGATCAATTTCTTCAGTGATGCTCAATCACTTTGGGTTTGTAGGGGTTTGGTTTTGGGTTTTTCCTCACTTTGGGTTTTTCGCTCAAATTCCTCAGAGGATGGGTTGCTCTCAAATGACAAGTGTCAAGTTCTCTCGAGCAGCCAACCAACTAGTGGTTGTGAGGCTGCTATTTATAGCCTAGGGAGCAGCCCGACATGATAAGACATAAATGCCCTTCAATGATATGACCGTTAGGTGGATAAGATATTTGGGACAGCGCGCCAAGAAGATAAAGAACGGTCGGAATTTTGAATATCAAATTCCTCGGGGCTATCATGTTCCTCATGTGTAGGCAAAGACCTGGCGAATTCCTAACTCCTCGATCGAACAAATTCCTCGGTGACGGAAGAGCTTCGTCTCATCCTTTGAAGAAATTGACTGAACTGTATGAGATTTCAAAAGCTTCACTCGAAGGGATTGGTAGTGTAGGATTTTGAGTTGAGCATCACATGGAAATTTTTCCTTAGTATTTCCTCGACCCCTTTAACGAAGACAGTGTTTCCTATGACTCAAGAAAGAGAAAATGAAACTACGAAAACAAAAGTCTTCACGCTTCATGTTCCTCAAATGAATACCAAGTCTTCAAGGTCACACCAATTTCTTCGCTTTCAAAGTCTTCGAAAGTCTTGAATATCAAATTCTTGAGCTTGAAGAACTTCATTTTTAGGGTCGACTTTCCTTTGTAAATATCAAACTCCTCATAGACTTATAGACCTGTGTACACTCACAAACGCATTAGTTACTTAACCTATAAGTCTTCAATACACCAAAATCACTAAGGGCACTAGATGCACTTACAAGGTTGCATCGATAAATATGCATTCAATTGCATATTTATCACCGCAACTATTCGGATTGTCCGGGGTTTTCCACGGACAGCCGAGGATGTGTAGATTGGGTATGTTCTCCATGTTCTACCCGTTCGAGACAGGATTTCGTGGCGCCTCCCCATTGTTCTCCGGAGCACATTCTCTCGGCTATTTGACGAGGCGTGTATCTGGAGAACAGCGGGAGGTGCTATCAAATTTTGTCTCGAACGGGTAGAATGGAGAACGACTCAATCTACACATCCTCGAGTGGGATTAGGACCCATCTTTACCTATTAGAGATGTAGGTGGATTAAGCGGTAGAAACTGAAAATTTGATGTGATTAATTTGAGTGAATCCTTAATTATGTTGTGTGGGTTGCAAAAAAGCAGAGGATGGCAGATAATCAGTGGATGTACAGTGGTTTTATCCGTCGGAATCGAGTAACATCAGAGTGGATCGCGAAAACCGATGTGTATTTGAAGGAGATATTCCGTCGTCCAATGAGAATTATCCCACCATGCCCCTGTGCGAGATGTGCCAGACGTCACCGTAGAAATCAGACGGACATGAGTGAGCACCTTCGCACGCATGGATATATGCCAAACTTTGACATGCCGCCGATAAACATAGCCGATCAGGACCGTGGTAGAGAGGAGGTGATGCGACAACGCATCGATGGATATGAGGACGACGGGGTCAGGGGGGAGAGCCTCTAGAGGACGAGGTGCTGGGGGGAGAGAAACTACAGGGGGTCGCGGCCAGAAA
Source organism: Aegilops longissima (assembly GCA_021605205.1). Classification (NCBI taxonomy): domain Eukaryota; kingdom Viridiplantae; phylum Streptophyta; class Magnoliopsida; order Poales; family Poaceae; genus Aegilops; species Aegilops longissima. The sequence goes on from CM038676.1 coordinate 626,988,294, forward strand.
GAGCGCACCCTCACCGACTTAGGGGTGTTGTCTTCGAGGCCCTCCTCTAGTGAGGTACCCTCCTCTAGTGAGGTACACTCTAGGGAGGAGGAGGAGGAGGAGGTGGAGGAGGAGGAGGATGTGGAGGAGGAGGGGGCGGAGGAGGAGGAGGAGGAGGAGGAGGTTGGGAGGGAGGCGGGCGAGGAGGGGGTGGTGGCGGGGATGATGGTGGTGACGGAAGGGGTTGACAACAAGGGATGGCTGCGTGGCAACGCAGCTACCAAAGCAGGTTCCTGCTCATTGAGGAGCAGTGGCTCATTGAGCCCACGGGAAAAGAGTAAGCGGTTCCTTATTTTGCTTGTCACATGCATATTCGGTTGTTATTTATTTTGCTTGTCACATGCTAATAGTTCATTCTTTTGCAGCAATCTGGATATATTCTAAAGGGGTCCGTATTCCCAACGGCCTCATCACCGTCTTGCTGAAGTTATCTTGGCCGGGTTGTCTTGTCCGGATCGGTCAGCAGCCGGACCGTCGGGTTTTGGCCACAGCTGGGACCATCAGGAAGCGGCCCTCCACGCGGACCATGAGACCCATGCCAAGGCCGTAACCACTACTTTACGGTGAGTTCTCTTGAAGCACAAGTCCATTCTAGTTTCATGAATGATTTAACTCATGGCTTCTTCCATTCTTGTTTCATGCATGATTGTAGAAATTCTATCGAGTTCTTAGAGCATGCAGGGCTAGAGCGGACCCGATCGTCTGCGCCAATGCAAGAAGAAGGCCCGCCAGATGCAGTACGAGGTGTGCTATGTGGCCATCTCGACATACTACCACGATGTTCTTGGTGTGAAGATGACCAAGGAAGAAGCGCGGAGGATGGGCATTACCTTGGAGAGGCACGAGTACTTGGCCGTAAGTATAAAAGATTTTTCATTATGCTTTCATTACCATGTGGTACATTTCACCGTTTCATGTTGACATGCCATTATGCTTTTATTATGTAGGTGTGTCCAAATTGGTGTTATGGAAAGACGAGTCTGGCGGCATTGGTGGATCTTTGGTGTGATGGGGCTGGAGCCTAGGCGGCTATGAGAATAAAAAATAAGGCTAACCGAGGGAATGAGGGAGTACATGCTCAGGGAAACCAAACCACTATCTCCACAAGGCGGTTAATGTATGACTAACCCCATTAAACATTCTTCTTCTTCTATTTACCATCACTTTCTTATGTATGACTAACATCTGCTTGGTGGTGCGGGAGGAGAGGCGGCCGCTCTCGGACATGCAGGCGTGGGAGATCGCCCATACGCGGAAGGACCCCAAGCTGGCGAGCCCAAGTACTACGGCAAGAAGACCGCGTGGAGGAAGGAGGCCTACTCATGCAGCGATCTGAGGTTACATCCTGAGACACCGACCCCATTCTGGCGGATCTGGACGGCAGGCGGTGGTGAGCATGGGGCCCAAGGAGCACGGTCGGAGGCGGTTCTCGATCTTGTGGTCACTCCGACTATCTCCTACACACAGCCGTCGGATCGACCGAGCTCGAGCAGCGCATGAGCCAGCCGGTGTCCAGTTCACGATCCCTCTTTCGGGAGCAACAATCTGTAAGTATTTTCCTCTTATCTTCATTGCTCACTTTATTTTCCGCATCTAGTAGTTTTATGAGTTCCATCATGTCATACCGTAGGCCTACTGGAGTACACACGCCAGAGACCATGGCGTGGCATCGAGGCTTCATGAACACCAAGTGCAGAGGGATCGCCGGTGGAGCGGGCTTTTCAGAAATGGCGGCGGCAGTGTCCTCGATTCAGCCAAGACCATGCCCTCCAAGACATCCAGGTCTTGCTGACCTTTGAGGAGTTTGTGGCATAGAACACTGGCCCTCGCCGGTTAGTTCATCCCCAATCTATTCACCCCAAGCATGTCATGCCTTTCAACACGATCATATATCCCATTAATATGTCTTTTCAACATCCAGGAGCAGATGGATCTACCGTTGGCGGTGGTCTTGTGACACTCGGAGACACGGAGCCCGACCATTCCGATCCACGGAGGCGGAGGTGGAGGCGGTCTTAGCGGTAGCGCTGCCGCTAGCAAAGGACACTGGCTTGGCGGTCTTGGCGGTGGCGACCTCCGCGGTGCTCGGCGTCTGGCGCTTAAGCCTAGTGTGTGGTGATGATGCTTGAGATGACTTGTGTGTGGTGATGATCATTTAGAGACTTGTGTGTGGTGCTTTTCTATATGCTTATGCTTATGTTGGTTGTGATGATGATCATTTAGAGACTTGTGTGTGTGATGATGCTTATGCTTACGTTCTTTGATATGTCTTTCTTGATATGTCTTTGTTATATATGTGCTTTTATTTGAATTAAACTGATTTGAAAACAAACAGAAAAAAAGAAAAAATCGAAGCAAACTATGCCGACGGCTATGCCGTCGGCATAGGACCGGCGTGAGCTCGATTCTTGACACGTGGCGAGTCTATGCCGACGGCCCGGCCGTCGGCTTAGTTCTCGCCCAGAGTGCCGATTGCCGATTATCGTGGCATGTCTATGCCGACGGCCCGGCCGTCGGCATAGTTCAAACTAAAGCGACGGCGGGGCCGTCGGCATAGGCAAGTTTCAGAGCAGCGGCTTCCGCCACGTGGCATGTCTATGCCGACGGCCTCGCCGTCGGCATAGTTCTAAACTAAGCCGCCGACAGCCGGGCCGTCGGCATAGATGTGCCACGTGGCGAGCCGCCGTTGCTTTCGGCGATTGACGGCAACCGCCGTTAGGTGATGGCGCGTCGACGGCGCCGATGCCGTCGGCATAGATGTCTGACTACCGTCGGGATAGGGTCTATGCCGACGGCCGTTCTATGCCGACGGTCATCCGGGCTACGCCGACGGATATGTTGCCGACGGCCCTATGCCGACGGGGGCCGTCGGCATAGGCCTGTCCCGACGGCTAGTCAGGGCTATGCCGACGGCCCTGGCCGTCGGCATAGGGTGCGATTCCAGTAGTGACAAGACTATAACAGGTTGTCCAGCCATTTGGAAATTAGATCAAGAAAAATGTGGAATTAGCATATTTATGGCCAGGATCATATTTCATCTGATGCACATATGACTTATGAGAGTATACAAAACAGAAGAAATGCTGGGAACATACACATGATTGGATGCTGTAACTAAACTTGATATATATGACTCCGGTGGACGAACTTCGTAAGAGGTTTCTTCTCGTGCATCAGAGAGAAACAGAACTTCCAAGTATGCCAACTGATTCTACAGAAGGTGTATAGCGTGCGTTGGAGTTAAAATTGATGATTATTTGAGGTGGCGTGCGTGCACATAAAGCATAAAGCTATTCAAGTTAGGTTTAGGTAGGAAGGAAGGGGAAAGGGGGATGAGTGAGTACCTCGAGCGATGGCGGTGGCAGTGGCCGTGGCGGGAGGGAGGCTAGCGCCCAAGACATGGACGGAGGGAGAGCGTCGGCGGCGGCGAGGTTCGGGGCTGGCTGCGCCGGCGAGGAGGACGAGAGATCGGCGATGTATGGGCTGGGCTTGTGAAGTTGTGGTCTCAGAAAGTAAAGTACAGCCCAGTTCGTATTTGGTCTCGGTGGAAGTCAGCGCTTATGTTGGGCATAATCCCTCACTTCAGGACTCTGGGCCTCTGTTTCCCTCAAAGAATTCTCTAACAAAAATCTCGACCTTTTTTTAAATAATACACTTTTTTATTTATTTTCAGAAATATTACACCGTTTTTAAAAAAGTAATACATACTTGACTGACCGGTGGCCGAAAAGCACTTGCCGCCCGTCCAGTGGTGATTGGGTCCCGTAGGCCTATGACGGCCAACGAGTGGCCAGGCCACGTCCAGGCGCTCACCTTCGGCCCTGCAAGCGCTGTCGGTGGCCGGGGCCCAGCCGACACGCCCGTGTCGGCCAGCCGCAGGTCAACAAGGTGCAGGCCCCGTGCCTGGCCCTTGTGTCGTGGTGCTGGTTGTGTCTTGTGTATCACGAGGACAAGGGCAAGGAGCTTGCTTGCTTCTCTTCTCACGTCTTAATTAGTGGCCACCGACGCAACACAAGCTCAACACATTTGACTGTACCGCCCAAAACAAAAAGAAGCACGTACATATATGCATTGCCCACAAATATAAATAGCGAGATATGTACACACTCATGTACTCGTGTCACAATCACTAGCGTGTAGACAAAACATGTGCCACCAACAGACTCAATAGTGCGACTGTAAATGCTCTAAGGATGACCTCGCAAAAAGATGCTCTAAGGATGAAGGCGTGTTATATCGCGCTATAGCGTGCTATTAGCGAGACGTTGTACATCGATATATTTAGCGAGACAATTCTCAATACGATATAGCGTGCTATTAGCGATGCTATAGCGCGCAATTTTTTCAGTGATAAAAACGCATACCTATTGTTATTTATAAGCACCCAGGGACCATAGCAGGTAGCAACCACGCGCCTTCATCTATCAGCTATAAGCATACTATACCGATTCATTCATGCTACCAAGCTGATCACATGCTGAGATCTACACTATGCACGTTGCTCCATGTGTACATGTCTTGTAAATATTATTTTTTTCATTTTGAGATTCGTACTAGTGCTGTAGTGCTGGTTGTGTCTTGTGTTTCACGAGGACAAGGGCAAGGAACTTGCTTGCTTCTCTTCTCACGTCTTAATTAGTGACCACCGAGACAACACAAGCCCAACACATGTGTGACCATACCGCCTGAAACAAAAAGCGCATGTACATATATGCATTGCCCATAAATATAAATAGCGAGATATGTATACACTCATGTACTCGTGTCACAACCACTAGCGTGTAGACAACACATGTGCCACCAACAGACTCACTAGTTACGACAACTATTACTCGGATGTTTGATGGCCTGGATTTGATGTGTGCGACTGTAGATGCTTTAAGAATGAATGTTAGACTATGTAATTGTATTATGTATAGCTTCTGTGTACCGAACCGTGTACGGGCAACCCCTTGGATGGATCAAAGCAGACCGCCCTGGCATTGTTGACCATCGTCGGCGTATTTACAAAGCCATGAGCTTCCATGGATACTCACCATGGACCTGCGTTCGCGCATCCCATCTTTGTGCCCTCCTCGCCGGCAACCGAGGCACGTAAGGTCAAGAGACTGTGACCTCGGATCCGGGCTTCATTACAAGGTCGTATGGTATGCATAGGCATGAGATCCAGCTTGGCAAAGGGTGATTTTTTCTAAATGTCATCGGGAGGGGAGAGATTCCCCACCCAAGTATACATATATTTCAAAAGGAAGCAGACCTCAAAAGTTTACACCAACGTAAAGAGGGGGAGAGTGTTGAGACATGTCAGCAACAGAAACTGCGGACCACTAGGAGGGCTTGCCACAAAGGCGCGAGAGCCAGGTGTCGACACCGATGTTGAAAATAACCATAATGTGTGGCCTAGTCCGGCTTGGACTTCTTTTTTTGTTGTTTCTTTTTAAAAGGAGGATAACCTCTGGCCTCTTCATCAGTCGATGCATACAACCATATTATTAAAAAAGCATAACAAAGTCTCACAATCGAAGTAAGCTCGAAATCCGAGCAAAAAAGGAAGATATAAATCTGTAAAGCGCCACATCTGGCAAGGAAGCACCACATCCGGCGATAAAGAATAGACTACGATGCCTATCTTGGAACAGTCACCTAATAGTAGTAGGATTAGATGTCCTAACTGTGTAGGTTAGATTGTCTTAGTCCTAACTATTATATATAGCTAGCTATACCCCTTGTAACTTGTAACTCAGATCAATATATTATATATACAAAGAAGTTAACAGGCGCGACCTGTAGCGATCGACTCGGCGTCCCCTTGATAGTTTTCTTATAAAAACACACACACACACACACACACACACACACACACACACACACACACACACTTCCAGTCCGAGGATGCACACCACCTAATTCAGGACGACATCTTTAAGGTTCAAAACCAGAAAGAAAAAACTAACAAGCTCACAACTCAATGTGAATTGAAGAAAACATAGCTATTGCTAATCCATCACTCTTATTGGGACATAAATCTACTGGTGACATGCTATAACTTGCTGGTACATACCGCCTGCACAAGCACTCGATGCTCCTGCCGTTGCAGTAAACAGCATGACTGCAGCCCGCTGATACAGAAGAATGCAACCTATTTGCTAAAAGTGCCATTAAATTGCTTAATAAGGTTATAATTAGGCAGGCACATTATTGATTATGAGTGAGTAAAACCATAAATCGGACAATCCGAGTTTATTTATTTTCCTTGCAACCGAAACCTATCAAGTCTACTACAGTGACATTGTAACCTCAGTAATCAAGATTTCCATCGAAATAAGCAAATTTACTAATATACACAAGTTGTCAGATAATTATTATAATTGTAATTTACATTGAGATTGCATCCCATAATCAGCTGGACAAATACATGCATGCAGCAGAAGAAGTCGCCAAAACTTGCAATAATATCCCCTGTTTTAGATTGCAGGGTCATATGATTCACATCCAACTTACGGCTGCACCTGCAGGGTTCGCCTGGACAATTCCAGTTTATTTTGAAGTCCTGCATTTTAGAGAATTACTGCTCCTTCGTGCTTCGGCCCCTATTCGGCATTCCAAAATAGCCACCAAAAGTGGAATTCTGGCGTGCTTACACTTCGAATTTGGTCTTGTTCCTAATCTGGAGTGCATGATCAACCTCTTGTAATTTTGTCTGGAAACTACTCAGTTTTTTTCCTTTTTTGCCTGGGAAATGGATGATTGTAACCTACAAATACAAATTAATTTTGTATCATTGCTTCACTTCACGGTGCACAAAAACCAGAGAAAATAAGATGGTAAGTGTGTGGCACGAATGTTCCAACCTCATCAACCCTTGTCCCTTCAGCTCAATCATCTCTTGAGCTTCATCTACAGTAGCATCCACTCGGTCGATCCTTCTAGCTAGATGTCGTTTCGTAACCTGAATAGTGAAAAACCGAAAATGTATTTTCTTGTAATACGATTATGCTGTAGTCCACTTGGAAGCACAACAGTCCAAGCATAGTGCTAGTGAAATGGGTCCAAGCGGTGCTCCCATCTCGGGAGGTGGCGCGCGACCTGTCTCGGGCCGGATCTGTCCGGATCTGGCTTTGGGGGCCGGCCGGTGGCGCCTGGCTCCGGTGGTGCGTGCCCGGCGGCTCCGGCGCTTGGAGCCCGCCGGACGACGCGGGTAGGGTAGCGGCCGGGTGTGGCTGCTGCTCCGGCCGTGGGTGACGACATGGGTAGGTCTTGGTGGCCTACCGGTGTCGTGGCGGCTTCACGGTGTCTCGACGGATCTGTCCGCGGCAACGGCCGGCTCCTCCGGCGTCGGTTTGTCTGCGTTCGGGCCGTCTCGTCCTTCACCCCATCGCCTCGTCGCCCGGGCGCTACTCCCATCAAAGGGCTGGTCCTTTCCCAGCTGTGATCCATCGCTCGTCTCGCGCCCGATGCCGCAGGACAGAGCTCATCTCGCGCACGATGCAGCAGGACCGAGCTCGTCTCGCGCACGATGCAGCAGGACCGGGCTCGTCTCGCGCACGATGCAGCAGGACCGACCTCGTCTCGCGCACGATGCAGCAGGACCGAGCTCGTCTCGCGCACGATGCTGCAGGACCGCGTTCATCTCGCGCTTGGGGCAGCAGGATGGGTCGGTGGATGCCGGTTCTGGCTGACCTATTGGGTCTCGACGCTGGGGTTGCCCAGGGGCGCAAAAGGTGGGACCTTTCCGCTCGTCTCTTTCGTTGGGGTGCGCCGGGTCATGGGTGAGGTGGTGTTGAGGTCTTGGATGCTGGGGCGGCGGCCCTGGTGGTGGTAGTGGCGCGGTGCTCTTGGACAAAGCCCGCGCCTTGGTGCTGCCCGCTCATCATGGCCGTGTGGGCGGCGTGGTAGCCGGGGTGTGGCGTTCGGTGGCGGTGAATGTTGGCGAGGTGAAAACTTGCTCTATCTTGGACGGACCGCGGCGGCGAAGATCGCTCCCTTCTTGAAGGCGTCGTCGCGGCTCTCATTGCCCATCATGCGGCTCCGGGGGAAACTTTGATCCTTGGATCGGGCGGTGGCGGCGCTCCAGCGTCGTTTCCTTCCTGAAGGCGCCGCCTTGGAGCGCATGGTTCGTCATATGTAGCTTCATATCTTCGGGGCGGTAGTGCTAGGAGTAGTGTTGTTGCGCTCAGCGCCTTTGTATCCCGTCCTGGGTGTGTGGGTGTGTTGCGGTGGCTTAGCGTGTGGTTGTACTGGATGCTTGTGGGTTGTTGCTTTATATATAAAGCGGGGCGAAAGCCTTTTTCGGTAAATGGGTCCAAGGGCAAGAGACTTACATCGGCAGTGACTGAAACTACATTAAGACGGCTGCCAGCCACATTGCAAGCGTCAGATTGTTTATGATTCTGAACCCACATTGTGTCACTAAGTCCCAACACTATAAATTGTTGCAAAATATCATCTAGTGCAGCAGAGGAAACTAAAATACCTTTTTTATTAAAAAAAAAAGGTATAAACAATAATTTTTTCAGGAATAAAAATAACACGCAAATGCAGATGACGTTTTATGAACATTACGATATCTTATTGCCATTATTTCGAGTTCATATCAACTTGTTATGAAGTTTTAAAATAATGGTCAAAGTCGTTTGAACATTCATCACAAGTTGATATGAACTCAGAAAAATACAAATAAGATATCAGGATGTTCAGAAAACGTCACCTACATTTGCATGTAATTTTTATTCCTGAAAAAATTATTTTAACATTAATAACCTTAGGTTGTTTAAATGGTACTTTTGTCTTTAATGCAAATGACATACACATAAAGATAATGTTTATCTGAACATTTTGATATCTTATTTGCATTTTTCTGAGTTTATATCAATCTCTTATGAATTTTCAAAGTATTGGCCAAAATGTCAAAGGGCATTAACGCGACCTCGGAGGAAAATCTAAGGGCAAAACTGAGCAGAGTCGAAAAGTAAGGGCAAAACCCGTCAGTAGGTTCCAACTAGGGGCAAAAATGCAATTGTTCCTACATTTATAGTCAGTAAAATTTACAATGGTATTTTTATTTTCCTCCAATATTTCACTTGATTTGAAGCTCGATACAATATATATCACAGCCTTAAATCCAGGTATAGTGGTTGGAGCCGAATTCAACTACTCCTATGGAGCACGTCCATATAGGAAAACCAATTTGTGTACCTGCGCCTATAAAAATACAAGATCAAGCATGTTTGTATATATAGGAAAACCAATCGATCGACTCCCGGCAACAGCGATCGACATCGACATAGAGTTTCACGCCACCAGCACCGCCGGCCATCACACTCGATCGGGAGGCAGAGCACAGCAACAACATCGTCCTTGGAAGAATCCTTTGCTGACATCGACAGGTCAGCGCCAAAACTATTTGCCAATGTCGCCAGAGCTACATGATACTTCTGCGTGCAGGAGCTTGATGACCATGGCTGTGAGTTGGGCGGCCAGATCAATAGTGGGGGCGAGGCAAGACGGGAGGACTCAATCATGGTATGGGCATGCCACCGACCAGAGGAGAAGCATGGGAGCGGTTGAATTTTTTCGGTTCGTTCTGTGGGCTGGGTTCATCTTTTTTGTCTGCAGGTGTTTCCATGGGAGACGTATGATGTAGGAAGGGGAGCAATGGAAGTGAAGATAAAGATTTACTACATTATTTTTTTGTTTTCCTCCAGTATTTCAAACAGATTGATAGAAACGGAGTAGAGCATAAAATAAATTTGAAACCTTCCATATAACACTCACTTTTTCACCCTGGCTAAGGCAAATCTGGTGATCGAGTACATATATATATAGGCCTGACTTGTATATACTGCAGTCTTTGTTAGGATCTTTTTACATTCAGGTAAGCACGTAAAAGGTGTCAACGGTTAAGCATGCATTCAGGAGCCGTTCTCATTTGTTTATCATGTGAGTACAGAGCGAAATTGTGTGACATTGTAGAGCTACCTGGATACAAGTGAGCACATGGCTTAATGAAAAAATATCATGAATAACTTTGCAGTTTTGCGACGACAACTGCATGACGAAGAGTATACACAGTCAAACGTTATAATGACCTATTCAGGTCTTACAATAGACATGCAAATGCTGAATAGGTGTAGCAAGAAGCGTAAGATATCAATGTGAAAAAACAAAGAAGTATAAGAATAAAACGCAAATGCATGGCTCTTGGAATTTGTCTTGTGCCCAACATTCAAGCCACTGCTGCATTATCAGAACCAAACAGTCAGTTCTAGCTGCAACTCTCAAACAACAACACCGTTCCACTTCTGAAACGGCTCAAATCTATGACAGCAAAGCAAGACTAATTGCTCTGCATCTTCAGTTTCTTTCTCGCCTTCACCGGCCAAACCTTTCTCTTCCAGTGACATCAGTAGCAGTCGGGCGGTAACAGAGAAAGCACACATGGGCGTAGGATTGAGATTAGCCTACTGTAAGACAGTAAGAGGACCAACGACTGAAGCCGGAATTGTGAATGTCTCGTTCTGGTGATTGCCTGAACCAAATGGCTTGAATTCCCCTTGCCAGAAGTAATCAAAAGACACAATCTTACATAATACTACTCATCATCCATCAACTGCAGTTGTCTTTCCTTTTACAAAAGTGAGAAACTGTTGTAATGTCTCAGGCTGGTGATTGGCTAAGCAATCAACTTTCATTTAAATCCCCTTTTACGCTTTGTTGTACTCCGTTTGTACATAATTCTGTAATGATTATTACTTTTGGACTGTACTCAGTGAATATACATACTCCGAACATTGTTCCATTTGGTCATTACTTCTTGATCATCAGTTAAAGTGGAAACTACAATAGAAGCTCTTGGAGTGTGAAACTTGGTGTTTTCTGAGTTCTGACCAACTGACGACTCAGAATGAAACAAAGTCAGTTCTAGCTGCAGCTCTCAAACAACAACATTCCACTTCTATCAAATCTGTAACAGCGAAGCAAAACTAGTTGGTCTACATCTTCAGTTTCTTCCTTACCTTCGCCAACCAAACCTTCCAGTGACACCAGAAAAACACTTCCCTTCAGTTGGCATAGTGGACTCCATCTTCTGACCACACAGGCGGGAGGGATAACCGCTTCCCGAAGGACCTGCACGACAGTCCCACTCAAATTTTCCAAGGTGAACATCACTAGGAGTGCATCTTCTGTATATATTGTCACAGGCCAGAAGCAGAGCAACCGGGAAAATGCTAACCGGTAATTCTCAGCCGCACAGCTTACCAATATCAGATCCAAACAAAAAACATGGAGTACTAATTTCTCCCTCCACAATCAGTAAGTTCTCCCTAGTAACGAGCGAGACAGTGATGAGAGTCTCAGAGTTTCCATTCACAGCATCGATGACTGAATGTGCCCACCCAACTCTCCCTCTTACAACTCACGCAGGCTGAAACCCTTACTCAGGCCGCTACTTTCTTGATCGTCGCACCATGTCGGCCATCTCTTCTGTGTTCACTGACGAGGATGCGTCATGCGTGACCACCTGTTTTGCTCGATTAAGTGGGCAAAGCTAAGATATGCTCCTGTATGAATTGCAGGAGCTTCCTGCCCTTTTGAGGTTCTCGCCTGCAAAGAAGGCTGAATAACCTTCAGTTCCAGCAGGTATGTCTCCGCTTATACTAGTTTACTTCCTTCCATGTATTTGGTTTAAATGGCTTAAATTCTGTTACTGCATACACCACAAATGATGTTCATCCACTTATATTCATCTTTATTGATGTTCATCTCCTTTATTTTTCTCCACCTTTCTACCATCCCGCTATACCTAATCTAGCTAATTCCTTATTAACGAAAGACTATTCAACACTTCATTTAGCTGCACTACATTGGGAGCATCATATTCCTGGTTTGTCACCCAAATAATGTTGCAGAGTTGCCAGTCCTGCAAAATATTTTGCAAGCTTTAGATATGATGGAAAAACACGAACTATAAGTAGGCAGTGGGAAAGGATAGTTGTCAACCTCTAGAACAATCCGTTTTGGAGATCAAATGCCTGCAGCAATAGGCGGTGGGGTCTGGAATTCAGAAAAGATTTTCGTAGTGAGTATCTAAGAGGACATTGGTTGGAACCATTGAGCACAAGTCAATAGAGATTTACAGTAAGTAAATGTTTACCATGATATTTTTGTTTTTCTCCAATATTTCAGACGATTTGAAGTGGGATAAAGAGATAAACAAATTAGTATTCATACCTCACTAACTTAGTTGATATCCCAGGGAACAAGGTATATATAGGACTTCCATACATATGCATTCTTCATTACCTCTTCTTATGAAAACGAAATAGTGTGAGCAAGCCATCCAGGAAAGATTTGTCACGTCATTTGTACCACATGAGTACATTACAGAATCACGTGACCATTTGACTTGCATGTTTTTTTTTTCGATCTCTTGCATAGGAATCGGGTAAATAGAAACATTGTGTTTGGTTGGAGGAATACTAAGACTAAAAGGATTCATAAACGTGTGAGTGTTGTCGACAATTACATTTGCAATCTGTTGAGTCTTGAATGATCCGAAGGCACCAGCTTTCGAGAAGAGGATGTAATATCCATTTTATCTCAATTAGTTGTGGTCATGCATGAGGGTCATCACTTTCTCTACAAGGAAGAGAGCAGTCCAAGCGAAAATGTGTTTTGGAGGATGGGCTCCACATAGCCCTTTAATTCTTTTATTGAAAAACTATTTCCTAATGCCTCCAATTTTTTTAAAACACATATTCGCATAGATATGTAGAAATACAACTAGCATGTATTAAAATGAACCTAGTTTGTTGTATTTGGGAAATAAATTTGTATCTTCTTATAGGCTACAAATCAGCATATTATTCAATATACTTTACGAACACGTAAGAACATACACATGTATCCACAGGGGAAATGGTGATTTTTTAAAACTTATAAATAAGCTTTTGAATTTCTTTTATTTGAAATACCGGGCTCGCTGGACCCCATAGCCAATGCACCAAGGAAAACTTTTGAAATGGGAACGGATTTGTTTTATCTACTAAGTTTTAATCTCTCTTTGTTTTGTCTGTTAAGTTTTAAGCTCTCTCTAAATGACCTAAAAGCAGCAGAAAATCCACAAGCAACATTTCTTGGTTAAGAGAATATATCAATTACACCTAGCATATGCACCAACACAATTTCAAGAGCTAATGGAGACATCAAGGATGCACACAACCAAATTATTAAAAATAGATAAAAAGCAAACAGAACAGCTGCAATAAACAACATCAACAACCATCAATGATGGCAACCCAATGTCACAGGATATATTCTTCAGCAACGAATCCTCCCGTCAAGGCGTCAACCTAGAGCCAATCACTGAAGTCAGATTATGGGTTTTCATCCCGAAGAAGAGTTGAAGTAAACTCTATACAATGCTTTTAGCAATGAAAGGCCGCGTGAACAACATCATTACCAGCTTCAACTAATATGGAGAAAATCCACAAGCAACATGCTTATCTTGGTTATGAGGGACATGTGAGGAGGGTGGGAGGTAGACATTTTGAGGCACAAGGAGCTTGATGAAAAGGCGTATTCTTTGAGATGAGGAAATGGCTTCCTCCCTAGCAAGAGGCTCTGAAGCAAGCCTCTGAACTGAACAGGTTCCTGCTGCGCCAAAGCATCATGGAGTATGAATTATGTCAGCTATTCTGATAGGGACCACATTCTCGCTCTTGCACATTTCCCGCAACTGCACACAACTAGCAATCTGCCCCGTCGCCACAAACGTGATACTATACCAGCTGACTGTAGAATCTGAAGCTGGAATCCCTCCGCAAGCTGAACCGGTTTTCATCTGCTTCATGACAAAACATAGAAATCTCCACCAAAGACACCGTCATCTACATCTATGGACACAGATATAACATGAGTTGGTCAAAATGTACGGTAACAAAGCCTGGATGTTTGACAAGCATAGACATCACTAACAGGAGAGAGGCCGTGCAGTGCAGTGCAGTCGACATACATATTGTGTGCCACTATATAACCTCTCAAGCCCTGTAAGATGCATAATATGAGATCAGCAAACTGCATTACAATTTTGGTTCAATACTCACAGTACGATGACTCAAATTTAAAGTTGCACACATGTAGGCTCACCCGGGCAATTCGAGGTTAATTTCAGTCCTGGCGAACTACTTTTCTTTGTGCTTTGGCCAGGACAGCAGGGGGACACAACGTGATCTGGATGACCATGGTAGCCAATTGGTGACATTAACGGCGGGAAGATGCCGCATGATCAGGATGACCATGACTGTAAGCTGGGCGGCCAACACAATATACAATGGTGGGGGTAAGGAGAGAGGGGGATGATCAGGGCCGGTGGTGTGGGACCTCAATGACCGGAGGACTTGGGATGGGCACGAGGAGCGGTGAGTCGCATGGCGGCGACCAAGATCTTTTTGGTGCATGTTGTGTGATGGATTCGGTTCTTATTTCCGCTGGTGTTTGCATCGGAGATATATGACGTGAGAAGCGGCGGCGACCTAAGCGAAGCTAAAGATTTACTGTGATCTTTTGTTTTCCTCCAATATTTCGAACAGGTTGATAGAGAGGGAATAGAGCATAAAATAAGTTTGAAACCTCTCATATAACAGTCACTTTTGCATCCTAGCCAAGGCAAGTCAGGTGATCGAGTTGATATAGGCCTGACTTATATATATACTTCGATCTATGTTAGGATCTTTTTACTTCTACGTAAGCATGTAAAAGGTGTCAACGATTAAGCATGCATTCAGGAGCCGTTATCAATTGTTTATCATGTGAGTACACACCAAAATTGTGTGACATAGTAGAGCTACATGCATACAAACTGACCATATTGTTTAATGGAAAAAAAATATCATGAATAGCTTTGTAGTTGGCGACGAAAACAGCATGAAAGCCACACCTGCTGCTGCTCACGGTACGTACTCGGGAACACGTTCGTCGTGGGGGCACCATGAGGATTCACCAAGATGGAAAAGTGAAGCAAAACTAATTACTCACTACATCTTAGTTTCTTACTCACCTTCACCAGCGAAACCTTTCTCTCCGAGCGGCACGGGAAAAAGAAAACATTCCTTGTCCTGATCTCATGGGCGGGGATAACCAACCTCTTGCCAAACCATCGGCACACCACTCCCTTTACATAATGTCAACATGGAAGCAGCATTTGTTACAGAACTAACCAGGTTACCAAGCAACTAGCTAGACCTATGTTCAACCAGGTCGAAAAGGGGCTGTTTGGAGGGACTAGAGGAAGAGGACTGTAAAACCATTCGTTGTACTAGGTTTCTTGTACTAATATTAATAGCCCAAAAAGGGCCAGATGATACTAAGGTTTAAAGAGAGTTGTATTCATTGATGGATTTCTCAGGTAACACGCCATATATCCACACTTCTATCAATGCCGTAGCACAGTAAAGGGACTAGAGGAAGAGGACTGTAAAACCATTTGTTGTACCAGGTTGCCATGTACAAATATTAACACCCCAAAAAGGGCGGTATGATACCTTAGGTTTAACTAGAGGTAGAATTCATTGACGGGTCTCTCTGGGGTTCACTAAGACCGACCACTTATCACGGTCTAGATGTGATTACAAGATCAGTAGTTGCTTTAAAAATATATGCAGATAATCATTTTCTTAATGATGGAGTTCTACATCCCATGGCAGTGATATATACATTGGATGAACTCCTCAGAAAGCTAACTCTGGTTATCTTCCTACTTCAGCTTCATTCACTTAATGACAGTACTCTGGATTCCTGGAATGCAAGGAGAGATAATTAAAATCATCAACCAATAGAAAGTAGTGAAGCGACTTAATCAATTTGTATCATTTGTAATGTAAAGTGTATGGTAAAACAGAAATCAAACTATACCTAGCTTTATCCACTCGCTTGTCAGGACTTAGCTACTGATCGTACTGTTATGAGGTCAGGAGGAGGCTTCTAATATTGCAAGCCGTATATCGTGCTTGGTCCCAAATATCAGGTCACTGATCTTGGAACCATGTAGATGGTCTCATGACCTGTATCATGCTTGGCCATAAATATCAAGTCACTCAGCTTGGAAACATGTGAATGGTGTCATGTCATTTTTGTTTTCCTCCAATATCTCAAAATTGTTGAAGCTAAAGAGTTAAGAAAATCTAAATTCATATCACTCTCGCTTTGATATCCTAAGATGCTAAGACATTGGTATATATAGGACTTCTACACATCTATAGTCTTTGTTAGCTCTCCTTATGGACAACAAGTTGCGATCACTGATCACGGGGTATGTGTTGAGCAAGTCATTTTGGAATTGCTTACCACGTTTTTTTTATCATGTAACTAGCATGTAGAATCATGTGATCCACCATTCTACTTGAGTGTTAATTTAGTTTCCGCTCCCCTTTGCATCATGAAAGATGTGTGGAATGGGTTGGAAATTGGCTCCTTGCAGCCAATTCGAAGGGACTAATAATTTTAATTGTGAAGAGAAGGAAAAGTGCCAATTGCCGGCGCAGCTCCCATAAGCATGTGATAGGTATTGACCAAGTCAGTAAGGAGTTGTTCTCATTTCTTTCATCATACGAGTACACCTAAAATTCTTAGGACACTTTAGTCTGCTTGCATACAAGTGAACAAACACTTGAAGCAGGAAAACTATGTATTGTCCAATGTGAGAAACAAAAGACAGGTTATTCAGATATCTACAATACTGGGCTATAAAACAAAGAGTATGCTACAATGATAACTTCCTCCGTTAGTTTCAGTATATGAAGGCACCATTAGCCGAGGAAGTGTCATATTAGTAGTTAAGATGATAGACTTAATACATGGGGTAATTAATGTGCATGAACCTATGCTTGAATCAGTCGTTTATGACCATATAGACTTCAGTTACTCCATCCTTTCATATATATAGGGCCTAATACATTTTTCGAGGTTGCCTTTGACTATTTGTTAAGATTAATAATATATGAGATGTATAATGTGAAAATTATATCATTAGAAGCTCCTTTCACTTACGAATTTGATGTTGTGCTTTGTGTAACTTGCATGTCATCTATTATTGCTCTAACATGTGGTCAAAGTTAGCCTCAAAATATGTATTAGGCCCTATATACATGGAAGGAAGGAGTATACATCAAGATAATGTTTTTGTATAAAACTGGAAATACAAATGTTTATGTATTGAAATAAATACCAATACGTACGGCCATCTATTGCAGTTTTTTTGTCTGACCGGAGACTAACTTGCATTCATAATTCTCTTCCAGATCGTCATAATTGTGATATTGCTTTTATCATGTGGTCACATGTAGACAGCATTGACCCTTTGTTGTTTACTATGTAGCCACTTGTACTAGCGAACTACTTTGTGACTTCAAATGAAGCTTGTGTGAACTATTTATATAATGCGTATGTGAGTTTGTTGTTTAAATGTGAGACTTGAAGAACTACTTTGTGTAATGTATATCTGTTTTCCATGCAGACGATGGAGAAGAGGCCGAAGCAAAATTGGCAGAGAAAGTTTACTGAGCATGGCACTCGGCAAAGGCCTATGAGCTGGGAGCTGCTGGAGCTACTATGCCCAGAGTGGCTCCCGTCAAAGACACGACGGAACCAGCCGGACGTGAAGTCGCTTTTATTTTGTTGAGTAGCACTGTTTGGCTCTCGATAAAGCGTTTGCCGAGTGTCCGACGAACGGCTCTCGACAAAGTCCTGTTTGCCTGAGAGGTGTACGCCGGGTGGCCTTTGCCGAGTGAAACACTGGCAAAGGCTTTGCCGGCGGTTATTGGCCCTTTGCCGAGTGTCCGTGGCACCCGGTGTATAGGTCGATTCCAGTAGTGGTTGAGTTAGTCATTTGGAAATTGCTTATCATATATTTTTGGTTATCATGTAACTAGGTTGTAGAATCATGTGACCGACCATTCTACTTGAGTGTTAATTTAGTTTCCGCTCTCCTTCCAAAACAAGTGAAGAGAAATGTTGTGTTTGATCGTTGGGGTGAACTCACAATAAGAGAATGGCGAGTAGTTCTGAATGTGCTAGTAGATGAATGGAAATTGCATCTGCAAACAGATTACTCTAGAATGATCCAAACAAACCACTCTTTTCAGTAGTAGGAGAACATAATATGCATGTTATATATGTTACTTCCGGTCACAGCAACCATCATTCATCTAGGAAGTAAGAGCTGGGAGTAGTCCTAGTCCTTTGCATCATGAAAGATCTGTGAAATGGGTTGGAAATTGGCTCATTTTAACTAATTTGAAGGCACTACTAATTTTAATTGTGAAGAGAAGGCAAAGTGACAATTGCCGCCGTAGCTCTGGTTCTAATTGTCATTCTACTGCTAAAACTAGATTTGATTACATTATTTTACATCCTCGTAAGCATGTGATAGGTATTGACCAGGTCAGTAAGGAGTTGTTATCATTTAATTCATTATATGAGTACACCTCAAATTCATCATACGAGTGCTTGCATGCAAGTGAACAAACACTTGAAGCAGGAAGACTAAGTATAGTCCAATGTGAGAAACAAAAGACAGGTTATTCAGATATCTACAACACTGGGCTGCAGCAAAGAACACAACAGACAAAACTGAAGACTAAACTGCTACTGACCCTGTTGTAGAGTGTATCCTTCTGCAGGCTCCAAACTGCAGAAGTGGAGCAAAGTTTCTCAACAGATTGAAACTTTACTTCAGCCTGTGAAAGCCTGATTTGACACACCCCCGACAACTACCAAGTAACAAGCATTATCATTTATCGGCATCCCATCTGCATTGAAACAGATGAAATCACAGTTCCAGAAGATTCTCGAACAAGCAAAATGGCAATGTCTTCTCAACCGAACAATGATGCCAATAACACTAGATACATAAAAGGATTGCTCACTAATCTGAGTATAGTTCCCACTTCTGCTAAAACTGGGAAAATGCCGAAGGATGGAACTGTTTGGTGCCGTCGAATCCGAAACTGAAATTCGTTTGCAGACAGACATACAGTTTTCATCGCCAGAGCACTGCAAGCAATTGTCTGTCTTCACCCGTCGCATTCCACAAGAACACCTCCTCCGACATAAAAGCCAGACCTGCTGATGCTTACTGTACGTACTCGGGAACAGGTTCGTCGTGGGGGCGCCATGTGGATCCACCAAGATGGAGCAGTGAAGCAAAACTAATTGCTCAATACATCTTCAGTTTCTTTCCCACCTTCACCAGCCAAACCTTTCTCTTCCAGCGGCACTAGAAAAAAAAACTTTACTTGTCCTGATCACACAGGCGGGGATAACCAACCTCTTGCCAAAGCACCTGCACACCACTCCATTGACATAATGTCCACAGGTGTGGGCAACACCCCAAGAAGCAGAGAAGATGTTAACCGCACGTTCTTTTAATAAATCGGCCATCTAGCAGCATGGTTAAAGAATTAATCAGAGGTTAGCAAGCAAATATTAGCTACTGTTGATTAGAAAAAGTATCCACATGCATATAATTTGATCTACTCTACGAAAGTGGATACTGATTAAGCTACCAACAGAGCAAGAGGCGCTTCATGTTAATTAATTGAAGAAACAAGGGTACAGTTTGTCATTTACTAACTGCTAGTACAGGCATTACAGAGAGACAAGATTCTCCAGTGGCAGCTTCCCACCGCGACCGCGACAGGGACTTTGTGGAGCATTATGAACAATACTGCAGAAGAAGAGCATTAACTGACTACAGGGGCTTGCAAGGATAAGAAACACTGGAAAAAAATCCTTGAGAATTTACCCCTTCTTAATTTCTGTATGCAAACCATCGCCCACTGAAGCCCTTTGCCTATGCCTGAAATCGTGTGGCCACAAGTAATCAATCACACCATCAGTAAGTTCTACTGTTGCATTACTGAGGATGATACAAAAGTCAGTTCTAAACAGCAACATCCCACTGCTAAAACAGCAAATTGCTCCATCATGCAGTAGGTGACGAGGGGGGTTCCTCCTCGCCATAGTCATGGACCTCCTCCTCACGTATGCCTTGGGGGTTCCTCCTCGCCATAGTCATGGACCTCCTCCTCACGTATGCCTTGGAAGTGTACGGCAACAGCTTTGGCCTTTGTGGCCGGGATGCGGCCAACCTCGCCATAGTCATGGACCTCCTCCTCACGTATGCCTTGGAAGTGTACGGCAACAGCTTTGGCCTTTGTGGCCGGGATGCGGCCAACCTGCAGGTTGTTTGCCGTTGTAGTCATCAAGGAGACGAGAGCCTGTAGTCATCAAGGAGACGAGAGCCTGTCAGGCCATCCGCATTGACGAGTATCCACTTCGCCTGAGGAACCGCCCGAAGGAGAGGAGCCAACACCCGCTCCATTGCTTGATGAAGCTGCTTGATACTCTGGTTGTCCCTTGACGTACTTGTCTCATTCACGATTCTTGTGGTTCTTGAATGCAACCGCCATCTTCTTAAGAGCAGCGTCCTTGACTTTCTGCACATCTGCTTCTGTGAAATGATCTGGTAGGGTGAAATGTTTCATGAGAGTATCCCAAAGTAGATCTTTTTGATTCTTGTCAACAAAAGTAACATCTGGAAGTGGAGCAGCGTCCTCTTTGCCTTTTTGTATTTTGTCTTTTGCTGGCTCTCTCCATTCTTGAAGGGAGATCGGGAGTTGGTCCTTCACAAGAACTCCGCACTGACGAACGAACTTGTCCGCAATCTTCTTAGGCGCTAATGGTTCGCCATTAGGTCTGACTGCCTCGATACTGTACTTTACGCCCTCCTTCAACTTTTTGTTCGGGCCTCGTTTCGTCCTTTTGCCTGAAGATTTGCTCGATCCGGATGGCTGAAAGAACAAACATCGATTCGTTAATATATCTTCAAGTCATTTAAAACATGTGATGATCACCAGATACCTGCTTATATAAATATATATACCTCGCCGGTCTTTGTTGTTTAAGGATCAACATGTTCTTCGTCATCGTCATAATTGTAGTTCATGACTTCATCAATTCGGTCGTCGCGATCGAATATCATATCACCCTCTCCGGTGTTGTTTAGAAATTCGGAGCCGTCATAATCTTCTTCATTCTGATCATCATCTGGCCCGCGTATCATATCGAACATGGTCTGTTCTCCCTCTCTGTCGGTATTGTCTGCCATAGCTTTTATTTAACTAATTCAAAAGAAATATAAAACAATTTAGTATTCAAATTACATCGTCTCGAATAATAGATATAATCTCGAATACTTCGTCTAGAATAATAGATATAATCTCGAATACATCGTCTCGAATAATATATAATCTTGAATAGTACATCATGGCTAGCTAATTAAAGATCGAATACTACTGAAGAATCTAGGACACTCGCGGTTCTGCGGCGTGGCGGTGGACACCCAAAGAGAAGGAACCCTCACAGGATCATAGCTGAAGTGAGATCCCGAAGATCTTGCCGGTATTGGAGAACCTGCCGCCCTCTAACGCAACCATGTAGCGATGGACGTGCTCGTCCTCCTCCCTGACACGGCGACGTACCTCCTCCGGCGGGGCCGGGTCCCTCCGCACCGAAACTGGCCCACGCGAACGCCACCAAACGAGATCAGGGTCGATGACGGGGCCGGGTCCCTCATCAAGCGGCGCGCCCCTCCAGGCAGCACCTCCCAGTGCCAGCCCGGCGGAGCCCAGTCCCGGACATGGGTCGGCTGGACGTCGTCCCGGACGGGTCGACGGCGAGGATGCGGGCTGGGCATCGTCGAGAACAAATACTAGCTATATGCCCGCAAAAAGTAATATTTTTTTTAATGATTGGATTTTGATAACTAAAATTTCTAACATTTCTACTATTTCAAAAATCTATATACTATTTCATACTAATTAAGAATCTAACACTAAAAACAGAAAACACAACTTCTATACATCCATTAAAAAACTGAAAAATAACATTATATTAAAAAATTCCATACTAATTAAACACTAATTATATCCATCTAACATGCATTCATACATATATAATAGTGAAATAATAATAATCAAAATAATCTAAACTAATTAAACATACAAAATACGTATATACTAATATATACATGCATTAATTCATACATATGTGTGTGTGTGTTCATCATGCTTGTGTGTGTGTGTGTGTGTGTATGGGCTCGGGGAAGGGCGGCGCCCATGGTGGCCGGGCCGGGGCAGGGAGAGGGGTTAGAGGGGAGAGCTCACAGGCGACGGCGACGGCGACGGCGAGACGGGGACGTGACGGACGGGCGGGCGACGCGGAGGGCGCGACGGGACGGGCCAGGCGGCGACGGAGACGAGGGCGGCGACGGGGGGGGGCGGCGAGGGGGACGGGGGCGGCGACGGAGACGAGGGCGGCTACGGGGACGGGGGCGGCGATGGCGACGGAGACGACGGAAACAGAGGAAGAAACAGAGGGGGAATGAAATTTTCGAAGTGTTGTATATATAGAAGGCACCTTTAGTACCGGTTGGAGCCACCAAACGGTACTAAAGGCCAGTTTTGGCCAGCCCAAGCGGCGGGAAGCGACCCCCTTTAGTACCGGGTGGTGGCACAAACCGGTACTAAAGGCCCCCCCTTTAGTACCGGTTGGTGGCTCCAACCGGTACTAAAGGCCTCGCGCTGCCACCCCAAAGTTTAGTCCCACCTCGCCAGGAGAAGGACAGCCGCACTGGTTTATAAACCCAGCCGTGGCTACCACTTCGAACTCCTCTGTATAGCAGGCTTGTGGGCCTAAACTCTGCGTGCTGCCCTGTGAGTCTGCTGGGCCTTTAAGGCCTGTAATTACACACATGTGGCCTATCAGGCCCACAGGGCAGCGCCCCTATTTTTTTTATAGTTTTTTTCTTTTCTGCTTTATTTTCTTCTATTTATTTTTGCGTAGTTTTTTGTATAGTTTTTTCTTTCTGTTATATTTATTTCCTTCTATTTATTTGTGAGTAGTTTTTCATCTAGTTTGCCAAAATTCAACATTTTCAGAGTTCATTTTGTAGTGATTTTCAATTTCACGGTCATTTTGTAAACGATTGAAAAATAGCAAATATAATTTTTTTTTCTTTTCTGCTTTATTTTTCTTCTATTTATTTCGAGTAGTTTTTCTTTTCTGCTATATTTATTTTCTTCTATTTATTTTTGAGTAGTTTTTATATAGTTTTTTTCTTTTCAGCTATAGTTTTTCTTTCTTTTCTGCTATTTTTTCTTTTCTGCAAAACTTGATGGTCAAAGTCTAGAGTTATAACTTAAAAAAAAGAAATGTCGACGTGCAATTAGTTTTTGCCATAACAGAAGAAGTCCGGAGTTGTAATAAGTTATTAAAAATAAAAAAGAGGTGCAATGCTCGTTAATTTGCTTTAAGCCTCTCGGAATAGTGTAAACTGCACTGCGCATAGCTCCGTGCAGTCTACCGTATTCCTGAAGGCTTGAAGTTAAGCAACGTGAGCATTGATCCTCTTCTTCATCGTCTCTGCATTCAGGGCTTATAAACCGCTCCTAGTCCCTCTCACTTCGCGAGGTGGGACTAAAAAATAGCTTACGTCTGGTTCATCCATGAACCGGTACTAAAGGTGCTCGTGGGGCCCCAGCCTTACCTGACACAACCTCATTAGTACCGGTTCGTGGTAGTGAACCGCACTAAATGGTGATGGTGGGGCCATAGCTTTGACCGGAGGCTGACACAGCCTCTTTAGATACAAAAATTACAAACTTTCGTTAGTGCCCGTAGTTTTCAAATTTGAATAGTTTAAATTTTGAATTATTTGAAATTAGTGTGAATTTGTTTCACATAAAATTTCTTCGTTTCAAATGCCAAAACACATAACTACCCTAACTATTACAGAGATTCCCCTCTCGGTGCAAAACACGAGAAGAAAGTGATGATAGCTAGTGAAGCCGATCACATCCAGATCTTTGGGTGTGAAACTTTTTCTTCCGTGTGTCCCTTTGCGCCGTAACCATGGAAAATCTTCATCATTTAACGGGATGCTCGGGTCAATATTCACCGTGAATGGAGCAATTTCATCAAACTTTTCATAATCTTTTGACTTGTCTGTCTTGTCATCCACTCCCACGATGTTTCTCTTCCCGTAAAGAACTATGTGCCGCTTTGGCTCATAAATACGATGCATTCGCTTCCTTATCTTTTCTTTTTCTTGGCTTGGTAGACATGTCCTTCACATAGAAAACCTGTGCCACATCATTGGCTAGGACGAATGGTTCGTCTCGCACACATAAGATTGTTGAGATCCTTGTTGTCATTCCGCATCTGCGGGTCTTCCGTTACCCGCCTCGTGTCATATTGACCCATTTGCACCGAAACAAAGGGACCTTTAAACAACGTCGATAGTCAAGTTCCCATATGTCCTGTATATAACCATAATATGTTTCCTTTCCTGTCCTGGTTTCTGCATCAAAGCGGACACCACTGTTTTGGTTGATGTTTTTCTTATCTTGGGCGATCATGTAAAATGTATTACCATTTATCTCGTACCCTTTGAAAGTCATTATATTCGAAGATGGTAAGCGGGACAGCAAGTACATGTCATCTTCAATAGAGGTGTCATGCATGGTGCGATGTTCGCAACCGCTGGCGAAACTCCTGGTTTGTTCACGTGTAATCCGGTCATCGACCGCTCCGGTGTTTGGAGCGTAGCAAATTCTTGTGTTCATCCATATACGGAGCCCCCAAGGCGGAATTCTGTAGAACTGTGTAGTGTGCTTGGTGAGAGAATGTCCGTCCATACATATTATTTGTTCCCTCCTAGCGTGCCTTTTCCATCCAGTCTGCCCTTATGCCGCGATTCAGGAACACCAATCGGCTTAAGGTCAGGAATAAAGTCAATACAAAACTCAATGACCTCCTCATTTTGATGGCCCTTGGAGATGCTTCCTTCTGGCCTAGCACGGTTATGAACATATTTCTTTAAGACTCCCATGAACCTCTCAAAGGGGAACATATTGTTTAGAAATACAGGACCCAAATCGTTAATCTCTTCGCATAGGTGAACTAGGACGTGCGTCATGATGTTTAAGAAGGATGGTGGGAACACCAACTTGAAACTGACAAGACATTGCACCAAATCATTCAGTAACCTTGGTATGATTTCTGGATCGATTACCTTCTGAGAGATTGCATTGAGAAATGCACATAGCTTCACAATGGCTAATCGAACGTTTTCGGTAGAAGCCCCTCAATGCAACCGGAAGCGATTGCGTCATAATCACGTGGCAGTCATGAGACTTTAGGTTCGGAACTTTTCTCTGCCTTGTTTATTATTCCTTTATATTGACGAAGCCGACGGTACCTTAATATCGGCGGGCATTCAAAGAAGATTTCCTTCTCTTCTTTGGTAAGAGCGTAGCTTGCATGACCCCGATGTATGCCGTCTTCTCCGTGCATACGTTGCTGGTCCTCCCGTGCCTCAGGTATATCTTTTGTCTGCCCATACACGCCCAAGAAGCCAAGCAGGGTCACGCAAAGATTCTTCGTCACGTGCATCACGTCGATTGCGGAGCGGACCTCTAGGTCTTTCCAATATGGCAGGTCCCAAAATATAGATTTCTTCTTCCACATGGGTGCGCGTCGTCGGCGTCCTTTGGAACAGGTTGTCCGCCAGACCCTTTCCAAATATCACCTTCAAATCCTTGACCATATCATGTACATCAGCACCAAGACGGTGGCGAGGCTTCGTCCGTGATCCGCCTCACCTTTGAAATGCTTGCCTTTCTTTCTTCACGGGATGCCTGCTCGGAAGAAATCGACGATGTCCTGTACACATTCTTCTTACAACTATTCAAATATATACTGTCGGTATCATCCAAACAGTGCATGCATTCGCGGTATCCCTTGTTTGTCTGTCCTGAAAGGTTACTGAGAGCAGGCCAACCATTGATGGTCACGAACAGCAACGCCTTTAGGTCAATTCTTGCCCCATGTGCTCATCCCACGCACGTACACCTGTTCCATTCCACAGTTGTAAGAGTTCTTCAACTAATGGCCTTAGGTACACATCAATGTTGTTGCCGGGTTGCTTAGGGCCTTGGATGAGCACTGGCATCATAATGAACTTCCGCTTCATGCTTAACCAAGGAGGAAGGTTATACAAACATAGAGTCACAGGCCAGGTGCTATGGTTGCTGCTCTGCTCCCCAAAAGGATTAATGCCATCTGCGCTTAGACCAAACCATACGCTCCTTGCGTCATCTCGCAAACTCCTTCCCGTTTTTTTTTTCAATTTTCTCCACCTGCGACCCGTCATTTGGTACTCTCAACTTTCCGTCTTTCTTACGGTCTTCTTCGTGCCATCGCATCGCCTTGGCATGCTCTTTGTTTTGGAACAACGTTTCAACCGTGGTATTATAGGAGAATACCACATCACCTTGGCAAGAATCTTCTTCCGGGCGCCGCCTCGACATCACCATGCTCATCGCGGCTGATCTTATAGCGCAATGCACCACATATCGGGCAAGCGTTCAAATCCTCAGACGCACCGCATGTAGAGGATGCAATCATTAGGGCATGCATGTATCTTTCGCACCTCTAACCCTAGAGGGCGACAACCTTCTTTGCTTCAGAGGTACTCTCGGGCAATTCGTTGTCCTTTGGAAGCATATCCTTTATCATTACCAAGAACTTTCCAAATCCCTTGTCGATACACCATTCTCGCCTTCCATTGATGCAATTCGATGTGGTGCCCAGCTTTTTCTTGTCACCCACGCAATTCGGGTACAACAATTTTTGTGATCCTCTAACATGCGCTGCAACTTCTTCTTATCCAAATCACTTGCACAGTTTCTCTTTGCATCGGCAATGGCCCGACCTAGATCATCAACGGGCTCATCTAATGCCTCTTCTTCAGCTTCTTCCCGCATTGCCGGCCCAGCTTCTTCCGCATTACCGCTCAGCTTCTTCCCCATTGTCGTATCATTGTATTCAGGGAACCCATGGCCGGGATAGCTGTCGTCGTCCTCTTCTTCTTCATTGTCTTCCATCATAACCCCTCTTTCTCCGTGCTTGGTCCAAACATTATAGTGGGGCATGAAACCGGACTCAAACAGTGGACATGAATGGTTCTTGACGAGAGTAATTGCGACCATTCTTATAGCCAGCACATGGACAAGGCATAAAACCATCCGCCCGCTTGTTTGCCTCAGCCGCAAGCGAGAAAAGTATGCATGCCCTCAACGAATCGGGAGAGCATTGGTCATCGTACATCCATTGCCGGCTCATCTT
Source organism: Aegilops longissima (assembly GCA_021605205.1). Classification (NCBI taxonomy): domain Eukaryota; kingdom Viridiplantae; phylum Streptophyta; class Magnoliopsida; order Poales; family Poaceae; genus Aegilops; species Aegilops longissima. The sequence continues at coordinate 627,015,579 of CM038676.1, forward strand.
CATTACACAACACGAATAGACCAAATTAATACAAGTTCATACATAAAGTTCATACAACACTTAAATGCAACAAACAAATAACTCTCTAGCTAAAGCATTTAAATGCAACAACAAATGCGATCAAGATCGCAACTAAGGTAACAATTGATCCAACAGCATAATGATACCAAGCCTCACTATCGATGGCATATTTTCTAATCTTTCTAATCTTCAAGCGCATTTTCTCCATCTTGATCTTGTGATCATCGAGCGACATCGGCAACATGCTACTCCAATTCCATCTTCTCCCCTCAATTCTTTTCAATTTTTCTTTCAAGTACTCGTTTTCTCTTTCAACTAAATTTAACCTCTCGACAATAGGGTCGGTTGGAATTTCGGTTCACATACCTCCTAGATAAAAATATCTATGTCAACTTGATGGGCATAATTTGTCGTAAACACGAAATGCAACAAATAGTTTTAAAAGAGAATATACCACATCCGAATCATAACAAGGACGAGGGCCGACGGGGACGGATATCAAAACCATGGCACTATGTATAACAAACAACGTACGGGTAAGATAATTATTATACGAGTAACTATATATCCAAATCACACAAACATCAATTTTTTATATAAAATTTCATGAACAAGAGGTTCACCACAAGGTGGTGCGGGCGACGGGACGGTGCGCGCGATCGACGGTGGTTACGACAGAGATTTAGAAGGCACTAAGTAAACCACACCTACATATGCAAACTAAGTGTTATTTTGACCTCAAATTGCATATAAATCAAATACTACCACATATAATTCCTCCCAAATGACTAAAACCCACAATTAGTCACTATATAAACCAATGCAAGAGCTAATCTAGCAATGAGAGATGAAAGGACAAAGTTGCTAGCCTTTGTGATCACTTGAATGCATGAGGGCCTGCAAACCTTGACAAATTTGGGGCAAATTTTGTGATGAACTCGAGAGGAAGAAGGGAAGAACAGAGGAGAGGGAGAGGGGAAAGGGGGAAGAACAGAGTGCGGGTGGACGAAGGATTTATATAGGACGACATTTAGTACCGGTTCGTGCCACGAACCGGTACTAAAGGTGCTGGAAGGGCCCCATTCCGACAACATCCTTCCACCACTCTCATTAGTACCGGTTCGTGGCACGAACCGGTGCTAAAGGTTTTCCATGAACCGGTACTAAAGAGCGCCTCCCGGCTAGCCGTTGGAACCGGCACTAATGGCCACATTATTGTCGGTTCTGTTACAAACCGGGACTAATGTGTCTCACATTTGACCCTTTTTCTACTAGTGCTAGCATGGTGTGCGGCCCTAGACGAAATTGTGTTCGTGGAGCTCTGAAACCGGGACGGCGGCCCCCGAGCTTCCTTGTGGTGGCATGGCTGTAGGGGCTGTGAGGGCAGCGCAATAACTTCCTGTGGATCTAGGCAGAGGTGGTGTGGTTGACAGCTCCTTGGCTCTTTGGCGCTGCCCCTCCATCAGATCTCAAGGCTAGATCATCTCCGCTCACCATCCTTTATCCCGCTGCACTTGATGGATTGTGGTCTCGGCCGTCGACTCTGGTGCATTGGCGGGTGCTGGTGGAGGTGCATTGGCACCAGAGGAAACTTTGGTCGACCAGCTTGTCCCAATGGTGACTACGACCATGGTCCCTTCTTTCCTCCTTGCCTGCGCCGTTGAGGTCCTTCCCCTCCAACCCGACCCCACGCTTGCGTGAATACCCAAAATCCGATCGGATTGGGCGGCGACGACATCACGTGTGTCATCCCCTTCTTGGATGCAGCGTCTAGGGTGTTCGGGGTGCTTGGTTAGAGGAACTGCAGGCAGAGGGTATGGGACCAGTGGTAGCAGGTGGTGTTCGACGAGGTGGAGTGGCTGTTGGAAATATGCCCTAGAGGCAATAATAAATTAGTTATTATTATTATATTTCCTTGTTCATGATAATCGTTTATTATCCATGCTATAATTGTATTGATAGGAAACTCAGATACATGTGTGGATACATAGACAACACCATGTCCCTAGTAAGCCTCTAGTTGACTAGCTCGTTGATCAATAGATGGTTACGGTTTCCTGACCATGGACATTGGATGTCGTTGATAACGGGATCACATCATTAGGAGAATGATGTGATGGACAAGACCCAATCCTAAGCCTAGCACAAAGATCGTGTAGTTCGCATGCTAAAGCTTTTCTAATGTCAAGTATCATTTCCTTAGACCATGAGATTGTGCAACTCCCGGATACCATAGGAATAATCTGGGTGTACCAAATGTCACAACGTAACAGGGTGGCTATAAAGGTGCACTACGGGTATCTCCGAAAGTGTCTATTGGGTTGGCACGAATCGAGGCTGGATTTGTCACTCCGTAACGGAGAGGTATCCTAGGCCCACTCGGTAGGACATCATCATAATGTGCACAATGTGACCAAGGGGTTGATCACGGGATGATGTGTTACGGAACGAGTAAAAAGAGACTTGCCGGTAACGAGATAGAACAAGGTATCGGCATACCGACGATCGAATCTCGGGATTGATCGAATCCTCAACATCGTGGTTCATCCGATGAGATCATCATGGAACATGTGGGAACCAACATGGGTATCCAGATCCCGCTGTTGGTTATTGACCGGAGAACGTCTCGGTCATGTCTGCATGGTTCCCGAACCCCTAGGGTCTACACACTTAAGGTTCGATAACGCTAGGGTTATAAAGGAAGTTTGTATGTGGTTACTGAATGTTGTTCAGAGTCCCGGATGAGATCCCGGACATCACGAGGAGTTTCGGAATGGTCCGGAGGTAAAGATTTATATATGGGAAGTCCTGTTTTGGTCACCAGAAAAGTTTCGGGTTTTATCGGTAATGTACCAGGACCACCGGGAGGGTACCGGGGGTCCACCAAGTGTGGCCACCAGCCCCGGAGGGCTGCATGGGCCAAGTGTGGGAGGGGACCAGCCCCAGGTGGGCTGGTGCGCCCCCCCCCCCACAAGGGCCCAAGGCGCCTAGGGTTTGGGGAGGGGGCGCACCCACCTAACTTGGGGGGGCAAGTTTCCCCTCTTCCCCCCCTTGGCCGCACACTAGATGGGTTTTGGGCTGGCCGCCGCCCCTAGGGGTGGAACCCTAGGTGGGAGCGCAGCCCTCCCTCTCCCCCTATATATAGTGGATGCAAAGGGGCAGCCCAACACACGAAGTTCTTCTCCTTTTGGCGCAGCCCTACCTCTCTTTCTCCTCCTCTCCCGCGGTGCTTGGGGAAGCCCTGCAGGATTGCCACGCTCCTCCACCACCACCACGCCGTTGTGCTGCTGCTGGATGGAGTCTTCCCCAACCTCTCCCTCTCTCCTTGTTGGATCAAGGCATGGGAGACGTCACCGGGCTGTACGTGTGTTGAACGCGGAGGTGCCGTCCGTTCGGCACTAGGATCTCCGGTGATTTGGATCACGACGAGTACGACTCCTTCAACCCCATTCTCTTGAACGCTTCCGCTTAGAGATCTACAAGGTTATGTAGATGCACTCTCCTTCCCCACGTTGCTGGTTTCTCCATAGATAGATCTTGGTGACACGTAGGAAAATTTTGAATTTCTGCTACGTTCCCCAACAGTGGCATCATGAGCTAGGTCTATTGCGTAGATTCTTTGCACGAGTAGAACACAAAGTAGTTGTGGGCGTTGATTTTGTTCAATTTTCTTACCGTTACTAGTCTTATCTTGATTCGGTGGCATTGTGGGATGAAGCGGCCCGCACCGACCTTACACGTACTCTTACGTGAGACAGGTTCCACCGACTGACATGCACTTGTTGCATAAGGTGGCTAGCGGGTGCCAGCCTCTCCTACTTTAGTCGGATCGGATTCGATGAAAAGGGTCCTTATGAAGGGTAAATAGCAATTGGCATATCACATTGTCGCTTTTACGTAGGTAAGAAATGTTCTTGCTAGAAACCCATAGCAGCCACGTAAAACATGCAAACAACAATTAGAGGACGTCTAACTTGTTTTTGCAGGGTATGCTATGTGATGTGATATGGCCAAAAAGAATGTGATGAATGATATGTGATGTATGAGATTGATCATGTTCTTGTAATAGGAATCACGACTTGCATGTCGATGAGTATGACAACCGGCAGGAGCATAGGAGTTGTCTTAATTTATTGTATGACCTGCGTGTCATTGAACAGCGCCATGTAATTACTTTACTTTATTGCTAACCGGTAGCCATAGTAGTAGAAGTAATAGTTGGCGAGACAACTTCATGGAGACACGATGATGGAGGTCATGATGATGGAGATCATGGTGTCATGCCGGTGACGATGATGATCATGGAGCCCCGAAGATGGAGATCAAAAGGAGCAAAATGATATTGGCCATATCATGTCACTTTTTGATTGCATGTGATGTTTATCATGTTTATGCATCTTATTTGCTTAGAACGACGGTAGTAAATAAGATGATCCTCATTAAAATTTCAAGAAAGTGTTCCCCTAAGCGTGCACCGTTATGAAATTTCGTTGTTTCAAGCACCACGTGATGATCGGGTGTGATAGATTCTAACATTCACATACAACGGGTGTAAGCCAGATTTACACCTTGAAACACTTAGGTTAACTTGACGAGCCTAGCATGTACAGACATGGCCTCGGAACACAAGAGATCGAAGGTCGAGCATGAGTCGTATAGTAGATACGATCAACATGAAGATGTTCACCGATGATGACTAGTCCGTCTCACGTGATGATCGGACACGGCCTAGTTGACTCGGATCATGTAATCACTTAGATGACTAGAGGATGTCTATCGAGTGGGAGTTCATTAGATGAACTTAATTATCCTGAACATAGTCAAAAAACCCTTTGCAAATTATGTCATAGCTCGTGCTTTAGTTCTACTGTTTTAGATATGTTCCTAGAGAAAATATAGTTGAAAGTTGACAGTAGCAATTATGCGGACAGTAGAAGGCTTATGTCCTTAATGCACCGCTCGGTGTGCTGGACCTCAAACGTGGTCTGTGGATGTTGCGAACATCTGACATACACGTTTTGATGACTACATGATAGTTCGGTAATGTTGAATCGTTTAGAATTGAGGCACCGAAAACATTTTGAAATGTCGCGGAACATATGAGATGTTCCAAGAGCTGAAATTGGGATTTCAGGCTCGTGCCCACGTCAAGAGGTATGAGACCTCCGACGAGTTTTTAGCCTACAAACGAAGGGAGAAGATCTCAATCATTGAGCTTGTACTCAGATTGTCTGGGTACAACAATCACTAGAATCGAGTGGGAGTTAAACTTCCAGATGAGATAGTGATGTTTCTCCAAAGACATTGCCACCAAGCTACTAGAGCTTCGTGATGAACTATAACATAACATGGATAGATATGATGATCCTTGAGCTATTCGCAATGTTCGACACCGCGAATGTAGAAATCAAGAAGGAGCATCAATTGTTGATGGTTAGTGAAACCACTAGTTTCAAGAAGGGCAAGGGCAAGAAGGGGTACTTCATGAAACGGCAAATCAGTTGCTGCTCCAGTGAAGAAACCCAGGGTTGAACCCAAACCCGAGACTAAGTGCTTCTGTAATGAGGGAACGGACACTGGAGCAAAACCACCCTAGATACTTGGTAGATAAGAAGGCAGTCAAAGTCGACAGAAGTATATTGGATATACATTATGTTAATGTGTACTTTACTAGTACTCCTAGTAGCACCAGGGTATTAGATACCGGTTTGGTTGCTAAGTGTTAGTAACTCGAAATAAAAAGCTACGGAATAAACGGAGACTAGCTAAAGGTGAGCTGACGATATGAGTTGGAAGTGTTTCCAAGGTTGATGTGATCAAGCATCGCACGCTCCCTCTACCATCGAGATTGGTGTTAAACCTGAATATTGTTATTTGGTGTTTGCGTTGAGCATAGACGTGATTGGATTATGTCTATCGCAATACGGTTATTCATTTAAGGAGAATAATGGTTACTGTAGTTATTTGAATAATACCTTCAATGGTCTTACACCTAAAAGAATGGTTTATTGAATCTCGATCGTAGTGATACACATTTTCATGTCAAAAGATATAAGATAGTAATGATAGTACCACTTACTTGTGGCACTGCCATGTAAGTCATATTGGTATAAAACGCATGAAGAAGCTCCATGTTGATGGATCTTTGGACTCACTCGTTTTTGAAAAGTTTGAACATTGCGAACCATGTCTATTGGTGTATACGCATGAAGAAACTCCATGCAGATGGATCGTTTGGACTCACTTGATTTTGAATCACTTGAGATATGCAAATCATACCACATGGGCAAGTTGACCTGAAAAGCCTCGTTTCAAAGAAGATGGAACAAGATAGCAACTTGTTGGAAGTAATACATTTTGATGTGTGCAGTCCAATGAGTGCTTGAGGCATCTGATGAATATCGTTATGTTCTTACTTCACGATGATTTGAGTAGATATTGAGTATATTTACTTGATGAAACACAAGTCTGAATTATTGAATGGTTCAAATAATTTCAGAGTGAAGTTGAAGATCATCGTGACAAGAGGATAAAATGTCTATGATATGATCATAGAGATGAGTATCTGAGTTACGAGCTTTGGCACGCAATTAAGACATTGTGGAAATTGTTTCACAATTAATACCGCCTGGAACACCATAATGTGGTGGTGTGTCCGAACATCATAGATGCACCCTATTGGATATGGGGCATACCATGATGTATCTTATCGAATTACCACTATCGTTCGTGGGTTAGGCATTAGAGACAACCGCACTCACTTTAATAGGGCACCACGTAATTCGGTTGAGACGACACCGTTTGAACTATGGTTTGGAGAAACCTAAGTTGTCGTTTCTTAAAAAGTTTGGGGCTGCGACGCTTATGTGAAAAAGTTTCAGGTTGATAAGCTCGAACCCAAAGCGGATAAAATGCATCTTCGTAGGACACCCAAAACAGTTGGGTATACCTCCTATTTCAGATCCGGAAGCAAAAGGATTGTTTCTTTAAACGGGTCCTTTCTCGAGGAAAAGTTTCTCTCGAAAGAATTGAGTGGGAGGATGGTGGAGACTTGATGAGGTTGTTGAACCATCGCTTCAACTAGTGTGTAGCAGGGCACAGGAAGTTGTTCCTGTGGCACCTACACCAATTGAAGTGGAAGCTGATGATAGTGATCATAATGCTTCAGATCAAGTCACTACCAAACCTCGTAGGACGACAAAGGACAGGTACTGCTTCAGAGTAGTACGGTGATCCTGTCTTGAAGGTCATGTTGCTAGACAACAATGAACCTACGAGCTATGGAGAAGCGATGGTGGGCCCGGATTCCGACAAATGGCTTGAGGCCATAAAATCCGAGAGAGGATCCATGTATGAAAACAAAGTGTAGACTTTGGAAGAACTACTTGATGGTCGTAAGGCTGTTGGGTACAGATGGACTTTAAAAGGAAGACGGACAATGATGGTAAGTGTCACCATTAAGAAAGCTCGACTTGTCGTTAAGATGTTTTCCGACAAGTTCAAGGAGTTGAATACGATGAGACTTTCTCACTAGTAGCGATGCTAAGAGTCTGTTGGAATTATGTTAGCAATTACTGCATGATTTATGAATTCTTGCAAATAGGATGTCAAAACATTGTTTCCTCGACGATATCCTTGAGGAAAGGTTGTATGTGATACAAACAGAAGATTTTGTCAATCCTGAAAGATGCTAACAAGTGTGCAAAGCTCCAGCAATCCTTGTAAGGACTGGAGTAAGCATCTAGGAGTTGGAATATACGCTTCGATGATATGATCAAAGATTTTGAGTCTATACAAAGTTTATGAGAAACTTGTATTTCCAAAGAAGTGGGAGCACTATAGCATTTCTGATGAGTATATGTTGTTGACGTATTGCTGATCGGAAATGATGTGGAATTTCTGGAAAGCATATAGGGTTATTTGAAAAAGTGTTTTTCAATGGAAACCCTGGATTAAGCTACTTGAACATTGAGCATCAAGATCTATGAGGATAGATCAAAAACGCTAAATGGTACTTTCAAATGAGCACTTACCTTGACATGATCTTGAAGGTGTTCAAGATGGATCAGTCAAAGAAGGAGTTCTTGCCTGAGTTGTAAGGTATGAAGTTAAGAGTTAAAGCTCTATCACGGCAGAAGAGAGAGAAAGGACGAATGTCGTCCCCTATGCTTCAGACGTAGGCTCTATAGTATGCTATCTTGTGTACCAAGACCGAAGTGTGCCTTGCCATGAGTCGACCACGGGGTACAAGAATGATCCAGAATGGATCATTGGACAATGATCAAAAGTGCCCTTGGAGTAAATAAGGACATGTTTCTCGATTATGGAGGTGATAAAGAGTTCGGCATAAAGGGTTACGTCGATGCAAGCTTTAACACCTATCCGAATGGCTCTGAGTAGCAGACCGGATACGTATAGTGGAGCAACCATTTGGAATAGCTCCAAGTGGAGCGTGGAAGCAGCATTTAGAATATGACCTAGAGATTTGCGAAGTACATACGGATCTGAATGTTGTAGACCCGTTGACTAAAACCTCTCTCACAAGCAAAACATGATCAAACCCCAAAACTCATTGAGTCTTAATCACATGATGATGTGAACTAGTAAACTCTTTGGATGTTGGTCACATGGAGATGTGACCTATGAGTGTTAATCACATGGCGACGTGAACTAGATTATTGACTCTAGTGCAAGTGGGAGACTGTTGGAAATATTCCCTAGAGGCAATAATAAATTAGTTATTATTATTATTATATTTCCTTGTTCATGATAATCGTTTATTATCCATGCTATAATTGTATTGATAGGAAACTCAGATACTTGTGTGGATACATAGACAACACCATGTCCCTAGTAAGCCTCTAGTTGACTAGCTCGTTGATCAATAGATGGTTACGGTTTCCTGACCATGGACATTGGATGTCGTTGATAACGGGATCACATCATTAGGAGAATAATGTGATGGACAAGACCCAATCCTAAGCCTAGCACAAAGATCGTGTAGTTCGCATGCTAAAGCTTTTCTAATGTAAAGTATCATTTCCTTAGACCATGAGATTGTGCAACTCCCGGATACCGTAGGAATACTTTGGGTGTACCAAGCGTCCACAACGTAATGGGTGGCTATAAAGGTGCACTATGGGTATCTCCGAAAGTGTCTCATTGGGTTGGTACGAATCGAGACTGGATTTGTCACTCCGTAATGGAGAGGTATCTCTGGGCCCACTCGGTAGGACATCATCATAATGTGCACAATGTGACCAAGGGGTTGATCACGGGATGATGTGTTACGGAACGAGTAAAAAGAGACTTGCCGGTAACGAGATTGAACAAGGTATCGGCATACCGACGATCGAATCTCGGGCAAGTACAATACCGCTAGACAAAGGGAATTATATACGGGATTGATCGAATCCTTGACATCGTGGTTCTTTCGATGAGATCACCGTGGAACATGTGGGAACCAACATGGGTATCCAGATCCCGCTGTTGGTTATTGACCGGAGAACGTCTCGGTCATGTCTGCATGGTTCCCGAACACGTAGGGTCTACACACTTAAGGTTCGATAACGCTAGGGTTATAAAGGAAGTTTGTATGTGGTTACCGAATGTTGTTCGAAGTCCTGGATGAGATGCTGGACGTCACGAGGAGTTCCGGAATGGTCCGGAGGTAAAGATTTATATATGGGAAGTCCTGTTTTGGTCACCGGAAAAGTTTCGGATTTTATCGGTAATGTACCGGGACCACCGGGAGGGTCCCGGGGGTCCAACAAGTGGGGCCACCAGCCCCGGAGGGCTGCATGGGCCAACTGTGGGAGGGGACCAGCCCCAGGTGGGCTGGTGCACCCCCCCCCCCCACAAGGGCCCAAGGCGTCTAGGGTTTGGGGAGGGGGCGCACCCACCTAACTTGGGGGCAAGTTTCCCCTCTTCCCCCCCTTGGCCGCACCCTAGATGGGTTTTGGGCTGGCCGCCGCCCCTAGGGGTGGAACCCTAGGTGGGGGCGCAGCCCTCCCTCTCCCCCTATATATAGTGGAGGCAAAGGGGCAGCCCAACACACGAAGTTCTTCTCCTGTTGGCGCAGCCCTACCTCTCTTTCTCCTCCTCTCCCGCGGTGCTTGGGGAAGCCCTGCAGGATTGCCACGCACCTCCACCACCTCCACGCCGTTGTGCTGCTGCTGGATGGAGTCTTCCCCAACCTCTCCCTCTCTCCTTGCTGGAATAAGTCATGGGAGACCTCACCGGGCTGTACGTGTGTTGAACGCGGAGGTGCCGTCCGTTCGACACTAGGATCTCCGGTGATTTGGATCACGACGAGTACGACTCCTTCAACCCCGTTCTCTTGAACGCTTCCGCTTAGCGATCTACAAGGGTATGTAGATGCACTCTCCTTCCCCTCATTGCTGGTTTCTCCATAGATAGATCTTGGTGACACGTAGGAAAAATTTGAATTTCTGCTACGTTCCCCAACAGTGGCTTGGCATCTACTGCATTACAATGGCAGGTCTCGGCGACATGGTGCTGCATGTTGATGGACGCGGGCAAGATGGTGGAACTGTCTGGCGTCATGGTGGAGTCGACGGCAGTTGGGCCCGGTAAAGTTAGTGCTTTCATCTCTCTTGAAGATGAGACATGGGAAGATGGTGGTGGCGGATTCTAGAGTGTGCACACACGGTGCGCGCTGTGGGTTTGTTAGACTTTATTTGGTCAAAAAAAGATAAAAGAAAATAAGTTTCCCATATGATATGTGGTCTAGTTGTTGGGAAAATTTACAAATATGAATTTCGACTTTATTTGCAAAATCTCTTTGAGAATTTGTAAAATGGGCATAACTTTTGCATACGAACTCGGATTAAAAAGTTTTTTATATGAAAAATCATCTACTCGGACAAGAAAAGCCAAAGTCCATGGCAGCCCTCACAACACTCATGACAGCACTTTTGTGCGGGGGAGGATAGCTGGTTGGCTCGTAGCAACAACACAGCAAGCAAGCCTGGCACATCAAAAGCTAGGGATAGCAATGACAAACCACGACGCAACAAACACAAGCGCCGTAAAAATGGTGATAGTACGGAAGACACGGCAGTCAATGCAGGATTCAGTGGCTCCAAGTCCGGTCAGCGGAAAAAGCCATTCAACAAAAACAATTCAGGCCCGTCCAGTTTGGACTGCATACTCGACCGTCCATGCCAAATTCATGGCACCCCAGGAGCACCAGCCAATCATACCAACAGAGAATGCTGGGTCTGCAGACAAGCCGGTAGGTCAGGTATCGAAAACAAGGGGAAAGGGTCTCAAAGCGACGACGAGGAGGAGGAGCCCAGATCACCAAATATAGGAAGGCAAAAGAAATTTCCCCCGCAAATCAAAACGGTGAACATGATAGACGCCAACCACATTCCCAAGCTGGAACGAACATGCACTCTTAGGGATGTCGACCTAATGGAGCCATTCGCCTCACAATACAACCTATGACCGATCACCTTCGATCGTAAGGATCGTCCGGCCAATACCAATCAAGGCAATCCAGCCGCACTAATCCTGACCCAATAATTGATGGATTCCACCTCACACGAGTCCTTATGGACGGAGGCAGCGGTCTAAACCTGTTGTATCAGGACACAGCGCGCAGGATGGGTATCGATCATTCGATGATCAAGCACACTAAAACCATCTTCGAAGGTGTCATACCAGGTGTAGAGGCCAATTGTACAGGCTCCACCACTCTGGAGGTAGTCTTCGGATCACCAAACAATTACCGCACCGAAGAGTTAGTCTTCGACATCGTCCCCTTTCGCAGTGATTATCAGGCACTGCTCGGCCGAACCACGTTCGCTCGATTCAACGCGGTGCCACATTACGCCTACCGAAAACTCAAGATGCCCGGTCCGCGCGGTGTCATCACGGTTAATGGCAGGGCCGAAATTCCCCTCATTGCCAAAGAGTGTACCGCCGCTTTAACAGCAGAAACAACGAATGGCACCTTTCAATCGAACCTCGAGTCGACGGCCAAACTCCCGGACACCGCCAAAGGAGTCCGAACTAAGCGGAGCAGGACAGCCCGGCTCGTCCGGAGCTCAATTAAAACACTTCGTGGTACAAAACCATTTCTTGCATTTTCTCTGCAGGTTCACCTTTGCGTAGGCCAGGATGGACGGTGTGAAGACAGTTCGAGCACGTAAGGGAATCCCTAGATATTCCCCTCTACGATAATCCAACCACACTCCGGATCTGCATGCACCTTCCTCCCGCCTGGTCTCAGCAGGTTCCGCAGTCATATTTCTTTTTTATCACATTACCTATACTCATACGCATCGACGTATTATTCAAATACAACATGTGAGTTTATATGATGCTCATCTGCTGCTTTTTTCTTATTAAAACTCTTTTGTCAAAAGGAAGCGGCATTTCGCGTTACGCCTCAATATGCCAGGGGCTTCTTTATACCCATAATATGGCAATAAAGTCTGAACACCTTCACGGCAGTTCGACACCCCGAACTTATAGCATTATATGCATCAGCTCCGAATCATGTCTTGGGTCAATAGTTGGGTTTGCCCGGCTCCTATGTTTTGGTACCTTACGTTCCGCTATATCGGCTAAGGTAGCACAGGGAGAACTACTGCGATTGTTTCCCGGTTCTTCCAGACGAGCACCTCAGTAGAGAAAGCCGAGAACTGACTGTCATGATGCAGCGAGAGCTGGTCAGCTGTTCGAGCGGTTGTAAAATCTTTAAGGATTTCTTCCGCATAATGCCATAACCAATGCAGCGTGCGAGGGATCGGCTTTTGTTCCAATCAGGCGCCTGTAAAGCCCCTCGTGCGGTCTTCCGGACACCAGGGGCTGCGCCTACCGTCCTTTTAAAACTCCTATGGCTAAGTGAGAGTGATAAAGCCCTATAGTATGATTTCCTGGTTCGCTGTGCTGAACACCTCCTTCAAGGACCCAAAACTGGGATAAAGAGTGTTCAGGTTTATCCCGAACACCCCCGTGCTTACCACGAGGGGGCAGAAGCCGACGACTGGCCAACTCTCAGGATTAGTATATAAGACGGCCGCATAGGAAGAAAAACTTCCAAACAACAAGAAATAAATGATAGAAATGCTCTTGTTCAAATATTACAAAGGACAAACATGACTGTATTCATGGTAATATAATGTCCTTGGTGCATTGCTCCGCCGCAAGGCGGGCTCCTTTCAAGACACCTTCATAATATAGCTCGAGCTTGTGGTGCTCCTTTCCCTCCGGCGGTCCCTCGGTCATCAGCTTTTCCGCATCCATCTTCCCCCAATGCACCTTCCCGCAGGCTAAAGCCATTCGCGCACCTTCTATGCAGACCGACCGGTTGATGACTTCGAGTCGAGGGCAGGTACTCACAATCCGCTTCACGAGCCCGAAGTAACTGCTTGGAATCGGCTCGGCGGGCCACTGCCGGATAATCAAATCCTTCATGGCTAGCTCGGCTGCCTTGTGCAGTTCGACCAGCTGCTTCAGTTGATCAGAAAAGGCACCGGATAATTCGGCGCCAAATACTGCATCCAGAAGAGATTATCCGCAGTGTTCCTCTCTTCAGCTCTATAGAATTGGGCGGCGTCAGATATGCTGCGTGGCAGCTCCGCAAATACCCCTGGAGAAATCAGAATTTAAACTCTTAACTTGATTTTCTCCTTTCAAATACCCGCTTTGTATAGAAAAAGCCTTACCAGCCGCAATCTTCCTCGCCTATAGGATTTCCTTCAGGGCACCTTGGGCTTCCCCCCGGCCTCACTTGCAGCTTGGCGAGCCTGGGAGAGTTCGGATTCTTTCCCTGCTAAACTCTGCTCCAAGGTCTCGCATTTCTTTACGGCCTCTTAAAGCTCTCACTCAGCCTCAATAACTCTGGCCTCGTGTTTCTCACGGAGAGCCTGCTCCGCGGCTGCCTTCTTCTCGGCTTCGGCCATAGCCTGTCTAAGAGCCTCAATTTCGGTCGTTGCCCCTAGAGCACATTACAAAAATATTTTCATCACGCACACCTCTTCATTTGTGATAAATAAACAAGGTTTTTTGTATACCTTGGTTGTCCTCCAGCTGTTTCTGCACCCGGCCAAGTTCTCCTTTGGCCCGCTCCAGACTATGCCTCAGTCCGGATACTTCCGTAGCATGAGAGGCGGCAGTTGCTACAGACGCCTGCTTATATAAAAGAGTGATAGATGTCATCAAGTGAGTCTCCTATGAACATAAATTTGATCCTCTGTTCGGTTCTTTCTTTCACCGAACAGTGTATTAGGGGCTGCTATCTATACCATGACATTCTTACAAACCTCATAAAACATACCTCAAAGCCTATTATGAGGTTGATACAGGATTCATTCAGTCCATTCTCAGCGGACTGAATCTTCTCAATCACTGCACCCATAAGGGCACGGTGTTCATCAATGATGGACGCACCCTTCAGTGTCGCCAATAAAGTGTCCGGCACCTCTGGTTGGACAAAGGTTGCTGGTAGAATAGACATACCTCCTCCAGCTGACGGAGGCCGCTTGCCTGATCCTGGATCCTTATGGGTCTCTGGAACAATGTCCGACTGGGGGGCCAGATTCAAGATAACCCCCGTCGTCGATGTCCACGGGAGCCTTCTCTCCCGTGCGTCCGGGCCCTGAAGGCTGGCCTCCTGGCGCCGCCTTTGCGATTCCCCCCCCCCCCTCCGTGGCATGGGTCCTTCTGGGATGAAACCTCGGTTTCATTCATACGTTTGGGGGAAGGGGCCTTTGGGGGTGTGCCGCTCTCCATTGCATCCGAACCTAGCAAATCCTCTGACTAGGACTATTCGGCCTAGGACCTCGCCAGACTAAAAAAAGTACGGCTCGGATGAAAATATCACGCCATGACAAGTCTGGACACATGAGCGTGTTCGGATTTTACACTCACGAGTTCACCAGGGGCTTGGCCCTGGGATCCCACTCCAGGCTGCTATCGGCGGCGGCGGTGGACTCCTCTGGAAGAGGAGTTTTTCCCCTCTTAGGCGACTCGGCCTCCAGGGATGTGGAGGTCGTCCTTTTCTTTCTTCCCCCCGCGGGGGATTCGTCTCCTTCCTCCTCCTCATCCTCTTCGGAGGAAGAATGGGCATTGGAGTCTCCGGATCTTGTGTCCGAAGGGCCACGACGATGGAGGCCGCCCCTGGTCTTCTTGGCCTCCTTTTCGACCTTCTTCTTCGGTGCCTTGTAAGGCGCCGGGACTAGCATCTTCATCAGAAGCGGGCTGGCCGGTTCTTCTGGCAGCGGGGCCGGACAGTAGATCCTCCCCGCCTTCTTTGCCCAGCCCTAGGAAATTTGGGGGAAACACATCAAGCATTTTTCTAAGGATATGCGAATAAAACATATGAATTGTCAACAAACAATCACTTACCGAACTTGTCGGGCGGGACAGTTGGTACCCGCGGTCCTCGGCGGAGTCCGGCCATGATTTGCCGGACTTCAAAAGCACCTTCCAGATGTCCTTATGCGAGGAGCCAAAGAGCTCTGACAAGGTCTGGAGCTTGGCCGGGTCGAACTCCCATAAATTGCAAGCCCGGTGTTGACAAGGTATAATCCAGCGAACTAACATCACCTGGACTACATTGACGAAGCCCAGTTCAGGCCCTTCTTGGGCCAGGACGTAAGTCGCAGGGGGGCGCCGGATCTGAACTCTGGAGCGGCGGCCCATTCCTTGTTGTGTGGCTCGGTGATGTAAAACCACTGCTTCTGCCACTCCTTGACGGAATCATTGAAAGTACCTGCTGGCCATGTAACGTTGGGCATCTTGCTCACCATGGCGCCTCCGCATTCGGCATGCTCGCTGCTCACTACCTTGGGCTTCACATTAAAAACCTTCAGCCATAAGCCAAAGTGCGGCGGGACGCGGAGAAAGGCCTCGCGCACGACGATGAGTGTCGAGATATTGAGGAAAGAATTGGGGGATAGATCATGAAAATCAATCCCATAATAGTACATGATGCCACGAACAAATGGGTGGGGGAAACCCTAGCCCGCGGACAAAATGAGGGAGGAATACCACCCTCTCGTGGGGTTCCGGGGTGTGGACGATTTGTCCCGCCGACGGAAGACGGTGGTCGATTCTCTTGGCCAAATACCCCCCCCCCCCCCCCCGAAGCTTTTTGATATCCTTCTCCCTGACGGTAGAGGCCATCCACTTGCCTCCTGCTCCGGACCTGGACATTTTCGGGAAATCTTTTTGGTGGAGAAGGCGAACACCTGAGCGCTAGGGCTTGAGCAAGAAGGAATGGATGAGCAGAGGAAGAAGGCATGGGTGAAAGAGGGAGTTCTTATCCCCTTATAAAGGCAGCAGAGATCCTGCGCCTCCCCACTTGTCCGTTAAAATCGCTTATTTCCCAAGTGCCACGATTGATGGCACGGTTGGGTTACCCACGCCCGTATTGATGAGAATCCCGCGATGAGGGGACACGATCTCTGCTTTGACAAGACGTGCCGATAGAACCGCCTCGCGATATGTGCGGTGGCAGGTTGTGAGAAACGGTTCGAATGATGACCGGGCCATGGCGTGATGTCACACTATAAAAAGTTGTCAGCAGATTGGATTTGTGGAATACTATGCTCTCTACGGTGGTATGTGGAATTTATTTTGCAAAGTCGGACACGATTCTTGTGTTCGAAATCTTCTATGGAGTATTCGGAGAAGGAACCCGCCTTGCAATGCCGAAGACAATCTGCGCACCGGACTCATCGTCATTGAAGCCCGGTTCAGGAGCTACTGAGGGAGTCCTAGATTAAGGGGTCCTCGGACAGCCGGACTATATACTTTGGCCGGACTGTCGTACTATGAAGATACAAGATTGAAGACTTCGCCCCGTGTCCGGATGGGACTCTCCTTTGCGTGGAAGGAAAGCTTGGCAATTCGGATATGTAGATCTCCTTCTCTGTAACCGACTCTGTGTAACCCTAGCCCCCTCCGGTGTCTATATAAACCGGAGGGTTTAGTCCGTAGGACAACAACAATCATAATCATAGGCTAGCTTCTAGGGTTTAGCCTCTACGATCTGGTGGTAGATCAACTCTTGTAATACTCATACCATCAAGATCAATCAAGCGGGAAGTAGGGTATTACCTCCATCGAGAGGGCCCGAACCTGGGTAAAGCATCGTGTCCCCTGCCTCCTGTTACCATTAGCCTTAGACGCACAGTTCGGGACCCCCTACCCGAGATCCGCCGGTTTTGACACCGACACCTTGCCCTTTCCTCTGTTGTGGCCTCTCCGAAAATCCTCCTTGCCAATATCCTTTGCTCCAGATCTGCTCTCCTCTGGCACATCTCTGCATATTTCACCGACGCGGCTCTCGTGCTCGGATCTATCGCTGCCGCCACCACTTGATCGCCCGCTCCACCCAACCCCGAGCCCCGGTCGCCATGAGGACTCCCTGCAGAACTGGTGAGATCAATCTCACCATCTCCGGGAAGGCCTCTAGTATGTGGGGGGAGGGGGGGGGGGAGGGGGTGCGGGTGTGGTCACGGTCGCCGCCTGCGGTCCTCGCCGGCGAGGAGGCATGCCACGAGGCAGGGGCGGTGAGATCTGCGGTGGCATCGGCAGTGGCATGTGGGAGGCGTGGAGTTGCCGTGGTGTCACATGGAGTCGCCATGACTCGATGACTTTACATCTTGGCTGCAAAAATCAATACCATCTCCTCATTTACCAACTTAAGACCCATTTGGAACACAGAAATGTCACAAGAAACAATTCATCTGGAAGCAATTCATTTGGTACAGAAAATATTCTAGTGATTCATCGCAATAGTATACAACACTAATCTGATCAAAACCAGAATACCCTTCACAGAAAGAAATAAAGAAAGAAAGAGATAGGACAAAAATACAATCTGCACTGGTATACCGTGCATAATGCATAGCTCTGAGTAGTTTTACTGCCTGAGCCTTTTCAAAAAGAAGCTGAAACTGCTAGAGATCCATGTCGATCTACACAAAGAGTTAGAGGGCATGGCGGCATCACAAAGAGCTGCCTAGGAGGCGACATACAGAGAAACTAGTTACATGTTATGTTAGTTGCAGTTGCATGTACCATCCGTGGATTAGGAAGTAAGAGTAAGAGTAATCCATCGAGGTATAAGAGTAGCCCGTCGACTAGTTTCATGAGTTATTTAACTGAAAAGGACATATGAGCCAAGGTTGCACAAAATCGGTGTCCATTTGTTAGTCTTAATACCATGTTCAAAGTTTTTTTTTTGGGAAATATTAACAGTGTTAGGAACTCCCGGATATAGAAAATGCACTTATCTATATCTATATGTATACCTACCTACTAATAAAGCAAGGTGCGTTTCACCAATTTTTTCATCCGTTCACCACCGAAAATAATTTTTTTCCCTATCCGAGGTGGTACTAAATTCTAATTTGTTTATATGCTACAAAAAGAATTTTCGTACGTTGGCCGCGCGCTGTGGCCCAGCGAAGAGCCAGCCCACTTATGTTTCTGCCAATGCAGCTGGGAAAATTCTATTTTCCGCACTAAGCAACAAATAGTCGGAGTTTCGCATAGGACAGCCAATAATGGGTTGGCCCATTTTTTCTGTGTTTTACTTCTATTTTATTTCTCCTTTCCTTCTTTTTTTTCCCTTCCAATTTTACTTTTCTTTTAGATTTTGTTTCGTAAATTAAGAATTCTCGAAAAACTTTCCGAATTAAATTTTTATTTTGGAAAATGTTCAGAATTCCAAAATTTTGTTGCTATTTTGAAAAATATTCGGAACTTGCAAAAATTTTCCCATTTTTTCAAAAAAGGTTGTGTTTCAAAATTGTTCGAGATTTCTAAAAAGAAAATGGCATTACAAAAATTCTCCAAATTGAATTTTTTTCTTGTTTTAGTGAAAATATCAAAATTTAAAAAATGTTCGAGTATAAGAGATACACATTTTCTAAAAATCTTATGAATTTTTAACACATTTTCCTCTTTAAAAAAGCTTTCACAAATGAAAATAATGTTCATATTTTTATAAAAAAAAGTTGATGCTCTCAGAAAATGTCTGTGAATTTTAAAATATGTTCCCTTTCATATTTTGTTCGCATTTTTTCAAAAGTGTACATAATTTACAAAAAAAACTATTCAGGATTTTAAAAATTGTTCAGGTTTGCTAGAATATTCAGAAACTTCATACCTTAAAATCCCCTTGATTGAAAGGATTCAAAGGAAGAGTATGTTGAATAACTCACGGGCCTTCTCTGACATACGATGACGTAACAAAACTCTTAAATGCCCTCGATCAATTAATGGAGAAATAGTGGATTGATTCCTTCACACACGGTGAAACCGAGAAGCTAAATGTTCTTTTTTTTGTGCACACAGGGTTTTGATTGCACATATAATTCTCACTGACTTTAAATACATACTATTTTATCTCCCGTTGCAACGCACGGGCGTATGTGCTATTAATGCTTAATAAGGAAATATGGCTGCATGCATCATTCCGATGCAGAGAACCGGGGCCGGGCAAGCCTCCTTTTCCAAAAAAAATGCTTAATAAGGAAATAAATGTGTAAACGAACAATCAGAGTGTTATGACCTAACTTGTGATGGGGTTAGATGTAACAGCGACCAACAAGAACATCAGGAAATAATAAAGAGAGGAAGAGATAGACTTGGAGAGGAAGAACAGAGGCAAGTTTGTTCTTCATTCACAATTATATCAAACACGTCTATGGGGGCTTATAACAACACCCACAAACACATCTATGGGGGCTTATTCAGGATTTATCCTACCATAGCTGCAGTCATCAAACGTCAGAGTGAAAATTAGAGTAAAAGCAACCAATTTTCAAGTGTTGCTTTCTCCTTTCTCTCTTGATGTCCAACTCACCATCGACAACTCCTGCACCATTGAGAGTATGAAGGTTGAAGTGGCTCCTAATTCTAGTACTATAAAGATAGCTTCATCTGAACATGAGGCGGACTTTTGATAGTGGGCAAACCAAAACAAGACATTGCTGGTGGCTATAAGCTCATTTTTCCTTCACCCCCTTGACTATCACATTTTTGTTTTCCTCCAATATTTTAGAAGAACTCAAGCTGACACAAACAACTCTGAATTCATATCACACTCACCTTGACAGCCCAAGGTATGGATATATATAAGATTTACGCATCTCTCATCTTTGTTAGCTCTTTTTATGAAAGAAATATATTGTGAGCATGTGATTTATCATTCAAGAATCGTTTGTCATGCCATTTTTAGCATGTGAACATTCTACTTGCATGTTTAGTGGGAAGTTACTAAATGAGTGAGTGGTGGAATGACAAATGCATTTGCAGATAGGCTAATCTTGAATGATCCGAAGTAACAAACTTCCTGTAGTGCATTCGCTGTTTGGGTAGACTTGAAAATAGGCTTCTAAAGCTTGTGAACAAGCGATTTTGATGCTTCCAACTTTGGGGTCACTCGCACTTCATTTGCAAAATCGATTCCAGGGGCTAGAAGCTGGCTCTTGGTCCTGCAGCTGGAAGGGCTAGAAGCTGCAAATCAGGAAGCAGTAGGCCAAGCAAAGGCCACCTCGTTCATAGTTAACATCACTTGGCTACCAAGTAAAAGACAGACAACTTTCCAGGTCCATTGCTTGATGAAAGATGTCAAAAATCGATATTGACTTAATTTGACTGAGTTTTCTTTTTGTTTAGCGAGAATTTTAGGGCTAGTTTGGTTACTACCGTGGACACCACGCCTGTAGAATATCGCTGCCGGCACTCTGCGTGGGAATTTGTTCTTTTGTGCCTGGTCAGGCAAGCCGGACGGAGATGTGCTTGGTTCTGCCTGAACTGGTGTACTGGTATTAAGAAATAATGGCAGCACAAAAACTAAAAACAGAGTGCTATTGGCTGGCACAAGTCCCCGTACTAGCACTAAAGGTCAAGCAGCTATTAGACTAGCCACAGTGGGAGTAACTTCAGTAGTAACATCGAGTCCAACTCAGCAACTTTGCTTATGTGGCAATGAGTTAATGAGGAGAGGGGTAGTTACAGTAACTTAGCTAGTTACTGTAACATCACATGTCCCAATGCAATATAAGTCTATAACCTAATAAATGAAGCTTTGCATGTTACCACACTTATGTTACTACCCACTATAAAGGTAGTAACATAGTCTAGGGATTTGTGTATGTTACTAGTGTATGTTACTATGCATTGTGGCTAGTCTTAGCATGTGCCCAGGCGCAAGAATTTGGAAGCCTGGCAGGCTAATGAAGATGCCCGGTTATCCAGGCCAGGGCCCTACTAACTTTTTCAGGAACTGACCCAAACAGCTCCCAGGCAGACCTCAGGCATGCCCTAGGCCTGGCTTGAACAACCAAGACACAAACTAAACCGACCATTAGTCAAGTTTTCAGCTCCCTTTAAAAATTAGGAAATAAATATTGGAGAAAGTTGAGGCACAAAATGGGAAATTATTGATAGTAAATGACTGCTCATGTACAAAACACCATATGAACTGTGTTCATCGAAAAGAACTTGTGTTGATTTACCGAAAAAGGCTTTCGCTCCGCTTTATATATAAAGCAAACCGCCCAAGCCACAAACAGACAAACGAGTTCAGCCACAGCACGCCCAGGGCACGGAGGTCCAACACACACACACACACACACACAAGCACGACACAAGGTACCAAGGTTAATGTTGAGGGCACAGCTCAACAAGGCCAAAGAAAGAAAAAAGGGGGCCAGCACAACGGCACACCCGAGATATTTGGACGTCTAATCTGGCTCTGGAGGAGGCGGCGGAAGCGGAGGTGCCACACGGAAGGCCATCGCTCGAAGGTCGGAGATGAGAGTGTTGATGGCATTCCGATCCTCGATGCGGCTAAGCGGCCGCCAGAGCTGCAGGAAACCACACATTTTAAAAATGGCGTCAGTCGCACGACGAAGAGGAGAACGTTGTATGACAAGCCTATTGCGTACGGTCCAAAGTGTCTAGGCTAGCACCCCAACACAGGACCACCTAATGTAGCAGTGACGGGGGCAGAGAGCCTGAATCTCCACTAGCAAGTCGGGTAAGTTGGTGTTACACCAAGCTCCCCCAACCACGTCACGCAAGCAGGACCAAAGGAACTGGGCGGTCACGCAAGAAAATAAGATGTGGATAGCATCTTCGGCTACGCCACAGAGGGGGCACATGCCGTCACTAGGCCCATTGCGTTTTCGCACCTTAACACCAGAGGGCAAGCGACCCCAGATCCACTGCCAGAGAAAGATCCTGATCTTCAATGGGAGGCGGATATCCCATATCAAACTAAATGGTTCCGGGCCGTAGATGGGGCAATCGCTTGATAGAGGGACATGGTCGAGAAGCGGCCCGAAGACTCTAGCCGCCACGAGAGGGAGTCCTCAGCGTTGTCCACGTCGAGAGGTTGAAGGGCGATGGCCTGAAGGAGGGCATCCCAAGCGGCGACCTCAAGAGGGCCAAAAGGTCGACAGAACGCAAGGCGCCCTAAGTCAATAAGGGCCACCTCCACGGAGACCTGAGGGTCAGCCATGATGGCGAAATGCTCGGGGAAGCGGGCGGCGAGGGGGAGATCGCCAACCCAGGGAGCTATTAGCCTGTGCCCAGTGGACTGGTGTACTCGTATTAAGAAATAAAAGAGAGTGGCATTGGGTGGAACAAGTCCCCGTACTAGCACTAAAGGCCAAGCAGATATTAGCCTGTGCCCATGCGCAAGAATTTGGAAGCCTGGCAGGCTAATGAAGATGCCTGGTTATTCAGGCCAGGGCCGTACTAAATTTTTTAGGAACTGATCCAAACACCACCCAGGCAGACCTCAGGCACGCCCTAGGCCAGGCTTGAAACAACCAGGTCACAAACCAAACTGACGATTGATCAAGTTTTCAGCTCCCTTTAAAAATTAGCAAAGAAATATTGGAGAAAGTTGAGGCACAAAATGGGAAATTATTGATAGTAAATGACTGTTCATGTACAAAAACCATATGAATTGTGTTCATTGAACAGAACTTGTGTTGATTTTGTACATGAGCAGTGTTCCAGATCGATGTTCATCCAACCAAACTATCTCATCTCTAAAAAAAGATACAGTTCACAAATAGCACTCTCATATGCATAAGCCGATACCAATGTAGAATGAAGCACTAACTTACCACGAAAATTCAGAGGAGTGCTCGTCCTCGCTTGGTCACGTTATCGTGCACCGTTCGACATCTATGAGATCTGACACAGCGTCAGTTGTGGGACAGAGTTGCTGTTAATGAACTAACGGGTGGAGAACTTAGTGCCGTAACGTCGTTTGGATGGCCGTCTAGTGACGTGAGTTGCGTTTTGTACTCGCGACCCATTTGACGTGGGTTGCACTGGGGCTGTTTGGCCGGTCTGCAAAATCATTTGGAAAGCCCTGTTCTCACACATCGCCAAACGCCTCTGGACATACTATGCTTCTTGAAGTTACACGTTTATTCAGCTAGCACAATCCCATAGTTTCACAAATTCAGTTCTCAGTTCTCACACCACACAGGAAAATGTGATACAACAATTTTCTACAAATCATTATACCATACTCAATACATTAGAGCAACTCCAACGCGCCGACCCAAACGGACGGCGCTTTTGTCCGCTTTTCGTCCGTTTGGGTTGGCCGCCCGCTCGGCGTCCGCCCCGTTTGAGATTTGGATTGGCCGCCCGCTCGGCGTCCGCCCCGTTTGAGATTTGGGTCGCAGTGCGTCCAACGCGCCGACCCATTTCATGTCCACATGTAAATTTTGAAAAAAGGCCCGCGGCCATAGTTCATGCCAGTGGCTATGTCGTCGCCCGAAAGTTCATGCCGACACCATGCCAGCGCCGGCATACAATGCCAGCTTCAGAAAACACCGCACAGTTCGGCCGGCACACATGCCAGCACACAAAAAGGGGCGGGAGTTCGACCACGCCATCACGGTCGTCGTGCTTTGCATTTGGTACGACAGAAACTTTTTGCGCTCATGGAACTCACGGTGGACACAAATCCAAAAGGTTGATGCCTTTTGTTCGGCGCCGACCTTGAGGTCTTGCCCAATGTCCCTCCAACACTCACAAAGGAGCTTGTCCTCGGCCGTCGTGTATGCCTTTGTCCGCTTGCTCTTGCGCTTTAGCTTCACCCCTGATGGCTTTGTTGGCGAGCTCGAACAAAGGCTCACCTTCGATGTCACACTCATCCTCTTCCTGTTGCCCGTAGTCCTCCGGAAACTCGTGGTCGAGTGGGAAGCCGTCCAGGTCCAGGCCGACCTGATCATGCATGAAGGCCACCTGATCTTGATCAAAGATGGACGGCGTGAACACCCCTTGGCCATTCTGGCTTTGTGTCTCTTCGGGATCATAGCCGGCCCCGGCGGCACCGCCAGCGGTCGCTGCACCACCCTCGAAGATGATGTGTTGCATGTAGTCGTCATCGCCGGAGGCCGGCATTCCGTCGAACAGGTTGCGTGCGCCCAACAACACGTCGGCTGGCATGTGTCGTGCGCGTTTCCTCACGCCTCCGGATGATGAGCCACTGACCACCGATGTGGCGTTGAGGTCGATGGGCGCGGGCGCGGGTGTGGAAGGCGCCACCATGCTCACCTCGGGTGAGCACTCCCCGGAGAATCGGGAGGCCTGTGGGTAGACGTGGAAGCCGGGTATTGCCTGCGTCCCTGACGCGCGGGGTGAGTCAGGCAGCACCATCCGAGGGAACGCGGATGAGCCGGTGCTGGCTCTATCGATTAACTATGGGAGTTGCTTTCCACATCTTGTAATGCAAAAACTCCATTAACACATGACATGCAAAAAAAAAACGATTAATTGTGTAATTATAGGACGTGGAGTATTTGAGCTCGAGCTCAAATGACCCCGCAAGAACAGTAATATCAGGAAAAAATAAAGAAATATTCCAAAAAATCTAAAAACAATTCTGATGAACTTTGACAAATTTTCGAAGTGCTTGCAAATTTTCATCATGAGATCACATTTGAGGAAGGCGTGACGAAAAAAAGAACGATGTTCTGAAAATGCTACTTTCAAAGCATTTTGGAGCACTGGTTTTGTTTTTTTTTTCATGCTTTCCATGAATGTTACCATGATAAAATTTTGCAAGCACTTCAAAAATTTGCCAAAGTTCATCAGAATATTGTTCCGAAATTGTTAGATTTTTTTTGAATTTTTACTGTTCATGCGGGCTTATTTGAGTTTGAGCTCAAAAGGGTACTTTTTCTACTAATCTCTCGGCAAATTATAGCCTTAAATCGTTTAAATATCCAACTACGGCAACAGCTGAAATAATTTGAATATTATAGACCATGTAGAACTTTAACATTTCCAATGCGGACAGTGTCATAAAATCTATTAGTCCATTGAAAAAAGCGTGTCATCAAAATACCAAATTATAGGTACAAATCTTGGGTACATGTGGCAATAAAATGATCGGTAGTACAGATTAATTAGCAATTGGCTCTACTTTCCTTTTCTTAGGCATGGTTAATTAGTTCTGAGGAACTCTCTACTCTTTATCCATTAGGAACAAACCAAATGCTGATTCTCAAAAAAAAGAAAAAAGACCAATACTATTTCTATGTACAGGGTCTACGAACAGAAATTGCATACTGGTTCATCCGGTGGCGTTAGCTAGAATCAGGGAAGTAGTTAGAAATGCACTAGTGCGTACAGATTTCGTAGAAGCTTCACGTAAGAATAGGATTTTTCTTAGGAACATGCCGTTTACGCGCCGGACCGTGGCTGTATGTCCCGCCATACGAGACCTGTACCAACGTTGGACAATTGTTATGCACGATGGACCGTCCACCCAGCGTTATATTACACGGAGCAGTCGCCATATGAAACTGTTGAACAGGACATATCCATCGTCTCTGTGAACGATCTCATTCAATACACTGTTGAACGTGTCGCTGTCCGATTGGTACCTGTACCGGGAGCAGGCGAGCTCGAGCGTGCCATCGCCGCTCTCTAACTTACCATGGTTTTAAATAGCGCACTATAGCGTTTGGAAGAGGTACTAAGCGGAGGGGCACTGGCCCAAACAAATGAACAAACATTTTAAACAACACGCTATAGCACCGCGTGATATAGCGTTTAGAAGAGGTCCGCTGCTAAGAGGCATAGCGCGGTATTAAACAGATCAACACCAGAATACCTTTCCATGCGTTATTTTTGTTTTTGGAGAAATACACCAAATACTGATTGACCTTAAAGCAATAAGGTAGCACTGGCTTAATACTTTTTCTGCCTGAGCATGAAAAATAGTGCCAAAAGAAGCCAAAACTGCCAGAATGCAAAATATAATGAGAAGCATGGAAGCTGAATATGCGAGCAAGTAAGCCCGTGGACGTTTGAACTGAGCTGTGTCCATCCGTTAGCCTTTATACCATCTTCTCAGTGCTACAGATCCCCGATATTAAAAACGCTTGATAAGGTCATAACTAGGAGGAGAAATGTTTTATTAGTCGCAAGTATTTTCAATAAACGACGTTTTCATTCAATCGATATATCAAATTGATACAACCACACTGAGGGAATGCTCGACCTCTACATAGCACGATGTACACAGCCAAAACGTCCAACAGGACCAAAACAAAAATATTTTTTTACAACAAAAATAAAATAGGGTCAGCCTGCTAAGGTGTGGTAGATCATATCTGAATATTACATTGCCCTCCATGATGAGAGAAAATCTTCCTGACTGTATGCTCCAGCCGGGTAGACACCATCATAAAAAGGTCTATGTCCTCCGGTTTGTACAGGATAGACCAAATACGAAGCCATCACATACATGCATAAATAACCTGCACATGAGATGAAACACATGTTTTGCGGAAAAACACGTCATTCCTACTAAGCCACAGAGCCCAACATAAGGTTGCTGCTCCCACAAGAATCTGTGAACAAAATTATTAGTCGATAACCCACAACCAATTGCCGAACATATTACGCACTCTGCGAGGGTGTAAAGATTTGAAGCTATTTGAACAATGGACCACACTGCACAAGCAAATTTACACTAAAAAAAAGGGTGTTTAATGGACTCGTCATGACAAAAGACACAAGTCTTGCTACCTTGACAGTTGCGGCTTGTCAGATTATCTCTAGTCAAGATCACACCTTTGTTTAAAATCTAGAGGAATATTTTTACTTGAAGAACTAGTATGAGCTTCCACAATTTATTATTGTCAATAGGTACATCGCGGTGGGCAATCGTCTAATATAAGGACTTGACTGAAAACCTCCCGGTCTGATGCAAGTTCTATCGAAACTCGTCCGGGCCGTTTGATAGCTGAATGGACTCCAAACGTGTGAGCAATTCATTCCACTTTGACTGCGAGGCGAGGCCCTGATAGGTCCCTCTAAATATTTCGTTTAGGCGTGTACTAGTGGGGGGAAAGTAGGATAGATGGCTACATTTTGTGCGTAAGTTGATGGAGGTTAACCTTTCTGATGAGCCAGATACCCTTCACCAGAAATTATCAGTGTCGGGAGAGTAATCTCAGTTATATCTATGTATGTCGATTTGATAAACACTGATCCAATCCCTTGCTTCATATTTGGAAAACCAAGGTGCCATTTAATATAAAAGTCTTTAGGTGGTTTCTTCACAAGGAAGTGATCTTCACTAAGGACATCTTGGCAAAGCATAGATGGGAGGGAAGTAAACAGTGTTGTTTTGTCATAAAGACAAATCAATCCAACATTTTTTTCTCAAATGCTTACTATGGTGTACAATACATGTGTCCTTTTATGCCTGTCATCCTAATAGCATCTTCAGTTCATTCGGGACTTGGTTAAATGGGTAGAGGTTAAGAGACACCATATTTGAGTCGGAGTGTGTATATTACTTTGGGCTATATGTAACTCTCGGAATGACGTTATATTTAACAAACAAAACATCACAAGAAAAATTGTAGGTCATATTCTGAGCGTTTGGATGAATCTGTATGCGGTCATTACTCAATCGTAAGGAAGTCGGGGAGCATATGGCCTATGGGTGCAACCGCTGTAAGGTGATAGCACGGGATATATATAATCGGTTTGGATGGTGGTTAAATAATAGGATAGTTTGTTTAGTCATCATGTCCTATTTTCGTAGGTTATGGCATTTTTCTTTCGTCCGACTTTGCCTGCGAACGTATATGAACTACGTACTTTGTTGCTACCTTGTTTAATAAAAGCATAGATCAGAGCAGACTGCCTTGCAAGGTAGGCCTTCGCCGCCTTACTAACCAAGTGTGCCATGTTAGAGGCGGGTGTTGTGGAGAATAGTCCATCACACGCTTTCCGTGGACCTGGTTTTTTTTTTTGCATGAAAATACGTGTTTCATTATATCATAAAGATCATAGTACAAGGCATGTACAAACCGACCTGGCAAAACTGAAAAAACAGCAAATCGCTAGCCATTACACAAAAGAACAACAGCCAAGAAGTAAAATTACAATCAAGACCGAAGAAACTTCTGGCCTTGACACCAACGCCCATCACCTGCCTCTGGAACCACCATAGCAGCCACCAAAGGAAAAAAATGACGAATCACCTTTCCACCCGAGCTCGAAGCGGCTCCATCGCTGATATGTAGCTTTGCGCGCTGAGTTTCTATGCTCCTGGGCGGCAGCCAAGATGTGGAAGATCATAACCGTGAGCCCGTCCGTTATCTGAACAGCTAGCGCGGCCTCCAACTACGGTGTCTTTGCCGGCATAGGCACGAGCTCTGGCTCGACAAAGGAATTGACGGGGCAGATGCACTCGTACCATTAAAGAGCAAGAGTGGGAGAAGGATTAGGCGCTAGTGGATACATGTATTTGTTTTCCACCAATATTCTAGAGAGAACGAAGCTGGATACAGAGAAGTGAATTTGAAACCATATCACGCTTGCTTTGACATTCTAAGATAGTGGAGTATATATAGGACGAGGATTTGGAGCACTCGGGTGCTCCACACCCCTATACGAACAATTCGTTCAAAAATATACCGAGAAATTTGAAAAAAAAAACCCCTGAAATTTTGGGATATCAAACGTGGTTTCTCGATCTACTCTGATGTGAAATTTCGTGAAAAAATACCAGGAAAGGTATTCGTGGCAAAAAAAGACAAAAAATTCCTATGTATAGAAAAAAAACTGTTTGGGAAGATTTTTGTTCAGACAGTATTTCCTTCGTCACGGATACGTTTTTGGGAAATTTTTCACGAACTTTCACACGGGAGTAGATTGGGAACCCAGGTTTGATATCCCCAAATTTCAGATTTTTTTTGAATTTTTGGCTATTTTTTACAATTATTTTTCGTATAGGGGTGTGGAGCACCCAGGAGCTCCTGTGTATTTTCCAGTACATATAGTACTTACATACATCTCTTGTCTTTGTTTGGCTCCTTTTAAAGAAGAAAAAAAGTGAGCAAGGTAAATGTGTTGAGCAAGTCATTCAAGAACTGTTTATCATGTGATTGGACTGCAGAATTATGTGACCATCCTATTTGCATGTTTAGTTTCTAGACAAAAACAAAGTGCAAGGAGATATTGTATTTGGTCGGAGGAAGTTGCATCAAAAGAATGGAGAGAAGTTTGTAAACGAGTGAACAATCGAATGACATTTTCATTTGCATGAACCACAACAAGTAACTTCCAAGTATTACAAGAACCCAACATGCATGTTATGCTAGTTTTCATACGTACCATCACTCCAAGTCCGTTTGCATCATGAAAGGTGTGTGAAATATGGGAACGACTCATTTCAGCTCCCTTTCAACAACAGCATATCATCAGTGTGACATGTATTAAACAATGAATTTCAGAGTCATTTATCTTGTCTTTATCATGTGAGTACAATTTATTATATGAAGACCAGTAATTCAATACATACAAGTGGAAAAATTCTTTCACGGCGTGAAGTTCCAGGATGAATAGTTGAGCAACGGCAATGGCCTGATAAAGACTAAATATAGTCATGGGAAAAAGATCTGAACTTGGACAAGTTATGGTGAGAACATTTAACCTGTGCAAGTTGATTACGTGCATCAAATGGAACGGTCAGTGTTTTAATTTGTCACTATCCTTGGCAAAAGAGATTATCTATTCTACTATGGCGGTACAATACGTATAATAAAAAAAGTTCATTTGAAAAAACTGTTCATTTTTTAAAAATGTTCATGGACTTCCAAATTTTATAAAAATCATTGATTCGAAAAAATGTTGAGTCAGAGAATGTTAACGAAATCGAAAAAAATGTTCACGCATTTCAAAATATTCTTAAAATAATCAGGAATTCAACATTTTTTCCTAAATTAAAGAATGTTAGTCAGTAAATAAAAAGTGTTCGCCGCTTCAAAAAAATGTTCACAATGTTTTAAAGAATGTTCAGGATTTTAAAGAAATGTTCGTAAATTTGGCAAAAGTTTACGATTTCAAAAGATGTTCATGATATCTAAAAAAGTTCGATAATCTCAAAGTTGTTCATGATTTCAGAAATTATTCACGAATTTGAAAGATCCTCATAACATAAAAAATAAAGATAAATTTAAAAAGGAAAATAAAAGAAAAAGAAAAAGAAAATTCAAAATGAAATAAAAATGAGATAACAGAAATTAAAAACTAAAAAATATAAAATATAAATAAATAAATAACCAGGAAAAAACTAGGGAAGGTTACAGAACCTTGCCAAAACTGGTGGCAAAAAAGTGGAGGCGCACGAGGGGGGGGTATGCGCTAGGTTGCTACAGGGCGACTTACGTGCCAAATAAGTGTCACCCTTAGTGAGGGACGCAAAGCAGCTTCCAGGAATAATCGGTCTGGTCATATTTTCCGTAAGGCACTGAAAAGCGCACTTGGGTTTACCAAACACAGGCCCAAATAGAAATCACCTACTTTGATGATTTTTGATAAGGCCCTCAAAAGCCCATTTGAGTTTACCAAATACAGGCTCCTACAGAATGGACCTTGGGCAGGTGGAAGGGGAAGAGGAAGGGATCAGTACGATCCAAGCCAGAGTTGGCGGTTCAATGCACGTCCACCACAGAGCCAAACTACGGATGATCAGTCAGGAGGCGCTGCTGAGGGTTCGTCAGCAGGGCAGGTGACCACGCATGGAGTGGTAAGTCCAGAAGCTAGAAACATTCAGACGTCCAACAAACGTACATCAGTGGATAATATACCGAGCTCGTCCGGAACTGTGAACACTGAGGAAAATCAAGATAAAGCAATGGTGCCAGTGACCAGAGAGCCCCCAGTCCCTCCCCTTCCGCCAGTGTATGTGTCACCAAGGAAGGAGCGGAAGAGGCCGAAGAAGCTAAACATTGGAGACATGCGAGAGATGGATGAAGGGACAAGTGAGTTTGAAGAAGAGATGGGAAGGACAATAACCAACAATGAAGCATCATCGGCGGGCTCCGGCGAGGAGCACCGCCGGACGCAATGAGTGTTTTAAGCTGGAACTGTCGTGGCGCGGGCAACGCTGCGACAGTTAGAGAGCTTCGCGAAATCGCGAAGGAGTTTGCCCCTACCCTTTTTTGTATCATTGAAACACAAATTGAAAGGATGAGGGTAGAAAGTCTAGCAGGAACCATCGGCTATGATCATGGCTATGCTGTAAGTAGTCAAGGTAGGAGCGGTGGTTTAGGGATTTTCTGGAATAATCCAATAAAGATCGAAATTCTGGATTACTCGGTGTACCATATTGATTGTATGGTGGAAGAACCAAACACTGGTCCATGGAGAATGTCATTGTTTTATGGTGAAGCACAAACACACCTAAGATACCAGACTTGGGATGTTTTGAAAGGAATTGGGTCTATGAGCAATCTCCCGTGGCTTTGCATCGGGGATTTCAATGAGGTGCTACGTCCAGATGAACAACATGGTGTTGGAGAGAGGAGCAATGCACAGATTCAAGGTTTTAGGGATGCGGTGGATGTATGCATGCTGATGGATACTGGCTTTCAAGGCCATTTTTGGACTTATGAAAAGAAGGTGGCCGGAGGGAGTTACACCCGGGTAAGGCTGGACAGGGCTTTAGCCACTGCATAATGGAGTGAGATGTACCCGGACGCCCATCTTAGGCACCTGACGGCCGCAACTTCGGATCATTGTCCTATCTTGCTGAATTTCAATGGAACCCGCCCCCCAGATCAGAAGAAAAGTTTTAGATACGAGGTAATGTGGGAGACCCATGAAACATGGTCAGAAACTATATCATCAAGCCGGGCTGGGGGAGGTCCGATAGAAACCATGGATGAGCTGCGAACAAAGCTGAAGCGAATATCGAATGAGCTCGGGGCGTGGAACAGGAATACGTTCGGCTCTGTGAGGAAAGAAATAAAGAATCTGAAATGTGAACTGGATCGTTTGCGTAGTGACCCAGCCAGGTCGGCACCATCCCATGTTGAGCTAAAAATCAATGAAAAACTCATTGAGCTTTACCATAGGGAAGAGTTGATGTGGAGGCAACGCTCTAGGCTGGAGTGGCTCTCGGCCGAAGATAAAAACACACGGTTTTTCCATTTGCGAGCAAGCCAGAGACGGAAGAGAAATATGATCAAGGCACTTGCTGATTCATTGGGGGTGTTGGTAGAGGAACCGGGCACATTAAGATCACTTGTAACAGATTTTTACAAGAATTTATACACATCAGAGGGAGTATCAGGGATGGAAGAAGTTTTAACAAAGGTTCCAACTAAAGTAACAGATGAGATGAATGCCATGTTACTAGCACAGTACACAAAGGACGAGGTAAAAACTGCTCTCTTTCAGATGGTGTCAACGAAGGCACCGGGACCGGATGGTTTTCCGGCACACTTCTATCAAAGGCATTGGGATGTTTGTGGGGACGAGGTGACGAATGCGGTGCTGAGAATTGTAAAAGGGGAGGAAGGAGCTGAATGTGTCAACAACACGGTGTTGGTACTCATCCCTAAGGTTTTGAACCCAACCCAACTCTCTCAATTTCGCCCGATTAGTTTATGTAATGTCATCTATAAAATTGCATCCAAAGTGGTTGCCAACAGGCTAAAGAGAATCCTTCCTGATATCATATCTGAAGAACAGTCAGCGTTTGTACCGGGAAGGTTAATCACAGATAATATTATTTGTGCCTATGAGTGTTTGCACTTCATGAAGAGAAGCAAAGCCAAATCAAACAGCTACTGCGCCCTAAAACTTGACATGATGAAAGCTTATGACCGTTTGGAGTGGCCTTACCTCAAGGCTATACTGGAGAAGTTGGGTTTTGCACAAGCATGGATACAGGTAGTAATGAACATGGTGCAGTCAGTTAAATTTTCAGTTCTGTTCAATGGTGAGAAACTAGAACAATTTGTACCCACTCGTGGTATCCGACAGGGAGATCCCATCTCCCCTTGCCTTTTCTTGATTGCGGCAGAGGGCCTTTCGTGCCTACTAAAATCAGTTTCTGAGTTGACTAGTCTGGAAGGGATAAAGGTGGCACCAACAGCTCCAGTTGTGAACCATCTCCTTTTCGCGGACGACAGCCTGCTGCTCTTTAAGGCAAGTGTTGAGGGAGCTGTGATGGTGTCAAACCTGTTGCAGATGTATTGCAAAGCTTCGGGGCAACGGATAAATAATGAAAAGTCATCCATTTTCTTCAGCAAGGGCTGTCCTCAGGTGATGCGTGATAACATAAAACAAACTTTGAATGTGCACAATGAGTCTTTGAGTGATAGGTACCTTGGGATGCCTACTGATGTTGGTCAATCAAAAATGGGCACATTCAAATATTTGAGAGACAGAGTATGGGAGAAAGTCAGAGGGTGGATGGAGAAATTGTTGTCCGCAGCGGGCAAGGAGGTGCTTATCAAGTCAGTGGCCCAAGCTATCCCAGTTTATTCTATGGCTTGTTTCAGGTTGCCACGAGGATTGTGTGAAAATATTACCTCAATAATTAGGCAATTTTGGTGGGGAAGCAAGCAAGGAAGGAGGAAGCCAACATGGGTGGCTTGGGATGTGATGACTCAACCAAAATACATGGGAGGAATGGGTTTCAGAGATATAGAAATTTTCAACTTGGCTTTGTTGGCTCGTCAAGCTTGGATGATCCTAGATGATCCGAACTCTTTGAGTGCAAAGATACTAAAAGCTGCATATTTCCCAACCTGCGGTTTCTTGGAAGCAGAGTTGGGGAATCGCCCCTCGCAAATCTGGCGAGCTATAATTGATGGAAGGGATGTGCTAAGACAGGGACTGATTCGGCGAGTCGGAGATGGAAGTACTATAAGGATTTGGGAGACAAACTGGATACCTAGGGCTGGTCCGTTGCGCCCCATAATAGCTAGATCAGATAACCCTCCGGTGTTTGTCTCTGAACTGATCGATGCAACGACAGCAACATGGAAAGAGGAGCTGATAAGATCACATTTCATACAATTCGATGCTGACACCATTATGTCAATCCCGTTGTGCACCAGGGTCGTTGATGATTTTTGGGCCTGGGAGGCCGAGAGAAGCGGGCGATTAACAGTGAGATCAAGCTACCGGATGGTCATGAACAAAAAATTCCATAGAGAGAATTGGATGGAGGAAAATGCAGGAGCTTCTGATTTTAGTGCAAGAGGTAAAGCATGGAATGATCTTTGGCACACTAAAGTCCCAGCAAAACTGAGGGTGTTCTTATGGAGACTTGCGCAACACTCCATGCCATCCATGGATGTACTGCATCATCACAACATGGCAACCACGCACCTCTGTGCGCTGTGCGGCTGTGCCGACTCATGGAGGCACGCTCTTTTTGATTGCACCATGTCACGCTGTATTTGTTCTTTGGCTGAGTTTCCTTTAGTTGAACGAGTAAGCATGAATACCGATACGAATGCTCGGAATTGGCTATTTGCAATGCACGATCAATTGCCACAGAGGGAGTTTGTGCTTCTAGTGGTAACTCTCTGGTCGGTGTGGAAGGCGAGACGTAAGGCAATATATGAAGGTATCTTTGAGAGTCCAGACTCCACACATCAGTTTATTAAATCATATCTGAGGGATCTTGACACACTTGAGGAGAAAGGAAGCAAACCTTCATAGAGGCGTCAAAGCAGACCGAACCAGTGGCTAAAACCTCCTGACGGAATGTTCAAGTTCAATGTCGATGCTGCAGTACCCCAGAGCCAGACTCGTGGGATAGCAGTAGCCATATGCCGTGACCAGGATGGTTTGTTTCAAGGAGCATCAGCTTTGGTGGTGAAAGGAGTTATTGATCCTCCGTCTGTTGAGGCTCTTGCTATTCGGGAAGCTTTGGCACTTGCTGCAGATCTCAACATACAGAGTGCACATGTAGCTTCGGATTGCAGAACAGTGGTAGAGGATATTAAGCAAAGGAACCCGGTAAGATACGGGGCTATTCTACATGAAATAACATATCAGAGCTTTTCCTTAAGTAGATGTAGCTTTGTGCATGAGTTTAGGAGCTCGAATTTCGAGGCTCACAATCTAGCGAAACATTGTTCAAAATTGGGGGTGGGCCGCCATGTTTGGTTAGGGCACCCCGGTGATCTCTCCTTTGTACCTATGAACATTGCTTTGGTCTAAATAAAGCTTCGCGAGATTGTCTAAAAAAAAGGCTCCTACAGAATAACTTACTTTATTCGGACAATGCCCACATCGTGAACTAAGATATGCTTTTTTGCGAAAATGATTTGATTTATTTTAAAGATTCACGAAAAGTTAAGGCAGCCGGGAAACTGGTGACCTGGGAGGGACAAAACATCACAACCATTGGCCGTACGACGCTTGTTAGGTCGGTCATCTCCTCCCAAGCGGTGTTCTCCATCACGCCCCTCGTCGTGCCTCAAGGCTCTCTTGATAGCCTAAACAAGATTGAGAGGGCTTTCCTTTGGTCCGGTGCAGACAAGACAACGGGAGCCAAATGCAAGGTTAACTGGGAAGTGGTTTGTAGACCAAAACAATACGGCGGCCTTGGAGTGCTCAACACCGACAAATTTGCGCATGCTTTGCGGCTGCGGTGGCTGTGGATTGAATGGAACGATCCCCGTAAATTATGGGTTGGACTGGGAAACCCCTGCATTGAGGAGGACTACGAGTTTTTCTATGCCTCTACGACTATCACGGTGGGAGATGGCGCCCAAACGCCTTTTTGGGACTCCCCGTGGCTTCTTGGACGCAAACCCAAGGATATTGCACCTCTCATCTTTGCGGCCTCGACAAGAAAGAACTGGAAGGTTCGTGAGGCCCTCAAGGGGAACGCTTCGATCCTCAAGATCAGCCCGCCCACATTCAGGATTTTTTTCACTCTATGGATGCTCCTAAATAATTTTCACCTGTGCGAGCAAACCGAAGATACCATCGTATGGAAGCACGTGAACGACGGGATATACACGGCGGACACCGCGTACCAGGCTCAATTCCTTGGCTTGATTTTTTCTCCCTTGGATCGTATGGTTTGGAAGGCATGGGCACCTCCAAAGGTCAAATTTTTTGCATGGTTGGCATTGCAAGATAGGATTTGACCGCCGATCGTTTAGAGAGGCGAGGTTGGCCAAATTGTGGCCTCTGCAAGCTTTGCAATAGGGAACAAGAAACGGGTGCCCACCTTTTCTTCAAATGTCGCTATACGATTCGGCTATGGAAGTCTCTCATTGAATTGCTTGGTCTCACGCACATGGATACGTCCGAGTGGCACATGGACGAATCCGTCTTCGAATGGTGGGACAAAAGAACCGACAACCGTAACCCCAACCGGCAAGCTTTGGCCTCTCTCACCATGCTTGTCTCGTGGACCATTTGGAAAGAAAGAAACGCTCGGATGTTTCGTCATAAGAGTGCGCCACCGACCATCCTACTCGCCGCCATTGTCGACGAGGCCGAGCTTTGGGTGACCGCCGGTGCAAAGAAATTAGGGTATATTTTTGTGGGTGAGTAATTGTCATGCCGTACCTGTGGGTGTGTTGTAAAACTCTAAACTTTATTCTCTTCTTATTTAATAGATGAGGCAAATCTTTTGCCTCCGTTTTGAAAAAAAATACAAAACACCTCATGCATAACCAAAATTACATCGAGGTCCATGGAGCACCGAACGACCATTGTGGCTGCAAGAACGAGCCGTCGACGCGCCGTTGTCGCCGCTCCCATACTAGAGCCGGTCTGACCTTGTCGATAACAGTCGGGAAGTCATCATGAACTAAGATATTGTTGTACTTGGAATTCAGATTCACGTAGGGCTAGCCAATGATATCTATATGTATAGTCAAAAACTCAAATATGTCCGCACACAAAAGAAATGGGGATGTGTCGTCCGGTTGTCTAGAAGAACTTGACAAATTGTTCATCTCTTAATTGCAGCTGTCTAGAAGAACTTGACAAATTGTTCATCTCTTAATTACGTCCAAACGTCGAAGAATTTGTCAGCCAACCGTCTACTAAATATGGGAGATAATTTCATTCATATCACAAATATCTGAACAAGTTACAGGTTAAAATTCAGAATAGCCGATTGATTAACAATGATGGCATAACCTAGTGGTGCATAGTTTGACAGAAACAAAATGCATATGCACTCTCCATGTGTTTGTTCACTGTGTTCTCCTCCTTTAACAGGATACAGTGCTATTGTCCTACTGCAAACTGCAGGAGCTTTTCTTGAGTTTTTTGGTAGAATAAAAGCTTAATAACCTACAATTGTGGCTGGTCTGCCTCCGCTCACAGACTAGCCGTGGTAATTCCTTCCATGCCTTTGGTTTCAATGGTTTGAAGTCCGTTATTGCACATATCACAACTAATGTCAAAACATATCTATTGCCGTGAACTCTAATGTTGCGGAGGCACATGCCCAGCTAGGGCCTGTACAATGCGTATATTTTTCTCTTCCGTTAGTGATAGAGAGAATCCTTTTTATTTTGTTGTATCAAGATCAGTCGGGGCTTGAGAAACCATAGCACTTTGATCCTCCTCTCTAATTGAGAAAGTAACCTCTCTTCTACCTCTAATGTTGCTCGGCATTCAGAGTACCATTTTTTTTCTTCAAAAAGGACAATGACCGTGCTTTCGGATCATCATATCTAATGATTTGTCACCAAAATAATGTCCCTCAGTTGCCAGTCCTGCAAATTTTTGTCCAAGCTTTAGATATGATGGAAAAACATGAAACTGTAAGCATAGGCAATGTGAAATGACATAAATTAACCTGTGGAACAATCTGCTCTTGAGGTCAGGCAGCGGAAGAGACCTTCGATGGGATCTGGAATTCAGAAAAGCTTTTTGATGTAAGTATCTAAGAGGACAGTAATTGCAACCACTGATAACAGTACTCTATGTTCAATATCACGTGTCAATACAGATTTACAATAAGTAAACGTTACCATGATAATTTTGTTTTCCTCCAATACATCACATGATTTGAAGCTGGATAAAGAGATACAAAAATTAGGATTCATATCCCCCACACTTAATTCGGTATCCTAGGGCAGAAGGTATATATATAGGGGTAGGACTCTCATACATCTCTTGTGATGAAAACGAAGTGCAGTACAAAATCATGGGATAGGTGTGAGCAAGCCATCCAGGAAACATTTATCACATCATTTGTATTGTATTTTACCACGTGAGTACACAAGAGAATCATGTGACCATTTGACTTGCATGTTTAGTAACCGATCTCTTTCCTGGGAAGTAGTAGCTATGAATAGAGCGAATAGAAATATTGTGTTTGGTTGAAGCAGAACACCACAAATGTAGATATATACCTGTTGCATAATATCGAGAGTACTATCTACAACGGCGATCACAGTTCAGTAGTAACTCAGAATAGCTCAAAATGCATTGTAATATAACAATCTGCGGTGAAACTGGATGAAGAATGACACTAAGTCAAAATTGCATGGGATAGGTGTGAGCAAGCCATCCAGGAAACATTTATCACATCATTTGTATTGTATTTTACCACGTGAGCACACTAGAGAATCATGCATGCGACCATTTAATTTGCATGTTTAGTTATCGACCCCTTTCCTAGGAAGTATAGCTATGAACAGCGTGAATAGATACATTGTGTTTGGTTGGGTGAGAACACAGCAAATGTTCACAAGATACATGTTGCAACAACAGAGGAAAACAGGATTTAGATTAGCCTAAATTGTGAAGGAGGACCATCAACTGAATTGTGAATGGTACACCAGATTTGCCGGAACAAAATCCTTCAAAGAAAGGAAACTGCTGGAATGTCTCAGTCTGGTGATTGGTTAAGCAATCATCTTTAAACCAAAAAATCTCCTTCTATGTTCTACATATACTTCTGACCTCCAGTTGTTCTGCCAAATGGATTGTGTGCAAGAAAGGCCTGCGTCAGGGGGACCCATTGTTGACGTGCTGCAGCGTCTCGTCCTTGCTGTTGGCGCGGGTGGCAGGCTGCAACACCCGCTGGATGTGTTGCTCCAGTGCCCAGTCCTTGAGTGCTCAGGCGTTGCCCGGTCAGGTCGCCAAGCTCAAGTGTGTGCTCAACACCTTCGCTGTCCTCACCTCGCGGCCCACCTATGCCAAGACAGGGGAGCCAAAGTTTCGCCAGAAGGCTTTCTTCATCTTCAGATTCTGCATTTTATCAAAGAAGTAATATCACTAGCTCCAGCGCTGGGCATCTCCCACAGGGCAGCAGAAGAGCAAGCAGAGAACACATTAATCAGTAAGTTATTTTTGCTAGACAAATTAGTATGCATATCACACTTACTTAATTCCGTATTCCAGGGAAGGAGGTATATATAGGACTCCCATACAGAATCATGTGATAGGTGTGAGCAAGCCGATCTGGCCGGCCGAGTTCCTACTTCGACTCCTTCCCTCGCGTCCCTCGCGTCACCCCCGCCCTGGGCGACTCGGGAGCCTCCAACCCTAGGCACCGCAGCCGCCCCCTCCTTCTCCCCTCCTCGCGCCGCCGCCGGGTGACGCCGCCAGGTGAAACCCGCGTGGCAGACGGCGGAGGCGGGGGGATTCCCTCTCCCGACTCCCCTTCTTCCGCGGGCAGCGGATCTAGGCGGCAGGCAGCGGTGTCCTGCGGCGGCGGGCCTCGGAAGCGGTGGCGGGCGCGGGCACGCGGGGCGAGCCTCGGCAGGCGGTGGCGGCTGCGCGCGGGGCAGACTCCGGGGCGGCAGCGCGGGCTTGGATCCATCGCGGATCTGATCCTGTGGGCGCGGCCTCGGCCTCCCCTGCTCGGCCGGCGGGTCTCGGTGGGGGGCTTCTCCGTGCTGAGATCTGGCAAGCGGGATCATCCAGATCCCGGCAAGGACGGCGGTGACCCGTGCACGAGAGATGGAGGTCTTCGATCAGATCTGGGTGAAAACCTGCTATTGGCTATTGCCAAGGCCGGCGATGGCGACGCTGTCTGCATCGTTCCCTTCCTGAAGGCATCGCCGTGGAGATGTTCAAGGCCACTCTCTGCTACCTCCGGGGGAAACCCTAGATCAGTAGATCGGATGACGGCGACTCTCTGGTGTCGTTTTCCCCCTGGGGCCGTCATTCTTGGAGGTGCACACGGACTCGAGGGACTAGAGGACGGCGACTTTGGTGGGGCGGTGCTTCATCTTACACATTGATGGTGGCGGATCTCGACGGTATGGTGCTGTGGAGACTCGGTGCCTGATGCGCGGAGATGGACTCGTGCAGGAGGAGGATGTTGTCTGGCGTCATGGGGGCGTCGATGGCAGAGTGGCCAGACAAGGTAGAAGCCTCAATATGATCTGAAGACGGACCTGTGGAAGATGGCGGCGACGACACACGAGTGCGTCTGACCAGATTGTGCCCCAGACCCGGTATGTGGCTCGGCTGGGGCTTCCGAATATGTTTCGGCTTCCGGCTTTTGATGTTAGGCTTAGGTGAGTGGTTTGGGTAGTGGCCCAGCTAGCACCCCTTCATCATTTTGGATAGGAGTAGCGGCATGTGTTGCCAAGACGGTGGATTCAGGCACATTGTTGTAATACTTTGTAAGGTCCTCGAGAATAATCAATAAAGTGACCGTATGCATCTCCCAAATGCAGAGGCCGGGGGTCATCCTCTTTTTCTAAAAAAAATGGTGTGAGCAAGCCATCCAGGAAATATTTATCACATTATTGGTGCCACGTGAGTACACTATAGAATCATTTGACCATTTGACTTGAATGTTTAGTTCTCGATCTCTTTCATAGGAAGTATAGCTATGAACAGAGTGAATATAAAGCGGGGCGAAAGCCTTTTTTGGTATGAACAGAGTGAATAGAAAGATTGTGTTTGGTTGCAGAACACGGAAAATGTTCATGAGATAGCTTGTACACAGATGGGCACAAGATTGAGATTATACTAAATTGTAAAGGACGGCAATTAGGTAAGGCCAGAACTGTGAATGGTACATCAGATTTGCCGGAATTGAATGGCCTGAAGGGAAACTGATGTAATGTATCTAGTCTGGTGATTAACTAAGCAATCAACTTTAAACCAAATCTCCTTCTATGCTCTACATATACTTCTGACCATGGCCGAATCATGTGCACTACTACAATGAACACAAAGTCAGTTCTATCTACATATCTCAAATGACGACATTCCATTGCTAAAATAGCTCATCAAAGATGCAATCATCCAATTCAAATCTACAGCGGCCAAGCAAAACTGCACTGATCTTCATCTTCAGTTTCTTCACCTCATCAGCCACGCCAAAAGGCTTTTCTTTTGCGGCCAGACATTAGGATGGTTTAGTCGCAGCGATGGGCCAACGGGCGACTCCGCGGGCGACCGGGGCGGCGGCCGCCGGGGCGCTGTCCTCGGCTTCTGCCCCTCGCCCGTGCATTGGCGGCCGATTCTGGGCGCTGGCCGGATCAGATGAGGAGGATGCGGACGGTGACGGTGATGATCCGGCAGCGTCACCGCCGACGCCGACCCCGTCCGACCTGTTTTGCGAGCTTTTCAATTCTGGTTATGACGAAGACGAGGTTGCCATGACGGTAGACAAGGTCTTGCCGGTGGACGATTCGGTAAGGGTTGGGCTCCACGCGGGCAAGAGGAAGGAGATGGTCCGTCGCGTTGTTCACCGGAGAACGGCGGCGACGGCAATCAGGCCATGGATGTTGGAATATTAGGCAAGTTCATGATTAATTCCAGTAAATAATTCATGACTAGAAGAGATACTAGCATGCAATAATCTAGCAAACTAGAAGAACAGCAAGACATGCATAACAGCAGCAAACATGTAACAATAGCTGTAGACACAGACATGAACAGAGGATGTTGGACGTACTGATCGTTAGCTATTATGGGTGTGACAGTGTTGATGACGATGTTGGCGATGATCTGCTGCTGACGGCGATGAATACGACGATGAGTAGCACCGCCCGACTTTGACGGAAGACGACCCGTGATGACGAATTTGAGCAGTCGCGCACAACGCTTCCCAAAAACCTAATTCGTCCTCTCCCGGTGCAGGATCACAAAGACGAACGGTTCCGGAGACCTGCTCTCCCACGCGCCGATGCACGCCGGCGTTTGGGATGGAGTAGACTACGATGGCGGCGCAAGTTGTGAGATGAGGCAAAATCCTAGGTGTTTTTCGGTGCGTATGGAGTAGACTACGATGGCGGCGCAAGTTGTGAGATGAGGCAAAATCCTAGGTGTTTTTCGGTGCGTCTCTGGCCGCAGCCGGTAGCTGTATATATATTAGGACCAGAGGCGGTATTGTGTCGCGTCCACAATCCCAAACCGACTCGGTTTCTAATTCGTATACTTACCGGACAAGAAATCAAAAACTTGTCTGCCAAGACATAAAAATAACACGGCAAAAGGAAGTTGCGCTCCTGCAAGGAGTCGGACCGGATTTCGGCGGACCATTCACGCGCATGTCGCATGTACGCGCCGCCTCGCCACGCCCCGGCCCGGCCAGGCGAGGCGAGGCGAGCGAGCGCGCGCGTGTGGTTTTCCCTTTCTCTTCTCACACACCACTTAGAGTGGTGGAGAGAACCCACTATATAAAGAGGTCCAACTCTTCTTCAACTTCCAAGGTGGGACTAAACTTAGCACCACCACTTGCCATTTTACACATGGGCTTTGAGATTTCAGAAATTGCTATGGGCCTAGCCCATTAGTTCTAACAATCCCCCACCAGATCTCAAATACCCATTTAGAGATTTGCTTTCTCTCACCACTTGTTTAATATACCAGTGTTTCAGCAGAGACTGTTAAGTTGAACTTCTGCCTAGAACTTTAAGCTACATCCATTCACAACTTGACAATGGACTATGCCTTGAATTGCTAGTTTTGTGTGAACAGGTTTCACTCAAAGTCTTAACCAGTACCTGACCGCCATAGGCTACCCATGGTTTGGAGCTTATACGTCATACTCCCTGGTCTCTTCTTGAGTTTACTA
Source organism: Aegilops longissima (assembly GCA_021605205.1). NCBI lineage: Eukaryota > Viridiplantae > Streptophyta > Magnoliopsida > Poales > Poaceae > Aegilops > Aegilops longissima. The sequence goes on from CM038676.1 coordinate 627,058,930, forward strand.
GAGATCACCCAAATCTCATAGACTGCGTTTACAGTCAGAACTCATATAGGTGTGTTCTTTCAAGACTGCTCAGAGGACAGCATCTTTGCTAATTATAGCCAATAGAACCACATTAAGGCATGTTGCCGACCTGCCTTACAGATCTGAGCCTTACAGCTCGAGAGTTTTGCATCTTCACTTGGAGCGATCATAAGTTATTACTCTCCTTAGTTAACCAATAGCTTGTTCTTCCCAGATCCTAATTCACGGGATCTCCTATCACAAAGGTTGGGTTACTACTATGGTGTAACCTCTATGGGTCTCATACCCATCTCCCTCGATGCAATATCTATCACATTTCGTGATAGTCCCTTTGTAAAGGGATCTGCCAGGTTTTTGTCTGTTTGTATATACGTGTGAGTTATTACTCGGAGTTTCTCAACTTCGACAGATTTCAAGCGTCTTTTCACGTGTCTTGATGACTTTGCATGAATAAAGCTGCACACTCTTTGACTTTCAAAACCGTTTCAATCTTTTCAACTCTAGAAGCTTCACTCAATTTTAAATTGCATACAGCTTATTCCATCAATATAGAAAGACATTGATCATAATTTTTGACAGTTGCTATGCAAACATAGCACCACGATTAACTTAATGTTTCGCAACTTAAATTTCAAACTTCCTCCAAGTTAGCTTAATCCTTGTATTTATTACCATTCAGACTTTACATTTATTTAACACTTCCATACTATTCACTTCACAGAGTTCTACACAAGTTATAATTAGACATATCCAGTTAAATAGTCACATTTGCGTTATTATGATTCATATTTCATGACTTCTGCAATGATTTGTATCATCAAGCTATCATATCCATCATAATATTAATTGTACTCATTTCTATAGATTGTTCTGCAGAAACTCTTATAACCAACTTCCATTAGAAAGTCAATTCGACTGTCTTTTCAATAGGAATATAACTTGCAAAGCATCCTTGAATTCATTCTGAAAGTTTAGTTTCCTAAATACATCATTGTTTAATTTCCAAAACTCATACGCAATGAAGTGAATGTTTGCATCACCCATCCTACTAGATACGATTTGGATTCAAATTGATAAAACCTATAAGCAGATGATCTCCACATCCATAGATTCCCTTCATATTCGAAGATTTATCAAATCATCCAATTATAGAATTTCACCAGACGCACTCACATGCATTACAGTTCTACAGTTGCATCTTTCGAATCATTAGTATAGAGCCTCAAGTAGATTACCATGTTCACATGCATACAATTAAAATCAGTACTAGTTCTCCACAATCTAGTGATTAATATATACTTTCTCCTTTGTCCACAATACGAAGAATAATCTGAGCTTCTAGAAGTTTGATCTTTCCAGTTGTTTGTCACCCATGGATTAAATTGCAATTAGTTATTACAGGCATTGTACCGGACTATTCAAATAGATATACTTACTAGCCACACTGTACATTAACACAAAATTGATATGCAAACGTAAGTGCCATCATACTTCATCTGTTACAACTTACTTGCTTGATTGATATTAAATCGAAAGAGCACTAACCTTCACATAATACGCTAAGATTTCAAAGACATCTGACTTCAGTTAATCTCATTAAGGACGTCAGTTACTTCAATGCCAATCTGAATCTTGACATATCAGAAGAACTCGTACTACATCTAATAGCATTGACCCGAATCTTACAAGAACTTCGACCGTATCCACAGTAGATTCGAATTTGAGACGAAAAACCACAGAGATAAATGCGTAATGCACGATAGTACTCACCCAGAGTACATCAAGAAACTCCGAGTCATTCACCACAATGAAGCATGTTTTCCTTGGTGCCTCTTCCTTGAAAGTGTCATGGACTTGCCAAATAGCCTCTAGCTCAGCCCTTGGTTGAACTCTAGCATGTAGCTTGTTGAACGGTTTTCTTCCTCTTGTTTGGTACTTTCCAGTTGTTGCTGCCTCAGCTCACTTCTGTTATCCGATTTTCTTAATCAGAGATGAATCAATTTTCATGAAGTCCACTTTTTATGCTCAGAGTGAATCTCATGAAATGCATCTAAGCAATTTACACTAGATCAATCGATCTAGACTTTAGCACATATCACGAGCTAATTCACAATTTAGCATTCTACTTACAGACGATCATTCACGATTTTCTACGTAACTTCATCAGCATCATGAACCATGAATGATACGATACGTTCGTCAGCGAATTTCTCGGCATTTGATTGGCTCAGATTTCGGCGACTGCTCATCCCACGGCAAGAACTGCGAATCACCGAACTTTGCACCATTTTGAAGTCGACACCGAAATTCCGCAGGCACATTTACAAACCGATGCAACAGAAATACCATAGTTCCCATGCTAGAGGCATCATAATTGCAAATTGTGATTGTTATACAGCCATAATGGCCTGGATAATAGAAGAGCAACATGAAACTAAGAACAGCTAGTTACCGGACAAGAAATCAAAACTTGTCTGCCAAGACATAAAAATAAAACGGCAAAGGAAGCTGCGCCCTGCAAGGAGACGGACCGGATTTCGGCGGACCATTCACGCCAAGATGTCGCATGTACGCGCTGCCGCCACGCCCGCCACGCCTGCCCGGCCCGCCCGGCCAGGCCAGGCGAGGCGAGGCGAGCGAGAGCCAGGCAGTGGTTTTCCTTTCTTCTCACACACCACTTAGAGTGGTGGAGAGAACCCACTATATAAAGAGGTCCAACTCTTCTTCAACTTCCAAGGTGGGACTAAACTTAGCACCACCACTTGCCATTTTACACATGGGCTTTGAGATTTCAGAAATTGCTATGGGCCTAGCCCATTAATTCTAACAATCCCCCACCAGATCTCAAATACCCATTTAGAGATTTGCCTTCTCTCACCACTTGTTTAATATACCAGTGTTTCAGCAGAGACTGTTAAGTTGAACTTCTGCCTAGAACTTTAAGCTACATCCATTCACAACTTGACAATGGACTATGCCTTGAATTGCTAGTTTTGTGTGAACAGGTTTCACTCAAAGTCTTAACCAGTACCTGACCGCCAGTAGGCTACCCCACGGTTTGGAGCTTATACGTCATACTCCCTGGTCTCTTCGTGAGTTTACTAGAGATCACCCAAATCTCATAGATCATGACGCTTACAAATGTAACTCATATAGGTGTGTTCTTTCAAGACTGCTCAGAGGACAGCATCTTTGCTAATTATAGCCAATAGAACCACATTAAGGCATGTTGCCGACCTGCCTTACAGATCTGAGCCTTACAGCTCGAGAGTTTTGCATCTTCACTTGGAGACGATCATAAGTTATTACTCTCCTCGTTAACCAATAGCTTGTTCTTCCCAGATCCTAATTCACGGATCTCCGATCACAAAGGTTGGGTTACTACTATGGTGTAACATCTATGGGTCTCATACCCATCTCCTCGATGCAATATCTATCACATTTCGTGATAGTCCCTTTGTAAAGGGATCTGCCAGGTTTTTGTCTGCTTGTATATACGTAACAGCTTATTACTCCGGAGTTTCTCAACTTCCCGACAGACTTCAAACGTCTTTTCACGTGTCTTGATGACTTTGCATTATCTTTAGAATTGTTCACTTTAGCGATAACCGCTTGGTTATCACAATTCATAAGAATAGCCGGTACAGGTTTTTCAACAACCGCAAGTCCATCAAGAGCTCACGCAGCCATTCTCGCCTCAACAAAGAGTCTGTGTCCAAAGCAGTTAATTCTGCTTCCATAGTTGACCTCACAATATGGTTTGCTTGCAAGACCTCCATGACACTGCGCCACCACCATGAGTAAATACATACCCACTTGTTGCGTAAAGTACATCAACATCGGAGATCCAATTTGAATCACTATATCCTTCTAGCACAGCAGATGCCCTGAATAAGTAATTCCAGAACTCATAGTACCTCTCAGATAGCGCAAGACCCTTTCTAGTGCATGCCAATGATCATCACCCGGTTGGACATGAACCTACTCAGTTTGCTCACAGCAAAAGAGATATCTGGTCTTGTAGCGCTAGCTAAGTACATGAGTGAACCGACAATTTGAGAGTATCTTAATTGATCTCTCGCTTTTCTTGTTCTTTCCGAGTGTCACGCTGGGATCATAAGGTGTTGGAGAAGGCTTGCTATCTATAAAACCGAATCGGTTCAAGACCTTCTCAACATAGTGAGATTATGCTAATGTAATCCCACTCTCATCCTTAATAAGTTTGATGTTTAGAATTACATCGGCTTCTCCCAGATCTTTCATGTCAAAACTTTTGATAGAAAAGACTTGACCTCATTAATTGCATTAATGTTTGTACCAAAGATCAGATGTCGTCCACATACAAACATAATATGACACTATTGCCCCCACCATGGCGATAGTAAACACACCTATCAGCCTCGTTAATGACAAATCCTGCAGAAGTCAAAGTTCTTTCAAACTTCTCATGCCATTGCTTAGGTGCCTGTTTTGCACCATACAAAGATTTTAACAACTTGCACACCTTTTTCTCTTCACCCTTTACCACAAACCCGTCAGTTGATCCATATAGATCTCCTCTTCCAACTCTCCATTGAGAAAAGCTGTCTTTACATCCATTTGATGAATGATAAGACCATAAGAGGCAGCCAAGGAAAGTAACACTTAATGGTGGTCATTCTAGCAACGGGTGAATAGGTGTCAAAGTAATCTTCGCTTTCTTTCTCGAGTGTAGCCCTTGGCCACTAGCCGCACTTTGTACTTATCAATAGTACCATCAGGCTTTAGCTTCTTTTTGAACACCCACTTACAGCCCACAGGTTTACAACCATATGGTCTATCGCTTAGTTCCCAAGTTCCATTAGAAAGAATTGAGTCCATCTCATTATGAACAGCTTCTTTCCAATCATCTACATCCGGAGATGCATATGCTTTCGCAATCGTCTTGGGTGTGTCGTCCACAAGGTATACAATGAATCATCACCAAAGGATTTTGCAATCCTTTGTCTCTTGTTCCTTCTAGGAACTTCATTGTTATCCTTCTCAAGGACTTCCTCATGTGATTGTTCAAATATTCATCAGCTTGTACTAGATTCAGGAATTATCTCGTAAGAAAATCTAGCAATGCTATGCATATCTTTCATAGGAAATATGTTCTCAAAAATGTTGCATCACGAGATTCCATTATAGTATCAACATGCATATCAGGTACTTCAGATTTTACCACTAAAACCTATAAGCAATGTCCGCTGAGCATACCCTAGAAAGACACAATCCATCGTCTTTGGTCCAAGTTTATGCTTTCTTAGAATAGGAATATTGACCTTGCCAAACATCCCCAAGTGCGCAAATAAGAAAGTGATGGTTTTCTCCCAACCCACTCCTCATAAGGGGTTTTCTTTATTATTGTTGGGAACTCTATTCAGACATGACATGAAGTCAATAGAGCCTCCCCACCATGCCTTAGATAAACCAAAGAAGTGTCAACATGGCATTCACCAAGTCAGTCAATGTGCGGTTTTTCCTCTCGCCACTCCATTTGATTGAGGTGAATAGGAGGCGCCCTCTCATGAATAATACCATGTTCCTCACAAAATTCATCAAAACTTTTGGAAAATACTTCCACCACGATCGGACCTAAGACGCTTGATCTTTCTCTCTAGTTGATTTTCAACTTCAGCTTTATAGATTTTAAAGTAGTCTAATGCTTCATCTTTAGTTTGCAACAAATAAACATAGCAAAATCTAGTCGCATCATCAATCAAAGTCATGAAATATCTCTTTCCACCTTTTGTCAACACACCATTCATCTCACAAAGATCAGAATGTATGAGTTCTAGAGGTGCTAAGTTTCTCCTCGCAGCCTTATGAGGCTTTCGAGGTTGCTTAGATTGCACACAACTATGGCACTTAGAACCTTTGGCAACTGTGAAGTTCGGAATTAAACTCATGCTGGATAGCCGAGACATTAAACCAAAATTAATATGACATAAACGAGAGTGCCAAATACTTGCATCATCATTAACACTAGCACAAATTTGGTTTATTGACTTATTGCAAAAATCTGAAAGAGAAAAGCGGAACAAGCCTCCGCACTCATAGCCTTTTCCTATAAATTGTCCAAATCTTGACACGACTACTTTATTGGACTCTAAAACTACCTTAAATCCATCTCGACATAGAAGGGAGCCGCTAACTAGATTCTTGTTCATAGTAGGGACATGCTGCACGCTCCTTAGTTGCACGATCTTTCCCAAGTAAACTTCAGATCCACCGTGCCAATGCCACTTAATGAAGCATGTGACCCATTCCCCATTAGGACGGAAGAATCCTTTGCACCTGATAAGAAGTAAACAGGAGATGTCAGACACACATGAACGTTAGCACCGAATCAATCCACCACGAAGATGATTGAAATATCGAAAGCACAATAGGTAAATTACCATACCCATCAAGATTGCTAGCGGTCACCATGTTGACAGTCTTGGAGCTTGTTTTCCTCTGCGGTCTGCACGCTCAGTGGCATTCCTTGAAAAGTGTCCAGGCTTCCCACAGCGTAGCACTCTAGCTCAGCCTTGTTGAACTTCTTCTTCTTGAAGGTAGTAGTCTTGGTAGGCTTGTTGAAAACAGGTTTGTTCTTCCCTTTGTTCTTGTTCTGTGGGTACCTCTCGCACCATGTTAGCAGCAGGCTGAACCTCACCTCCTTTTTCAGTGGTATCTTTAGCCCGAGCTTTTTCTTCAACATCAAGAGATGCAATCAGATTTTCAACTGATATCTCCTGTCTCTTATGCTTCAGAGTTGTGGCGAAATTCCTCCATGAAGGAGGCAACTTTGCAATCATGCACCCAGCCACGAATTTGTCGGGTAGAACACATTTAAGGAGTTCAAGTTCTTCACAATGCATCGTATCTCATGAGCTTGTTCAACCACGTAACGGTTATTCACCATCTTGTAGTCATGAAAACTCTCCATGATGTACAGTTCATCGCTCAGATCTGTTGTAATCAATTTTGCATTCAGTGCATCCCACAGAATTTTTCCGCTGCTTATGTGCATGTACACATCACACGACGGTCAGCAAGAACACTCGAATGCATCCCACAAACATAGTATTGGCTTCCTGGAATTTTCTCCGATCTTCGCCGGTCATTCCTCCGAGCACCAACACTAGCGTGGAAAACTTTCAGAGCAAGAAGCCGAGCGTGGTCTTCACCTGCCACCTCTTGAAGTGCACACCGTAAACTTATCCGCCTCAAAGGCATCAAATAATCCAGCCATAGTTAACTCAGGAAATTGCCTATAATTAGGTTTTTGGATTGTTGAATATTAGGCAAGTTCATGATTAATTCCAGTAAATAATTCATGACTAGAAGAGATACTAGCATGCAATAATCTAGCAAACTAGAAGAACAGCAAGACATGCATAACAGCAGCAAACACGTAACAATAGCTGTAGAAACAGACATGAACAGAGGATGTTGGACGATCGATCGTTAGCTATTATGGGTGCGACAGTGTTGATGACGATGTTGGCGACGATCTGCTGTCGACGGCGATGAATACGACGATGAGTAGCACCGCCGACTTGGACGGAAGACGACCCGTGATAACGATTTGAGCAGTCAAGCAAAGCGCTTCCCAAAAACCTAATTCGTCCTCTCCCGGTGCAGGATCGCAAAGACGAACGGTTCCGGAGACCTTCTCTCCCACGCGCCGATGCACGCCGGCGCTTGGGATGGAGTAGACTATGATGGCGGCGCAAGTTGTGAGATGAGGCAAAACCCTAGGTGTTTTCGTGTGTCTCTCGGCCGCAGCCGGTAGCTGTATATATATTAGGATCAGAGACGGTATTGTGTCGCGACCACAATCCCAAACCGACTCGGTTTCTAATTCAGATACTTACCGGACAAGAAATCAAAACTTGTCTGCCAAGACATAAAAATAAACGGCAAAGGAAGCTGCGCCCTGCAAGGAGACGGACCGGATTTCAAGGACCATTCACGCCAAGATAAACATGTATGCTGCTGCTCGCCGCCGCCACGCCCGCCCGCCGGCCAGGCCAGGCCGAGGCGAGGCGAGCGAGCAGCAGTGTGTGGTTTTCCCTTTCTTCTCACACACCACTTAGAGTGGTGGAGAGAACCCACTATATAAAGAGGTCCAACTCTTCTTCAACTTCCAAGGTGGGACTAAACTTAGCACCACCACTTGCCATTTTACACATGGGCTTTGAGATTTCAGAAATTGCTATGGGCCTAGCCCATTAATTCTAACAATCCCCCACCAGATCTCAAATACCCATTTAGAGATTTGCCTTCTCTCACCACTTGTTTAATATACCAGTGTTTCAGCAGAGACTGTTGTTGAACTTCTGCCTAGAACTTTAAGCTACATCCATTCACAACTTGACAATGGACTATGCCTTGAATTGCTAGTTTTGTGTGAACAGGTTTCACTCAAAGTCTTAACCAGTACCTGACCGCCAAGAGGCTACCCCATGTTTGGAGCTTATACGCCATACTCCCCTGGTCTCTTCGTGAGTTTACTAGAGATCACCCAAATCTCATAGATCATGACGCTTACAATGTAACTCATATAGGTGTGTTCTTTCAAGACTGCTCAGAGGACAGCATCTTTGCTAATTATAGCCAATAGAACCACATTAAGGCATGTTGCCGACCTGCCTTACAGATCTGAGCCTTACAGCTCGAGAGTTTTGCATCTTCACTTGGAGACGATCATAAGTTATTACTCTCCTCGTTAACCAATAGCTTGTTCTTCCTGATCCTAATTCACGGATCTCCGATCACAAAGGTTGGGTTACTACTATGGTGTAACATCTATGGGTCTCATACCCATCTCCTCGATGCAATATCTATCACATTTCGTGATAGTCCCTTTGTAAAGGGATCTGCCAGTTTTTGTCTGCTTGTATATACGTAATGCTTATTACTCCGAGTTTCTCAACTTCCCGACAGACTTCAAACGTCTTTTCACGTGTCTTGATGACTTTGCATTATCTTTAGAATTGTTCACTTTAGCGATAACCGCTTGGTTATCACAATTCATAAGAATAGCCGTACAGGTTTTTCAACAACCGCAAGTCCATCAAGAGCTCACGCAGCCATTCTGCCTCAACAGTAGTTGTGTCCAAAGCAGTTAATTCTGCTTCCATAGTTGACCTCGTCAATATGGTTTGCTTGCAAGACCTCCATGACACTGCGCCACCACCATGAGTAAATACATACCCACTTGTTGCGTAAAGTACATCAACATCGGAGATCCAATTTGAATCACTATATCCTTCTAGCACAGCAGGATGCCCTGAATAAGTAATTCCAAAACTCATAGTACCTCTCAGATAGCGCAAGACCCTTTCTAGTGCATGCCAATGATCATCACCCGGGTTGGACATGAACCTACTCAGTTTGCTCACAGCAAAAGAGATATCTGGTCTTGTAGCGCTAGCTAAGTACATGAGTGAACCGACAATTTGAGAGTATCTTAATTGATCTCTCGCTTTTCTTGTTCTTTCCGAGTGTCACGCTGGGATCATAAGGTGTTGGAGAAGGCTTGCTATCCATAAAACCGAATCGGTTCAAGACCTTCTCAACATAGTGAGATTGCGTTAATGTAATCCCACTCTCATCCTTAATAAGTTTGATGTTTAGAATTACATCGGCTTCTCCCAGATCTTTCATGTCAAAACTTTTGATAGAAAAGACTTGACCTCATTAATTGCATTAATGTTTGTACCAAAGATCAGATGTCGTCCACATACAAACATAATATGACACTATTGCCCCCACCATGGCGATAGTAAACACACCTATCAGCCTCGTAATGACAAATCCTGCAGAAGTCAAAGTTCTTTCAAACTTCTCATGCCATTGCTTAGGTGCCTGTTTTGCACCATACAAAGATTTTAACAACTTGCACACCTTTCTCTCTTCACCCTTTACCACAAACCCGTCAGCTGATCCATATAGATCTCCTCTTCCAACTCTCCATTGAGAAAAGCTGTCTTTACATCCATTTGATGAATGATAAGACCATAAGAGGCAGCCAAGGAAAGTAACACTTAATGGTGGTCATTCTAGCAACGGGTGAATAGGTGTCAAAGTAATCTTCGCTTTCTTTCTCGAGTGTAGCCCTTGGCCACTAGCCGCGCTTTGTACTTATCAATAGTACCATCAGGCTTTAGCTTCTTTTTGAACACCCACTTACAGCCCACAGGTTTACAACCATATGGTCTATCGTTAGTTCCCAAGTTCCATTAGAAAGAATTGAGTCCATCTCATTATGAACAGCTTCTTTCCAATCATCTACATCCGGAGATGCATATGCTTCTCGCAATCGTCTTGGGTGTGTCGTCCACAAGGTATACAATGAATCATCACCAAAGGATTTTGCAATCCTTTGTCTCTTGTTCCTTCTAGGAACTTCATTGTTATCCTTCTCAAGGACTTCCTCATGTGATTGTTCAAATATTCATCGCTTGTACTAGATTCAGGAATTATCTCGTAAGAAAATCTAGCAATGCTATGCATATCTTTCATAGGAAATATGTTCTCAAAAATGTTGCATCACGAGATTCCATTATAGTATCAACATGCATATTAGGTACTTCAGATTTTACCACTAAAACCTATAAGCAATGCTCCGCTGAGCATACCCTAGAAAGACACAATCCACTGCCTTTGGTCCAAGTTTATGTTTTTAGAATAGGAATATTGACCTTGCCAAACATCCCCAAGTGCGCAAATAAGAAAGTGATGGTTTTCTCCCAACCCACTCCTCATAAGGGGTTTTCTTTATTATTGTTGGGAACTCTATTCAGACATGACATGAAGTCAATAGAGCCTCCCCACCATGCCTTAGATAAACCAGAAGGTTCAACATGGCATTCACCAAGTCACCAATGTGCGGTTTTTCCTCTCGCCACTCCATTTGATTGAGGTGAATAGGAGGCGCCCTCTCATGAATAATACCATGTTCCTCACAAAATTCATCAAAACTTTTGGAAAATACTTCCACCACGATCGGACCTAAGACGCTTGATCTTTCTCTCTAGTTGATTTTCAACTTCAGCTTTATAGATTTTAAAGTAGTCTAATGCTTCATCTTTAGTTTGCAACAAATAAACATAGCAAAATCTAGTCGCATCATCAATCAAAGTCATGAAATATCTCTTTCCACCTTTTGTCAACACACCATTCATCTCACAAAGATCAGAATGTATGAGTTCTAGAGGTGCTAAGTTTCTCTCCTCGGCAGCCTTATGAGGCTTTCGAGGTTGCTTAGATTGCACACAACTATGGCACTTAGAACCTTTGGCAACCGTGAAGTTCGAATTAAACTCATGCTGGATAGCCGAGACATTAAACCAAAATTAATATGACATAAACGAGAGTGCCAAATACTTGCATCATCATTAACACTAGCACAAATTTGGTTTATTGACTTATTGCAAAATCTGAAAGAGAAAAGCGGAACAAGCCTCCGACTCATAGCCTTTTCCTATAAATTGTCCAAATCTTGACACGATTACTTTATTGGACTCTAAAACTACCTTAAATCCATCTCGACATAGAAGGGAGCCGCTAACTAGATTCTTGTTCATAGTAGGGACATGCTGCACGCTCCTTAGTTGCACGATCTTTCCCAAGTAAACTTCAGATCCACCGTGCCAATGCCACTAATGTAAGCATGTGACCCATTCCCCATTAGGACGGAAGAATCCTCATGACCTGATAAGAAGTAAACAGGAGATGTCAGACACACATGAACGTTAGCACCGAATCAATCCACCACGAAGATGATTGAAATATCGAAAGCACAATAGGTAAATTACCATACCCATCAAGATTGCTAGCGGTCACCATGTTGACAGTCTTGGAGCTTGTTTTCCTCTCGCGGTCTGCACGCTCGTGGCATTCCTTGAAAAGTGTCCAGGCTTCCCACAAAGCGTAGCACTCTAGCTCAGCCTTGTTGAACTTCTTCTTCTTGAAGGTAGTAGTCTTGGTAGGCTTGTTGAAAACAGGTTTGTTCTTCCCTTTGTTCTTGTTCTGTGGGTACCTCTCGCACCATGTTAGCAGAGGCTGAACCTCACCTCCTTTTTCAGTGGTATCTTTAGCCCGAGCTTTTTCTTCAACATCAAGAGATGCAATCAGATTTTCAACTGATATCTCCTGTCTCTTATGCTTCAGAGTTGTGGCGAAATTCCTCCATGAAGGAGGCAACTTTGCAATCATGCACCCAGCCACGAATTTGTCGGGTAGAACACATTTAAGGAGTTCAAGTTCTTCACAATGCATCGTATCTCATGAGCTTGTTCAACCACGTAACGGTTATTCACCATCTTGTAGTCATGAAAACTCTCCATGATGTACAGTTCATCGCTTGCATCTGTTGTAATCAATTTTGCATTCAGTGCATCCCACAGAATTTTTCCGCTGCTTATGTGCATGTACACATCACACGACGGTCAGCAAGAACACTCGTAATGCATCCCACAAACATAGTATTGGCTTCTGGAATTTTCTCCGATCTTCGCCGGTCATTCCTCTCGAGCACCAACACTAGCGTGGAAAACTTTCAGAGCAAGAAGCCAGAGCGTGGTCTTCACCTGCCACCTCTTGAAGTGCACACCGTAAACTTATCCGCCTCAGGCATCAAATAATCCAGCCATAGTTAACTCAGGAAATTGCCTATAATTAGGTTTTTGGATTGTTGGAATATTAGGCAAGTTCATGATTAATTCCAGTAAATAATTCATGACTAGAAGAGATACTAGCATGCAATAATCTAGCAAACTAGAAGAACAGCAAGACATGCATAACAGCAGCAAACACGTAACAATAGCTGTAGAAACAGACATGAACAGAGGATGTTGGACGATCGATCGTTAGCTATTATGGGTGCGACAGTGTTGATGACGATGTTGGCGACGATCTGCTGCTGACGGCGATGAATACGACGATGAGTAGCACCGCCCGACTTGGACGGAAGACGACCCGTGATGACGAATTTGAGCAGTCGCGCACAGCGCTTCCCAAAAACCTAATTCGTCCTCTCCCGGTGCAGGATCGCAAAGACGAACGGTTCCGGAGACCTGCTCTCCCACGCTACCGATGCACGCCGGCGCTTGGGATGGAGTAGACTACGATGGCGGCGCAAGTTGTGAGATGAGGCAAAACCCTAGGTGTTTTTCGTGTGTCTCGCCGCAGCCGGTAGCTGTATATATATTAGGACCAGAGGCGGTATTGTGTCGCGATCACAATCCCAAACCGACTTGGTTTCTAATTCAGATACTTACCGGACAAGAAATCAAAACTTGTCTGCCAAGACATAAAAATAAACGGCAAAGGAAGCTGCGCCCTGCAAGGAGACGGACCGGATTTCGGCGGACCATTCACGCAAGATGTCGATGTACGCCGCACGCCACGCCACGCCACGCCGCCGCCACGCCGGCCGGCCAGGCCAAGGCAGGCGAGGCGAGCGAGCGAGCAGCAGTGGTTTTCCTTTCTTCTTCACACACCACTTAGAGTGGTGGAGAGAACCCACTATATAAAGAGGTCCAACTCTTCTTCAACTTCCAAGGTGGGACTAAACTTAGCACCACCACTTGCCATTTTACACATGGGCTTTGAGATTTCAGAAATTGCTATGGGCCTAGCCCATTAATTCTAACAATCCCCCACCAGATCTCAAATACCCATTTAGAGATTTGCCTTCTCTCACCACTTGTTTAATATACCAGTGTTTCAGCAGAGACTGTTGTTGAACTTCTGCCTAGAACTTTAAGCTACATCCATTCACAACTTGACAATGGACTATGCCTTGAATTGCTAGTTTTGTGTGAACAGGTTTCACTCAAAGTCTTAACCAGTACCTGACCGCCAGTAGGCTACCCCGCGGTTTGGAGCTTATACGTCATACTCCCTGGTCTCTTCGTGAGTTTACTAGAGATCACCCAAATCTCATAGATCATGACATTTACAAATGTAACTCATATAGGTGTGTTCTTTCAAGACTGCTCAGAGGACAACATCTTTGCTAATTATAGCCAATAGAACCACATTAAGGCATGTTGCCGACCTGCCTTACAGATCTGAGCCTTACAGCTCGAGAGTTTTGCATCTTCACTTGGAGACGATCATAAGTTATTACTCTCCTCGTTAACCAATAGCTTGTTCTTCCCAGATCCTAATTCACGGATCTCCGATCACAAAGGTTGGGTTACTACTATGGTGTAACATCTATGGGTCTCATACCCATCTCCTCGATGCAATATCTATCACATTTCGTGATAGTCCCTTTGTAAAGGGATCTGCCAGGTTTTTGTCTGCTTGTATATACGTAATGCTTATTACTCCGGAGTTTCTCAACTTCCCGACAGACTTCAAACGTCTTTTCACGTGTCTTGATGACTTTGCATTATCTTTAGAATTGTTCACTTTAGCGATAACCGCTTGGTTATCACAATTCATAAGAATAGCGGTACAGGTTTTTCAACAACCGCAAGTCCATCAAGAGCTCACGCAGCCATTCTCGCCTCAACAAAGAGTGTGTCCAAAGCAGTTAATTCTGCTTCCATAGTTGACCTCGTCAATATGGTTTGCTTGCAAGACCTCCATGACACTGCGCCACCACCATGAGTAAATACATACCCACTTGTTGCGTAAAGTACATCAACATCGGAGATCCAATTTGAATCACTATATCCTTCTAGCACAGCAGGATGCCCTGAATAAGTAATTCCAAAACTCATAGTACCTCTCAGATAGCGCAAGACCCTTTCTAGTGCATGCCAATGATCATCACCCGAGTTGGACATGAACCTACTCAGTTTGCTCACAGCAAAAGAGATATCTGGTCTTGTAGCGCTAGCTAAGTACATGAGTGAACCGACAATTTGAGAGTATCTTAATTGATCTCTCGTTTTTTCTTGTTCTTTCTGAGTGTCACGCTGGGATCATAAGGTGTTGGAGAAGGCTTGCTATCCATAAAACCGAATCGGTTCAAGACCTTCTCAACATAGTGAGATTGTGTTAATGTAATCCCACTCTCATCCTTAATAAGTTTGATGTTTAGAATTACATCGGCTTCTCCCAGATCTTTCATGTCAAAACTTTTGATAGAAAAGACTTGACCTCATTAATTGCATTAATGTTTGTACCAAAGATCAGTATGTCGTCCACATACAAACATAATATGACACTATTGCCCCCACCATGGCGATAGTAAACACACCTATCAGCCTCGTTAATGACAAATCCTGCAGAAGTCAAAGTTCTTTCAAACTTCTCATGCCATTGCTTAGGTGCCTGTTTTTGCACCATACAAAGATTTTAACAACTTGCACACCTTTCTCTCTTCACCCTTTACCACAAACCCGTCAGCTGATCCATATAGATCTCCTCTTCCAACTCTCCATTGAGAAAAGCTGTCTTTACATCCATTTGATGAATGATAAGACCATAAGAGGCAGCCAAGGAAAGTAACACTTAATGGTGGTCATTCTAGCAACGGGTGAATAGGTGTCAAAGTAATCTTCGCTTTCTTTCTCGAGTGTAGCCCTTGGCCACTAGCCGCTACTTTGTACTTATCAATAGTACCATCAGGCTTTAGCTTCTTTTTGAACACCCACTTACAGCCCACAGGTTTACAACCATATGGTCTATTAGTTAGTTCCCAAGTTCCATTAGAAAGAATTGAGTCCATCTCATTATGAACAGCTTCTTTCCAATCATCTACATCCGGAGATGCATATGCTTCGCAATCGTCTTGGGTGTGTCGTCCACAAGGTATACAATGAATCATCACCAAAGGATTTTGCAATCCTTTGTCTCTTGTTCCTTCTAGGAACTTCATTGTTATCCTTCTCAAGGACTTCCTCATGTGATTGTTCAAATATTCATCAGCTTGTACTAGATTCAGGAATTATCTCGTAAGAAAATCTAGCAATGCTATGCATATCTTTCATAGGAAATATGTTCTCAAAAATGTTGCATCACGAGATTCCATTATAGTATCAACATGCATATCAGGTACTTCAGATTTTACCACTAAAACCTATAAGCAATGCTCCGCTGAGCATACCCTAGAAAGACACAATCCACTGCCTTTGGTCCAAGTTTATGCGTTTTTAGAATAGGAATATTGACCTTGCCAAACATCCCCAAGTGCGCAAATAAGAAAGTGATGGTTTTCTCCCAACCCACTCCTCATAAGGGGTTTTCTTTATTATTGTTGGGAACTCTATTCAGACATGACATGAAGTCAATAGAGCCTCCCCCACCATGCCTTAGATAAACCAGCAGTGTTCAACATGGCATTCACCAAGTCACCAATGTGCGGTTTTTCCTCTCGCCACTCCATTTGATTGAGGTGAATAGGAGGCGCCCTCTCATGAATAATACCATGTTCCTCACAAAATTCATCAAAACTTTTGGAAAATACTTCCACCACGATCGGACCTAAGACGCTTGATCTTTTCTCTAGTTGATTTTCAACTTCAGCTTTATAGATTTTAAAGTAGTCTAATGCTTCATCTTTAGTTTGCAACAAATAAACATAGCAAAATCTAGTCGCATCATCAATCAAAGTCATGAAATATCTCTTTCCACCTTTTGTCAACACACCATTCATCTCACAAAGATCAGAATGTATGAGTTCTAGAGGTGCTAAGTTTCTCTCCTCGGCAGCCTTATGAGGCTTTCGAGGTTGCTTCGATTGCACACAACTATGGCACTTGGAACCTTTGGCAACGGTGAAATTCGGAATTAAACTCATACTGGATAGCCGAGACATTAAACCAAAATTAATATGACATAAACGAGAGTGCCAAATACTTGCATCATCATTAACACTAGCACAAATTTGGTTTATTGACTTATTGCAAAAATCTGAAAGAGAAAAGCGGAACAAGCCTCCGCACTCATAGCCTTTTCCTATAAATTGTCCAAATCTTGACACGATTACTTTATTGGACTCTAAAACTACCTTAAATCCATCTCGACATAGAAGGGAGCCGCTAACTAGATTCTTGTTCATAGTAGGGACATGCTGCACGCTCCTTAGTTGCACGATCTTTCCCAAGTAAACTTCAGATCCACCGTGCCAATGCCACTAATGAAGCATGTGACCCATTCCCCATTAGGACGGAAGAATCCCTTGTGACCTGATAAGAAGTAAACAGGAGATGTCAGCACACACATGAACGTTAGCACCGAATCAATCCACCACGAAGATGATTGAAATATCGAAAGCACAATAGGTAAATTACCATACCCATCAAGATTGCTAGCGGTCACCATGTTGACAGTCTTGGAGCTTGTTTTCCTCTCGCGGTCTGCACGCTCGTGGCATTCCTTGAAAAGTGTCCAGGCTTCCCACAAAGCGTAGCACTCTAGCTCAGCCTTGTTGAACTTCTTCTTCTTGAAGGTAGTAGTCTTGGTAGGCTTGTTGAAAACAGGTTTGTTCTTCCCTTTGTTCTTGTTCTGTGGGTACCTCTCGCACCATGTTAGCAGTAGGCTGAACCTCACCTCCTTTTTCAGTGGTATCTTTAGCCCGAGCTTTTTCTTCAACATCAAGAGATGCAATCAGATTTTCAACTGATATCTCCTGTCTCTTATGCTTCAGAGTTGTGGCGAAATTCCTCCATGAAGGAGGCAACTTTGCAATCATGCACCCAGCCACGAATTTGTCGGGTAGAACACATTTAAGGAGTTCAAGTTCTTCACAATGCATCGTATCTCATGAGCTTGTTCAACCACGAACGGTTATTCACCATCTTGTAGTCATGAAAACTCTCCATGATGTACAGTTCATCGCTCGCATCTGTTGTAATCAATTTTGCATTCAGTGCATCCCACAGAATTTTTCCGCCGCTTATGTGCATGTACACATCACACGACGGTCAGCAAGAACACTCAGAATGCATCCCACAAACATAGTATTGGCTTCCTGGAATTTTCTCCGATCTTCGCCGGTCATTCCTCTCGAGCACCAACACTAGCGTGGAAAACTTTCAGAGCAAGAAGCCGAGCGTGGTCTTCACCTGCCACCTCTTGAAGTGCACACCGTAAACTTATCCGCCTCAATGCATCAAATAATCCAGCCATAGTTAACTCAGGAAATTGCCTATAATTAGGTTTTTGGATTGTTGGAATATTAGGCAAGTTCATGATTAATTCCAGTAAATAATTCATGACTAGAAGAGATACTAGCATGCAATAATCTAGCAAACTAGAAGAACAGCAAGACATGCATAACAGCAGCAAACACGTAACAATAGCTGTAGAAATGACATGAACAGAGGATGTTGGACGATCGATCGTTAGCTATTATGGGTGTGACAGTGTTGATGACGATGTTGGCGACGATCTGCTGTCGACGGCGAAGAATACGACGATGAGTAGCACCGCCCGACTTGGACGGAAGACGACCCGTGATGACGAATTTGAGCAGTCGCAAGACAGCGCTTCCCAAAACCTAATTCGCCCTCTCCCGTGCAGGATCGCAAAGACGAACGGTTCCGAGACCTGCTCTCCCACGCTACCGATGCACGCCGGCGCTTGGGATGGAGTAGACTACGATGGCGGCGCAAGTTGTGAGATGAGGCAAAACCCTAGGTGTTTTTCGGTGTGTCTCTGGCCGCAGCCGGTAGCTGTATATATATTAGGACCAGAGGCGGTATTGTGTCGCGACCACAATCCCAAACCGACTCGGTTTCTAATTCAGATACTTACCGGACAAGAAATCAAAACTTGTCTGCCAAGACATAAAATAAAACGGCAAAGGAAGCTGCGCCCTGCAAGGAGACGGACCGGATTTGGCGGACCATTCACGCCAAGATGTCGCATGTACGCGCTGCTGCTCGCCTCGCCACGCCTCGCCTCGCCCGCCAGGCCAAAGAGGCGAGGCGAGCGAGAGCGCAAGGTGGTTTTCTCTTTCTTCTCACACACCACTTAGAGTGGTGGAGAGAACCCACTATATAAAGAGGTCCAACTCTTCTTCAACTTCCAAGGTGGGACTAAACTTAGCACCACCACTTGCCATTTTACACATGGGCTTTGAGATTTCAGAAATTGCTATGGGCCTAGCCCATTAATTCTAACAATGGAACCGATCACTACTTCGCTTCCTCCTGTCGCCCCATGCACGTTCGATCATCGAGTCAGTCTGCCGTCGTTGCGGTCTAGGGTTTCGCGACGTGGCCGGCCGGGGTTCTGTGATCGTGGCGCGGGACGGGCAAGGCGCATCCCCCCACTCTGGACCATGGCTGGCCGAGGAGCTATGGCGCCTCGGCAAGAGTGCCGCCGCAGGTGGTGCTGGCCGCAGAGGGCGAAGCGCCGCCGCCGGAGCTGGCGCGGCGCGGAACGGCCGCCGGGAAACTGGTTGCGGCGAGAACGGCCCGCGCCGGGATCGCCACGGTGGGGTTACTCCATCGCTGGGCGCTGGTGCCGGCAGGGCTGCTACTGAGGTGACCGGCCCTAGGCCGCTTGCGGCTAGCGGGGCGCCTGGGCTTGGCGCGGTTGGCTGCAGTTCTGGTCTCCCGGGCGCTCGACCCCCGGCGCCGGTGGTGGTGCCGCAGCCGGCGATGGGCCGGGGTGGTGTGAATCCTCGACCTAGGATGTTGATTCAGAGCGGCTCGACAAGATGCAAGCAGTAGTCGCCCTACACCACAGGCCCCGACAGTTCTCGACCAAGAGCAACCGCGGCACAGTTCAGCTGTAGAAGAAGCAATCACAGGCCATTCCCCTAGCACATAAAGCCACAGCTGAAACAGTTTCTTGAACAAGTTAAAGGTCAGTGTCTTCTCAGTTAACTAAGCAAAGCAAAAACAGATGAATACATAGATAGCTCACAGACACACATCTGAGTATATTATCCTAACTTGTACTGACGTTTGATTCGCATTACAACTATCTGAACTAGGTAGAGGCCAAAGCTCAACAGAGCCAATCATGACTTGTACATTTGTTCAGAGCAATCAAAATCAATGCCCTTACTACCCTGTTTACTCCTGCATGGGCTGCCGAAGTTTCTTGGCTTCTCGAACTAGCCTTGCCATCTCCTTCCATGTCTTCCTGTTTACTCCTGCATGGCTTGATCGAGTTCCCTGGCTTCCCGAGCAGCCTCCCTCCGCTCACGGACTAGCCTTGGTATCTCCTTCCATGTCTTCGGTTTAAGTGCCATAACTGCACATATCACAAATGACGTCAGATTAACAAACATGTACAAACTAATGTAGCATGAAAATTTATACCTTACGGAAGTAAAATAATGGAGAGCAAACTTGTACAAACATGCTGGCATGGTAGATTTAATGGAATGGATGACTGCATCTGTTTGTTAAATGTAGAAAAGATAGAAGGACGTGCTGCAAGCATACCTTCATAACAGGCATCTAGTTCTTTGCAATCGTCATCGATGCTGCCCAGTTGCTGCTGCAGGCATCTAGGGAGCTTCTTTATAGCTGGACAGCCTTTAATTGCAAGCCATGCGAGACACTCGTATGCTTGCGGCTCATTCGGCAGGAATGCCAGGGTACTGCAGCTTTTAAGATGAAGGACTTCCAGCGATGGGGGGGTGCTCTCTCGATAGACACTCCAGCGATGTCAACCCACTGTTGCCCATAATGTCCAGTCTCTTGAGGAGCGCAAGCAGACGGAGAGCACCCCCCCCCCAACATGCCAGCACACTGCCGTATACTAGAGATTTGAGATGGGGAGGAAGTAAATGCTCTCTTGCAGCTGCTGCTGTTGCTGGCTCTAGCATGATAGGACTTCTGCCATGCCCTGCTGCTTGCCAAATACTACTGGTTTATGGAGCCCACCCGGCTGACATGATAGAACTTGAGTACTACTGCAACCAGCAATCCATATGGTCTTTAAGGAAAAAGTAAGATGTAGAACCGCCGGTAAGCTTCCACATCTAACTAGACTTAGCTCTTCTAGGCATGGACAAAAGTGATTCATGGGTGAGGATGGCAACTCTGATACAGCTGCAGGCATGATTGCCTCACTGCTAGAAGATCCTTGGACTAAATCTGCCATGCCCTGCTGCTTGCCGAATATGGACTCAAGCTTAATGCACCCAATAATTTCCATTTTCTTGAGAGATGCCGGGACATTGAACATCTCTACTAAACTTGGGCAGTTTCCTAAGCAAAGAGACTCCAGACCTCTCAGTTGTTCACTCCTTTTGGATGCTGATGGATCAAGAGGATCTTGTGCATATCCAATCAGGTTTTTGCAGTTTCTAATCACTAATCTCCTCAAGCATAGCATAGCTCTGAGTAGTTTTGCTGCCTGAGCCTTTTCAAAAAGAAGCTGAAAATGCTAGAAATACATGCCGACCTACACAAAATATGTATATTTTAGAGTAGCCCATCGACTAGTTACATGAATTTTTTAACTAGAAAGAACATATGAGCCTAGGTTGCACAAAATCTGTGTCCATTTGTTAGTCTGAATACCATGTTCAAAGTTTTTTTCACGGGAAATGTTAACAGTGTTAGGAACTCCCAGCATAGAAAATGCCCTTATAATGCTTAATAAGGAAATAAATGTGTAAACAAACAATCAGAGTGTTATGACCTAACTTGTGATGGGGTTAGATGTAACAGCGAATAATAAAGGGAGGAAGAGATAGACTTGGAGAGGAAGAACAGAGGGAAGTTTGTTCTTCATTCATAATTATATCAAACACGTCTATGGGCTTATAACAACACCCACATACACGATGACCACTTGCTAGAGCCAGCTACCCCGAACGCGTCATCTCCAGCGTAAGCCTTCTCCTTTCCCATGCCCGACAACTAAACAACTTCAGTTTCGTCAGATCCATTCACCTGTCCGGTGTCTAGCGCTTTAGATTTGACAGTCACACTATCACCCACATCCATCAGTGTGACACATAGTTCAATTTTTTGCTACATATATATCCTACCATAGCTGCAGCCGTCAATTGTCAGAGTGAAAACTAGAGTAAAAGCAACTCATCTTCAAGTGTTGTTTTCTCCTTTCTTTCTTCATGTCCAACTCACCATCGACAACTCCTGCACCATCGAGAGTATGAAGGTCGACGTAGTTCCTAATTCTAGTACTATGAGGATAGCTCCTGCTGAACAGGAGGCTGACTTTTGAAGGTGGGTAAACCAAAACAAGACATTGCTGGTGGTTATAAGCTTATTTTTCCTTCACCCCCTTGACTATCACATTTTTGTTTTCCCCCAATATTTTAGAGTTTAGACGAACTGAAGCTAAACACACAAACAACTGTGAATGCATATCACACTCACCTTGACAGCCCAAGGCATGGGTATATATAAGACTTACACATCTCTCATCTTTGATAGCTCTTTTTATGAAACAATTATATTGTGAGCATGTGATTTATCATTCAGGAATCGTTTGTCAAGACATTTTTAGCATGTGACCATTCTACTTGCATGTTTAGTGGGAAGTTACTAAATGAGTGAGTGGTGTGGAATGACAAATGCATTTGCAAACAGGCTAATCTTGAATGATCCAAAGTAACCAAACTTCCTGTAGTGCATTCACTGTTTTGGTAGACTCGAAAATAGGCTTCTGAAGCTTGTGCATGAGCGATTTCGATGCTTCCCATTTTGCAAGTCGTCTGCGTGCATTTGACTGGAATATTATAGAGAAAAAATTTCAGTGTTTCAAGACCATTACCATACAATATTACTCAGATCAATACCAGAATACTTCTCGATGTGGTATTTTTTTCTGGAGAAATACACTGAACGGTGATTGACCTTAAAGAATGCAGGAAGCAATAAGATAGCTCTGGCTTAATGCCTTTGTTGCCTGAGCGTGAAAAATTGTGTTTTTTCCAAAAGAAGGCAAAACTGCCAGAATGCAAAATGTAATGAGAAGCATGGAAGCTGAAATATGCGAGCAAGTAAGCTCGTGGAAATTTGAACTGTAAAGAGTTTGAGTTTTGGGAAACTGCACGACACCCATAACGTGTGTGGCTATCACATATATATAAAGAGGTACATGAAGTGTGCATTACAATATATAAGACATATACAAAAGCCAGGTATAAATACAGTCTAAAACCCTCCCTCAATCTTAACTATGTCCTGAGGTATAGACCAAGTTAAGATTGCGCCTACAACCTACAAACTGAGGCTGTGGTAGAGGCTGCGTGAAGATGTCAGCATGTTGATCTTTGGAGGTGATGAACTTAAGATGAAGAAGCTCATGTGCAGCACGTTCCCTCACAAAGTGATAGTCAACTTTGATGTTCTTGGTACGAGCATGGAAAACTGAATTAGATGAAAGATACGTCACACCAATGTTATCACACCAAAGAATCGGTGGCTGCTCTTGAGAGACTCCAACCCTCTTGACAGAGACTGTATCCAAATGAGCTCAGCAGTGGCATTGGCACCTGCTTTGTACTCCGCTTCAGTGCTACTCCGAGATGCCGTGGACTGCTTGAGCGCACTCCAGGCGATCAAGTTGCGACCAAAGAAGACAACACAACCCACCGTTGATCGCCGGTCATCTAGGATCCTAGCCCAATCTGCATCATAGAACGCCGAGAGAGTACTCGAGGAGGTAGACCGAAGATGCAAGCCATCGGAGACAGTATGAGAGAGATAATGCAAGATACACTTCACAGCTGACCAGTGTGAAATCCGAGGAGCCTGAAGATACTGGCACACATGGTTGACCGCATAGGAGATGTCCGGCCGTGTGATAGTCAAGTACTGCAAGCCACCAACAATACTGCGGTACTCGGTAGCATCATCTGAAGGAAGCAAGGCGCCATCCGAAGCTGATAACCGATCAGCCGCACACATAGGGGTGGTAGCATGCTTGCACTGCAACATACCAGTGCGTCGTAGGAAGTCCAAGGAATAGTTATGCTGAGTGAGAGTCGGGCCAACAGGGGACCATGATGTTCGAAATATGCCCTAGAGGCAATAATAAATTAGTTATTATTATATTTCCTTGTTCATGATAATCGTTTATTATTCATGCTATAATTGTATTGACCGGAAACCGCAATACATGTGTGGATACATAGACAACACCATGTCCCTAGTAAGCCTCTAGTTGACTAGCTCGTTGATCAATAGATGGTTACGGTTTCCTGACCATGGAAATTGGATGTCGTTGATAACGGGATCACATCATTTGGAGAATGATGTGATGGACAAGACCCAATCCTAAGCCTAGCACAAAGATCGTGTAGTTCGTATGCTAAAGCTTTTCTAGTGTCAAGTATCTTTTACTTAGACCATGAGATTGTGCAACTCTCGGATACCGTAGGAATGCTTTGGGTGTACCAAAGCGCCTGGCGTGGCTGGGTGGCTATAAAGGTGCACTACAGGTATCTCCAAAAGTGTCATTGGGTTGGCACGAATCGAGGCGGGATTTGTCACTCCGTAGCGGAGAGGTATCTCTGGGCCCACTCGGTAGGACATCATCATAATGTGCACAATGTGACCAAGGGGTTGATCACGGGATGATGTGTTACGGAATGAGTAAAGAGACTTGCCGTAGCGAGATTGAACAAGGTATCGGGATACCGACGATCGAATCTCGGGCAAGTACAATACCGCTAGACAAAGGGAATTGAATACGGGATTGATTGAATCCTCGACATCGTGGTTCATCCGATGAGATCATCGTGGAACATGTGGGAGCCAACATGGGTATCCAGATCCGCTGTTGGTTATTGACCGGAGAACGTCTCGGTCATATCGCATGGTTCCCGAACCCGTAGGGTCTACACATAAGGTTCGGTGGCGCTAGAGTTGTTATGGGAAATAGTATGTGGTTACGAAGGTTGTTGAGTCCGGATGTGATCCCGGACGTCACGAGGAGTTCGGAATGGTCGGCGGTGAAGATCGATATATTGGACGAAGGGTATTGTAGTCGGAAGTGTTCGGGGTACTGTGCTATGGCCAGCATGACCGAAAGGTGTTTGGGAGCCCGGCAAGTGTTGGAGGGCCTCATGGGCCAAAGGAGAAGGGGCAAACCAGCCCACTAAGGGGTGGTGCGCCCTCCCAGCCCCTCTCACGTAACCAGGAGAGGTGGGGCGCCCCCTAGGGCAGCCCCTTCCCGACTTGGGGGCAAGTTTCCTAGGGGTGGGGCGCCCAAACCCATCTAGGGTTTCCCCGTGGCCGCCGCCTCCCCTAGGGAACCCTAGGGCACCTCCTCCACCCCCCTTACCCCTATATATCTTGAGGAGAGAGAGGGCAGCCGCACCCTTCCCCTGGCGCAGCCCCTCCCTCCTCCAACACTTCCTCCTCCTCTGTAGTGCTTAGCGAAGCTCTACCGGAGAACCACGAGCTCCATCACCACCACGCCGTCGTGCTGTCGGAGTTTTCACTCAACTTCTCCTCTCCCCTTGCTGGATCAAGAAGGAGGAGACGTCCCCGGCCTGTACGTGTGTTGAACGCGGAGGTGCCGTCCATTCGGCGCTAGGATCATCGGTGATTTGGATCACGACGAGTACGACTCCATCAACCCCGTTCTCTTGAACGCTTCCGCTTAGTGATCTACAAGGGTATGTAGATGCACTCTCCTTCCCCTCGTTGCTGGTTTCTCCATAGATAGATCTTGGTGACACGAGGAAAATTTTGAATTTCTGCCTCGTTCCCCAACGGTGGTATCAGAGCTAGGTCTATTGCGTAGATTCTTTGCACGAGTAGAACACAAAGTAGTTGTGGGCGTTGATGATGTTCAATATGCTTACCGTTACTAGTCCAATCTTGTTTCGACGGTATTGTGGGATGAAGCGGCCGGACCGACCTTACGTACTCTCACGTGAGACAGGTTCCACCGAACGACATGCACTTGGTGCATAAGGTGGCTAGCGGGTGCCAGTCTCTCCCACTTTAGTCGGATCGGATGCGATGAAAAGGGTCCTTATGAAGGGTGAATAGCAATTGGCATATCACGTTGTGGTTTTGCGTAGGTAAGAAATGTTCTTGCTAGAAACCCATAGCAGCCACGTAAAACATGCAAACAACAATTAGAGGACGTCTAACTTGTTTTTGCAGGGTATGCTATGTGATGTGATATGGCCAAGAAGAATGTGATGAATGATATGTGATGTATGAGATTGATCATGTTCTTGTAATAGGAATCACGACTTGCATGTCGATGAGTATGACAACCGGCAGGAGCCATAGGAGTTGTCTTAATTTATTGTATGACCTGCGTGTCATTGAAAACGCCATGTAGTTACTTTACTTTATTGCTAACCGGTAGCCATAGTTGTAGAAGTAATAAGTTGGCGAGACAACTTCATGGAGACACGATGATGGAGATCATGATGATGGAGATCATGGTGTCATGCCGGTGACGATGATGATCATGGAGCCCCGAAGATGGAGATCAAAAGGAGCAAAATGATATTGGCCATATCATGTCACTATTTGATTGCATGTGATGTTTATCATGTTTATGCATCTTATTTGCTTAGAACGACGGTAGTAAATAAGATGATCCGTCATTAAAATTTCAAGAAAGTGTTCCCCCTAACTGTGCACCGTTGCGAAAGTTCATCGTTTCAAAGCACCACGTGATGATCGGGTGTGATAGATTCTTACGTTCACATACAACGGGTGTAAGCCAGATTTACACACGCGAAACACTTAGGTTAACTTGACGAGCCTAGCATGTACAGACATGGCCTCGGAACACAAGAGACCGAAAGGTCGAGCATGAGTCGTATAGTAGATACGATCAACATGAAGATGTTCACCGATGATGACTAGTCCGTCTCACGTGATGATCGGACACGGCCTAGTTGACTCGGATCGTGTAATCACTTAGATGACTAGAGGATGTCTATCGAGTGGGAGTTCATAAGATGAACTTAATTATCCTGAACATAGTCAAAACCATTTGCAAATTATGTCATAGCTCACGCTTTAGTTCCCTTTGTTTAGATATGTTCCTAGAGAAAATATAGTTGAAAGTTGACAGTAGCAATTATGCGGTCAAGAGAAAGCTTTTGTCCTTAATGCACCGCTCGATGTGCTAGACCTCGAGCGTGGTGCGTGGATGTTCTGAACATCGACACACGTTTTGATGACTACGTGATAGTTCGGTAATGTTAAGCGGCTTAGAATTAAGGCACCAAAGGCGTTTTGAAACGTCATGAAACATGTGAGATGTTACGAGGGCTGAAATTGGGATTTCAGGCTCGTGCTCACGTCAAGAGGTATGAGACCTCGGCGAGTTTTCTAACCTACAAACTAAGGAGAAGGTCTCAATCGTTGAGCTTGTACTCAGATTGTCGGGTACAAAATCACTTAAATCGGTGGGAGTTAATCTTCCAGATGAGATAGTGATGTTTCTCCAAAGACATTGCCACCAAGCTACTAGAGCTTCGTGATGAACTATAACATATCAGGGATAGATATGATGATCCTTGAAGTGTTCGCGATGTTTGACACCACGAAAGTAGAAGTCAAGTAGGAGCATCAATTGTTGATGGTTGGTAAAACCACTAGTTTCAAGAAGGGCAAGGGCAACAAGGGATACTTCATGAAACGGCAAAACAGTTGCTGCTCTAGTGAAGAAACCCAAGGTTGAACCCAAACCGAGAATAAGTGCTTACGTAATGAGACGAACGGACACGAGCGGAACCACCCTAGATACTTGGTAGATGAGAAGGCTGGCAAGGTCGATAGAAGTATATTGGATATACATTATGTTAATGTGTACTTTACTAGTACTCCTAGTAGCACCAGGGTATTAGATACCGGTTCGGTTGCTAAGTGTTAGTAACTCGAAATAATAGCTACGGAATAAACGGAGACTAGCTAAAGGTGAGCCGACGATATGTGTTGGAAGTGTTTCCAAGGTTGATGTGATCAAACATCGCACGCTCCCTCTCCCATCGAGATTGGTGTTAAACCTAAATAATTGTTATTCGGTGTTTGCGTTGAACATAGACATGATTGGATTATGTCTATCGTAGTACGGTTATTCATTTAAGGAGAATAATGGTTACTCTATTTATTTGAATAATACCTACAATGGTCTTGCACCTAAAATGAATGGTTTATTGAAATCTCGATCGTAGTGATACACATTTTCATGCCAA
Organism: Aegilops longissima; assembly: GCA_021605205.1. Classification (NCBI taxonomy): domain Eukaryota; kingdom Viridiplantae; phylum Streptophyta; class Magnoliopsida; order Poales; family Poaceae; genus Aegilops; species Aegilops longissima. The sequence goes on from CM038676.1 coordinate 627,087,044, forward strand.
AAGATATAAGATAGTAATGATAGTACCACCTGCTTGTGGTAATCGCCATTTGAGTCATATTGGTATAAAAGCATGAAGAAGCTCCATATTGATGGATCTTTGGACTCACTCGTTTTGAAAAGTTTGAGACATGCGAACCATGTCTATTGGTGTATACGCATGAAGAAACTCCATGCAGATGGATCGTTTGGACTCACTTGATTTTGAATCACTTGAGATATGCAAATCATATCACATGGGCAAGATGATTGAAAAGCCTTGGTTTGATAAGATGGAACAAGATACCAACTTGTTGGAAGTAACACATTTTGATGTGTGCAGTCCAATGAGTTTGAGGCATCAGATGAATATCGTTATGTTCTTACTTCACAGATGATTTGAGTAGATGTTGAGTATATTTACTTGATGAAATGAAGTCTGAATTATTGAAAGGTTCAAGTAATTTCAGAGTGAAGTTGAAGATCTTCGTGACAAGAGGATAAAATGTCTGTGATGTGATCATAGAGATGAATATCTGAGTTGCGAGTTTGGTACACAATTGAGACATTGTGGAAATTGTTTCACAACTAATACCGCCTGGAACACCATAGTGTGATGGTGTGTCCGAACATCATAGTTGCACCCTATTAGATATGGTGTGTACCATGATGTTTCTTATCGAATTACCACTATCGTTCATGGGTTAGGCATTAGAGACAACCACATTCACTTTAATAGGGCACCACGTAATTCCGTTGAGACGACACCGTTTGAAATATGGTTTGGAGAAACATAAGTTGTCGTTTCTTAAAAGTTTGGGGCTGCGACGCTTATGTGAAAAAGTTTCATCATGATAAGCTCGAACCCAAAACGGATAAATACATCTTCATAGGACACCCAAAAGAGTTGGGTATACCTCCTATCTCAAGATCCGGAAGCAAAAGTAATTGTTTCTAGAAACGGGTCCTTTCTCGAGGAAAAGTTTCTCTTGAAAGAATTGAGTGGGAGGATGGTGGAGACATGATGATGTTGGGGAACGTTGCAGAAAATTAAAATTTTTCCTACGGTTTCACCAAGATCCATCTATGAGTTCATCTAAGCAACGAGTCAAGGGAGTGAGTTTGCATCTACATACCACTTGTAGATCGAGTGCGGAAGCGTTCAAGGGGATGGTGATGAGGGAGTCGTACTCGCCGTGATTCGGATCACCGATGACCAAGTGCTGAACGGGCATCACCTCCGCGTTCAACACACGTACGGTACGGACGACGTCTCCTCCGTCTTGATCCAACAAGGAGGAAGGAGAGGTTGAGGAAGACAGCTCCAGCGGCAGCACGACGGCGTGGTGTAGTTGGTGCAGCAATACTCGACGAGGCCGCCAAGCACGTGCGGAGGAGGAGAGGTGTTTGGGGAGGGGAAGGGCTGCGCCTTGGCTTGTGTATGCAGCCCTTCCCTCACCCCTCTATTTATAGGGGAAGGGGCAGGGGCGGCCCCTCTAGATGGGAATCTAGAGGCGGCGGCCGGAGGGGTGGCTTGCCCCCCAAGCAAGGGGGGTGCCCCCCTCTAGGGTTCCCCCCAAACCCTAGGCGCAAGGGCCCAAGGGGCGTCGGGGTCAGTCAATAACCAACAGCGAGATCTGGATACCCATGTTGGCTCCCACATGCTCCTCGATGATGTCATCGGATGAACCACGATGTCGAGATTCAAGCAACCCGTATACTATTCCCTTTGTCGAGACGGTATGTTACTTGCCGAGACTTCGATCGTCGGTATCCCAATACCTCGTTCAGTCTCGTTACCGGCAAGTCACTTTACTCGTACCGTAATGCATGATCCTGTGACCAGACACTTGGTCACTTTGAGCTCATTATGATGATGCACTTCCGAGTGGGCCCAGTGATACCTCTCCGTCATACGGAGTGACAAATCCCTGTCTCGATCTGTGTCAACCCAACAGATACTTTCGAAGATACCTGTAGTGCACCTTTATAGTCACCCAGTTACGTTGTGACGTTTGGTACACCCAAAGCACTCCTACGGTATCCGGGAGTTACACGATCTCATGGTCTAAGGAAGAGATACTTGACATTGAAAAAGCTCTAGCAAAACGAACTACACGATCTTGTGCTATGCTTAGGATTGGGTCTTGTCCATCACATCATTCTCCTAATGATGTGATCCCGTTATCAACGACATCCAATGTCCATAGTTAGGAAACCATGACTATCTATTGACCAACGAGCTAGTCAACTAGAGGCTCACTAGGGACGTATTGTGGTCTATGTATTCACACATGTATTACGATTTCCGGATAATACAATTATAGCATGAATAAAAGACAATTATCATGAACAAGGGAATATAATAATAATGCTTTTATTATTGCCTCTAGGGCATATTTCCAACAGTCTCCCACTTGCACTAGAGTCAATAATCTAGTTACATTGTGATGAATCGAACACCCATAGAGTTACGGTGTTGATCATGTTTTGCCCATGGAAGAGGTTTAGTCAGCGGATCTGCGACATTCAGATCCGTATGCACTTTACAAATTTCTATGTCTCCATCTTGAACATTTTCACGGATGGAGTTGAGCGGCGCTTGATGTGCATGGTCTTCTTGTGAAACCTGGGCTCCTTGGCAAGTGCAATAGCTCGGTGTTGTCACAGAAGAGTTTGATTGGCCCCGACGCATTGGGTATGACTCCTAGGTCGGTGATGAACTCCTTCACCCAAATTTCTTCATGTGCTGCCTCCGAGGCTGCCATGTACTCTGCTTCACATGTAGATCCCGCCACGACGCTCTGCTTGCAGCTGCACCAGCTTACTGCTCCACCATTCAACATATACACGTATCCGGTTTGTGACTTAGAGTCATCCAGATCTGTGTCGAAGCTAGCGTGGGCGTAACCCTTCTGACGAGCTCTTCGTCACCTCCATAAACGAAACATGTCCTTTGTCCTTTCAAGGTACTTTAGGATATTCTTGACCGCTGTCGGTGTCCTTGCGGGATTACTTTGGTACCTTCCTACCAAACTTACGGCAAGGTTTACATCAGGTCTGGTACACAGCATGGCATACATAATAGATCCTATGGCTGAAGCATAGGGATGACACTCATCTCTTCTTTATCTTTTGTCGTGGTGGGACATTGAGCCGAGCTCAATCTCACACCTTGCAATCAGGCAAGAACCCTTCTTGGACTGATCCATTTTGAACTTCTTCAAAATCTTATCAAGTTATGTGCTTTGTGAAAGACCTATGAGGCGTCTTGATCTATCTCTATAGATCTTGATGCCTAATATATAAGCAGCTTCTCCAAGGTCCTTCATTGAAAACACTTATTCAAGTAGGCCTTAATGCTATCCAAGAATTCTATATCATTTCCCATCAAAAGTATGTCATCTACATATAATATGAGAAATGCTCTGAGCTCCCACTCACTTTCTTGTAAGCATGAGCTTCTCCATAAGTGCGCATAAACCAAACGCTTTGATCATTTCATCAAAGCGAATGTTCCAACTCGAGATGCTTGCACCAGCCCATAAATGGATCGCTGGAGCTTGCATACTTTGTTAGCATTCTTAGGATCGACAAAACCCTCCGGCTGCATCATATACAGTTCTTCCTTAAGATGCCCGTTAAGGAAGGCCGTTTTGACGTCCATCTGCCATATCTCATAATCATAGTATGCGGCAATTGCTAACATGATTCGGACGGACTTAAGCTTCGCTACGGGAGGGAAAGTCTCATCGTAGTCAATCCCTTGAACTTGCCGATAACCCTTAGCGACAAGTCGAGCTTTATAGATGGTGACATTACCATCCGTGTTCGTCTTCTTCTTAAAGATCCATTTGTTTTCTATCGCTCGCCGATCATCGTGCAAGTCAGTCAAAGTCCATACTTTGTTTTCATACATGGATTCTATCTCGGATTTCATGGCTTCTAGCCATTTGTTGGAATCTGGGCCCGCCATCGCTTCTTCATAGTTCGAAGGTTCACCGTTGTCTAACAACATGATTTCCGGGACAGGGTTGCCGTACCACTCAGTGCGGAGCGTGTCCTTGTGGACCTCTGAGTTCAGTAGCAACTTGATCCAAGTACCTTGATCATCATCATTATTTTCCTCTTGAGTTGGTGTAGGCATCACATGAACATTTTCCTGAGCTGCACTACTTTCCCGTTCAAGAGGTAGTACTTCATCGAGTTCTACTTTCCTCCCACTTACTTCTTTTGAGAGAAACTCTTTTTCCAGAAAGGATCCGTTCTTGGCAACAAAGATCTTGCCCTCGGATCTTAAGTACAAAGGTATACCCAATGGTTTCTTTAGGGTATCCTATGAAGGCGCATTTTCCGACTTGGGTTCGAGCTTTTCAGGTTGAAATTTCTTGACATAAGCATCGCATCCCCAAACTTTTAGAAACGACAGCTTAGGTTTCTTCCCAAACCATAATTCATACGGTGTCGTCTCAACGGATTTAGACGGTGCCCTATTTAAAGTGAATGTAGCTGTCTCTAGAGCATATCCCCAAAATGATAGCGGTAAATCGGTAAGAGAGATCATGGATCGCACCATATCCAATAGAGTGCGATTACGACGTTCGGACATACCGTTACGCTGAGGTGTTCCAGGCGGCGTGAGTTGTGAAACGATTCCACATTTTCTTAAGTGTGTACCAAATTCGTGACTTAAATATCACGATCCGATCGTAAGAATTTTATCTTTCGGTCACGTTGATTCTCTACTTCATTCTGAAATTCCTTGAACTTTTCAAAGGTCTTAGACTTGTGTTTCATCAAGTAGACATACCCATATCTACTCAAGTCATCTGTGAGAGTGAGAACATAACGATATCCTCCGCGAGCCTCAACGCTCATTGGACCGCACACATCGGTATGTATGATTTCCAACAAGTTGGTTGCTCGCTCCATTGTTCGGAGAACGGAGTCTTGGTCATCTTGCCCATGAGGCATGGTTAGCATGTGTCAAATGATTCATAATCTAGAGACTCCAAAGACCATCAGCATGGAGCTTCTTCATGCGCTTGACACCAATGTGACCAAGGCGGCGAGTGCCACAAGTATGTGGGACTATCGTTATCAACTTTACATCTTTTGGTATTCACGCTATGAATATGTGTAATATTACGCTTGAGATTCATTAAGAATAAACCATTGACCATCGGACATGACCATAAAACATATCTCTCATATAAATAGAACAACCATTATTCTCGGATTTAAATGAGTAGCCATCTCGCATTAAGCGAGATCCCGATACAATGTTCATGCTCAAACTTGGCACCAAATAACAATTATTAATGTTCAAAACTAATCCTGTAGGTAAATGTAGAGGTAGCGTGCGACGGCGATCACATCGACTCTGGAACCATTCGGCGTGCATCGTCACCTCGTCCTTCGCGATCTCCGCTTATTCCGCAGCTCCTGCTGTGAGTTACAAATATGAGCAGCGGCACGCTATCAAATACCCAGGAGTTACTACGAGTCTTGGTAAGGTACACATCAATTACATGTATATCAAATATACCTTTAGTGTTGTCGGCCTTCTTATCCGCTAAGTATTTGGGGCAGTTCCGCTTCGATGACCCTTCCCTTGCAATAAAAGCACTCAGGTCTCGGGCTTGGGTCCATTCTTTGACTTCTTCCCGGCAAGCGGCTTGCCGGGTGCGGCAAAATCTTTGCCATCCTTCTTGAAGTTCTTCTTACCCTTGCCCTTCTTGAACTTAGTGGTCTTATTGACCATCAACACTTGATGTTCTTTCTTGATTTCAACCTCTGCCGACTTCAGCATTGAAAATACTTCAGGAATGGTCTTCACCATCCCCTGCATATTATAGTTCATCACAAAGCTCTTGTAGCTTGGTGGGAGCGACTGAAGGATTCTGTCAATGACCGCCTCATCCGGGAGGTTAATGTCCAGCTGGGACAGGCGGCTGTGCAACCCAGACATTTTGAGTATATGCTCCTTGTGAACTGTTTTCCTCCATCTTACAACTATAGAACTTGTCGGAGACTTCATATCTCTCGACCGGGCATGAGCTTGGAAAAATAGTTTCAGCTCCTCGAACATCTCATATGCTCTGTGTTGCTCAAAAGCGCTTTTGGAGCCCGGTTCTAAGCTGTAAAGCATGCCGCACTTGAGCGAGGAGTAATCATCGATGCGTGTCGCCAAGCGTTCAAATCGTCTTGCAGTGCTAGGAGAGCAGGTGGGTCACCTAACGGTGCTTCAAGGACATATGCTTTCTTGGCAGCTATGAGGATGATCCTAAGGTTCCGGACCCAGTCCTTATAGTTGCTGCCATCATCTTTCAGCTTGGTTTTCTCTAGGAACGCGTTGATGTTCATGTTGACATGAGCGTTGGCCATTTGATCTACAAGACATATTATTCAAAAGTTTTAGACTAAGTTCATGATAATTAAGTTCATCTAATCAAATTATTTTAATGAACTCCCACTCAGATTAGACATCCCTCTAGTCATCTAAGTGTTACACGATCCGAGTCGACTAGGCAGTGTCCGATCATCACGTGAGACGAACTAGTCATCGTCGGTGAACATTCTCATGTTGATCGCATCTTCCATACGACTCGTGTTCGACCTTTCGGTCTCCGTGTTCCGAGGCCATGTCTGTACATGCTAGGCTCGTCAAGTTAACCCTAAGTGATTTGCATGTGTAAAACTGTCTTACACCCGTTGTATGTGAACGTAAGGATCTATCACACCCGATCATCACGTGGTGCTTCGAAACGACGAACTTTAGCAACGGTGCACAGTTAGGGGAGAACACTTCTTGAAATTTTTGTAAGGGATCATCTTATTTACTACCGTCGTTCTAAGTAAACAAGATGCATAAACATAATAAACATCACATGCAATAATAGTGACATGATATGGCCAATATCATAAAACTCCATTGATCTCCATCTTCGGGGCTCCATGATCATCTTGTCACCGGCATGACACCATGATCTCCATCATCATGATCTCCATCATTGTGTCTTCATGAATTTGTCACGCCAACGACTACTTCTACTTCTATGGCTAACGCGTTTAGCAATAAATTAAAGTAATTTACATGGCGTTCTTCAATGACACGCAGGTCATACAAAAATAAAGACAACTCCTATGGCTCCTGCCGGTTGTCATACTCATCGACATGCAAGTCGTGATTCCTATTACAAGAACATGATCTCATACATCACAATATGTCATTCATCATTCATCACAACTTGGCCATATCACATCACATGACAATTGCTGCAAAAACAAGTTAGACGACTTCTAATTGTTGTTGCATCTTTTACGTGGCTGCAATTGGGTTCTAGCAAGAACGTTTTCTTACCTACGAATAACCTGGCGTGATTTTGTCAACTTCTATTTACCCTTCATAAGGACCCTTTTCATCGAATCCGCTCCAACTAAAGTGGGAGAGCAGACACCCGCCAGCCACCTTATGCAACTAGTGCATGTTAGTCGGTGGAACCGGTCTCACGTAAGCGTCACGTGTAAGGTTGGTGCAGGCCGCTTCATCCCACAATACCGCGGAAGCAAGATAATACTAGTAGCGGCAAGCAAGTTGACAAGATCTCGCCCACAACCAAATTGTGTTCTACTCGTGCAATAGAGAACTACGCGTAGACCTAGCTCATGATGCCCTTTGTTGGGGAGCGTTGCAGAAAATTAAAATTTTTCCTACGGTTTCACCAAGATCCATCTATGAGTTCATCTAAGCAACGAGTCAAGGGAGTGAGTTTGCATCTACATACCACTTGTAGATCGAGTGCGGAAGCGTTCAAGGGATGGTGATGAGGAGTCGTACTCGCCGTGATTCGGATCACCGATGACCAAGTGCTGAGCGGACAGCACCTCCGCGTTCAACACACGTACGGTACGGACAACGTCTCCTCCGTCTTGATCCATCAAGGAGGAAGGAGAGGTTGAGGAAGACAGCTCCAACGGCAGCACGACGGCGTGGTGTAGTTGGTGCAGAAGATCTCGGCGGGGCTTCGCCAAGCACGTACGGAGGAGGAGAGGTGTTTGGGGAGGGGAAGGGCTGCGCCTTGGCTTGTGTATGCAGCCCTCCCCTCACCCCTATATTTATAGGGGGAAGGGGCAAGGGGGCCGGCCCCTCTAGATGGGAATCTAGAGGGGGGCGGGGGGAGGGTGGCTTGCCCCCAAGCAAGGCGCCCCCTCTAGGGTTCCCCAAACCCTAGGCGCAAGGGCCCAAGGGGGTGCGCCCAGCCACCAGGCTGGCTCCTTCCCCACGCAGCCCATGTGGCCCCCGAGAGGTGGCCCCTCCGGTGGACCTCCGGAACCCTTCCGGTGGCCCCGGTACAATACCGGTACGCCCCCGAAACTTTCCGGTGTCCGTTTGACAACTTCCCATATATCAATCTTTACCTCCGGACCCTTACGGAACTCCTCGTGACGTCCGGGATCTCATCCGGGACTCCGAACAACATTCGGTAATCACATACAAGTCTTCCTAATAACCCTAGCGTCACCGAACCTTAAGTGTGTAGACCCTACGTGTTCGGGAGACATGCAGACATGACCGAGACGCTCTCAGGTCAATAACCAACAGCGGGATCTGGATACCCATGTTGGCTCCCAAATGCTCCTCGATGATGTCATCGGATGAACCACGATGTCGAGGATTCAAGCAACCCCGTATACTATTCCCTTTGTCAGACGGTATGTTACTTGCCCGAGACTCGATGGTCGGTATCCCAATACCTCGTTCAGTCTCGTTACCGGCAAGTCACTTTACTCGCACCGTAATGCATGATCCGTGACCGGACACTTGGTCACTTTGAGCTCATTATGATGATGCACTTCCGAGTGGGCCCGGTGATACCTCTCCGTCATACGGAGTGACAAATCCTGTCTCGATCCGTGTCAACCCATGAGATACTTTCGAAGATACCTGTAGTGCACCTTTATAGTCACCCGATTCGTTGTGATGTTTGGTACACCCAAAGCACTCCTACGGTATCCGGAGTTCTGCGATCTCATGGTCTAAGGAAGAGATACTTGACATTGAAAAAGCTCTAGCAAAAGCGAACTACACGATCTTGTGCTATGCTTAGGATTGGGTCTTGTCCATCACATCATTCTCCTAATGATGTGATCCCGTTATCAACGACATCCAATGTCCATAGTCAGGAAACCATGACTATCTATTGACCAACGAGCTAGTCAACTAGAGGCTCACTAGGGACGTATTGTGGTCTATGTATTCACACATGTATTACGATTTCCGGATAATACAATTATAGCATGAATAAAAGACAATTATCATGAACAAGGGAATATAATAATAATGCTTTTATTATTGCCTCTAGGGCATATTTCCAACAGATGAGGTTATTGAACCATCACTTCAACTTGTGTGTAGCAGGGCACAGAAAGTTGTTCCTGTGGCGCCTACACCAATTGAAGTAGAAGCTTATGATAGTGATCATGAAGTTTCGGATCAAGTCACTACCGTACCTCGTAGGGTGACAAGGATGCATACTACTTCAGAGTGGTACGCAATCTTGTCTTAGAGGTCATGTTGCTAGACAACAATGAACCTACGAGCTATGGAGAAGCGATGGTCGGCCCGGATTCCGACGAATGGCTCGAGGCCATAAAATCCGAGAAAGGATCCATGACTTTGGTGGACTTGCCCGATGATCGGCAAGCCATTGAGATAAATGGATCTTTAAGAAGAAGACGGACATGGACGGTAATGTCACCATCTATGAAGCTCGATTTGTGGCGAAGAGTTTTTCACAAGTTCAAGGAGTTGACTACGATGAGATTTTCTCATCCGTAGCGATGCTTAAGTCTGTCAGAATCATGTTAGCATTAGCTGCATTTATGAAATCTGGCAGATGGATGTCAAAATGAGTTTCCTTACCAGTTTTCGTAAGGAAAGGTTGTATGTGATACAATCAGAAAGTTTTTGTCGATCCTAAGGATGCTGAAAGGTATGCTAGCTCCAGTGATCCTTCCATGGACTGGAGTAAGCATCTCGGAGTTGGAATATATTCTTTGATAAGATGATCAAAGATTTTGGGTTTATACAAAGTTTATGAGAAACTTGTATTTCCAAAGAAGTGAGTGGGAGCACTATAGAATTTTTGATGAGTATATGTTGTTGACATATTGTTGATCAGAAATGATATAGAATTTCTGGAAAGCATATAGGGTTATTTGAAAAGTGTTTTTCAAGTGAAAACCTGTATTAAGCTACTTGAACATTGAGCATCAAGATCTATAGGGATAGATCAAAACCGCTTAATGGTACTTTCAAATGAGCATATACCTTGACATGATCTTGAAGGTGTTCAAGATGGATCAGTCAAAGAAGGAGTTCTTGCTTGAGTTGTAAGGTATGAAGTTAAGAGTTAAAGCTCGACCACGGCAGAAGGGAGAGAAAGGACGAAGGTCGTCCCCTATGCTTCAGACGTAGGCTCTATAGTATGCTATGTTGTGTACCGCACCGGAAGTGTGCCTACCATGAGTCGAATAAGGGTACAAGAATGATCCAGAATGGATCATTGGACATGATCAAAATTGTCCTTGGAGTAAATAAGGACATGTTTCTTGATTATGGAGGTGATAAAGAGTTGGCGTAAAGGGTTACATCGATGCAAGCTTTAACACCTATCCGAATGACTCTGAGTAGCAAACCGGATACGTATAGTGGAGCAACCATTTGGAATAGCTCCAAGTGGAGCGTGGAAGCAGCATTTACAATATGACCTAGAGATTTGCAAAGTACATATGGATCTGAATGTTGCAGACCCGTTGACTAAAACCTCTCTTACAAGCAAAACATGATCAAACCCCAGAACTCATTGAGTCTTAATCACATGATGATGTGAACTAGTTTAGTGACACTAGTAAACTCTTTGGATGTTGGTCACATGGTGATGTGACCTGTGAGTGTTAATCACATGGCGATGTGAACTAGATTATTGACTCTAGTGCAAGTGGGAGACTGTTGGAAATATGCCCTAGAGGCAATAATAAATTAGTTATTATTATATTTCCTTGTTCATGATAATCGTTTATTATTCATGCTATAATTGTATTGACCGGAAACCGCAATACATGTGTGGATACATAGACAACACCATGTCCCTAGTAAGCCTCTAGTTGACTAGCTCGTTGATCAATAGATGGTTCTTGTTTCCGACCATGGACATTGGATGTCGTTGATAGCGGGATCACATCATTTGGAGAATGATGTGATAGACAAGACAATCCTAAGCCTAGCACAAAGATCGTGTAGTTCGTATGCTAAAGCTTTTCTAATGTCAAGTATCTTTTCCTTAGACCATGAGATTGTGCAACTCCGGATACCGTAGGAAAGCTTTGGGTGTACCAAAGCGTCACAACGAAGCGGGTGGCTATAAAGGTGCACTACAGGTATCTCCGAAAGTGTCTGTTGGGTTGGTACGAATCGAGATGGGATTTGTCACTCCGTGTAACGGAGAGGTATCTCTGGGCCCACTCGGTAGGACATCATCATAATGTGCACAATGTGACCAAGGGGTTGATCACGGGATGATGTGTTACGGAGCGAGTAAAGAGACTTTGCGTGCGAGATTGAACAAGGTATCGGGATACCGATGATCGAATCTCGGGCAAGTGTGAGGAGCCAACATGGGTATCCAGATCCGCTGTTGGTTATTGACGGGAGAACGTCTCGGTCATATCGCATGGTTCCCGAACCCGTAGGGTCTACACATAAGGTTCGGTGGCGCTAGAGTTGTTATGGGAAATAGTATGTGGTTACGAAGGTTGTTGAGTCCGGATGTGATCCCGGACGTCACGAGGAGTTCGGAATGGTCGGCGGTGAAGATCGATATATTGGACGAAGGGTATTGTAGTCGGAAGTGTTCGGGGTACCGAGGCTATGGCGGCATGACCGAAAGGTGTTTGGGAGCCCGGCAAGTGTTGGAGGGCCTCATGGGCCAAAGGAGAAGGGCAAACCAGCCCACAAAGGGTGGTGCGCCCCCCAGCCCCTCTCACGTAACCCGGAGAGGTGGGGCGCCTCCCTAGGGCAGCCCCCTTCCCGGCTTTGGGGCAAGTTTCCTAGGGGTGGGGCGCCCAAACCCATCTAGGGTTTCCCTGTGGCGCCGCCCCTCCCTAGGGAACCCTAGGGCCTCCTCCACCCCCCTTACCCCTATATATAGTGAGGGAGAGAGGGCATCCGCACCCTTCCTGGCGCAGCCCTCCTCCTCAACACTTCCTCCTCCTCTGTAGTGCTTAGCGAAGCTCTGCTGGGAGAACCACGAGCTCCATCACCACCACGCCGTCGTGCTGTCGGAGTTTTCCTCAACTTCTCCTCTCCCTTGCTGGATCAAGAAGGAGGAGGCGTCCTGGGCTGTACGTGTGTTGAACAGCGGAGGTGCCGTCCGTTCGGCGCTAGGATCATCGGTGATTTGGATCACGGCAGTGCGACTCCATCAACCCCGTTCTCTTGAGCGCTTCGCTTAGCGATCTACAAGGGTATGTAGATGCACTCTCCTTCCCCTCGTTGCTGGTTTCTCCATAGATAGATCTTGGTGACACGTAGGAAAATTTTGAATTTCTGCTACGTTCCCCAACACATGAAACCTCCAGACCAAGGAAGTAATGGAGAGCACCGAGATTCTTGACAGCAAAATGACCACCTAGAGCAGACAGCAGACGATCAGCGGCAGTCACTGAGGAGCTGATAAGAATAATGTCATCAACATAAACCAGCAGCTACATAGTAACCTCAGGACGATGGAACATGAACAGAGACGTGTCAGCAGTGGATGAAGCAAATCCAAGACGTTGAAGAATCGAGCCAAGTCGGGCATGCCATGAACGAGGAGCCTGATTAAGTCCATAAAGCACCTCAACAAGACGACACAAATGATGTGGATGAGCAGGATCAACAAAACGTGGAGGTTGCCGCATGTAAACCTCTTCCTCCAAGACCCCATGGAGAAAAGCATTCTGAACATCAAGCTGATGCAGAAATCATCTTTTGGCAACAGCCAAGGACAGAAGCATACGAATGGTGGTAGGCTTGACAACTGGACGAGAGGTATCCTCATAATCAAGACCATACCGTTGTTTAAGCCCTTTAGCCACCAACCATGCCTTGTATCACTCAATAGAACCATCAGAATGCTTCTTTACCTTAAACACCCACTTGTAGTCAATGATGTTGACACCAGACCCAGGAGGACCAAGCGCCAAGTATCATTCCTCTGTAGTGCCTGAAACTCGTGCTCCATGGCACTGCGCTAGTGAGGAATCCGAAGAGCTGCCTGAAAATGCCGAGGCTCGGCGATGGGGTCAGCATCTGTCTGTGACATACACGTCGCAATCCACGCCACCGTGTCGCCAGTGCGCTCCTTCGGCCGAACAATACAACTCTGACTACGCGTACAAGGACGCGGAACAGCGGTAGGCGGCGGAGACGTGGTCGATGAAGATGACGATGATGACGCCGAACCAATCACACTAGGCGACCAACCGGGCGAGGAAGGAGTGGACGCCCGCTCAGCCGCCGCGAGCGGGGACGCCGGTTCGGGCGAGGGCGTCGGCGCACTAGTGCGTCGGGAAGCCCTGTAGTGCTAGGCTCGGCCAGCCCCGTCGGCAGGCCAGGTGACAAAGGGACATCGCGAGCGGGATCGGCGGACATCCGAGAGGACGCAGGCGTCTGCTCATCTAGAAGCTCGACGCATGCTCCGCGCCCGGTATCTGCACCATGGTTAGGTAGCAACGAGAGGGTATATGCAGCATCAATAGATTGACCAGACAAAGATAAAGCAGATCTTGCAGGTGCAGTAGGAGTGGTAGAGGTGAGAATCTAGGAGTAGAATAATATTTAAGGTGGAAATACATTAACGAACTAATCACTAATCAACTCCAGTACACCCCCTTAATTTGAATGGTAATTAGATAAGCAGACACGGCCAGCATATTGGACATGAGCACAAGTGGGATGTCTAGGTGCGAGTCACCGGCGCTTCCATCTACTGCATCCGCCGCACCCTCCGAGAGCACCAGCACATTCGCCGCGAACTCAACCCACTTGTTGGATTTTGCTGAAGATTGATCACATCAAACTATGTCCAACACATACGTTTAAAACTTTTAGTCAATGGCTCGTATCTTTCACTATCTTTTCCTCGTTATATTATTTCCCGAATTTACGATGGGATCGCCTAGAACTCAGCTGACTGAGACGTAATTTGGTCTCAGTCAGCTGACGCGTCCCTCAGCCACCCGCTCGTTTGCATCGTAGTCTGGGTTGTTTTTCTGGGCTGGGCGACATCCTTGTGGGCTGTCTATGCTTTGTTTTTCTTTCTTTTTTTGGCTGGGTGTGAGTTGATTTGCTGGGCCTCCTAGTACTTGTTGCTTGATGCTGGTTAGCTGCCTAGGCCCGTCTCTCTCTCGCATTGGCTCGCGGTCTCATGCAGTTTTTTTTCTAGTTTCTCAAAAATAAATAATATTTGTTTATCTTTATAAATCAACGGTGTGTTATTTTTCTATGGGAAACACCGGTGTTTTTTTTTTGAGAGAACACTGGTGTTGGGTTGTAACTATGTGTGGAGAGTAGCTAGAGCGCACCTGCGAATGAATATAATTTCATAAAACCAAACACACAAATAGGCCAAAATAAAAATTAAAATGTTCTACAAAAAGGGAAAATGATAGGAAATCTACATATCTGATGCTGAGATAAAACGAACGGACAAGTAATTGGTCAAACAACAAAAGTGTCCTTCTGCTCCCGAGCTCAAATGAGATCGGATGAATAGTAATTTCGAAAGAAAATGGGAAAAAATTCAAAAATTTTGAATTTTTTTGTGATAAACTTTAAGAAAGGTTTTAAGAGCCTCCAAATTTTCACATCGAAATAACATTCGTGGAAGTCGCAGAAAAAAAATCAGCACTTGAAAATGCTTTTGAAAATGGCATTTTTTGGAGAATCGATTTTGTTTTTTTCCACCACTTCCACAGATTGTGATATAAAAAAAATTGCGAGCACTCGGAAATTTCGTCAATGTTTCACACAAAAAATTCAGTTTTAAAATTTATTTTTTATGTTTTACTATTCATACATGGTCATTTGAGCTCCAGATGAGAATAGTTGCGTCCACCCGACAACCCCTTCATGCTCCTCCTAGCGGTCACAATGCATCCGTGGATTTGCAGTCAGGTAACAACGCTTGTAGTTGCATGTCGATGGTTGACATGCAACTGGGGACGCTTGACAAAAGACACACCCCCTAGTTGCGAGTCGATGGTTGACATGCAACTGGGGACCCTTGACAAACCACACATCCTTAGTTGTCGATGGGCGGCTTGCAACTGGCGGCCACGACAAAACACACACACACACACGCACCCCATAGTTACGAGTCGATGGTCAACTTGCAACCGGGGGTCCTCAACAAACACACACCCCTAGTTGCGAGTCGATGGTTTACATGGAACTAGGGACCCCTGACAAAAAGACACACACACCCCTAGTTGCGAGTCGGTTATCGACATGCAACTGGGCACCCTGGACACACAGACACACACACACACACACACACAGAGACACACACACACATCCTTAGTTGCAAGTTGATGGGTGGCTTGCAACTGGGGGCCACGACAAAACACACACGTGCGCACCCCTAGTTGTGAGTCGATGGTTGACATGCAACTGGGGACCCTCGACAAACACACACATCCTTACTTGCGAGTCGATGGGAAACTTGCAACTGGGGGCCACGACAAAACATACACCCCCTAGTTGTGAGTCGATGGTCAACTTGCAACCGGGGTCCCCAACACACACACACACACACACACACACACACACACACACACACATCCTTAGTTGCGAGTCGATGGTCGACTTGCAACTGGGGCCATGACAAAACACACACACACCCTTGTTGCGAGATGATAGTCAACTTGCAACTGGGGGTCCTCAACAACAACAACAGCAACAACAGCAACAACAACAACAACAACAACAACAACAACAACAACAACAACAACAACAACAACAACAACAACAACAACAACAACAACAACAACAACAACAGCAGCAACAACAACAAAAGAACAACAACAACAACAACAACAACAAAACAACAACAACAACAACAACAACAACAACAACAACAACAACAACAACAACAACAACAACAACAACAACAACAACAGCAAGAAGCAACAACAAAGACGAAGACAACAACAACAAGCGATGGCAACAACAACAACAACAGCAGCAACAACAACAACAAAGGCAACAACAACAAGCAGCAACAACAACAACAACAACAACAACAACAACAACAACAACAACAACAACAACAACAACAGCGATAGCAGAGAGCAGCAATGACAACAACAACAACGAACAGCGATAGCGAATAAAGAATAAAGCAACAATACAAGCGACAACAGCGAGAGCAACAAACAACAAGAACAACGACAACGACAACGACAACGACAACGACAACGACAACGACAACGACGACAACAACAACAACAACGACAACGACAACAACAACGACAACGACAACAACAACGGATGCAAGTCGATGGTTGAGTTGCAACTGAGGCAAACTACAAGAAAACGAATCGAAAAATAACCTAGTTGCGAGTCAATGGTTGGCTTGCAACTGGGGCAACTACAAAACTATGACACATCCCAGTTGCGAGTCCATGGTTGACTTGCAACTGGAGCACGATTGCGAGTCAATAGTTGAGTTGCAACTGAGGCAAACTACAAAAAAACGAAAAATAACCTATTTGCGAATCAATGGTTGACTCGCTCATTGCGGTCACTATGCGCGTGTGGATTTGCAGTCAGGTAACAATGCTTGTAGTTGCATGTCGATGGTTGACATGCAACTAGGGACGCTTGACAAAAAGACACACACACGCACACACCTTAGTTGCGAGTCGATGGTTGACATGCAACTGGGGACCCTTGACAAACAAACACATCCTTAGTTGTGAGTCGATGGGCGGCTTGCAACTGGGGGCCACGACAACACACACACACACACGCACCCCATAGTTGCGAGTCGATGGTCAACTTGCAACCGGGGGTCCTCAACAAACACACACCCCCTAGTTGTGAGTCGATGGTTTACATGCAACTAGGGATCCCTGACAAAAGGACACACACACCCCTAGTTGCGAGTCGGTTATCGACATGTAACTGGGCACCCACACACACACACACACACACACACACACACACACACACACACACACACATCCTTAGTTGCGAGTCGATGGGTAGCTTGCAACTGGGGGCCACGACAAAACACACACGCGCGCACCCCCTAGTTGTGATTCGATGGTTGACATGCAACTGAGGATCCTTGACAAACACACACATCCTTACTTACGAGTCGATGGGTGTAACGCCCGGATAATCATGCTACAGTAATCTCACGTTGATGGTGCCACGTCACCTTTGTCACTGTAGCTAACCACGGGTTAATTCCAAACTGTTTCAAAATTCAATTCAAAATTTTGATGGCAATAAAAGTTTTAAAAAAAATCAAAACTAAAATGTTCGGGGGTTGTCAAATATTGCAAAGTTAATTATGGTGGAGTACACACATTTTTATAAAGTGTCTGAGTATTTTAAAATAAATTAAAACGGAAAAGGAAAAAAAAAATAAAAGAAAAGAAATTACAAAAGAGAGAAGCCCCCCCCTCCTGGGCATGCCCACTAGCCAGCCGACCACAGGCCCAATGGGCCAAGCCCACTGCCCAGCCCCCCCTTATCCCTCGGTCCACCCGACCGAACCCTAGCCGCACCCACTCCACCCACTCCACCCTCCCACGCTTCGCTCCTCCCCACCCCGATCTGGATCGAGATCGGGGGCTCGACGCCGAACGCCGGCGCCCCACCGCCGCCGAGCGCCACCTCTTCCCTTCCTCCCCGACCAGCCACCCCGGCCGGCGCCCCCCCCCCCTCGACGCCTCGGCGCCCCTCGTCGCCTCGGGACCGTCCCGTCTCCCACTCGCGGTTCCACATCGCCGGACGGCCGCCGCCTCGAGCTCTTCCCTCACGGACGTCCCCGACCGCCCCGAGCCCTTGCCTAGTTGCCCCACGCACCCCGTGAGCTTTTCCTCCTCTTCGCTCCCCCTTCCCTAGGCGCCACCGCGTCGCCCTCCCGGCCGGCGCCTGCGCCCCGGCACCACCGCCGTCGGCGCCCTCGACCCAGCCCTCCCTCTGCTCTCGTCGCGGATCTGGCCGCCCGCGTGCCCCCCCCCTCGCGCCTCCTCCGCTCGACCAGGCCTCTTCCCCCCCCTTGCCTTGGGCCTCCGCCCCAGCCCTCCTCTCTCTCCCTCGCCCCCCAACCACGGCGCCCGCCACCTCGGCGTCGTCGACCGGGCCCTCGCCGACCCACGCGCCTCGCTTCGCCCGCCTCTTACTTTCGCCCATTGCGCCATGCTTGTGCCGTCTCCTCCTTCCCGTGTGCTCGCAGCCCCCCCCCCTCTCGGTGCCGCGCCTCTCGCTTCGCCGTTGTCGCCCTCGACCAAGCCGCACCTCTGCGGCGACCCTCCCGCGCCTGCGCCCGCCCTCGCCATGACCCCTCGGTGGCCGCCCGGCCGTCTCGACCAAGCCCGCGGTGCTCGTGAGCACGACTGCCACCCTTCGCGGGCGCCGTCTACGGCTAGCTTCGCCGTGGGAGTGCTCGTGAGCCACCGCCCATGACCCAGCCCAGGTCAGGTGCCCCCCCCCCTCGAGGGCCAGCGCCCGTTCGGGCTGCCGACGCCCGCGCCCACTAAGGCCCTGGCCAATGACAGGCGGGCCCCGCCCCAGAACGTTTTTGGAAAAAAGGGGAATTAAATAAATATAATTAATAAAAATAAAAATGAATTAATAAAAATTAATTAATTAATTAATTAAGTAAGTAATTAATTAATTAATTAATTAATTAATTAAGTAATTAATTAATTAATTAATTAAGTCGATTAATCCGGTTTAATTAATTTAACTAACTAGTTAAGTTTAATTAAACTGTAGTTAATTTAACCTAAACCCTAATTAACCTAATTAGAGAATGACAGGTGGGTCCCCCTGAACCCACATGTCAGGTTGACCAGTCAGCAGTCAACACGATCTGCCGGCGTCGGCATGACCTCATCTTGACGTCATAAATCCATTTTTCAATTAATTAATTAATTAAAATTCCAGAAATTAATAAAATCTTTAGAAAATCATATCTTTTAATCCGTAACTTCGGATTAAAATATTTTCAACATGAAAGTTACTCGAGCAGCGAGACGAATCCGGATACGCAGTCCGTTCGTCGCCACACCCCCTAACCTATCGAAACCGCAACTTTCCCCCTCGGCTCCTCGCTTGAACGCTAAACACAGGAATACTTTCCGGATGTTTCCTTAACCGGACCACCCCATACCACGTTAGAACACGCCTAGCATCGTTACTTGTCTTGTCATGCATCGATATGCATCTGTTTACATGTTATTCATGGTTTCTTCCCCTCTTCCCTCCGGTAGACTCTGAGACCGACACTGCTGCTGCCCGGTTCGACTACGGTGTTGACGACCCCTCTCTCTTGCCGAGCAACCAGGCAAGCCCCCCCCTTTGATCACGAGATATCGCCTACTCTTCTCTATACTGCTTGCATTAGAGTAGTGTAGCATGTTACTGCTTTCAGTTATACCTATCCTGATGCATAGCATGTCCTTGTTACTCTTGTTGTTACCTTTACCGCAATCCTATATGCTTAGTATATGATGCTAGTACTTTCATCTGTGGCCCTACATTCTTGTCCGTCTGCGTGCTATACTATCGGGCCGTGATCACTCGGGAGGTGATCACGGGTATATACTATATACTTATACATGATACATGTGGAGACTAAAGTCGGGTCATTTGGTGGAGCACCATGAGTGGATCTTTGAGGCGAGCGGCAGGCAGGTTGAGACCGCCTAAGAGAGAGGTGGGCCTGGCCTGTTCGGCGTTCGCGGATACTTAACACGCTTAACGAGATCTTGGTATTTGATCTGAGTTGGCTCTGAGCTTATCGCACTAACCATCTACGCGGGAGTAGTTATGGGTATCCCCGTCGTGGTATCACCAAGCACTTCGAGACGTCGGACGACGGGCGGCGCCGGATTGGACTGGAACGCCTGCTAGGCTAGGTGCGCTTCGGCCGCCCGCATAACGTCGTGCAGTGTGTGCTCGAGGCGATGGGCCCTGACCCTGCGGCGCTTAGGTTTAGACCGGCGTCTTGGCCTCTCTGTTGTGCCTAGGTGGGGCTGCGGCGTGTTGATCTTCGCGGCCGGGCATGACCCAGAAAGTGTGTCCGGCCAAATGGGATCAAGCGTCTTTGGGTAAGATGGTGCACCCTGCAGGAAGTTAATCTATTGAATAGCCGTGATCTTGATAACAGGGCGACTTGGAGTTGTGCCTTGAGCTTATGACAACTAGAACCGGATACTTAATAAAACACACCCTTCCAAGTGCGGATGCAACGGTGGTCGCTCTCTCGGGGATATGAGGAGGGATCGCGGGTAGGATTATTGCTACGTGATGTTACTTGGAGGACTTCAGATCGTCCTCTTCTACTGTTGCAAGACGGTGACGAGCGTAGTCTTCGATAAGACTAGCTATCCCCTCTTATTACGGCATTCGCAGATTCGGTCCATCGATATGGCCCTTTACACATATATCCATGCATATGTAGTGTAGCTCCTTGCTTGCAGTACTTTGGATGAGTACTCGCGGTTGCCTTGTTCCCCTTTTCCCCCTACCTCTACTCGATTGCTGCAACTGGGCGATGGAGCCCAGGGGCAGGCGCCACCCTCGATGGCGACTACTACTGGAGGTGCCTACTACTACGTGCAGCCCGGCGGCGACGACCGGGAGTAGTTAGGAGGTTCGAGGCGGAGGCGTGTGCCTCTTCGATCTGTATCCCGATTCGTGTTGGGGAACGTAGTAATTTCAAAAAATTTCCTACGCACACGCAAGACCATGGTGATGGCATAGTAACGAGAGGGGAGAGTGTCCGCCCACGTACCCTCGTGAGACCGAAAGCGAAGCGTTATAACAACGCTGTTGATGTAGTCGACGTCTTCACGATCCGACCGATCCAAGCACCGAGCGTACGGCACCTCCGTGTTACGCACACGTTCAGCTCGATGGCGATCCCGGACTCGATCCAGCAAAGTGTCGGGATGAGTTCCGTCAAGACGACGGCGTGGCAGGACGATGATGATGCTCCACCGACGCAGGTCTTCGCCTAAGCTCGCGACGATATGACTTCACCGGCGCAGGCTTCGCCTAAGCTCATGACGATATGACGAAGTGGAATATGGTGGAGGGGCACCGCACTGGCTAAGGAACGATCCGTAGATCAACTTGTGTGTTATGGGGTGCCCCCCTGCCCCCGTATATAAAGGAGCAAGGGGGGGTGCGGCCGGCCCTAGAGAGGCGCGCCTGGAGGAGTCCTACTCCCACCGGGAGTAGGACTCCCCCTCTCCTAGTTGGACTAGGACTTGGGGAAGGGGGAAGAGGGAAGGGGTGCGGCCCCTCCCCCTAGTCCAATTCGGACTAGGCCATGGGGGCGCGGCCTGCCCTAGGCAGCCCCTCTCTCTTTCCCGCAGGGCCCAATAAGGCCCAATACTTCTCCCCGGCGAATTCCCGTAACTCTCCGGTACTCCGAAAAATACCCGAATCATTCGGAACCTTTCCGAACTCCGAATATAGTCGTCCAATATATCGATCTTTACGTCTCGACCATTTCGAGACTCCTCGTCATGTCCCCGATCTCATCCGGGACTCCGAACTCCTTGGTACATCAAAACTCATAAACTCATAATATAAGCATCATCGAAACCTTAAGCGTGCGGACCCTACGGGTTCGAGAACTATGTAGACATGACCTAGAACTATTCTTGGTCAATAACCAATAGCGGAACCTGGATGCCCATATTGGCTCCTACATATTCTCTGAAGATCTTTATCGGTCAAACCGCATAACAACATATGTTGTTCCTTTTGTCATCGGTATGTTACTTACCCGAGATTCGATCGTCGGTATCAATACCTAGTTCAATCTCGTTACGGTAAGTCTCTTTACTCGTTCCGTAATACATCATCTCACAACTAACTCATTAGTTGCAATGCTTGCAAGGCTTATGTGATGTGTATTACCGAGAAGGCCAGAGATACCTCTCCGACAATCGGAGTGACAAAACCTAATCTCAAATCGCCAACCCAACATGTACCTTTGGAGACACCTGTAGTACTCCTTTATAATCACCCGATTCGTTGTGACGTTTGGTAGCACCAAAGTGTTCCTCCGATAAGCAGGAGTTGCATAATCTCATAGTTACAGGAACATGTATAAGTCATGAAGAAAGCAATAGCAACATACTAAGCGATCAAGTGCTAGGCTAACGGAATGGGTCATGTCAATCAGATCATTCTCCTAATGATGTGATCCCGTTAATCAAATGACAACTCATGTCTATGGTTAGGAAACATAACCATCTTGATTAACGAGATAGTCAAGTAGAGGCATACTAGTGACACTCTGTTTGTCTATGTATTCACACATGTATTATGTTTCCGGTTAATACAATTCTAGCATGAATAATAAACATTTATCATGATATAAGGAAATAAATAATAACTTTATTATTGCCTCTAGGGCATATTTCCTTCAGTCTCCCACTTGCACTAGAGTCAATAATCTAGTTCACATCGCCATGTGATTTAACATCAATAGTTCACATCTATATGTGGTTAACACCCATAGTTCACATCGACATGTGACCAACACCCAAATGGTTTACTAGAGTCAGTAATCTAGTTCACATCGCTATGTGATTAACACCCAAAGAGTACTAAGGTGTGATCATGTTTTGCTTGTGAGATAATATTAGTCAGCGGTGCTGTCACATTGAGCCGTAAGTATTTTGCAAATTTCTATGTCTACAATGCTCGCACGGAGCTACTCTAGCTAATTGCTCCTACTTTCAATATGTATCCAGATTGAGACTCGAGTCATCTAGATTAGTGTTAAAACTTGCATCGGCGTAACCCTTTACGACGAACCTTTTTCACTTCCATAATCGAGAAACATATCCTTATTCTACTAAGGATAATTTTGACCGCTGTCCATTGATCTACTCCTAGATTACTATTGCACTCCTTGCCAAGCTTAGTGGTAGGGTATGCAATAGATCAGTACACATGACATGACATACTTTATAGAACATATGGCTGATGCATAGGGAATGACTTTCATTCTCTTTCTATCTTCTGCCGTGGTCGGGTTTTGAGTCTTACTCAATCTCACACCTTGTAACACAGGCAAGAACTCTTTCTTTGACTGTTCCATTTTGAACTACTTCAAAATCTTGTCAAGGTATGTATTCATTGAAAAACTTATCAAGCGTCTTGATCTATCTCTATAGATCTTGATGCTCAATATGTAAGCAGCTTCACCGAGGTCTTTCTTTGAAAACTCCTTTCAAATACTCCTTTATGCTTTGCAGAATAATTCTACATTATTTCCGATCAACAATATGTCATTCACATATACTTATCGAAATGTTGTAGTGCTCCCACTCACTTTCTTGTAAATACAGGCTTCTCCAAAAGTCTGATAAAACCATATGCTTTGATCACACTATCAAAGCGTTTATTCCAACTCAAGATGCTTGCACCAGTCCATAGATGGATCGCTGAAGCTTGCACATTTTGTTAGCTCCTTTAGGATTGACAAAACCTTCGGTTGCATCATATACAACTCTTCTTTAATAAATTCATTAAAGAATGTAGTTTTGACATCCATTTGCCAGATTTCATAAAATGTGGCAATTGCTAACATGATTCGGACAGACTTAAGCATCGCTACAGTTGAGAAAATCTCATTGTAGTCAACACCTTGAACTTGTCGAAAACCTTTTTGTGACAAGTCGAGCTTTGTAGATAGTAACACTACTATCAGCATCTGTCTTCCTCTTGAAGATCCATTTATTTAACATGGCTTGCTGATCATCGAGCAAGTCAATCAAAGTCCATACTTTGTTCTCATACATGGATCCTATCTCAGATTTCATGGCCTCAAGCCATTTCATGAATCTGGGCTCATCATCGCTTCCTCATAGTTCGTAGGTTCATCATGGTCTAGTAACATGACTTCCGAACATGATTACCGTACCACTCAGTGCGGATCTTACTCTGGAAGACCTACGAGGTTTGGTAGCAACTTGATCTGAAGTTTCATGATCATCATCATTAACTTCCTCACTAATTGGTGTAGGAATCACTGGAACTGATTTACGTGATGAACTACTTTCCAATTAGGGAGAAGGTACAATTACCTCATCAAGTTCTACTTTCCTCCCACTCACTTCTTTCGAGAGAAACTTCTTCTCTAGAAAGGATCCATCTTAACAACGAAAACTTGCCTTCGGATCTGTGATAGAAGGTGTACCCAACATTTTCTTTTGGGTATTCTATGAAGACGCACTTCTCGATTTGGGTTCGAGCTTATCGGTGAAAACTTTTCACATAAGCATCACAACTCAAACTTTAAGAAAGCGACAGCTTAGGTTTATTGCTAAACCATAGTTCATACGGTGTCATCTCAACGGATTTAGATGGTGCCCTATTAAACGTGAATGCAGCTGTCTCTAATGCATAACCCCAAAGCGATAGTGGTAAATCGGTAAGATACATCATAGATCGCACCATATCCAATAAAGTGCTGGTTCGACGTTCGGACACACCATTATCTTTGTGGTGTTCGGTGGCGTGAGTAGTGAAACTATTTCACATTGTTTTAACTGAAGGCCAAACTCGTAACTCAATTATTCGTCTTCGCGATCAAATCGCAGAAACTTTATTTTCTTGTTACGATGATACTTCACTTCACTCTGAAATTCTTTGAACTTTTCAAATGTTTCAGACTTGTGTTTCATCAAGTAGATATACCCATATCTGCTCAAATCATCTGTGAAGGTCAGAAAATAACGATACTTGCCACGAGCATCAACACTCATTGGATCGCATACATCGGTATGTATTATTCCCAATAAGTCAGTAGCTTGTTCCATTGTTCCGGAGAACGGAGTTTTAGTCATCTTGCCCAAAAGGCACGGTTCGCAAGCATCAAATGATTCATAATCAAGTGATTCCAAAATCCATCGGCATGGAGTTTCTTCATGCGCTTTACACCAATATGACCTAAACGGCAAGTGCCACAAATAAGTTGCACTATCATTATTAACTTTGCATCTTTTGGTTTCAATATTATGAATATGTGTATCACACGATCGAGATCCAACAAACCATTTTCATTGGGTGTATGACCATAGAAGGTTTTATTCATGTAAGCAGAACAATAATTATTCTCTAACTTAAATGAATAACCGTATTGCAATAAACATGATCAAATCATATCCATGCTCAATGCAAACGCCAAATAACATTTATTTAGGTTCAACACTAATCCCGATAGTATAGGGAGTGTGCGATGATGATCATATCAATCTTGGAACTACTTCCAACACTCATCGTTACTTCCCTTCAACTAGTTTCATTTATTCGTAACTCCTGCTTCGAGTTACTAATCTTAGCAACCGAACAAGTATCAAATACTCAGGGGCTACTATAAACATTAGTAAAGCACACATCAATAACCTGTATATCAAATATAACCTTGTTCACTTTGCCATCCTTCTTTTCCACCAAATATTCAGGGGTAGCTCCGCTTCCAGTGACCAGTTCCATTGCAGCAAAAGTACTTAGTCTCAGGCTTAGGTCCAGACTTGGGCTTCTTCACTCGAGTAGCAACTTGCTTGCCATTCTTTTTGAAGTTCCCCTTCTTCCCTTTGCCCTTTTCCTTGAGACTAGTGGTCTTGTCAATCATCAACACTTGATGCTCTTTTCTTGATTTCTACCTTCGTCGATTTCAGCATCACGAAGAGCTTGGGAATTACTTTTGTCATCCCTTGCATATTATAGTTCATCACGAAGTTCTACTAACTTGGTGATGGTGACTAGAGAATTCTGTCAATCACTATCTTATCGGAAGATTAACTCCCACTTGATTCAAGCGATTGAAGTACCTGGACAATCTGAGAACATGCTCACTAGTTGAGCGATTCTCCTCCATCTTTTAGCTATAGAACTTGTTGGAGACTTCATATCTCTCAACTCGGTATTTGCTTGAAATATTAACTTCAACTCCTAGAACATCTCATATGGTCCATGACGTTCAAAACGTCTTTGAAGTCCCGATTCTAAGCCATTTAAGCATGGTGCACTAAACTATCAAGTAGTCATCATATTGAGCTAGCCAAAGCGTTCATAACGCCGCATCTGCTCCTGCAATAGGTCTGTCACCTAGCGGTGCATCAAGGACATAATTCTTACGTGCAGCAATGAGGATAAACCTCAGATCACGGATCCAATCCATAATATTGCTACTAACATTTTCAATACAATTTTCTCTAGGAACACATATAAAAACATAGGGAAGCAACAACGCGAGCTATTGATCTACAACATAATTTGCAAAATACTACCGGGACTAAGTTCATGATAAATTAAAGTTTAATTAATCATATTAAAAACTCCCACTTAGACAGACATCTCTCTAGTCATCTAAGTGATTCGTGATCCAAATCAACTAAACCATGTCCGATCATCACGTGAGATGGAGTAGTTTCAATGGTGAACATCACTATGTTGATCATATCTACTATATGATTCACGCTCGACCTTTCGGTCTCCGTGTTCGAGGCCATATCTGTTATATGCAAGGCTCGTCAAGTTTAACCTGAGTATTCGCGTGCAACTGTTTTGCACCGTTGTAGATGGACGAGAACTTATCACACCCGATCATCACGTGGTGTCTCGGTACTACTGAACTTTGGCAGCGGTGCATACTCGAGGAGAACACTTCTTGATAATTTTAGTGAGAGATCATCTTATAATGCTACCGTCAATCAAAGCAAGATAAGATGCATAAAGGATAAACATCACATGCAATCAATATAAGTGATATGATATGGTCATCATCATCTTGTGCTTGTGATCTCCATCGCCAAGCACCGTCATGATCACCATCGTCACCGGCGCGACACCTTGATCTCCATTGTAGCATCGTTGTCGTCTCGCCAACTATTGCTTCTCGACTATCGCTACTGCTTAGTGATAAAGTAAAGCAATTACATGGCGTTGCATTTCATACAATAAAGCGACAACCATATGGCTCTGCCGATTGCCGATAACTTGGTTACAAAACATGATCATCTCATACAATAAAATATAGCATCACGTCTTGACCACATCACATCACAACATGCCCTGCAAAAACAAGTTAGACGTCCTCTACTTTGTTGTTGCAAGTTTTACGTGGCTGCTACGGGCTGAGCAAGAACCGTTCTTACCTACGCATCAAAACCACAGCGATAGTTTGTCAAGTTGGTGCTGTTTTAACCTTCGCAAGGACCGGGCGTAGCCACACTCGGTTCAACTAAAGTGAGAGAGAGACACCGCGGTCACCTTTAAGCAACGAGTGCTCGAGCGGTGAAACCAGTCTCGCGTAAGCGTCACGCGTAATGTCGGTCCGGCCGCTTCATCTCACAATACCGCTGAACCAAAGTATGACATGCTGGTAAGCAGTATGACTTATATCGCCCACAACTCACTTGTGTTCTACTCGTGCATATGACATCAACGCATAAAACCAGGCTCGGATGCCACTGTTGGGGAACGAGTAATTTCAAAAATTTCCCACGCACACGCAAGACCATGGTGATGGCATAGCAACGAGAGGGAGAGTGTCCGTCCACGCACCCTCGTGAGACCGAAAGCGAAGCGTTATAACAACGCTGTTGATGTAGTCGTGCGTCTTCACGATCCGACCGATCCAAGCACCGAACGTCACGGCACCTCCGTGTTCTCGCACACGTTCAGCTCGATGACGATCCCGGACTCGATCCAGCAAAGTGTCGGGATGAGTTCCGTCAAGACGACGGCGTGGTGACGATGATGATGCTCCACCGACGCAGGGCTTCGCCTAAGCTCATGACGATATGACTTCACCGCGCGGGGCTTCGCCTAAGCTCCACGACGATATGACCGAAGTGGAATATGGTGGAGGGGGCACCGCACACGGCTAAGGAACGATCCGTAGATCAACTTGTGTGTTATGGGGTGCCCCCTGCCCCGTATATAAAGGAGCAAGGGGGTGCGGCCGGCCCTAGAGAGGCGCTGGAGGAGTCCTACTCCCACCGAGTAGGACTCCCCCTCTCCTAGTTGGACTAGGACTTGGGAAGGGGAAGAGGGAAGGGTGCGGCCCCTCCCCTAGTCCAATTCGGACTAGGCCATGGGGCGCGGCCTGCCCTAGGCAGCCCCTCTCTTTCCCGCAGGGCCCAATAAGGCCCAATACTTCTCCCGGCGAATTCCGTAACTCTCCGGTACTCGAAAAATACCGAATCATTCGAACCTTTCCGAACTCCGAATATAGTCGCTCAATATATCGATCTTTACGTCTCGACCATTTCGAGACTCATCGTCATGTCCCCGATCTCATCCGGGACTCGAACTCCTTGGTACATCAAAACTCATAAACTCATAATATAACCATCATCAAAACCTTGCGTGCATGGACCCTACGGGTTCGAGAACTATGTAGACATGACCTAGAACTATTCTTGGTCAATAACCAATAGCGGAACCTGGATGCCCATATTGGCTCCTACATATTCTCGAAGATCTTTATTGGTCAAACCGCATAACAACATATGTTGTTCCTTTTGTCATCGGTATGTTACTTACCCGAGATTCGATCGTCGGTATCCAATACCTAGTTCAATCTCGTTACCGTAAGTCTCTTTACTCGTTCCGTAATACATCATCTCACAACTAACTCATTAGTTGCAATGCTTGCAAGGCTTATGTGATGTGTATTACCGAGAAGGCCCAGAGATACCTCTCCGACAATCGGAGTGACAAAACCTAATCTCAAATACGCCAACCCAACATGTACCTTTGGAGACACCTGTAGTACTCCTTTATAATCACCCATTCACGTTGTGACGTTTGGTAGCACCAAAGTGTTCCTCCGATAAACGGAGTTGCATAATCTCATAGTTACAGGAACATGTATAAGTCATGAAGAAAGCAATAGCAACATACTAAACGATCAAGTGCTAGGCTAACGGAATGGGTCATGTCAATCAGATCATTCTCCTAATGATGTGATCCCGTTAATCAAATGACAACTCATGTCTATGGTTAGGAAACATAACCATCTTCGATTAACGAGCTAGTCAAGTAGAGGCATACTAGTGACACTCTGTTTGTCTATGTATTCACACATGTATTATGTTTCCGGTTAATACAATTCTAGCATGAATAATAAACATTTATCATGATATAAGGAAATAAATAATAACTTTATTATTGCCTCTAGGGCATATTTCCTTCAGTTTGTGCTAGCCTTCTTAAGGCAAACTTGTTTAACTTATGTCTGTACTCAGATATTGTTGCTTCCGCTGACTCGTCTATGATCGAGCACTTGTATTCGAGCCCTCGAGGCCCCTGGCTTGTATTATGATGCTTGTATGACTTATTTTATTTGTAGAGTTGTGTTGTGATATCTTCCGTGAGTCCACGATCTTGATCGCACACATTTGCGTGCATGATTAGTGTACGATTGAATCGGGACGTCACAAGTTGGTATCGAGCCATTGCTGTAGGAATCCCCTTCCACACTCCTTGGCGAAGTCGAGTCTAGACATTGCAAAAACTTTTACTAACTTGGCTGTGTGCCTTACGGGCCCACGCCGCCATCGGGTGGTACTAGGATCTTTTACTCCTCGACCTTTACTCGGGACTCGAACTCTCTTCTACTCGGGTTAAACGATTTTACTAACTAACACTAGGATCCCGTGACCACATTCACCCCAAAGTTGGATAAAGCCATAGTTGTTTCTTGGAATTGTATTTTGATCAATTTCCACCTTTGTCATTTGACTCCTTTGAAACGTCTTTGTTTTCAGATGGAACCCACGAGGCAGGTCGTGCGCCACACGACGGCCATTGGTGCCTCGGGATCACTGCGGTGCTAGCAGAGATGATGACCTATCCGGGTTATCGCTGGCACCCCTGAGTACACCATCTTTGAGGAGTACCGGGACTTTAACCAGAGCATGCAGCGCCATCGTCCACCTCTACTCTCGGGAGTATGACTCCACTACTGTGCTGCACACCACACATGGTGTTGGGGTGACTATCGATATGGCAGTCCACGATGCTGCTTATGCTGCTCTGACACGTCTTTGTGGAGAGTATCGGGAGTTGGACACCTCCCCCTTCAGGCACATTGCTATCACGTCTGATGTTGGTGAGGAGGGTTACTACACTGCTGCCTACTCCACTGTCACCAGAGAGCCCTTCTACCATCAGAACTTTGTTCTGCATGCTGATGGGCTGGATCGAGCTAACCGAGCTCTTCGCCACGAGTTGTACATCACCCGTCAGCACCTTTACCGTGCTCTGACGCTACTGCACCCCTTTGTCCGATCCAGACAGCTGCCGCGTTCTGCGATCTACCCAGCCAGGACCGTGATGCCCCAGGGTGTCGGTTGGCCAGAGGTGGGAGGCTACTCTCCCGCACTTGGCCCTCTTCTGCCACTTGGATGTCGGGTTCTGCAGCAGAGTATCCATGCCCCTAGGTCACGCGGCGTGGAGGACTATCCGCTGCCACACTACCAGCTTTCGGGCTACAGCTACCTCCGCATGCAGCGTGGGACTGATGTAGGCTTGCTTGTTAGTGTTAGATGCATTCGTCGCGAGCCTGCGTGCCGCCTATGATGTCTTAGTCTATGTACTGAACTCTGTGTACAGAACTCTAAGCATGATCCCTTTTGTAAGATATGCCAACTACTATGTAGTTTCTATCGTGCTGCTTTCATTATGCATGTTCCATCATGAATGATTCTTGTCCTTTGCATAATTTCTCAAATGTTGAACTACCCCTGTTATATATTAGCAGGATGGTACCAGCTGGTCGTGGTCGTGGTGGCAACTTCCCACCACCGCCTGAGTACATGGCTGGTATGATCCAACAGCTTGAGATGAATCGCCAGTTCATGGAAAACATGATGGCTCAGTTTCCTCGCCCCAATATGAACCAGCAGCCAAACACAACAACTCTGCAGGATTTCATACGCCTGAACCCCAGTGTGTACCGCAGCTCAACCCAACCGCTGGATGCTGATGATTGGCTTCGTGACATCACCTATGAGATGGAATCTGCTGATGTAGCCCCTGCCAGCTATGTCACTTTTGCTTCCTTCTTCCTGAAGGGACCCGCAGCTCAATGGTGGGACAGCCACAGGCGTACTCTGCCAGTTGGAACACTCATCACCTGGCCAGACTTCCAAGCTGCTTTCCGTGCCCGCTTCATTCCTCAAGGAGTCATGGACCGGAAGAAGCGTGAGTTCGGCAACCTCACCCAAGGCAACAAGACTGTTGAAGCTTATCAGCGAGAGTTCTGGACTTATCTCGCTATCTTTGAAGAGGATATTGCGAATCGATGCACGCAGACAAGAGAAGTTCCGTGACGGCCTTCAAGCCGACATTAAGCTCGCACTTCTGGTGCACGACTTTGCTGATTTCGCCACCTTGGTGAACAAGGCTATCAATGTCGAAACTGGTATGCAGGAATACCAGAGCTCTAACAGGCGCAACCGTGACACGGGCTCATCTTCGGGCCCGTCCTCGCAGAAGCGCAATATATGGATTCCCAACAGTATGTACCAGCCGAATGCACCTGCTCCAAGACAGAGCTATGCTACACCTCGTCTGCCTACTTCAACTAAGCAGCCAAAGCTTCCAGCTCCACCACCCCAGGCTCCTGTTCCCACCCCCAATAATGGCTTGTGCTTCATGTTGGAAATATGCCCTAGAGGCAATAATAAAAGCATTATTATTATATTTCCTTGTTCATGATAATTGTCTTTTATTCATGCTATAACTGTATTATACGGAAATCATAATACACGTGTGAATACATAGACTACAATACGTCCCTAGTAAGCCTCTAGTTGACTAGCTCGTTGGTCAACAGATAGTCATGGTTTCGACTATGGACATCGGATGTCATTGATAACGGGATCACGTCATTAGGAGAATGACATGATGGACAAGACCCAATCCTAAGCATAGCACAAGATCGTGTAGTTCGTTTTGCTAGAGCTTTTCCAATGTCAAGTATCTCTTCCTTAGACCATGAGATCGTGCAATTCCGGATACCGTAGGAGTGCTTTGGGTGTATCAAACGTCACAACGTAATCGGGTGACTATAAAGGTGCACTACAGGTATCTCGAAAGTGACCATTGGGTTGACACGGATCGAGGCGGGATTTGTCACTCCGTATGACGGAGAGGTATCACTGGGCCCACTCGGTAATGCATCATCATAATGAGCTCAAAGTGACCAAGTGTCTGGTCACGGATCATGCATTGCGATGCGAGTAAAGTGACTTGCCGGTAACGAGACTAAACGAGGTATTGGGATACCGACGATCAAGTCTCGGGCAAGTAACATACCGTCTGACAAAGGGAATAGAATACGGGGTTGCTTGAACCCTTGACATCGTGGTTCATCCGATGACAACATCGAGGAGCATGTGGGAGCCAACATGGGTATCCAGATCCCGCTGTTGGTTATTGACTTGAGGTAGTCTCGGTCATGTCTGCATGTCTCCCGAACCCGTAGGGTCTACACACTTAAGGTTCGGTGGCGCTAGGGTTAATAGGAAGACAAGTATGTGATTACCGAATGTTGTTTGGAGTCCGGATGAGATCCCGGACGTCACGAGGAGTTCGGAATGGTCCGGAGGTAAAGATTTATATATGGAAAGTGGTTAAACGGACTCAGGAAAGTTTGGGGTATACGGTAAAGTACAGGGGCCACGGGAGGGTTCGGAGGTCCACGGGAGGGGCCACCCCTCCCGGGGGCCACTGGGCTAAGTGGAGAGGAGCCAGCCCCTGGTGGGCTGGGCGCCCCCACCTAGGCCCATCTTGGCTAGGGTTTGGGAGGGTAACCCTAAAGGGCGCCCCAGCTTGGGGGCAAGCCACCCTTCCCTCCTCCCTTGGCGCCGCCCCATCTAGGGTTTACCCTAGATGGCGGCCCCCTGACCCTCTCCTCCTATAAATAGAGGGGTGGGGGAGGGCTGCCAACACCATTGTAGGCGCAGCCCTCCCCCCAACACCTCTCTTTCTCCACATGAGCTTGGCGAAGCCTGCCGGAGAACTGCCCGTACCAACTGCACCACGCCGTCGTGCTGCCATTGGAATTGTCTTCCTCAACCTCTCCTTCACTCTTGCTGGATCAAGACGGAGGAGACGCCATCGTCCCGCACGTGTGTTGAACACGGAGGTGATGTCCTTTCAAGACTTTGGTCATCGGTGATCGGAATCACGTTGGGAACGTCTTCATCATCACCACTCCCTCGAACGCTTCCGCACTCGATCTACAAGTGGTATGTAGATGCAAACTCTCTCCGTTACTCGTTGCTTAGCAGAACTCATAGATGGATCTTGGTGAAACCGTAGGAAAATTTTAATTTTCTGCAACGCTCCCCAACAGTGGCATCATGAGCTAGGTCTATGCGTAGTTCTCTTTGCACGAGTAGAACACAATTTTGTTGTGGGCGTGGATCTTGTCAACTTACTTGCCGTTACTAGTTGTTTCTTGCTTCCGCGGTATTGTGGGATGAAGCGGCCCGGACCAACCTTACACGCTCTTCACGTGAGACCGGTTCCACCGACTAACATGCACTAGTTGCATA
This sequence comes from Aegilops longissima, assembly GCA_021605205.1. NCBI lineage: Eukaryota > Viridiplantae > Streptophyta > Magnoliopsida > Poales > Poaceae > Aegilops > Aegilops longissima. The sequence continues at coordinate 627,120,913 of CM038676.1, forward strand.
AGGTGGCTGGCGGGTGTCTGTCTCTCCTACTTTAGTGGGAGCGGATTCGATGAACAGGGTCCTTATGAAGGGTAAATAGAAGTTGACAAGATCACGTTGTGGTTATTCGAGGTAAGAAAACGTTCTTGCTAGAACCCAATTGCAGCCACGTAAAAGATGCAACAACAATTAGAGGACGTCTAACTTGTTTTTGCAGCAATTGTCATGTGACGTGATATGGCCAAGTTGTGATGAATGATGATATATTGTGATGTATGAGATCATGTTCTTGTAATAGGAATCACGACTTGCATGTCGATGAGTATGACAACCGCAGGAGCCATAGGAGTTGTCTTTATTTTTGTATGACCTGCGTGTCATTGAAGAACGCCATGTAATTTACTTTACTTTATTGCTAAACGCGTTAGCCATAGAAGTAGAAGTAGTCGTTGGCGTGACAACTTCATGGAGGCACGATGATGGAGATCATGATGATGGAGATCATGGTGTCATGCCGGTGACAGGATGATCATGGAGCCCCGAAGATGAAGATCAAAGGAGCTATATGATATTGGCCATATCATGTCACTACTTTATAATTGCATGTGATGTTTATTATGATTATACATCTTGTTTACTTAGAACGACGGTAGTAAATAAGATGATCCCTTAAGAACAATTTCAAGAAGTGTTCTCCCCTAACTGTGCACCGTTGCTACAGTTCGTCGCTTCTAAGCACCACGTGTTAATCGGGTGTGATGGATTCTTACGTTCACATACAACGGGTGTAAGCAAGATTTACACACGCAGAAACACTTAGGGTTAACTTGACGAGCCTAGCATGTGAAGACATGGCCTCGAACACGGAGACCGAAAGGTCGAACACGAGTCGTATGGAAGATACGATCAACATGAGAATGTTCACCGACGGAGACTAGTCCGTCTCACGTGTTGATCGGACACGGCCTAGTCGACTCGGATCGTGTAACACTTAGATGACTAGAGGATGTCTAATCTAAGTGGGAGTTCATTAATAATTTGATTAGATGAACTTAATTATCATGAACTTAGTCTAAAACTTTTGAATTATATGTCTTGTAGATCAAATGGCCAACGCTCATGTCAACTTGAACTTCAACGCGTTCCTAGAAAACCAAGCTGAAAGATGACGGCAGCAACTATACGGACTGGGTCCGAACCCGAGGATCATCCTCATAGCTGCCAGAAACAATCGTCCTAGAAGGACCGCTAGGTGAAGCTCCGTCCGAGAGAACCAAGACATTATGAATGCTTGGCAGTCTCGTCTTGATGATTACTCCCTCGTTCGGTGCGGCATGCTTTACAGCTTAGAACCGGGCTCCAAAAGCGTTTTGAGCACCACGGAGCATATAAGATGTTCGAGGAGCTGAAACTTGTTTTCCAAGCTCACGCCGGGTCGAGAGATATGACATCTCCGACAAGTTCTATAGTTGTAAGATGGAGGAAAACAGTTCGTCGGTGAGCACATTCGAAGATGTCCAGGTTGCACAACCGTATGACCCAGCTGAATATTAACCTCCCGATGAGGCGGTCATTGACAGAATCCTCCGATCGCTCCCACCAAGCTACAAGAGCTTTGTGATGAATTACAACATGCGGGGGATGGTAAAGACCATTCTGAAGTGTTCTCTATCTGAAGTCACCGAGGTTGAAATCAAGAAAGAACATCAAGTGTTGATGGTCAATAAGACCACTAAGTTCAAGAAGGGCAAGGGTAAGAAAAACTTCAAGAAGGACGGCAAGGAGATTGCGCGCCTGATAAGCAAGTTGCGGGAAGAAGTCAAAGAATGGACCCAAGCCCGAGACTGAGTGCTTTTATTGCAAGGGAAGGGTCACCGAAGCGGAACTGCCCCAAGTACTTAGCGGATAAGAAGGCCGGCAACACCAAAGGTATATTTGATATACATGTAATTGATGTGTACCTTACCGAGAATCGTAGTAACTCCTGGGTATTTGATACCGTGCCGTTGCTCATATTTGTAACTCACAGCAGGAGCTGCGGAATAAGCGGAGATCTGGCGAAGGACGAGGTGACGATGCGCGCGGGAATGGTTCCAGAGTCGATGTGATCGCCGTCGCACGCTACCTCTTCATTTACCCACGGATTAGTTATGAACCTAAATAATTGTTATTTGGTGCCAAGTTTGAGCATGAATATTGTATCTGGATCTCGTTTAATGCGAGATGGCTACTCATTTAAATCCGAGAATAATGGTTGTTCTATTTATATGAGAGATATGTTTTATGGTCATGCTCCGATGGTCAATGGTTTATTCTTAATGAATCTCGGCGTAGTATTACACATGTTCATAGCGTGAATACCAAAAGATGTAAAGTTGATAACGATAGTCCCACATACTTGTGGCTTTGCCGCCTTGGTCACATTGGTGTCAAGCGCATGAAGAAGCTCCATGCTGATGGACTTTTGGAGTCTCTTGATTATGAATCATTTGACACATGCGAACCATGCCTCATGGGCAAGATGACCAAGACTCCATTCTCTGGAACAATGGAGCGAGCAACCAACTTGTTGGAAATCATACATACCGATGTGTGCGGTCCAATGAGCGTTGAGGCTCGCGGAGGATATCGTTATGTTCTCACTCTCACAGATGACTTGAGTAGATATGGGTATGTCTACTTGATGAAACACAAGTCTGAGACCTTTGAAAAGTTCAAGGAATTTCAGAATGAAGTAGAGAATCAACGTGACCGAAAGATAAAATTCTTACGATCAGATCGTGGAGGAGAATATTTAAGTCACGAATTTGGTACACACTTAAGAAAATGTGGAATCGTTTCACAACTAACGCCACTGGAACACCTCAAGCGTAATGGTGTGTCCGAACGTCGAATCGCACTCTATTGGATACGGTGCGGTCTATGATGTCTCTTACCGATTTACCACTATCATTTTGGGGATACGCTCTAGAGACAGCTACATTCACTTTAAATAGGGCACCGTCTAAATCCGCTGAGACGACACCGTATGAATTATGGTTTGGGAAGAAACCTAAGCTGTCGTTTCTAAAAGTTTGGGATGCGATGCTTATGTCAAGAAACTTCAACCTGAAAAGCTCGAACCCAAGTCGGAAAAATGCGTCTTCATAGGATACCCTAAGGAAACCTTTGGGTATACCTTCTACCTTAGATCCGAAGGCAAGATCTTTGTTGCCGAGAACGGAATCTTTCGGAAAAGAGTTTCTCTCGAAAGAAGTAAGTGGGAGGAAAGTAGAACTCGATGAAGTACTACCTCTTGAACAGGAAAGTAGTGCAGCTCGGAAAATGTTCTGTGATGCCTACACCAGCGAAGAGGAAATTCATGATGATGATCAAGGTACTTGGATCAAGTTGCTACTTGAACTTCAGAGGTCCACTAGGACACGTTCCGCACTGCAGTGGTACGGCAACCCTGTCCCGGAAATCATGTTGTTAGACAAGAATGAACCTTCGAACTATGAAGAAGCGATGGCGGGCCCAGATTCCAACAAATGGCTAGAAGCCATGAAGTCCGAGATAGAATCCATGTATGAAAACAAAGTGTGGACTTTGATTGACTTGCCCGATGATCGGCGAGCAATAGAAAACAAATGGATCTTTAAGAAGAAGACGGACGCGGATGGTAATGTCACCATCTATAAAGCTCGACTTGTCGCTAAGAGTTATCGGCAAGTTCAAGGGATTGACTACGATGAGACTTTCTCTCCCGTAGCGAAGCTTAAGTCCGTCCGAATCATGTTAGCAATTGCCGCATACTATGATTATGAGATATGGCAGATGGACGTCAAAACAGCGTTCCTTAACGGTTATCTTAAGGAAGAGCTGTATATGATACAGCCGGAAGGTTTTGTCGATCCTAAGAATGCTGACAAAGTATGCAAGCTCCAATGATCCATTTATGGGCTGGTGCAAGCATCTCGAGTTGGAACATTCGCTTTGATGAGATGATCAAAGCGTTTGGGTTTATTGAGACTTATGGAGAAGCTGCGTTTACAAGAAAGTGAGTGGGAGCTCAGAGCATTTCTCATATTATATGTAGATGACATACTTTTGATGGGAAATGATATAGAATTCTTGGACAGCATTAAGGCCTACTTGAATAAGTGTTTTCAATGAAGGACCTTGGAGAAGCTGCTTATATATTAGGCATCAAGATCTATAGAGATAGATCGAGGCGCCTCATAGGTCTTTCACAAAGCACATACCTTGATAAGATTTTGAAGAAGTTCAAAATGGATCAGTCCAAGAAAGGGTTCTTGCTCAGATTGCAAGGTGTGAGATTGAGCTCAGCTCAATGCCCGACCACGGCAAAAGATAAAGAAGAGATGAGTGTCATCCCTATGCCTCAGCCATAGGATCTATTATGTATGCCATGCTGTGTACCGGACCTGATGTAAACCTTGCCGTAAGTTTGGTAGGAAGGTACCAAAGTAATCCCGCAAGGAACACCGGACAGCGGTCAAGAATATCCTGAAGTACCGAAAAGGACAAAGGACATGTTTTCGTTTATGGAGGTGACGAAGAGCTCGTCAGAACAGGTTACGCCGACGCTAGCTTCGACACAGATCTGGATGACTCTAAGTCACAAACCGGATCGTGTATATGTTGAATGGTGGAGCGATGGCTGGTGCAGCTGCAAGCGAGCGTCGTGGCGGGATCTACATGTGAAGCGGAGTACATGGCAGCCTCGGAGGCAGCGCATGAAGCAATTTGGGTGAAGGAGTTCATCACCGACCTAGGAGTCATACCCAATGCGTCGGGGCCAATCAAACTCTTCTGTGACAACTTGGAGCTATTGCACTTGCCAAGGAGCCCAGGTTTCACAAGAAGACCAGGCACATCAAGCGTCGCTTCAACTCCATCCGTGAAAATGTTCAGAATGGAGACATAGAAATTTGTAAAGTGCATACGGATCTGAATGTCGCAGATCCGTTGACTAAACCTCTTCATGGGCAAAACATGATCAACACCGAACTCTATGGGTGTTTGATTCATCACAATGTAAACTAGATTATTGACTCTAGTGCAAGTGGGAGACTGTTGGAAATATGCCCTAGAGGCAATAATAAAAGCATTATTATTATATTTCCTTGTTCATGATAATTGTCTTTCATTCATGCTATAAATGTATTATCGGAAATCATAATACACGTGTGAATACATAGACTACAATACGCCCCTAGTAAGCCTCTAGTTGACTAGCTCGTTGGTCAACAGATAGTCATGGTTTCGACTATGGACATCGGATGTCATTGACAACGGGATCACGTCATTAGGAGAATGACGTGATGGACAAGACCCAATCCTAAGCATAGCACAAGATCGTAGTTCGTTTTGCTAGAGCTTTTCCAATGTCAAGTATCTCTTCCTTAGACCATGAGATCGTGCAATTCCGGATACCGTAGGAGTGCTTTGGGTGTATCAAACGTCACAACGTAACTGGGTGACTATAAAGGTGCACTACAGGTATCTCCGAAAGTGACCATTGGGTTGACACGGATCGAGACTGGGATTTGTCACTCCGTATGACGGAGAGGTATCACTGGGCCCACTCGGTAATGCATCATCATAATGAGCTCAAAGTGACCAAGTGTCTGGTCACGGGATCATGCATTGCGATACGAGTAAAGTGACTTGCGATAACGAGACTAAGCGAGGTATTGGGATACCGACGATCAAGTCTCGGGCAAGTAACATACCGTCTGACAAAGGGAATAGAATACGGGGTTGCTTGAACCCTTGACATCGTGGTTCATCCGATGACAACATCGAGGAGCATGTGGGAGCCAACATGGGTATCCAGATCCCGCTGTTGGTTATTGACTTGAGGTAGTCTCGGTCATGTCTGCATGTCTCCCGAACCCGTAGGGTCTACACACTTAAGGTTCGGTGACGCTAGGGTTAATAGGAAGACAAGTATGTGATTACGAATGTTGTTGAGTCCGGATGAGATCCCGGACGTCACGAGGAGTTCGGAATGGTCGGAGGTAAAGATTTATATATGGAAAGTGGTTAAGCGGACTCCGGAAAGTTTGGGGTATATCTGGGTAAAAGCACGGGGCCACCGGGAGGGTTCGGAGGTCCACGGAGGGGCCACCCCTCGGGGGCCACATGGGCTAAGTGGGAGAGGGAGCCAGCCCCTGGTGGCTGGGCGCCTCCCACCTAGGCCCATGCGGCTAGGGTTTGGGGAGGGTAAACCCTAAAGGCGCCCCTCAGCTTGGGGGCAAGCCACCTTCCTCCTCCCTTGTCCGCCGCCCCATCTAGGGTTTACCCTAGATGGCCGCCCCCTGACCCTCTCCTCCTATAAATAGAGGGGTGGGGAGGCTGCCAACACCATTGTAGGCGCAGCCCTCCCTCCCAACACCTCTCTTTCTCCACTTGAGCTTGGCGAAGCCCTGCCGAGAACTGCCAGACCAACTGCACCACGCCGTCGTGCTGCCATTGGAATTGTCTTCCTCAACCTCTCCTTCACTCTTGCTGGATCAAGATGGAGGAGACGCCATCGTCCGCACGTGTGTTGAACACGGAGGTGCTGTCCTTCAGACTTTGGTCATCGGTGATCGGAATCACGTTGGGAACGTCTTCATCATCACCACTCCCTCGAACGCTTCCGTACTCGATCTACAAGTGGTATGTAGATGCAAACTCTCTCCCGTTACTCGTTGCTTAGCAGAACTCATAGATGGATCTTGGTGAAACCGTAGGAAAAATTTTAATTTTCTGCAACGTTCCCCAACACTTCAGGTGCGGACAACCAGGGCACCATTCTAGAGAATGCAACCAGAACCAGAATCAGCTGGCCCTTCCAGCAGCTGGCCGTGGAAGCAACCAGCCCCGCAACAACAATGCCAAGCCTTATGGTCGAGTTCAGGCCAACCACGTTGATCTGAACGAAGCTCAAGACCAACCTGCTACTGTGATGGGTACACTTCTCGTAAATTCAGTACCCGCATGTGTTTTATTTGATACAGGGGCATCGCATTCATTCATGTCTGAAGATTTTGCATTCATGCATGGCATTAAAAGTGAAGACATGAATGCTTCACTATTAGTACACACCCCTGCGGGCCAATGTCGAACCTCCATGATTTGCGACAGCGTCCCGTTGAAATCGAAGGACTGGAATTCCTTGTCTCTCCCATCGTCTTTGAAGTCTTGTAGCATTGACCTCATTCAGGAATGAATTGGTTAAAGGCGCATATTGCATCCATAGTTTGCACCACGAAGACCGCCCATCTGCTACACCCTTGGATGAAATAGTCACTTACCAAGCTCATATGGTGCAAAATGCGAGGCAAGGCTCTATGCATTGAATGCATTGAACGTCGCACCCTCGAGGGCATTGAAAACATTCACTGTCGTTCGCGACTTCCAGGACGTTTTTCCTGAAGAACTTCCAGGGATTCCCCCTGCTAGGGCTGTCGAATTCGTCATCGACTTGAAACCAAGCACCACTCCTATAGCCAAGCGACCCTACAAGATGCCGCCGCATGAACTCCTTGAGCTCAAGGAGGAAATCGACAAATCTCTTCAAAGTGGTTTCATTCGCCCAAGTTGCTCTCCTTGGGGAGCACCTTCTCTCTTTGTCAAGAAGAAGGATGGGACAAACCGATTGGTCCAAGACTACCGTCCTATAAATCAAGCTACCATTCAAAATAAGTATCCTCTTCCTCGGATCAATGATCTGTATGATCAACTGGCTGGTTCGTCAGTGTTCTCGAAACTCGACTTGAGGTTGGGTTACCACCATATCCGTGTTCGTGAAGAGGATATCCCCAAGACCGCCTTTGTGACTCGTTATGGTTCATACGAGTACACCGTCATGTCTTTCGGCTTAACCAATGCTCCAGCCACCTTCTCTCGCCTGATGAACTATATATTCATGGATTACCTCGACAAGTTCGTCGTGGTTTATCTGGATGATATCCTGATATTTTCCAAGAATGAAGAAGAACATGTTGAACATCTTCGTCTTGTGCTGGAAAAGCTACGAGAGCATCAGCTATATGCCAAGTTCTCCAAGTGTGAATTTTGGCTTCCCGAAGTAACCTATCTTGGGCATGTCATCTCTAAGGATGGTATTGCCGTCAACCCTGAAAGAGTTCAGGCTATTCTCGATTGGACTCCTCGGAAGAACGTCAAGCAAGTCAGAAGTTTTCTCGGTCTCGCCAGCTATTGCCGTCGATTCGTCGAGAACTTCTCCAAGATTGCCAGACCTCTGACTAACCTGTTGCATAAGGGCGTCAAATTCCAATGGACAGATAAATGTCAGGAAAGTTTCCAGGCACTCAAAGACAAGTTGACTTCTGCCCCAGTGTTAGCTCCTCCTGATACCAAGAAGGACTTCGTCATTTACTGTGACGCTTCCCGTCAAGGATTAGGCGGTGTCCTAATGCAAGAGCGCAAAGTGGTTGCTTATGCCTCTCGACAATTGCGCCCTCACGAAGAGAACTACCCAGTTCACGACCTCGAGCTTGCTGCTGTCATTCATCTTATTTCAAGCGGTGGCGACATTACCTTCTCGGTAATCGTTGCGAGATCTTCTTGACCACCAAAGTCTGAAGTATCTGTTTACTCAGCCAGACCTGAACCTCCGTCGGCAGAGATGGATGGAGACTGTTGCAGACTTTGATTTGGGTATTTCCTATCGCCGAGCAAGGCTAATGTAATGGCTGATGCCTTGAGCCGCAAGTCTTCTGCAACCACCTCAGTTCACAAAGTTCAGCCCCCACTTGTTGAAGAATTCTAAAGCTGAACCTCCATATTGTTCCTCGGTGCACTTCGCTCCCCTCCTCCGGAGTTCCGCAAGATGAATCTCCGTGTTGTTTCCCGTGGTTCCTCTATACCTGGCTGTTGAACCCGATCTCGTGGGCTCCATAAAGACAATGCAGGGATATGACTCAAGTCTACAAGATTAAGCGCGACCTCAAAGAAGGAAATCCTCATTCTTCACTATTCTCGATGATGGCGCCTTGTACTTCAAAGGCCGCCTAGTGGTCTTGTGTAAGAAGGAAAACCTGAATATGACTCAGGAGGTTATGAAAGAAGCTCATGATACGCCTCTATGTATCCATCCTGGTAGTACAAAGATGTATCAAGACATTAAATCGAGATTACGTGGTCTAATATGAAGCAAGACATTGCTCGCTATGTTCTTTGAGTGTGACGCTTGCCGTCGTATCAAAGCAGAACATCAAAGGCCTCTTTGGGACTCGCAACCTATCTCTATTCCTGAATGGAAATGGGACCATGTTGAAATGGACTTCGTCCTTTGGATTTCCCAAATCGCAGAAAGGTAATGATGCTATTCTTGTCGTCATTGACCGGCTTTCTAAAGTTGCTCATTTTCTGGCGGTCAAAGAAACGATCACTGCTAGTCAGCTTGCAACTCTCTATATGTCCAGAATTGTTTCACTTCACGGTATTCCATTGGTTATCAGTTCGGACCGTGGCAGCTTATTCACTTCAAGATTCTGGGCAAGTTTTCAAGAAGCTATGGGGACTCATTTATCTTTCAGTACTGCGTTTCATCCATGATCACAAGGGCAAGTTGAGCGTGTCAACCAAGTTCTCGAAGACATGCTTGAGCTTGTGTTATTTCCTTACGCAAGAAGTGGGAGGAATCTCTCCCGTATGCTGAGTTCTCTTATAATAATAGCTATCAAGCTAGTCTCAAGATGGCCCCTTGAAGTGTTATATGGACGAAAGTGCGAACCCTCCGAACTGGTCGAAAGCGGGAGCGTCCACTCTTGGTCCGGATATTATCCAACATGCCTAAGAACAAGTCCGCATTATTCGCGAGAATCTCAAGACTGCTCGATCACGTAAAAGAGTAATTATGACCGTCATCATAAAGACATGGTCTATCAACTTTGGCGAAAAGGCCTATCTTCGCGTTACACCAATGAAGGGTGCTCACCGCTTGGGATCAAGGGCAAGCTAGCTCCTCGCTATATTGGCCCATTCACTATTCTCGAAAGGCGTGGAAAAGTGGCATATCAAGCTGGAGCTTCCGTCGAACCTTTCTCGTGTTCACGATGTGTTCCACGTGTCACAACTCCGACGCTGCTTCAAGGACCCAATCCGAGCAGTGGACCATGAAGTGCTCGAATTGCAACAGGACCTCTCCTATAAAGAGCATCCGGTCCGCATTCTCAACCAAGCTGAACTCCGCACACGTCCGAAGGCGATCAAGTTCCTCAAAGTCCAGTGGTCGAATCACTCAAGACGGAAGCCACACGGGAGCGAGGATCATCTTCGAGATGAATACCCCGCACTCTTTCCTTCTACCTCCTAAATCTCGGGACGAGATTTCTTGTAGTGGAGGAGATTTGTAACGCCCGGATAATCATGCTACAGTAATCTCACGTTGATGGTGCCACGTCACCTTTGTCACTGTAGCTAACCACGGGTTAATTCCAAACTGTTCAAAATTCAATTCAAAATTTTGATGGCAATAAAAGTTTTCAAAAAAAAAATCAAAACTAAAATGTTCGGGGGTTGTCAAATATTGCAAAGTTAATTATGGTGGAGTACACACATTTTTATAAAGTGTCTGAGTATTTTAAAATAAATTAAAACAGAAAAGGAAAAAAATAAATAAAATAAAAGAAATTACAAAAGAGAGAAGCCCCCCCCTTTGGGCGCGGCCCAACTAGCTGAAGCCGACCACAGGCCCAATCTGGGCCAAGCCCACAGCCCAGCCCTTTCTTATCCCTCGGTCCACCCGATCAACCCTAGCCGCACCCCACCCCACCCCTCCCCCTCCCGACGCTTCACTCCTCCCACCCCGATCTGGATCGAGATCGGGGCTCGACGCCAACGCGCGGCGCCCCACCGCCGAAGCGCCACCTCTTCCCTTCCTCCCCGGCCGGCCACCCGGGGCGCGGCGCCCCCCCGACGCCGACGCCTCGCCGCCCCTCGTCGCCTCGGGACCGTCCCGTCTCCCACCTCACGGTTCCACATCACGGACGCCGCCGCCTCGACCTCTTCCCCACGGACGCCCCGACCGCCCCGAGCCCTTGCCTGGTTGCCCCGCACCCCCGTGAGCTTTTCCCCCTCTTGCTCCCCCCTCCCCTAGGGCGCCACGCGTCGCCCTCCCGGCTGGGCAGCAGCGCGCCCGAGCCACCGCCGTCCGCGCCCTCGACCCCAGCCCTCCCCTCTGCTCTCGTCGCGCGGATCGCCGCCCGCGTGCCCCCTCCCTCGCGCCTCCTCCGCTCGATCCGGGCCTCTTTCCCCTCCCCCCCCCCCGCCGCGGGCCTCCGCCCCAGCCCTCCTCTCTCTCCTCGCCCCCAACCACGGCGCCCGCCACCTCGGCGTCGTCGACCAGACCTCGCCGACCCACGCGCCTCGCGCTCGCCCGCCTCTTGCTCGGCCATTGGCCTTGTGGCCGTCTCCTCCTTCCCGTGTGCTGCAGCCCCCCCCCCTCTCGGTGCACTGGCGCCTCTCGCTTCGCCGTTGTCGCCCTCGGCCGGCCGCACCTCTGCGGCGACCCTCCAGCAGCGCCTGCGCGGCCTCCGCCATGACCCCTCGGCTGGCCGCCGACCGTCTCGGCCAACAGCGGTGCTCGCCGACCTGCCACCCCTTCATGCGGCCGTCTCACGGCCAGCTCGCCGTGGGAGTGCTCCGGCGAGCCACCCGCCGCAACCCCACAAGCACTCGGGTGCCCCCCCTCGAGGGCAGGGCAGTGCCTTCTCTTAGCCGCCGCGCCCACTAAGGCCACAGCCAATGACAGTGGGCCCCCGCTGAACGTTTTTGAAAAAAAAGGGAATTAAATAAATATAATTAATAAAAATTAAAATGAATTAATAAAAATTAATTAATTAATTAATTAATTAAGTCATTAATTAAGTTGATTAATCCGGTTTAATTAATTTAACTAACTAGTTAAGTTTAATTAAACTGTAGTTAATTTAACCTAAACCCTAATTAACCTAATTAGAGGATGACAGGTGGGTCCCCTGGACCCACATGTCAATTGACCAGTCAACGGTCAACGCTGACTGCTGACGTCAGCATGACCTCATGACGTCATAAATCCATTTTTTGAATTAATTAATTAATTAATTAAAATTCCAAAAATTAATAAAATCTTTAGAAAATCATATCTTTTAATCCGTAACTTCGGTTAAAATATTTTCAACATGAAAGTTACTCGAGCGGCGAGGCGAATCCGGATCGCAGTCCGTTCGTCGCCACACCCCCTAACCTATCGAGCCCGCAACTTTCCCCTCGGCTCCTCTCGCTGAAAACGCGAAACACCGGAATACTTTCCGGATGTTTCCCTTAACGGTACCACCCCATACCACGTTAGGGCACGCCTAGCATCATTACTTGTCTTGTCATGCATCGATATGCATCTATTTACATGTTATTCATGGTTTCTTCCCCTCTTCCCTCCTAGACTACGAGACCGACGCTGCTGCTTTGCCTAGTTCGACTACGGTGTTGACGACCCTCTCTCTTGCAAAGCAACCAGCAAGCCCCCCCTTTGATCACGGATATCGCCTACTCTTCTCTATACTGCTTGCATTAGAGTAGTGTAGCATATTCTTGCTTTCGATTATACCTATCCCGATGCATAGCTTTGTCCTTGTTACTACTATTGTTACCTTTACGCAATCCTATATGCTTAGTATAGGATGCTAGTACTTTCATCGTGGCCCTACATTCTTGTCCGTCTGCGTGCTATACTATCGGGCCGTGATCACTCGGGAGGTGATCACGGGTATATACTATATACGTATACATGATACATGTGGAGACTAAAGTCGAATTAATTTGGTGGAGCACCCGCGAGTGGATCTTTGAGGCGGAGCGACAGGCAGGTTGAGACCGCCTAGGAGAGAGGTGGGCTGGCCTGTTGGCGTTCGCGGATACTTAACACGCTTAACGAGATCTTGGTATTTGATCTGAGTTGGCTCTGAGCTTATACGCACTAACCATCTACGCGGGAGTAGTTATGGGTATCCGGCGTCGTTGTATCACCGAAGCACTTCAGACGTCACGACGAGGCGGCGCGCCCGGATTGGACTGGAACGCCTGCTAGGCTAGGTCTGCTTCGGCCGCCCGCAACGCGTCAGGTGTGCTCAGGCGATGGGCCCGGACCCTGCGCGCTTAGGTTTAGACCGGCGTGTTGGCCTCTCTGTTGTGCCTAGGTGGGGCTGCGGCGTGTTGATCTTCCGCGGCGGGCATGACCCAGAAAGTGTGTCGGCCAAATGGGATCAAGCGTGCTGGGTAAGATGGTGCACCCTGCAGGGAAGTTAATCTATTGAATAGCCGTGATCTTGATAATGGGGCGACTTGGAGCTGTACCTTGAGCTTATGACAACTAGAACCGGATACTTAATAAAACACACCCTTCCAAGTGCGGATACAACCGGTGGTCGCTCTCTCGGGGATATGAGGAGGGATCGCCGAGTAGGATTATTGCTACGTGATGTTACTTGGAGGACTTCAGATCGTCCTCTTCTACATTGCAAGACGGTGACCGAAGCGTAGTCTTCGATAAGACTAGCTATCCCCTCTTATTACGGCATTCTGCAGTTCAGTCCTTGATATGGCCCTTTACACATATATCCATGCATATGTAGTGTAGCTCCTTGCTTGCAGTACTTTGGATGAGTACTCGGGGTTGCCTTGTTCCCCTTTTCCCCTACCTCTACTCGATTGCTGCAACAGCACGATGGAGCCGGGGCAGACGCCACCCTCGATGACGACTACTACACCTGGAGGTGCCTACTACTACGTGCAGCCCGCTGACGACGACCAGGAGTAGTTAGGAGGTTCCCAGGCAGGAGGCCTGCGCCTCTTTCGATCTGTATCCCAGTTTGTGCTAGCCTTCTTAAGGCAAACTTGTTTAACTTATGTCTGTACTCAGATATTGTTGCTTCCGCTGACTCGTCTATGATCGAGCACTTGTATTCGAGCCTTCGAGGCCCCTGGCTTGTATTATGATGCTTGTATGACTTATTTTATTTGTAGTGTTGTGTTGTGATATCTTCCCATGAGTCCCTGATCTTGATCGTACACATTTGCGTGCATGATTAGTGTACGATTGAATCGGGGGCGTCACAATGGGCAACTTGCAACTGGGGGCCACGACAAAACGTACACCCCCTAGTTGTGAGTCGATGGTCAACTTGCAACCGGGGGTCCTCAACAAACACACACACATACACACACATCCTTAATTGCGAGTCGATGGTCGACTTGCAACTAGGGCCACGACAAAACACACACACACACACCCTTGTTGCGAGTTGATAGTCAACTTGCAATTGGAGGTCCTCAACAAACACACACCCCCTAGTTGCGAGTCGATGGGCTTCATGCAACTCTGGACCCTCGACACACACACACATGCGTGCACACACGCACACACACACACACACACACACACAACAACAACAACAACTACAACAACTACAACAACAACTACAACAACAACAATGATTGACTTGCAACTGGGGCTCGGATGCAAGTCGATGGTTGATTTGCAGCTGAGGCAAACTACAAGAAAACGAAACGAAAAATATACTAGTTGCGAGTCAATGGTTGACTTGCAATTGGGGCAACTATAAAACTATGACACATCCCAGTTGCGAGTCGATGGTTGACTTGCAACTGGGGCAACTACAAAACTACAACACAACCCAGTTGAGAGTCGATGTTTGACTTGCAACTGGGCACGATTATCAGTCGATGGTTGACTTGCAACTTAGGCGAACAACAAGAAAATAAAAATAACCTACTTGCAAGTCTGGGGCATCCGTCCAGACATGTCGAACACCACTATTTTGCCCTGTCACATGTTGAAGTCGCGTTCGAACTTTGCCCAGTCATCACCTCCAATCAATGTTGTTGAGTGTCCAACGAACACATAAACAATGTACCTACGGGCGTGTGCTTTAAACTTCAGGCCACTCATCTGGTTGAACTGGTTCCTTGTGGTGCATGGGATGTTCTACTAGTAAAAAGAAAGAGGGAAAATTTCAAAACAATCAGCAAAAAGAAGAATCCTTTCATAAAGGAAAAGGAAACATCCAACAAAAGGAGAAGAGATGAAATGCCAAAGCTATGCTCATCGTCATTCTCGCAGTACGAATGGCAATCTGGGCACAACATCCTGCATAGTATAAACTCACATATAAAAAAAGTTCCACAATCAGTTTGCACAAACAAAGACAAAAAAGAAAAATATGATGGATTACTTTGCAATGATAACGATACTGTAAAAAATACAAAGCATAGACTGACAAAACTACACGAATGAAAAGGATAAACATCACACTGTCCTCTTTACATTGTTTAAACTATCCAATCAAAAAATCATGATAGCACCTAATTTTGATCTATTGAAAAAGCAAACAGGGGATATATGTTTTGGAGAACAAGAAAAACCTAGTCTCTGTGTTGATTCAGTTGGCAACATTCATGCCAAGTACACCAAACAAATTGGGCTTAACTGAAGAACAATCAAAATCCAGAATCAAAACCTAAAAAATTGCGTTTACACTGACCATTTACAGTGAAAACCCAGTGTAAGGCAGACTACTATAGAATGAAACTACAGTAGAGATATAACTGTAGAAAAATAACCTAAAATTTTACATTTACACTAGCCATTCACTATTGCACTCTATAGTAGCCGAAACAAACTGTTACTTGATTACAATGAAAAATCAACTAAAAAATACAATGCAATAGTGTAGACCAAACAAACTAATACTTAACTGAAGGAATTCAGATATAATCAAACAAAACAGGAGAAAAAAGGAGCAAAACATGCATGTACATCAAAGAAAAATTGCACTAGAAAAACAAGACATCTACATAAAAAACAGGGCAGACCAGACTTACATCAACCTACACACACTAGCAACCGCAAAATGGATCAACGCCACTAATTCAAAGCCCGCCACAGGGGGGCTACATCTACATTCGGAAGAAGAAATCCACATAGACAAGAGGGATTGCCACTAAATTTACATCTAAACCACAAAAATGACAACTACAACCCATGTGTACTGAAAAGGGTACTTTGAGAATTACATTCCCCCTGCATTCCCCATCAACCTAAAACTACATCTCTATAATACAGTCACTCACATCTCTAATACGAAGCTGCCAGAATCATATAGCGTTCCTATGGATCTGACAAGAAAAAAACAGAGCTATAACCCTAGAACACGAATCTCTACAAACAACAAAAGAAAAGAAAGAGGACGAACAGGATGGGCAGATTCTTACTTCGAAAATGCCATCAAATGCCATCAAAAGAAAAGAAAAGAAAGAACACGAATCTAAATGCTCTTATATTTCTTTACATAGGGAGTACTTTCTACACTTTGGGAATGCTTTAGTACATACATTCAAAACAAAATAAAATCTGTGTTGGAAATCATACTCTACACATTCATCTTCATCCAAGAAAAACACACAAAAAAGAAACCTGTGTTGGCAACATGACTTCTGAGAAAAATACGTGCTACGTCTCTGAAGTAAACTGAACTAAACTCAATCCTACTCTACTCCACGTCCATTTCTCCTATTTGGGTGAACCCCCAAAGAATACTTGCTACGCAAAAATCCACATACATAATACAGTCACCCACATCTCTAATACGAAGCTGCCAGAATCATATAGCGTTCCTATGGATCTGACAAGAAAAAAACAGAGCTATAACCCTAGAACACGAATCTCTACAAACAACAAAAGAAAAGAAAGAGGACGAACAGGATGGGCAGATTCTTACTTCGAAAATGCCGCCGCCGACGATCTCCCGCAGCGCTAGACGCCGCCGTCGCCGATCTCCCGCAGCCGGCTGTCCTGTGTCTCAGCTGCCACCAAAAAGAAGCGAACAAACTGAAGACAGGGCTTCGTATATCCTATAGGTACTTGGGCTTCTGCATGGAAAACGTTCCAGGCCGGAATGCAAGTGGCCTTCGTCAACAAAAAAGAGAAAACAAAACGTGGGACAGAAAAAAAAGAACGGGCCGCGAGCGGGACAACAGATGGGCCGCGCCTCCCGTCGCTACGAAGCACTCCACCGGAGGAAGCACGAATCGTCGCGCGGCTCAATCGGACGGTCAAAAAAGTGAATGAGACCAATTAGTTTCTCATTCGAATGAGTTTTAGCAAATCCGTACAATATCTCCATGTCTTAAGCTGCTTACATAACCACATCCAATACTTGACCACATATGCCGCTTGGACTAGAATGTAAACTGAGGCCGACTAAAATTAACCAGGGACTCAACCTAACATATGTTAAGGAGTATTAGTATTGGTCTATGAGTCCTTATTAGTCTATGTTTAGTTTCCTTACACCTCAACTCATGTGTAATATATATATGCCCCTTAGGCCTTCAATAAAGTTAGGTTGCTTTCCTAACATGATATTAAAGCCTAGGTTTAGGTCTCCGACGCCGCAGCTCGTCCTTACGATCCACTTTTTTTTTACTCGATCGATCTGTGCTCTGGGTCGATCTCGTCTTCCGCCGTCGTTCCCACGCTGCGTGGGCACCTGCCGCCCAGCTGCTTCGCCCGATCCAAGCTGGTGACGAGCACGCCCGTGATGCCCGTGGCATGCGCCTGCCCAGCCGTGATCTCCCGCATGGCAGGCTGCCGACCCGATCCGTCCGATGGGTCAAAGCCCTGCCTCGACCTGGTTGTGTACTGCGCCGTGCTCACACCCATGCACCAGATCGGGTTACCCCGTTGCGATCCGGGTTGCCGCGTCCAGCTCAAGACCGCGTGTGCCCCTGTGCTGGCTGGCTGCTGCTCTGCTCCCGCACGTCCATCTGCATGCTGCTGCTGTTCTACTGCTCTGCTCAGCTGATGCGTTCTGCTAGCCTACTTGCTAGTTGATGCGTTCCTGCTAGCCTGTTTGCTAGATGCCGCCGCTAGTCTTTTAGTCATTGCATTAGTCTGGCTTCTACTTCTTTATATTTTTCGCCGCGTCCATCAAATCCGTTGATATTTTGTGTTTTCCCATGTCATGTGAGTCCACCGTACCTATGTCCGTCAGCCTTTTTCTGGTCATTGTCCTCTATATAGGATTTATATGGCCTCTCTTTGCATTGTTGATCTAAGCCTATTCTCTTGCCGTCGAGCTTCTTTCGTCGTCGGTTTTCATGGGCCATGATTCTTTAAGCAATGCTTCTTCTCTTGATGTGTCATCTTCTTTTGACAACCCATCTTCTCTTGATACTACTATTGTATCTTCTATCGATGCGGTGTCTTCCTTTGATGTGCCATCTCTTTGTTATCCCCTTTGGCGACTCGACAGATTTTGGAGACTCTTCATGCTATGACGACAATCTCAAGACGCGGATTTGGATTATCATTTTTTTTAGTATTACACTTCTTCAAATGCAATGCTATTGCATACACTTTGCATTTGAGAGGGGGTTAAGGAGTATTAGTATTGGTCTAGGAGTCTTTATTAGTCTATGTTTAGTTTCCTTACACCTCAACTCATGTGTAATATATATATGCCCCTTGGGCCTTCAATAAAGTTAAGTTGCTTTCCTAACAACATACACACCACGTACTACCGAGAAACAATTCCTAACTGAAATTGAAATTTGTAGTGCTAGCGGAAAAGACCCCTTGGTCCTTCGTCCTAGCGCAGAATTCGAAGTCCCACGACGCCCACGAACTGCACCTTCTGCGTATCGTCGAGCAGCTCTGCCCGAAGACTCATTGTTGAAGATGAGGACTCCATCTATTGTCTGCTTCCGTTTCAACCTTTAATTGCTACCTCACTCCTTTTGTTTTTCTCCAATACTTCAGATCTTCTTGAAGGTTGTTTAAATGGGTACCTAAATCTGAACTCCTATTATGCTCGCTTTGACATCCTAAAGGCAAAAGGTATATCTAGCCTTCTGTACACCATAAGTGTTGGGGGATGTGAGCATGTAATATTGTGTATTGAGTAGGTTGTGTGATCATGGGCCAACATATTTTGCATGTTTAGTTTCCGAGTTCTTGCCTAAAACAAAGCAAAAAAAAAATATTGTATTTGGTTTGACCATTGGAGTGTAGTGACATTAAAAGGATGTTGAGGCTCCTGAATGGCTGAGTAGTTGAGTGACATATGCATTGTGAAATAGGTTTGTCTTGAATGATCCCTTCCAAGTCCATTGTATCATGATTCATGGAAGAAGTGTGAAACGGTGATCAACTCATTTCAGTTAAGTATTTATTCCCTTTGAGGCTTGGTTCTTTTCCCTAAGGAATGCAAGGGCAGCCAATTGAAAATATCATCATACACATAGAAAAGTTAAAGTGAACTAGACATTAGAGAAGGTAATTAAACTTGTACAAAAGCCAAGCCGAGTATCCAGTGTTAGAGTTGCGTCGAATATAGTGTACAACGTAGGTTACAGTTGGACTTGTAATTGTATTGTGTTTAGATAAGATATGGAGTCGTGTCCTAATAGGACACTTGTATCCTAGGACTTTCATATATAGCGAGGCTAGACACACGATGTAACATATAGCAACATAATAGCACAGGAACGCAGGGGAAGCCAGCGGTATGTGCCCGCGTCTAGGTGCGGTATCGTAGCGGTGTCACGGGGATGAGCGCCCATAGTCAGGCCCCAGAGATGTAGCCATATCGCTGAACCTCGTTAACAAATCTCAGTGTCGTGCTCGTGTGATTGCTTGGTCCTTGGATGATCGACGGTGGCCTCAGATTTATTCTAACAAGTGGTATCAGAGCTAGTTTGTTCGGAGGCGATGGATTGTTGATCTAGAGGAAGAGTCGAAGTCGCAAGAGAGATCAGTTCGATTCGACCGGTCGCGAGCGTCAAAACTCAGAAAGGATCGAAGTCGACTGGAGGCACGAACTCGATGGGAACTCATAAGCGTCTCGGCGGCAGTAGAACACGTGTGGTAGTCGGATCGGTACATAGGCGGTGATTCCAGAAGATTGATCTCGGAAGTATGACTAGAGGCGCGTGTGCGCGTGACACCAGCAGGGAGACGTGCGGCGACCGATCACCCAATCGGGCGAGCGTACAAGCGGCGGGCTAGCGTACACTAGCAAAAGAGCCCGTGCGTTGCAACGAGAGACACGCTCTTAACCCAACAACCATCACTCAAGACCACAATAGGTCCATCTCCTTTATTTCTGCGAGGCATCATATTTGTGTTGCCGCTTATCCTTCTTCTCACCCTTGTCGGCGATGGTCTCGGTGTTTACACAAAACAAAACAAAAACGTGTTTGAATATGGTTAAGGCGTCTCTCTCCCTCTCTCCTCCCTCTCCCCCCCCCCCCCCCCCTCTCTCGCTTTCTCTCACTCTCGCGATGAGAAATCTGTTGTTTTCCCCTACGACATTTTTCATAGGTATGCATGTGTAGTTATCGATATTTACTTTTCCCTATATTGTTATAGTGGGGTGTTTATTTGCAATCCGGATCACCGACGATGCGAAATGAAAACAAATCTTACGCTATAAATTATAAGTTTGCTCCCAAAACAATATTTTAAAAATATTTAACAGGTAAATTAATATCATATTTAGATTCCACACATTTTTCTAATAAAATTTCATATATAATATATTAAAATCGGTTACGGTTTGAAAGATACGAATAATTTGGAAAATCCTTTATTTGACTTAAATACATTTCAAAATAATATTTACAAATATTAAACAGGTGAAAATAATCTCATATTCATATTCTACATATTTTTCTAATCAAATTTCATATATAACATGTTCAAATCGGAGTTACGGTTTAAAAGATATGAAAGATTTAAAAAAACATTGTTTGACTTAAATATGATCCGCTGATGAATTACCTAAAACATGGGGGGGGGGAAAATGTGAAATAACGATTTGGGTGTGACTTAAATCTGGACTGCTGGTTGATTTCAACAAAACATAGAGACTTTTGTATAAAATATGAAAAAAAACCGTTTCGTTTTAACTTAAAACAGGACTGCGGGTTGAATTCTCTGAAACAGAGGGACTTTTATGAAAAATGCCATGACAGACGAAAAAATCCAATTTGCTTTATTATTAGGTAAAGATTAGATAAAAAATTAACAGCAACACCATATGACCGTCCACGTTTTTCTTTTTTAAATGGAACACAACGATTCCATATTTCACATAGGTCCAGCCATAGAGCTGGCCAAACGGACGGATACATCATTCGGGAGATCCTCATACCAGGTCTCTCCACTTGCGTGATGGCTAGCACCAAAGGCAGCTAAAACATGAGCTAGCTTATTACATGCCCTCGGGGCAAAAGAAAAGACAACACGACTGAAATTTAGTCTGGCGAATTGACGAATCTCTCTAAACAGGAGGCCTTCAGCAGCTAGATCCATCTTTGATCCTTGTAGAGCCTTGACTAGAACCCGGCAGTCCAGCTCAACCTGGACGTTCATCATGCCCCAGTTAGAAGCCGCCACCAGCGCCGCCACGCACGCTTCTGCTTCTGCTTGTAGTGCCGATGCGACGTGCCGTCAGCACCCTGCTCCAGAGCCTCGGATATCGCCCACATGGTCCCGGACAACAAAGCCTCACCCGCCTGTACCTTGCCGCCCTGAGAACGCGCCGTCACAATTGATCTTCAGATGATCTTTCTCAGGTTTCTGTCACTCCTGCACTGTCTATGGCTGCTTATCAGTACAAGGCTGTCGGCGCAGTGCTAGGGAATCAGTGGCCCAATGATTGATCTCAGCCGGCAAGTTGTCCGCAGATCCCGCCTTGTCCCCTGCATTAATTTTATTCCGCCAGGTCCACCACCGTCATAGCAAGCATGTCACTAGTACTTCTTTATGCTCTTGTAGATGGAGTATTTCATGCATCACTTCACCTGCATCTCTACATGCACACATCCGCTTTCTTTCAGGTTCAAGCTGCATAGCTCGCCATATTTTCTTAACTTGTTTGCATGGTAAGAACAAATGCGCCCCGTCCTCGTCTAGCCGCCGGCAACAAACACATAGGGTGTCACACTCAATGCCCCTTCGCTTCATATTCATCCTTAAAGGTAGACTGTTATGTGCAAAACGCCACATAAACTGCTGAATCTTAGGCTGGCAAGGTATCGACCAAATATCCTTCCATTCCCAAGTAGTTGCAGGAGTGTTTGACGCTCCTGGCAGGTTCATGTCTCTTCCTTTTATGTACACCTTATAGGCTGACTTGATTGAAAACTGCCCCCTGCTATCATAGTACCAAGCATACGAGTCCTCATACTCCTCCCGGACAGGGGTGGATAGAATGATTTTAGCCTCCTCAGGCATAAAAATTTCCTGGACCAGCCTTTCATCCCATTGTTGTGTGTCCGGGTCGACAAGCTCACACACTTTAGTTAGTAGGCAGTGCCCCCTTGGTGTCATTGGGATTCTCACATTCCCCCTGTTTAGCCATGGGTCCTCCCAAATTCGCACTGTAGTGCCATCTCCCACCCGGCATATCAGTCCTTCTTTGAGCAGCGAAACACCCTTCAAAATACTTTGCCATGTGTAAGATATTCCAGCATGTGGTTCAGCTTGTAGGATCGATGTGCGCGGGAAGTAACGTGCCTTCAGAACTTTGGCACATAGGGAGTTGGGGTCGGACAACATCCGCCACGCCTGCCGGGCTAACATAGCTAGATTGAAGCCATATATGTCCCGAAATCCCATGCCCCCATCCTTTTTCGGCTTTGTTAATAGGTCCCAACTTAACCAGTGCATTGTATTGTTTTTCTCTTGCTTGGCCCACCAAAACCTGCAGATCATCATACCAATCTCTTCACACAAAGTTTTTGTGAGGTCAAAACAGGACATGGCAAAGGTTGGTATAGCTTGAGGACAAGCTTTAATTAATACATCCTTTCCCATCTTTGACAATAATCTTTCCTGCCATCCTTGAATTTTCTGCCATATCCTCTCTTCCAAATATTCAAAGACTTGCTTTCTAGCTTGGCCAACATAAACAGGGAGCCCCAAATACCTTTCTAACTTTGCTTCAGCCCTGATATGAAGAGTATCCAGAACTTCTCTTTTTTGTGCCTCTCTAGCGTTTTTGCTAAACATGACAGAAGACTTGTCGAAGTTGACAACTTGCCCCGAACAAACCTCATACAGATGTAACACATTCTTCAATGACGTAGCGCTCTCTCGCGAAGCTTTAATGAGCACTAGTGAGTCATCCGCAAACAATAAATGGTTGAAACTAGGGGCTGCATTGCAAATACGAATACCACTTAGGGATCCATTCGCCTCTGCATTATTCAGCAAGGATGAGAACCCTTCCGCGCAAATAAGGAATAGATACGGTGATAAGGGATCGCCTTGACGAAGTCCTCGTTGTGGCACAATTACATCAGTACACTCACCATTAATCTTAACTTTGTAATATATTGAGGTGACACATGTCATAATGCGCTCTATCCATTGCTCATTGAAACCAATCTTGGCCATCATCTTCTCCAAAAAGTGCCACTCAACTCTATCATACGCTTTGCTCATGTCGAGCTTCACAGCTGCATACCCATTTTTGCCACCTCTTTTGTGTTGCATACAGTGTGTGCATTCATAAGCAAGCAAAATATTATCCGTGATCAAACGGCCAGGAACAAAAGCACTTTTTTTGACGAGAACAGCAGGAGCTCTGCCTTTGCATTATAGATGGGAGGAGATATAAAGTTACATGGTATTGGTAGAGGCGGCAAAAGTGCCCCACGAACCGAAGACAAAACTAGCTCTTGAAACAGAGAGCTACAGAGACAAAAAAGAAGACACCATCCTACACCCTGTTCCTACTCAGCCACCTGAATGGAAGGACGGAAGGCCTCGTTGAGCATCTTGAAATCTTCTTGAATGAGATTCACCAAGGCTCTTGGCGTCATCTCAGCATTTTCAAAAACCCTTCTGTTCCGTTCCTTCCAAAGATGCCAAGCAATGTATGTCGAGAGGGATGTTTCCTCGGCAGTCTTGGATTGCGCACCGCGATGCATATAGAGCCTCTTCCACCAATCTGAAACTGAAATTGCAGAGTGCACCACATTGTAAATCCTGTCACTTGTGCCCTGGACTAGGTACCAAACCTCTCTTGCATAGCTGCATCGCAGCGTGATATGCTCCGCAGTTTCTGGCTCCTGGTCAAACAACCGACAACAGGCATTGTGTGGCCATCCTCTAGCCTACAGCCTGTCAGCGGTCCAATTTCGGTTCTGCAGCAACAGCCAGATGTAGAACCGAACCTTGCCCTCAAGCGTTGTTCTCCACACCCGTGCAATCTCAGGTTGTTCAATCCGTGCAGCGAACTGAATCTCATAAGCAGAGCAGGCCGAGTAACGTCCATTTGCAGTGATTGTCCATTTGATTTTGTCTCGATGAGCCGAGAGAGTAATCAGCTGTACTTTTTCCCACAAACTGACAAATTGACAGAGTTGATGATTGTTGTCCATTGTTTGCAACCCTTGCATCCACCGCCCATTGCACAAAGCCTCTCTGACTGTCAGAGTTTTGAATCTGGCAAGCTTGAAAATGTCGGGGGCCAGTTGGTTAGGGGCCTCACCATTGAGCCAGCGATCCTTCCAAAAAACAGCAACCCTGCCATCCCCCAACTGCAGGGAAGTGCAGCTGGAGAAGAGCTGGCGGTCAACATCGTCACAGGGAGTCCGCGATCCTTTCCATGGTCTGTCCTCATCTCCCCACTTGAACCATTCCCACCGCAATCGCAGAGCCCTGCTAAAACAGTCAATATCCTTCACACTGAGCCCACCATAACGCTTGGGAGAGCACACACGTCTCCAATTTACAAGACTTTTCCCTCCCACTGACTCATCCTCGGCAGACCAAATAAAATTTCTCCTCATCTTATCCATCTTTTTGATGAACCACTTGTCAGGTTGGAAGCTTGTCGGGAAGAAGGCGGCAGTGGTCGTAACCACTGAATTGATGTACACTAGTCTTCCCATCCTGTTCAGCATCCTCCCCTTCCTAGGAGCCAGCTTACCTGCGACTTTGTCTAGAACCGGTTGCAACTCCGCTCTTCGTGGCTTCCGAAACCCAAGTGGGAGGCCAAGATATTGGCATGGGAAGCTTCCCTGCACCCCGCGAAAAGCAGCCATCAGATGTTGAATATCGATTCCAGAGCAAGAAATGGGATACGCCACTGTCTTCTCAATGTTGGCACAGAGTCCAGAGGCATCCCCAAAAGCCTTAAGGATAGCCTGGACAGCAGCAAAGTCTTGGAGCACCGGGTTAATGAAGAGAGCCGCGTCGTCGACGTAGAAACTAGATCTCAGCCGAGCCACCCGTAATCTTAAAGGCGTCAGAATTGCCCTCTCCGTGGCCATCGCAAACATCCGCTGCAAAGGCTCCATCGCAATGATAAAAAGCAGCGGCGATATCGAGTCGCCCTGCCGCAGTCCACGCCTATGAACAAAGGGGGGACCTGGTGACCCATTTAGCATTACCCGAGATGAGGAAGAAGCAAGAATGATAGAGATCATATCCCGCCAACGCTGGCCAAAACCCATTGCCTCCAAAACCTCCAGCAGGTAGCCCCAACAGACCGAGTCAAAGGCTTTGGCCACATCAAGCTTCAGAAATACCAGGGGAGATTTTCCAAAGTGAGCAGCCTTGATGACATTCTTCACATACAGAAAATTATCTTGGATCGACCGCCCTCTGATAAAAGCACTCTGGTTGTTAGAAACGAGCTTGTGGATCTCGGGAGCCAGCCTAGATGCCAACATTTTACTCAGCAGCTTAGGCACACTGTGCATCAAGCTAATAGGGCGGAAATCACTTGCATTTTGGGCTCCATCTTGCTTTGGCAGAAGAACCAAGTTTGCCGTGTTTACAATGTTCCAATTCGGAGCGCGGAGGGTGTGTATGAAATTCACAGTAGCAAGGAGATCCCCCTTAATAACCGGCCAACATCTTTTGTAAAACGCGCCGGTGAAGCCGTCCGGCCCCGGCGCTTTTTCCCCATGGATCTCTGAAACGACATCTCGAAGTTCTTGTTCAGAGAACGGCCTCTGAAGGTGGGACAGATCCAAGTGTGGCAAATTCAGGGCCTCCCAATTAAGTGAAACAGTGCGCAAGAGAGGGCTACCCATGATCCCTTTGAAGCGGTCGAGCAAGATCTGGGCCTTTGCGGCATGATCAGAAACCGGTCCATTTTGTCCATTTAGCACTGGAATATGGTTCTTCCTGCGCCGCCCGTTGGCCCTGAGATGAAAAAAACGGGTGCTGGCATCTCCTTCCTTGATCGTGGTCAATCTTGACTTCTGCCTCCATCTAGCTCTATCAATGGCCGCAAATCCCAACAACTTGGCTTTTAGTAGACTCCTCAACTTTCTATCTGCTTCTGTCAATTGTCTGTCCTCTTGCGCAAGGTCAAGCTGAAAGATAACTTCATTTGCAATTCTAGACATGAAAGAAGCCCATCGCACATTCTGCTTGTTCCACTTTTTTAGTGCCGCTGCAGTTCTGGACAATTTTGTGTGCAGCACCCTAACTGGATCCCCGGATGTGACCTCTTTACTCCAAGCTTGCTCAACAATCCCGTCAAACTCCGAAGATTTTAGCCAATGGTTTTCGAAACGAAAGATCCTGCAGTGAGCAAGCTGCATCTTTTTCAGCACTAAAGGGCAGTGATCGGAGATATTAAATCGATCTTTGGGTTCAAGCTGAAATTGGGAAAGGCAGCTTCCCACTCGCCAGATACCAGCACTCTGTCAATTTTGGTGAGAGTGGTGTTTTGGCCTTCGTTAGACCAGGTGAACCTCCTCCCCAACAATGGGAAATCAATTAGTTCCAGATCCTCGATGAGTGCCCTGAATCTGCCCATCATCCGGAGATTGCAGTTAAAATTGCTCTTGTCATCAGCCCGTCTGATCATGTTGAAATCTCCCAAAACCATCCATTTCGGCAGCATGTGTTGCTTAATCCTTCTTATCTCAGCAATGAACCCCATTTTTTCAGCCTCTAACTGAGGGCCATAGACCCCAGTGATTGACCAGCTGCTGCCATCCGATTTATCCTTTATTGTACCAGAGATGGAGTGAGCGCCTGTTGCCAAGGGGACATCAGAAATATCAAAATCATCTGAGCAAGCAAGCAATACCCCTCCTCTGGACCCATTGGCAGGTAAGGTAATGAAATTATCAGCAAAACGGTGCCCCAAGGTCTCCAACACTAAGCTCCTGGTCATGTCACTGATCTTAGTTTCTTGCAGGCAAATCAGATTACACTTTAGCTCAGCGACAAACAATTGTACAGCTCTTCTCTTTGCCGGGTTATTTAAGCCCCGGACGTTCCAATTCAAAATTGCAATATCCATAAAACAGTGCCAACACTCATAACAGACCTCCACATCTTGACATCAATCTCCATCCACTGTCTCCACCAAAGCCAGGTGGAGCTGCAACAACTACCCACATATAGATACAAACGCACACACCGCAACACTGAGCAGCACCCCACGCCCATTAACCTTTGTTTGACCAACATCAGGAAACTGAAGCTACACACACACACATCAAGCATTAGAACAAGTTCAGGCAACAGAGACCTGTGCCCGCCCATGGACCGGCAGCCCGCCCTTCTTGCCGGCTCCGCCCGTCGCATCGATCAGCTCGGTGATCGCCTCGACGAACTTATCAGACAGCGGCTGCATGTACATGTCTCTGTACTTCGTCTGGAGGTCTGCCGTTGTCGGGCCCACCATCTGCGATTCTCCTGCCCAGACACCCCCTTTCTTCATGAGAACGAGCTGTACCTTGTCCATGGTGGACCATCCCGCAGTTGGCTTAGCAGCGAGCCTGCCGCTGCTACGCCTAGCGAGCTTCCCAGCTGCGCCCCCTTCTTGGTCGCCGCCATCGACAGGGGTGGGGAGAAGAGCGGCGCGGAGAGGAGATGTGCAGGAGATGAGGAAGCGGCTCAGGCGGTCGATGGTTTCCTCTCCCCCGCCCGCATCTGCATCTTTGTGGCTGTCCAGGCCCAACACTGGCAAGCCCTGCTCGGGGTGCCTAACCTGTGGGCTTGCTGTAGGCGAGTGCGGCCCAAAGATGCCTTCAAAGGATTCCCCTCCCCCGTCCACCTCACCGCTCGCCTTGGCTCGATCCTGACCCAGTCCTTTCGCTAGGATAGGCTCTAGCAGCCCCACTGGTCCCACCTTTAGTGGGGCACATGCACCAATCGCCAGATTTGCATGAGAAAGGCCATGCACGTTGTCCTCATCGGAGGCTGCCCTTGCTGCTTGATGCCCCTTCTGGCCATGGTCTTCCACGCCTGCACGAGGCTGAGCTGGTTCCTGGTGCTGCGTCCCTGGCTCCTCAGTAATCACACTTTCACGGGGAAGGCCATGCACAACCTCCCTGATGCCGGACTGCCCTTCTGCATCTTTCTCTTGCTGTAGCTGGCCCATGACCGCAGAGATCGCTCCCAGCTGACCAGGGATGGGAGGCGTCTCATCTGATCTCACGAACGGATCCCTTTCTGACCTTGAACAGCCCGCCGTTGCAATGTTAATCAGCGGAGGCAGGTCCTCCTCCAGCCGCCCGGCGTGCTGCCTCCCTTGTCCGGCGTGATCACTATGTCGACGTTCACCTCTGCCGGCTGCTTCCTGACGCAACCCCACGCACGCCAGCCGGTGGCCCTCGCCGTCCCCATACCGGCGCCTACTTCCACCACCTCCTCCACTGCCTCCAGATCCGCCCGCGCCCGTGTCTGGGAAGCGAAGCCTAGTGTGCGCCGAGACGCGCGGTGGTGGCGGCGGAAAGTCACCATCTTCGTAGCTTAGAAACCACCTGTAACCCCATCTGGCCGGCCAAGACGGCGGCACACCATCCTCCGTAGGGATGCCGCTGACCGCACCTGCTGCAAACACTGACCGGGCTCGACTCCGGTGGGCAGGTGAAGTCGAACACATGATCCAGATGGATGAGAACTGGATGGCTCAGCAGCCCAACCTGTCCCCAACGTGGTGATGATTCCTCGAATATGCCCAGCTCAGGGCAGTGAGATCCTGGCGACTCCATCTCCCTCGGCTCGTCCAATTGAAGGACACCCCTGGTCTTGAACTTCTCGACGGCGTCCATCCACACCCAGAGGCGAAAGCATCCAGTCTCCTGCTCCCGACGCACCTCCGTGTCAATCCCCACGATCAGCATGGAGGGATCGAACAAAGAGGCCACACTGCTGATATCCCACGCATGCTCTGGAACCCCTTCTAGGCACACGCTGGCCCTGTACAGCAGCTTCGCCGGCGTACCACGCCGGAAACGCGACCATGGCGCGATCATGAAGGAGACGCGCCCGAGGACCAGCGGCCCCTGGATCCCCAGCACCATGTCCCGGACTGCCGCGTCGTCGAAGACGAGGAGAAGCTCCCCAAGCGCCCGGAGTGACACCTTGACCCGCTCTTCAGGGAAGCGGAAGCGCAACGCCAGTGCCCGCTTAACGTCGACGAGCTCAAACGGGGCCGGCGTTCCCACCACGATCGCCACCACACCACACCTGGAGAGCCTCCGCTCCGCCTCCGCGAGACCAACGGTCCGGCGAGCCGTCGCGACGACCAGCCCACGCCGGACCTCGGGGTCAGATGCCGACGCCTCCATGGGAGCACGGACAGCAGAGCGCGGCGGGGGGCCGGGTGGCGGAGGGGGAAGGATGACTTACGAAGCAGCTGCCGGTGGCCGGACTTGAGGCGAGCACCACCTAGCTCTATGGCCTACACCGCCGCACAGCAAGCACCTGGCGCGGTTAGTGCACTTGGCGATCCGGTGGTCAGGCTCCAAGCACCGAAAGCACTTCCCCCAAGCTTTCTTGAACAGGAACACTTTTCCACTGGCTTGCTTTGGGCTTGGGACGCCGCTGTGGTCGCTGGTAAAAAGGGGGGCGCCTGCCCCTTCCAACCAACGTCCACCCACCATCTTCAATGCGAGCGGGGGGGATGGGCACAGCAGGCAACGTGGGAATGGGATCCGCACGCGGGGCAGTGATGATGGACTAGAGACGCCTCGCCGGCGCTCCCGCCCCGGCGGGCGGCATTGAAGGCGCATCAGAGCCTGCAGAGCTTGATGGCGCAACAACCTTACCCGGCGAAAGCAGCGCATCCAAGAACGGGGTGGGTGAGGAGTTTCCCGACTCCTTGAGCGGCCCTGAGCCAGCAGCGAGCGCGAGCAGAGCGGTCGACGAGGCCATGTCGACCCGCGAGCGGCCGGAGGAAAGAGGGGTCGACACGGCGCCGCCGAGGAGGCGACGCAGGGAGCGACAATAGGGAGAGGAACGGACAATGCTTTTTGTAGTAGTGTGCACTAACAAAAGCACTTTGATTGGGGGAAATAATTTCTAATCCTGAAAGTTAAAATCCCTGAGAGCATGAAGGACCTTCGACCGATCAGCCTTTGTAATGTGGTGTACAAGCTAATTTCCAAGGTCCTTGCAAATCGTTTGAAGCAAATTCTTCCATGACCGTCCACGTTAATTCTATAGGTAACGTTATTTTATCTGTCCGATTTGACAAACACAAATCTGCAGCCGTTTGATGTAGTAGCTCACGTGGGAGTTCTCCCAATCTCTGACGACTCCTCTCTTCTAACTCTAGGTCCAAAAAAATATCCCATATGGGCCATATCCCAATGGAACTCACGTGGGCTTTCTCCTAATCTCTCACGTCTCCTCTCTTCTAACTCTATGTCCAAGAAAACTGTCCCGATGAAACAGTGCACGGAGGAATTCTCCCGATCTCTTAGGACTCCTCTCTTCTAACTCTATAGGTGTGGAAAAAAACTATCAAGAAATCGCCACAGAATCTTCTGCTTCTCTATAGTCAAAAACTAACTCTATATGCCTCACAGTCGCCATGCATACCTGCTGTTCTTCCATGGCCCCAAGAGCAGATTTGGCAGTGCCCCTTCTCTTCTCCTAAAGGCATGCTGCACGAGCGTTTCATAATTGTGTATTCTTCATGTTTATCAGATCTTCCAAACTTGCATGTTATTAGTATGTCCACATCAGTGGCGGCATGTAACTCATCCTAAGATGCTACCATGACTTCGGACGGCCAGCTGGCATGATGCAGAGGGTGTACCTATGCAGAATTTTCATGCCCTGTATGAATCAACCGGACATGCACAAGTGTGATGTTCGTCGTCTTTGATTGTAGTACATCAATTGTTACCGGCGGCAGTGGGTGTGGAGTTTTGTGACATCCCCATCAACACGAGCCACCGGATGATGATGGATGGACGAAAAGAGAGATAGCAAGAGAGAAGAAGCAGGCTTCATGTGCTTGGGTGTTGACACTGACCGATTCCGTCATAGACAGCTGGCTTCTTCATCTACCCTTCAATTTCTATTATGTTCTTTACATGCAATGATCTCCGTACAAATATATGGACCATCGGACATGCATATGAATTGATTTCTGCTACGCTGTCTATATACACAGTAATGTATTACTCTTACTAATAAAGAATGTTCCTCTCAAGGTTCCAAATTCTTAACTGAAAGGAGCTAAGTACCTGTGCAGGTTACTAGGACACGCCTGTGCAGAATTGTTATCGGCGGGCTGCCGGAGCAGGCGTGGAGTTTTGTTGCATCGCGTTCAGCATCAACCACCGAAGAGGAACAGGGCCTGAAGACGCATGTAAAACGTAGGTTTTGGGGGAACTGACTCAATCCTCAAAGGGATAGCCTATCACATATATATAATGATGATATACAAGTCCAATATTAATAAGGTATGGTTTACACAGTAGGGCTACAATACGAAGTCTAACACCCTCCCTCAATCTCAACTCACTCCTGAAGTATCTAGGAGGTTGAGATTGCGCCTACAGACCTCAAACATGGGAGAAGGTAGAGACTTGGTGAAGATGTCTACAAGTTGATCTTTTGAAGAGATAAACCTGACTTGTAGTAGCTTCTGTGCAACACGTTCTCTCACAAAATGATAGTCAATCTCAATGTGTTTAGTCTGTGCATGGAACATCGGCTTTGATGACAGAAATGTAGCACCGATGTTGTCACACCAAAGGACCGAAGGATATGGCTGAGCAACTCCTAGCTATCGAAGTAGGGACTCAATCCATATAAGTTCGGCAGTCGCATTGGCAACCGACTTGTACTCAGCTTCTGTGCTGCTGCGGGAAACAATGGCTTGCTTGCGTGCACTCCAGGCGATCAGATTAGGACCCACGAACACAACATGTCCTCGATGCACTTTCATTCTCTGTTTGTCAGCTTACGATGGTGAATGGGTATACCTAAGTACGTGAAAGGTGATGCCCCCAATTCGCATCTAAACAATTGCCTATAAGCCTCTTGTTTCTCATTGGCTCTACCAAAATAGAATAACTCGCTTTTATGAAAGTTAATTTTCAATCCGGTTAATTGTTCCAATAAGCATAACACCAGCTTCATATTTCTCACTTTTGCCAAGTCGTGCTCCATAAAGATGATTGTATCATCAGCGTACTGCAGGATGGACACACCACCATCAACTAGATGAGGCACCAAGCCACCCACCTGACAGGCCTCCTTTTCCCTACCTATCAGAATTGCCAACATGTCAACCACAATGTCGAACAGAATAGGAGACATTGGATCACCTTGTCTCAGGCCCTTGTGTGTCTGGAAATAATGACATATATCGTCATTCACTTTAATTCCAACACTCCCTTTTTGCGTGAAAGATTCTACCTGGCGTCGCCAAGCTTCATCAAAACCCTTCATGCGTAAGGCCTGTTGAAGGAAAGGCCATTTGACTTTATCGTACGCTTTCTCGAAATCCACCTTAAAAACAACTCCATCTAGTTTTTTCGCGTGAATCTCATGGAGCGTTTCATGATGGACCACAACCCCTTCGAGGATGTTCCTGTCCGGCATGAAAGCAGTTTGGGTAGGCTGCACCACATCATGCGCAATCTGTGTGAGCCTATTAGTCCCGACCTTGGTAAAAAAATTTGAAACTAACATTAAGAAGACAGATGGGCCTAAATTGCTCAATTCTCACAGCCTCTGTTTTCTTAGGAAGCAGGGTTATCGTTCCAAAATTCAGTTGAAAAAGCTGAAGCTGTCTAGAGAATAAATCATGGAACAACGGCAACAGATCCCCTTTAATAATATGCCGACACTTCTTATAAAACTCAGCCGGGAATCCATCCGGGCCGGGAGCCTTATTATTTTTCATCTGCGATATGGCCTCAAACACCTCTTTCTCAGAAAAAGGAGCAGCTAAAATATCATTCTCAACAGCAGTAAGTTGAGGAACATCCTCAATCCTAGACTCGTCCAGAGAAACACAGTTATCCTCTGGAGGCCCAAACAACTGCTTGTAATACTTAGTAATGTATAATTTTAGGTTCTCCTGACCTAGAATCATTCCTTCATCTTGTTCAAGCTGAAAAATCCTCTTCTTTCTGTGTTTGCCATTAGCAATCATGTGGAAGAATTGAGTGTTCGCGTCCCCTGGACTACTCTTCGGACCTTGGCCCGCAGCGCCCACTTTAATTCTTCTTCAGGAAGAAGCTCTTTCAGCCTCATCTCCGAGTCAAGCTTGGCATGAAGCTCTGAGGCTGGCAGAACCGTGGTTTCTGCTTTTACATCTAGGGATTGAATATGGGTAAGGAGCCGTTCCTTTTCGACCTTATAAATCCCACTAAGATGCTTAGCCCACCCACCTAGGAAACTTCTCAAGTGCCTAATCTTATTCTGCCAACGCTCAAGTGCAGTCCTACCTCCTGCATCCTTAGCCCACTCCCTGGCTACGAGATCAAAGAAGCCTTCTCTTTCAAACCAAGCAAGCTCGAACGAAAATGAGTTTTTGTTTCCCAAGTGGGTGGCCTCACCAGAGTCAAGAAATAAAGACGTGTGGTCAGAAATACCACGAGAAAGTGGATGAACTGTTACAAAGGGAAATTTTTGTTCCCATTCAACACTAGCCAGACTCGATCCAACTTTTCAAACATCGGATTTGGCATCGCGTTAGCCCAGGTGAACTTTCTTCCCGAAAGCTCTATCTCTCTCAGATCCAAGCTTTCAATCATAGTATTAAACATGAGCGACCATCTGCCGTTAAAGTTATCATTGTTCTTCTCATCACGCCTTCTAATGATGTTAAAATCACCCCCCACTTGGATTGGAAGCTGCTCAGAACCGCAAATCCTAACCAGATCAGCCAAGAAATCAGGTTTGAGTTCGGGCTGTGCGGCACCATATACTGCCACCAGAGCCCAATTAAACCCATCAGCCTTCGATCGCACCCTAAACTTAACAGCAAAATCTCCCATGACCACACTTCGGACTTCGAGTGAATCGCATCTAACTCCGAGTAAGATCCCACCCGATCTTCCTCTCGTGGCAGACAATGCCAGTCAAAATCAATAGCGCCCGATAAAGTATTGAGAAATTGTGGCGAAAAATTATCTCTACCAGTTTCCGACAATGCGATAAAGTCCAACCTATGATCGATAGACGCCTCTGCAAGAAACCTTCTTTTAGCCAAGTCTTTCAGACCTCTGCTATTCCAAAAGATTCCTTTCATATCTCGTCATGGAATTTTTTAGCCGTGCGGATCCTAGCACTCCTACGCACTACGGAAGTCGGGTAGATCTTCCGCTTCCATTTGCGTTTAGGAATGTTCTTACTCTCCAGCCGGTCTTCACAACCAGGCTCAGAATGTCTGACTACAACATTCTCAAAACTCTCATTCTCCTCCTCTGGCTCAGGGAGGGGAGGAGCAAGATCCTCACAAAAATTATCGAGCACCCTGACCCCCAAAGCATCAAAATCGGAATCATTCATGGGTTTAACCCTACTAAGTTACGAATCATCTCTAAAGCCCGCTCTGCCTCTAAATCTAGAATATCATTAACAGAATTTGAAATTTCACTATCATTACTACCTAGTGAAATTCCTAATTGGTTTGCATTATTAATAATCTCATCATTTGAAAAATGCAAGATGGAACTTGAGGTATTAACCAACATACCATTAGTGACCTCAACGTCACGAAGCTTGGCCGCCCTCATGGCGCACCACTGCTGTATGTCGTCAACCTCCGGATGATCCTGGAGACGGCAGCTCAACAGTCGCCCCTCAGAAACCGGATCTGGAATCCCACCGAATGCAATCACCTCCTGCCGAGTGACCCTGCTCGGGGTGGGGCCTCCTGCCTCACCCCGAACACGCAGCCGGTCAGCCTCCATCGATGAACCAGCTGGATCGCCGGAAAGCGGTGGGGCGCTCAACGGAAACACCGACATTGGTCGCGCCCCACGGCAGAGAGACGACACCATGCCGGGGGAGGAAGGAGCATGGGCCACCTGCCCGAGCTCCCCACCCACCCCGGCCCGCCGGCAAGAAAGGCTCACCGGCGCCACAGGAGGGCCGGCCATCCTAGGCGCCCCAGGAGAAGAGGGCCCCGAGGCCACCTGCCCCGAGCCCCCTCCAGAATGTGGAACCACCGCCTGCAGCTCCGGCCTCGCGAGAGAAGAGGGTGCCGAGGCCACCTGCCCCGGACCCCCTCCCGAAGATAAAACCTCCACCACCGAGACCTCGTCCACCTCGAGAGGAAAAGAGGGCGCCGAGGCCACCTGCCCCGAGCTCCCTTCATAAAGCGGAACCGCCACCTGCAGCTCCGGCATCGTGACAGAAGAAGAGGGAACCGAGACCAGCAGGCCCGGACCCCTCCCGAGGGAAAGACCTCCACCACCGGACCCTCGATCTGAGGAGAATCAACGTGTAGTACATGGGAGAGAGCCCCTCCTCCTCTCCCCTGACCGAGATCGGCAAAACCCCAAGGACGGGACTCACAACATCCTCAAAATCCAAAGCAGGTAACGTGTGCTCAAAAACCTCGTTAGACTCCACCCGCTCACTCCAAAGTCTCGGAGGCGCAGAAGCCGGCTCAAAAGATCCAAATCTCAGAGAAGTCGTAGGCACCGAGGAGGGTGGTACCGTCCCATCCCTGGACGTCTGAGAAACGGATCCCGGTCCATTGGACAACTCTCGTCCAGTATCATCAACCGGTGCCTCCTTAGTAGCTCCCAAGCTGTCATCTCCCTCGTGCATATCAACATCAGTCCCGTTAGCCGCTTCGGCGAACAGACTCTCATCCTCAAACTCAATGACGAGGTTATAAATCTGGCCTCGATATGTCCACTTGACCACATCAGGCACAAACTCAATATCCAGAACACTGACCAGCAGTCGGGCAATCTTGTGAGCTCTAGTATAAGCCATATCCACTCTCTCAGTCTTGCCCACCATAATGCCCAAGCTAGCCACGACCCTGGCATCCTGCATCGACTTCGAGGGAGCCCCGGAAAAACGCAGCCAAACCTGAGTAAGAGGCTTACCATGAGGTTCGACCTTCTTCCACTCATGAAACTCGAGGATACCATCAGTACCCGACACTTTGCACATCCCAAAACTCAGAAGTCTCTGCAAAATCCTCAACTGAAGGGAACTCAACCCTAAACATATTTGCCTCGAGACAAACAAGCTCCCACTGGAAGTCACCAGGAGCTAACTCCTTCAGCCTCTGCACAATCTGAGTCTCAGAGACCTCTCCTCTGGAAACTTTGACAACCCCAGTTGTTAGAATCTGGGTCTCATCAGGGATCTCCATCGCATCAGGAGACTCAAAGAACGTGAGCTCATCACAGTACAATCCATACATCATAAGAGACGGCGCCTGATCTCGCAAAATCGGACAAACCCCTGAAACATGTGCCGGCTTGCCACAGGTGTCACATAGGTCAGTCACGCACTCAGCAATAAAATGACCCTTCTCCCCACACCGATAGGACAACATTTTCTCCTTCTTGCGCGCCCACTTGGACGCCCTGTCCGAGTCCGCCCTGTCAGACGCCTCCACTAACGCCGACACCGTGGTCTCACTCCCGGGAATCTCAGCACTAGCGAGCGCCATCACCACATCCATAGCCTGACCGGACAGCACCGGCTCCTCGGCAGCCCCAGTGGCGGGGGTTGGCCCGACGACCACAGGCGGAGGAGGCTGCCGTTGACGAAACCGGCCACCTCGACCACCACGATGACCGCGGTAGCCTCCCCGCTGCCGATAGCCCGGGCCAGACGCCCCCTCAACAAAACCACCCGGAGGACCGAGAAAAGGTCTCTCCGTCGTTCCGTCAATCTGCCAGGCATATCCTCGGCCACCGCTAGTCAACGAAGAACCTCGGTGCTGGCCATCTCCATAGGCATTGTACCCATCATCTCCCCATTGACCCCGGGGCATTCCCGAAACACCTCCAGCACCCGCGTTTTGCGGTGGTGGCGCATGCGTCTGCATCGGCCCAGACCGATTCTGAGTCGGCCTCGCGATGTAGTGCGGCAGGGGGCCCGGCCGAGGCTGGTGACCGGGCATGACACCCTGACCCGGAGGAGGCGTCCTCGGAGCACCACCCCGACCCGCTGCAGCAGCCGCAGTCGAACCATGCACCTGCGGGTTAGAACCAGGAGCCGGCCCGCCCCGTCCACCAACAGGCGCCAGCGCCGAACCCTGCTTGTCATGTGAAGGCAGCCTAGCCAGGTGAAGCGCAACTCATCCACGCCCCGTAGCAGCAGGCGCCGTCCCATGAACAACCACGGTGCCACGGCCAGCACCGGAGGCCAACGGCGGCACAGCTCCTCGACCGGATCCAGAGGATGGCACCGGCGTAGCAGCACGCCTGGTGCCAGACACCGGCGGCGGCACAATCCCACCGCGACCAGCCCCGGTCGGAAGAGCAGGCCGCTTCCCCGGTGGCAAACCCACACCCCGGCCAGCCATGGCCGGGGAATCCGCTTAGCCCGCCCGAAGACGTGGCTGCCATCGCTGGAAAACCCTAGCGCCCGACGAAGACGACGAAGAAAGATCGATCGATATGCATGCAGCGTCCCACACAAAATAGCCAGGTACCAGACAAGTCTGGGCCTCATACCCAACTTTCCCCGGCCCACACTGATTCGGACTAGGTTGGGCCGAAAGCACCTCCGCAGGCCGGGCCGAAGTCACATCCTCGGGCCCAGCTGCGCCAACCAAAAAACTCAAACGCGCGATCCGCGCGTCCCGGATCGCAGCCTGCCGTCTGGTCGCCGGCGCCGGCATCTCCGCCGCCGCCGCCGCCGGCCGTTTCTTTTTCTTTCTCTGAACTACTTTCCACGCACCCGCGTCAAAGAAATCAGAAAGGGTAGGCTTCGGGAGACTTACCTTTGGAAGAGGTCCTTGCCATGGCCGAATCGCCGAGGCCGACGTACGGCGATGAACGATGCGGCGCACAATCTCGATGTTGTCCTCCTCCTTCAGTCCCGATCTCTCCGGATCATCGCGCGGTACTGCCAGATCGACGAGTAGCGCGACCTCGTGCTCATCATAGCCCACCTTGAACGCTTCACAGATCGCGTCTGACGGCGTCGGGGAGGCCACCGGCGGCTCATCCCCGTCCGAGTCACCGGCCTCGCCATCCGAGTCTTCGATGCCGTCCGCCAGCGCCCAAAATCATCCCCCAACACGCCGATCCATGGCGGAGGAGGCCGCCCGAGGCGTCGCCCACGGTGTCGCCCCTAGTGACGGAGTTCACCTGGTAGGTGGAGCAACGAATCAGGGACGCAAAAAACAACAAAGAACATACATACATACATGTCAAAGTTCAGCAAAGCAGACTGATTACAGAGCCTCAATATAGGCAAGCATCGCATCATGAACAAAGGCACAAAAAAACCAGTCTATGTAGCATGCCACTGTAACCTATCAAGTCAGATGCATAATAAGAGATCAGCAAAACTGTTGAGCTTCGAATCATTACTCACCGTACATACATTTCACCAACAGGCTTTGTCAGCTTATATAGAAGAAAACAACAGGATGACCTAGTGCATGTGGCGATCACAGTATAGTAGAAACTCTTAGAATAGCTGGGACTGTAGTACTGGAATATAACAATCGGCGGTACAACTTGCCTTATTGAAGAAAGACACCAATGAAAATTTCAGTCAGAGTATGAGAGGCAGAATAGGGTTTACTAAACACAAATGTTGCTAATTCTCATCAGACAAACTTACTCCCTCCGTCAGAAATTAGTTGACCCTCAAACGAATGTATCAACTTCCTCCGCCTACATTTATTATAACCCGGTCAAACGAGTGTTGCTTTACTTGTAAGTCTTCACGATTATTGATGGTTCAGTTCAATCCAGATTAAAGGTAAGATGTTTTGCAGCAGCTTGGCGCGTTTGATGATATATGTAGTAGTAGTTCTTGAAGTCTTAGCCAATTGTTGAACACCACTGGCTGAAGGGGGGCAAGTGGCATACAGTACAGTGAAGCACCTCTTTTGACGGCCAGAAAACAGAGTGGGGGTGAAAAGCAGAGTGGGAGCCAATGGATGGATCAACAAGACAAGATGAGACACGCAGCCATGCCTTTTTGGTCTGCTTCCCGAGACGAGTCATGCATGAATGTCAAAGTGCTTCCTAAATGGTTTGTTCAACACATGTCCCATGAGTGCAATGCTCTTGGTTTGCATGTTATCTTAGTTGCTAGTACAAAAAAAAAAACCACTTGATATTTGCAAGACGCAAGAAGTGCTCGTTGAATGTCCAACTCAGAACATGTCTCATGATTGCAAAGGGCTTAATTTGCATGTTGTGTTAGTTGCCACAACAGAGTCACTCGAAAATGCAAGGAATGCTTCCTAAATGGCTTGCTCAACACATGTCGCATGCTCCCATTCCTTTATCATGAATAGAGCTAACAAAGACGAGATGTATATAATAGTCCCCTATATATATGCACCCCTGCCTTGGGATGTGAAAGTGACTGGGATATGAATATAAATTTGATTATCCAGCTTCAGCTTATCTAGAATATTGGAGGAAAACTAAATGCTTGTGGTGGCATTTTATTTCATTTATACCTATGCTGATTTGTGAACTTCAAACCAGAGTGTGATTGACAGCCCTCACGTTGGAATTCACCATGATAGAGTAGTCCTATTCGGGTCGGACTAGGAGCAGTCACCGATTAGGATTTGATGTTAGCTGGGTTAGCTGATATAAATACCTATGTACCCCATGTGCTTTGTAACCCGATCAGTACAAAAATATTCAACAGGTGCGACAGGCACCTGTGGCCATCAACTGGCCGTGTCTCCGTGTGCGTCGAACTATGAGTAGTGGTCTCGACTGACCCAGAAGTGCTTGGGGACTAAAGAGTGAGCAGCTAGCAGAGGATGTTTCAGGAGCTAACTACATATATAGTGCGGTCTGTGCAAGGAAGAGTCTGTAGTAGTAGTGTAGTACTAGTATTGTGCTTCTTGAAGCTGATGGAGTGATTTACACCGGAGTTACTAGTCCTATCCTTGCAAGCTGTAAGAGATAGCCTCTTATTTTGGCTTATGTTGCTGCTTGGTCACACTAGCTGTGAATATTTTGATAGAAGTGACTTGTTATTTCCACAATGCTTCCCCTTATCTACAGCAGCCCGGAGACAAGGTTTAATCCACAATCTTCCCCTCAACCCTCTCAAAGGGGTTTGACGTCGATGATCCTCACCCTGCCGCGCAGCTACTGTCAAATCACGTGGCTAGATTGTCAAATCACGTGGCGATTCTACTTGGATATAGTTCTGATTACTTGTTATGTTAGTTTTAGTCATTTGTGCCATCACTCTACTACAAAGTAAGAGCAGAGAGTAGTCCAAGTCCAAGTAGTAGAATAACTTGGACATGTGTGAAATGTCCAAGTTCAGTAGAGTAGCTTGCTGTTTCCTTTATTCTTCAGTATTATTTAGTCTTTGCTGTCTTTTTTTTGGCTGAGCTTTTCTATACTATCGCGTCATGTTGGCGCTTTATTCTAGTACACAAGGACACACATTTGAATGTGTGTTCTAGAAAAAAAAAATGTGAAATGAGAATCAACTAACTTATAACTAATAATGTGCAATTCACCTGTCCTGCATCATTAGGACAAACATTCCAGACACCCCAAACGGATCAAGTGTATTTCAGACATCGATGACATACTTATAACCAATAATACGATTAATCCAGTCTATCATGGTAATTAACTAAACAGTATCATGCTAGTTAACTCTACAAAAGTTGATCCTAAACAGACTTGAAAAGGTGGTTAAACAGCAGCTGATAGTGCTGTTGTTCAGGTCAATTAATTGAACAAACATGTCACAGGCTGACGTTAAGTAGCTGCTAGTACTTGTTGGCTTTCGATCGCTAGACCAAAACTCCCAGGAGCTAATACACGTACAAGTGCAAAGCTAGCCAACCAGGACTTGATTGATTAGTCACGAGCACCTTGCAGCGTCTAGCCGGATCCTCCTCTACGTACGTACGTAGCTATTGAGTCGATCGTATTCTGGCGGAGCGCAGCGACTTTGTAACTTGGCGAACGTGGACGGAGAAACAGATCGGTAGACTTTGATGGCCACAGGTGCGTGTCGCACCTGTTAAAATCTTTGTATTGCTCTTTTCGTTGTAGTACAGGGTTGGGGGTACTGGCATATATATATGCAGCTCAGCCTAGCATAAGCAAACCACGTCGGTTTCTAATACTAGTCCTATTCGGCCACACATGTATACGTACATGTATGGAATACCTAAGCCGTGTTTAACTCTAATATTCACCCCCTTAAACATGGCTTCTCTTCATTCGTCCTGGGTCCCAAACATAATTGCTGCTACTTGCAGTGGTTATCTTTGGCATTGCTTTTGCCGTCACTCGTAGCATTTCAGGGTCCGTCTTTCCTGTCGTCAGCTCGTCCGTAGCTTGACGCCAGTGCTTCTCCTTGGTCGCGTCTTCAACCTTCACCTATTCGTCAGTATTTGGTAGACTATCTTTCGGATCCGTGAGGGGATATCCTTTGAACCCGAGCGAGACCAAACTTCGGTCAAACTTTGCGTTCCAAGCTCTTGGCGCTTGCTTCAGCCCTGAAAGTGCCTTCTTGAGCTTGAAAACTTTCCCTTCTTCTCCTTTCTTCTCGTAGCCGAGGGGTTGTTCCACGTACACTTCTTCTTCGAGGTCACCGTTGAGGAAAGCGGATTTCACATCCATATGATGAACCTTCCAATCCTCTAGTGCTGCCAAAGCTAGGAGCACTCTCACCGTCTCGATTCGAGCAACCGGTGCAAACACCTCCTCATAGTCAACTCCTTGACGTTGTACGTAGCCCTTTGCGATGAGTCTTGCCTTGTGCTTCACAATGGCACCCTTCGTGTCCTTCTTCAACTTGTAAACCCACTTCAAACCTATGGCCTTTTGGTTCGGAGGTCGGGTTACCAAAGTCCACGTGCCATTGCTCTCGATCGCCTTCATCTCCTCATCCATGGCGTGCATCCAACTTGAACTTTTGCTCGCCTCTACGAAGTTCGCCGGCTCCTCAACTCCGAGTAAACACAAATCGGAGTACTCGAGTGTAACTGGCTTTGCGTACTTGTAGACTTTCTTGAGGGGCTTGTAGCGACGAGGCCCGGAAGAATCCGTCGTGGCTTGCGAAGGGGGTGACACAAATTGTGTCGGCGTCGATGCACTTGAGGAAGATGGTTGAGTCTCAGGCGTGGTAGATGCCGGGTCATTGGCATCTGCGTCGTTGGCGTAGTCGTCGTGATCGTGACCATCATCTTGTTTTTCATCATCACTATGCGCCTCATTGTCGAGATCTCCGCCCGTGTCGTGTGTGTCGTTGTCGCTATCACCTTGCGACTCATGCACGTCGTCGTCGGTGTCGGCACCATGATGATCACTACCATTGTGGTCACCTTGGTTGGGCGTCTTGCCAAAAACCTGGACGTCTTCTCTTGCATCATCATCAGTTGGAAATTCAACTGTAAATATGTTACCATTTGGAGCATCGTTGGCTGCTGTGCTCCAATTCCACGCTTGGTTTTCTTCAAACACAACGCCGCGTGAAATCCGTAGATGCTTGGTTCGTGGATCGTAGAAGCGGTATGCCTTGGTGCCGAAACTCCTCTCGTATCCGATGAACACCATCTTGGTGCTATGATCGGCAAGCTTTGAGAGATGCGGCTCCGCCGTCTTCACATGGGCCACGCACCCGAACGTCCGTAGATGAGACACATTCGGCTTACGTCCGTAAATTGCTTCATACGGAGTCTTGCCGATCACCGCCTTCGTTGGAGCCCGGTTGAGAAGATAGACCGCCGTCGAGACAGCTTCTCCCCAAAAAGTCCCAGGCAAGTTCTTGCTCTTGAGTAAACTTCTCGCCATGTCAATGACGGTTCGATTGCGCCTTTCAACAACCCCATTCTGCTGTGACGTATAAGGTGCAGTGAGGAACCTTTTTATGCCAATCTTCTCGCAGTAGTCGTTGAACTCGTTTGACGTAAACTCGCCGCCGCGATCTGTCCGTAGAGCACGAACCTTCAGCTTGTGTTCCATCTCCGTTGCAGCCTTCAGCTTTTTGAACGCTTCAAATGCCTCATCTTTAGATCGTAGGAGAACGACCCACATGTATCTCGAGTAGTCATCTACCACAAGGAAGAAGTACTTCTTTCCTCCGTGAGTTGCTGGGGTGATAGGGCCACATAGATCACCATGGAGCAGCTCGAGTGCATCACTTGCACGATAGGTAGACTGAGCAGGGAATGGCCTGCGGTGCTGTTTTCCAACCAAGCACCTGTCACATACTCGATCAACATGGTCGATAAACGGCATCCCAGATACCATCTCCATCTTCGACATCTTCTTCAAGGCGTAGAAGTTAACGTGTCCAAATCTAGCATGCCATAACCATGAATCATCATCACTCTTGGCGAGCCAACACTCCGGTTGAGATTGATCAAGGTTGAGAATATAGAGCCTGTTCGCGTGCGATTCACACGCTTAGCACGCTTCGGAGGTTGTCGAAGATCGTCATCACTCCGTTCTTAATATCCACCTTGCATCCATTCTCGTCAAGTTTCCGGCAGAGATGACGTTGTTGCGAAGCCGTGGGATGTAGTACACTCCGGTGAGTATGCGATGTTCTCCTGTGAGACCCTCGAAGAGGACAGAACCTTGCCCGCAAATCTCCACATTTGAACCATCACCGAACTTGACCGAGCCTTTAACATCATATTCTAGCTCGAGGAACTTCTCCTTGCACCCGTCATGTAGTTCACGGCACCCGTGTCTAGATACCACGACACGCTCGCTTCCGGATAACTTTGGTGTTACTTTTTTCTCATGAAGTAGCACCTTCCGGTTTGGTTTTACAACCATGGTTTGGACGAGATCACAAACTTCGGCCATGAGAAGACCTGGACGTTCGTCTTCCTGCTTCGCCAAATTTGCCTTGATCTCCCGCTTGTTAGGCTCCGGACAATCCTTTGCAAAGTGACCCATCTCGTTGCAGTTATAACACTTGACCTCAGACATATCCAAGTTCCGTGGCTTCCGCTCTTTAGATCGGTCCGCCTTACCACGACCTTGTGGCTTGCCTTTTACTTTGCCTTTTTCGGTTTGTCCGCCGCTCTTCGCGTTGCTTGAGCCTTCGCCAACGTTGCGCCTTCCTTTGCTACTTGGGGACTCCCAGTCTGCGCGTGAGTACATGAGTTGGTCACCACCTCCTCCTTTGCCG
Source organism: Aegilops longissima (assembly GCA_021605205.1). NCBI lineage: Eukaryota > Viridiplantae > Streptophyta > Magnoliopsida > Poales > Poaceae > Aegilops > Aegilops longissima. The sequence goes on from CM038676.1 coordinate 627,165,512, forward strand.
TTCCGACAACCACGAGCATTCTCTTCTCATGTCCGCAAGCGTCCGATCGCCTCCGTTATGGTCATGTCGTCGATATCGTAAAGCTGCTCGAGCGTGCCGATGATGTACGTGAATTTATCAGTCACCGAATTGAAAAACTTCTCCACAATCTCGGTCTCCTCGAGCTTTGCACCAAGCGCGCGGATCTCTCCCACCAATGTAGTCAGACGCATGGCATAGTCGTTCACCGATTCAGTTTCCTCCATCTGCAACTTGTGAAATTGGCGCTTCAGCACTTGTGCCCGAGCCTTGGTGACGCGATCTTCTCCGATCCTCATCTCTTTAAGTGCGTTCCATGCCTCTCTTGCTGTCTCGAACTCCGCCAATGTCATCAGCACGGAATCCGGCACAGACTGGGCTATGACGGCCATGGCACCTTCGTCGCACTCCTTGTCGACGTCGTCGTCCGTAATGGCCTCCCACACTCGAAGGGTTCGGAGAATAATCTTCATCTTGACCGCCCACACGCCGTAGTTGGCGTCGGTGAGCATCGGGTACTGGATGGGGATGTTGCGATGCGCCTGTACGTTAGCGCCGCCCGTTCCGCCACCACTGGTTGCTGATTTGCCGCCCTTCTTCACATTGCCGCCGTTCTTGTTCGCCTTGGAACCGCCGTTGCCGGACTTGACCGACTCAGCGTCGCTGTCCGTCATCGTAGATCGTAGATCGTCGAGGCTCTGATACCAATTGTTGGCTTTCGATCGCTAGACCAAAACTCCCAGGAGCTAATACACGTACAAGTGCAAAGCTAGCCAACCAGGACTTGATTGATTAGTCACGAGCACCTTGCAGCGTCTAGCCGGATCCTCCTCTACGTACGTACGTAGCTATTGAGTCGATCGTATTCTGGCGGAGCGCAGCGACTTTGTAACTTGGCGAACGTGGACGGAGAAACAGATCGGTAGACTTTGATTGCCACAGGTGCGTGTCGCACCTGTTAAAATCTTTGTATTGCTCTTTTCGTTGTAGTACAGGGTTGGGGGTACTGGCATATATATATGCAGCTCAGCCTAGCATAAGCAAACCACGTCGGTTTCTAATACTAGTCCTATTCGGCCACACATGTATACGTACATGTATGGAATACCTAAGCCGTGTTTAACTCTAATAGTACTGGCATATAAAGCAGCAAAACAGAGCTCTCCTCTTGGGTGGCCGTCTCCAGCGGCAGCTTCCCACAGTGACGGCGATGGCTAATTTGTGGAGCATTACAAACAAGACAATACTATAAAGCCACAAGTAATCAAACTATAAATCTCAGTCATACCGAGTCTGATGTAACTTAGCCGCTAGTTCGGGCATCGCCGTCACTGTGGGTAGCTGCCGCTGGAGACGGCAATAGAAGTATTGTCTTGTTTGCAATGGCGATGGCTAATTTGTGGAGCATTACAAACAAGACAATACATAAAAGCAGAGAAACAGGGCTATAGAAGCAGAGCACCGACTAACTGACTGACTACAGGAGGTTGTTCTTTAAATAAACATAAGAAAAACACTAGTAACTAAATCCTTGAGAAGAAGAGCACTACTACTTAATTCCGGCATGCAAACCATCGACTGAAGCCAGATTGTGAATGCAGCAAATCGTCACTCACGGAAGTGGATTACCTAGCACTGACTTCGTTTGTCCAGAAGAGTAACCAACTTAAATAGCATAATTAATTTCAGACATTTATTGATGACAATCTAATTGATAATTGCTGGGTTGCTGAGGAGACATTGCTCTGGATTTGGTTTTCTGCTGTGCTGGTGTATGTATGCATCTACACTCATGAGCTATCTATGCATCTACCTATCTAGCTAATTTTAGCCGCTGTTACTTTGTTGACAGGACATTTGCCTTTTAACTTGTTGAGAAGCTTTGTAAACTGCTGTCTGGTTTTATCTGCTTCAGTCAATACTTCAATGGTGATGGAATGATGGAGGGACTAAACCTTCAACCTGTTGAGAAACCAACTTTCCAGCACTCTTTGATCTGTGGACTGCAAAGGATGCTGTGAATTTCTGCTCTGCTAGAGTGTTATAGATGCTGTGATTGCTTCGACAACTCTGCTCTACTATACTGCAGTGCTGTCGCTCTTGGCAGAGAATTGTTGGGGCCTGTGATGTAAATTTCTGAACCAATCTGGTCATCTTATGCCCATTTCCGCAACACTCAGACGTACCGACAGCAGCAGCACTAATGATTCTTTTGATCCAGCAAAAAAACACGCTGTGGCTGAAGCTAGGAAGGACATGAACATACCGATTTTGTGGCACCCAGTTGCAAGATGCAGGCTCACCTGGGCAATTCCAGGTTAATCTCAAGTCCTGGTGAATTATTTTTCTTAGTGTTTTGGCCAGGACAGCAGGGGGGGCGCGGCGTGACCGGGATTACCATGTTAGCAAGCTGGGGCGGCGACCTCGACAACAGGTGAGTGCGTGTGATTAGGATGCCCATGGCTGTGAGATGGGCGGCCAAATAAATGGTGAGGGCGATGCGAGACAGGAGGACTTGATCATATGATGGGCATACCACCGACCAGGGGAGAAGCATGGCAGCGGTTGAGTTTTTTTGGTTCGGTCTGTGGACTGGATTCATCTTTTTTCTCTGCAGGTGTTTCCATGGGAGACGTATGATGTAGGAAGGGAAGCGATGGAAGTGAAGCTAAAGATTTACTACGTTCTTTTTTTTTCCTCCAATATTTCAAACAGATTGATAGAAACGGAATAGAGCATAAAATAAATTTAAAAAACCTCTCATATAACACTCACTTTTGCATCCTCGCTAAGGCAATTCACGTGATCGAGTACACATATATAGGCCTGACTTATATGTACTGCAGTCTTTGTTAGGATCTTTTTACATTTAGGTAAGCAAGTAAAAGGTGTCAACTGTTAAGCATGCATTCAGGAGTCGTTATCATTTCTTTATCACTAGAACATCAAGGCGCGCGTTGCCGCGCCCTCCCATATTAATGGCAATATAACTACTTATGAGAGAAAGGAAAGTATAATTGTCAATCAAGATATGAATTGAACGCCTCAATTTTTAGCATGAACAGCAATATATTTTTAATACCAGATTAAAATATTATTTTGAATACCCTACTAAAGGGCCAATTCAAATAATCATCAAATATTATTGAACAAGTTAATCCGCATGAGATTTTACAAATCTTCTACAGACCCCTAAGATAGAAGACAGAGATGGAAACATTTAACAGATTGTAGGGAGTGAAAATAATGAGCTAAATGACATATAATACTAGATTTTACATTTGAGCTTAAGTATACATAATTTATAATTCTATGTGAAACTACATAAGTTACAGAAGTGTCAAGCTGCATAAGTGGGTATAATATTAAACCTACAATGTGCGTTGGTGCCATGGATGTATGAAATCCAGGGCACATGTCAAGGGCTCAATTTAACATCACATATTCCAAGCAGAAGAAATTTTCTGTTTTTTGGGGGATGATATCGAATAAGCACCTTATTCATGTACCATCATATTGTCCGTTGTTTGCATCACTGTGTATTAATTTCTTTCATCAAGCAGCTGGAATCATCATTTTATATACAAAACATTGTTAGCATAAGGAAATTAATGGGACCGAGGGCTGGGTATAATATTAAACCTAAAATGTGCATTGGTGCCATGGATGTATGAAATCAAGGGCACATGTCAAGGGCTCAATTTAACATCACATATTCCAAGCAGAAGAAATTTTATCTTTTTTTTGGGGGTGGGGGAGGGGGATGATATCGAGTAAGCACCGTATTCATCTAGCATCATATTGTCCGTTGTTTGCATCATTGTGTATTAATTTCTTCCATCAAGCAGCTGAAATCATCATTTTATATACAAAATATTGTTAGCATAAGGAAATTAATGGGACCGAGGGTTGCATATTGCCGTGCAACACTTGGCTTGTGCTTTATGTACGGATGCCATGAAGCAGTATTTTACCTCATCGTTCATAACTTGAAGAATTTTCGTGGGTTCCCGTGTCATAGGACAAACCTTCAACTTAGTGGAAGAAATACCAAGAGATGAAAACATGTGAATTGATGTAAATCCTTCCTAACATTTACATTTAGTAAAAATTAGCTAGGTACGCATACTGCAGTCTCATAGTCGGAATTACTTCATATCTTAAATCAAACAGGCAAACTGAGTGAAATGTCGGCGTACAAAAAAACCTCATGTATTAACTCTTACCACTAATGAACAATTTGGAGCATAGGGAGAAAACAATACAGATTTTCGATTGGAACTGTGGCAGAGGGTAGCGGGCTTTCTTCCCCAATTCAGCACCAACATCAAACCTTAAAAACAATTCTCCAAATCAGTAAAGAATCAATAACAAGATAGGGCATGCAGGAGATTGAAACAAAAGATCTGACACAGAGTACATGGTGAAACCATCTTGGAGGAGGGCAAAACAATCCGTCCGCTTGTAAACGAACGCTGCCATGCGTCATCGCAGTCGCAAACTCACTCGCCAATTCGCCATAGCCAGCAGGTACCGCTGCAACCTTGTCGCAATTGCTCGGTGTTCTACCTGAATTTTTTTCTTGTGGGGAGCAGCGGGATGAGCCGGCGGCCGGCACCCCCGCCGCTGGTGGAGGCGGCGTGCGTGCCGCTGGAGGGTTTGGGAGTTCCTGTTGAGGTGACCTTTTTTTTTGAGGAAAGGAATACAAGGGAAACGAACCGCACAATGGGCTAGAATGAAGGCCTAGTAACTGTTTCTTGGTCCAAAGGATGAGAGAGCGCGCAGCTCATCCCCCGGAGCAGTGGCCCGGGCACGTTGGGCCGAAGATGATGTGTGCGGTAATAGATTAAAATGGTCATGGTGCGTGCGGCGGGAGGGTAAACCAATCTGATGCGTTTGTACGTGAGATCCGACAGCTGAAAACGTCAAATTGCTGTGGATGGTTGTAGCTAGCTTTGTTTTACTGTTTTGTAATGTGAGTACACAACAAAATTGTGTGACATAGTAGAGATACTTGGATACAAGTGAGCACATGGTTTAATGGAAAAAAGTATCAGGAATAACTTTGCCATAATCGCGTGCTCGATCATGAACAACACGTTTATGACCCGCCAGCGTGGTTATCTGAATATCTATTAGTTTGTGCCCTTCCTTGCGGGTGATGACCACTTGGTTCTTGAGACATTTATGTGTGGAGAGGAGCTACTATTTGAATATGAGTCTAACAGCTTGCGGTGGAAGCCTCTTTCGGGTTGTCCAACTGTTTCTCATTATATCCCCGATACGATTGATTCTTGGGCCCTCGCAGACCATTACTGTGAGGTCACGCTTGGCGTTCCTTGCTTTTTCCCTATTAGCCTCGGTGTTTGGCATGCGCGAGTACTCCGCAAGGACCTTTGCTTCTTCAAATGCTACTTCCTGGCCTATCTCTATTTCCAGAGCTGCATTAATATCCCCTCAGGTGTATCAGTGAGACCACGGTAATTGCTCTCGAACCCCAAGTCCTCGCAGCCGTGGAACGGTAAAACCCCAGATGTAATGGCGTCTGACATGACAAAACACTCGCCGTATCCATCCAAGTAGCCCATGTTGTACCCCTTATCCGCTCTGACCAATAAGCTAGCATATCTGCTCTAGATTGATCTTTTTTCTCTGCAGGTGTCTCCATGGGATACTTATGATGTAGGAAGGGGAGGCGATGGAAGAGAAGCTAAAGATTTCCTACGGTTATTTTGTTTTCCTCCAATATTTCAAGCAGATTGATACAAACGGAATAAAGCATAAAATAAACTTGAAACCTCTCATATAACACTCACTTTTGCACCCTAGCTAAGGCAATTCAGGTGATTGAGTACATATATATAGGCCTGACTTATACTGCAATCTTTGTTAGGATCTTTTTACATTCAGGTAAGCATGTAAAAGGTGTCAATGGTTAAGCATGCATTCAGGAGCCGTTATCATTTGTTTATCATGTGAGTACACAACAAAATTGTGTGACATAGTAGAGATACTTGGATACAAGTGAGCACATGGTTTAATGGAAAAAGTATCAGGAATAACTTTGTAGTTGGGAGACGACAACAACTGCGTAACGAAGATTATACCCAGTGAAACGTAATAATGACCTATTCAGGTCTTACAATAGACATGCAAATGCCAAATAGGTGTAGCAAGAAGCATAAGATATCAATGTCAAAAAACAAAGAAGCATAAGAATAATACGCAAATGCATGGCTCTTGGAATGTGTCTTGTGCCCAACATTCAGGCCACTGCTGCATTATCAGAACGAAACAGTCAGTTCTAGCTGCAACTCTCAAACAACAACACCATTCCACTTCTGAAACAGCTCAAATCTATGACAGCGAAGCAAGACTGATTTCTCTGCATCTTCAGTTTCTTTCTCGCCTACACCGGCCAAACCTTTCTCTTCCAGTGACATCAGTAGCAGTGAGGCAGCAACAGAGAAAGCACACATGGGCGTAGGATTGGGATTAGCCTACTGTAAGACAGTAAGAGGAGCAACGACTGAAGCCGGAATTGTGAATGTCTCGTTCTGGTGATTACCGGAACCAAATGGCCTGAATTCGCCTTGCCAAAAGTAAACAAAGGACACAATCATATAGACCGAAATAAGCCAGAGCTATGTATAGCTCAAATGGATGCCATGCCAGAAATCAATGCATCATCAGGGTCAGTGCTCCAGCTGCCCACTACAGACCGAAATAAAGAAGGAAAGATCATCATGATACTCTTGCCGCACCGGAAAAATCACACACTTCTTTTAATTAGATGTCTGTCATCGGCCGCTGCTCTACAGGCACAACCTTCCCATGTCCTATCATCTCTTTCATCACTTCCTTCACATTCATACCCCTTTCCCTGTTGACTATGCACAGCCGTATTCGAAAAACTGAAAGCAGAACATCGAAATGATGCTTTTATAGTAGCATGGGACCATAAAAATAACCTGTAGCTTATATCGACTCGCCGTTTCAACCTCAAACACTAAAAATCGAGCTGCTGAGACCAGATGGGTTTTGAATAAATAGAAACACTTCTTCGAAAAAAATATTATAAGAACAGTGATGGGACCATAAAAAAATAACCTGCAGCTCGATAGATTAATTAGCAAGCATTGCGACATCAAACACACAAAGCACTCGGCCCGAGTGGCATTCAACCGGGACAAATAATCTCAGACATAGAACATCCAAACCATGCATGAATATCATAGGACAGCATTCCATCTTAACAGCATACCAAACTCAGACTACAATAATTACATAAACATCATCTGGACAACACCCTGTTCACAGCTACCGATCAGTTTAAGATGATCCTAGCACCGTCTAATGTTGATTGCACTGTAGGAGTATTCTCCAGAGAGCGACAAAGGTCACCGTGGCTCCCAATTTGTGCAGCAGACGCATATCATCTAAAACGGCAATAACTTCGAGTGGACTAAGCAAGACACTACATTGCCCGTGTTTTTTCACTCCTTCTAACTTCACTTCCTTGGCTCTCACAGTTTTGTTTTCCTCTAATATTTCAGATGGACTAAAGCAAAACACAGAAGAAAATCTGGAATCACATCTCGCTCACTTTGACGCTGATCCTTTGGCATGGGTATATATAAGACGTCTATACATCTCTAGTCTTTGTTAACTGTTCTTATGAAACAAACCTGTTGTGATCATGTGATATGTGTTGACAGGGTCATTCAGGAATTGTTTACCATGACATGTTTAGCATGTGAGTAAACTGCATAATGATGTGACCTTTCTACATGCATATTTAGTCGCGGCACAGAAACACGGCTCTGAGGTGGCCATGGTCACCGCCGGCAGCTAACCATGGCGATGGCAACCGGGAATTTGTGGAGCACTACAAACAGTACTACAGAAGCAGAGCACTGACCGGTTACAGGAGGCTGCAGAGATAATAAACACTAGAAAAATCCTTGACTAACACTACACCATGACAAAACTTAGGGGTCACTTTATCTGCCGGGAAAACAAGCTAGTAGAGGCAAACTATCTGCCAGGAATGCCTTTTGCCGGCAATTGCAAACTGCCCTGGAAAGTCCCGTTGGGAAAGAGAATTCCCGGCACTTACAAGAAACCCCGGCAGTTACTTTGACCTGACTGGCTGAAGCTTTGCCTGCAGTTAGCACAATTCCCGGCACATAGATTTTTGCTGGCAGGCTAGCAATGCAGGGCAGTTAGAACAATTCCCGGCAATCGATGTGCCCTTAATCAAGTACACTGCCAACACACAAATCCCCTTCGAATTCAACCAGTATCACTTCTCTCCACTCAATTTTGTACAATAATCTAGAATACAGTGTAGAGTAATTAAAGTCGCATCAACTGAGACATAATATATATCTCAACAATACATCATGTCTGCATACATACATTGGTATACACTTTGTAGGTTCACAAGTCCAGTACTACATCACATCCAAAAGGACAACAATCCATCGTGTCTACATACATACATAGGCATACATTTGTAGGTTCATATGTCCAGTATTACATCACTAGATATATACCATCTGGTTTCAGTAAGAAACTGATCCATCCTAGAGTGCTACTTCATCAGATAAATACTAAAATGTCCATAACTTCTTTAGATGCTAGAAATAGATCCTTTTAGCTCACAAAACACATATCTACGAACTTGTGACTGCAAGAGTAGTATACTAGTGACCTGAAAAAAGAACCAATTACATCATCTCACAAGTATTGAAGTTCGAGAATGCATTTTGACAATCACCTGAAAGCAAGAGCTAGTCAGAATTATATTACTCCCTTCGATCCATATTAATTGATGCTGGGTTAGTACAAAGTTAGTAGAGAGTACAACAGTTATTCCCCTGAAAACTATACGGACACAAGGACCATATACACATACCAAACATGTTTTATGAACAACAGTTAATCCTTGACGTGTCCCAGGATAGCATGCACGTACCCAATCATATCAGTCACCAAACCTTCACATTGAACAAATACAAAGAAGAAAGCAAGCAGCACATCGACGCGAGGAAGCCAATTTTCCGTGAGGCCACACAACTCGTCGAGTCCTAAAATGCACTGATGCATCTTCACATAAAAAAATCCAGCTACTTGTGAGCCTATTCAAATGACCAGCTCTATTACTTCCATGATAGTGGCTGAAATGTCAGATATACTAGGAAGGAAATCATTTACTTGTGAATATTCTGAATGAAGAGCAGAACCTAGAATATTTTTGCCTTTGCTACAAAAAATAAGAATAAAGATGATAGTTTCAAGTAGCAACTCACCATTTTCCTTTGGTAGCGAGCCAAGGAAGCACTCTCTTGACGGTGACCCCCCGATCACATTCGCTTCCACTCTGTGCAAGCACAAGAATTTTCTTTCTATTCCATTTCGCACCATTCACCATGACCCAGCAAGGTTTTTTCTACAAAGATCAGACTGCTAAGTATAAGTGTGTTAGGAGAAAAAGTGAATTTGATGGCACATGTATTCTGGTCCCACCACATGTAAATTTTAGGAGGAAAAGCCAGCTACAGCCATCAACCACAAAATACTGACCAATCTCTCCACAAATAAGACAATATTGCAATGAATACATGTTACACGCCGCTGCAGCTGCATCACTTCATTAAAAAACACAATCACTTTCATAATAGCAAGATACATCTATTCATCACGCTTATTCCAGAAACTTGTCATATTAACGTAGATAACTTAATTACACCATGTACTTTCAGGGAAGGGGGCGAACAACAAAATCATATATCCAACCATCAGATATGACATGCAGTTTTACAAGCTCCCGACCATCTTACATATGCAATGAAAGCAGAAAGACATCTCAGTATCTCACAAACACAACCAGGGCACAGAATGTGGCATTAAGTATAACTAAAGAACTGCATTTCAGAAAATATGTATGCTAGCAGACTCCAAATCAATTGTCGCAATGTCATCTGGCCACATTTCTGAACAACCAAGAACAGCAGACCCACAAAACCCCATGTTATGTCACTTCTATTGGCTGCCTATATATGCAGAACTGTAAACAAAATATCTTAACAAACCCTAGAATGATTATTTGTTCCAAGGCAACAACGCTAGAATCAAAAGGGCTTGTTTCACTGCAGAAATTCTAAACAGCACATATGAATTTGATTGATTAAGCTATATTTGGAGTGAAGATTTGCTATCAACAAGAGGGGAAGAGAGACTAAAACAGAACATATTTAGTACACCTATCATGCAGCAAAACTCTCGACAATAAACTTTATCTGGACCATTCAGTTACTATCTGTAAGTGTTGGAATTCTGCCCATGGATCAATCACATCAGAGACGATGAACACTCACACACACACACACAAAACTTGTAGCCAAGGGCTTGTATCGTGCCCTCTTTCTTTCGCTTTTTCTTGTCAGCTCCGTGTGGTACAATGTCACGCACACCCGCATATGTATAAATATGCATGAGACAACCGACCAAGGACCTGCTTGTTCTTGATCTTGAAACCAACTCGTACATGGCCGTCCTAGTACTACCAGTACCAGGACACTTAATCACCGGCCACATTGAACACAATTAGCCTAAACCTACTCTGATACAACTAGTACTCTTCCACGCGTAGACACCTGAAGACATACTTGTAGTTGTAGCCGGTGCTCTCTGTCACTCATCCTTGGTAACTGAAGAACAAAAGACAGAGTAATTTGTGCTGCGTGCAACTTACTGCAGCGTTTTCTTCTCCTTTTATTTATATGCTGTTACAGTAACAGAATCATCCTAGGCACGCTGCCTCAACGCCGCCATGTCCGGGCATGCCATTGCCATCCCACGAGAGCGAACACTGCGGCACTAGCTACTGCATGCAGAAAAACAAAGACTACGTGCACGCACCAGAACAGACTCCCGGCGCATGCTTATTCTGACGAAACTGAATAATAAACACTTAGCTAACTGAAGACAGTGCAGCAGAATTACAGTGGCCAACAATACTAGGGTGAGGAAGTTCTAGTAACTCACTTTTGCGTTAATTAACCTAGATGAAATAGCGAGCACTTCTCTAGCAACTCGTACATGACTAAAGATTACTCCTGACAGTAAGAAGTAGAGCAGAGGAACGAAAAGGTACAAGAGGGAGCAGCATACGGACACATGTTGAGGAAAGCACAAGAACAGAGAGGTTGTGGGCGCCGGACCTGCAGGCTTACCTGACATGGCAGGGGCACACCATAGGCAACGCAAGGTGAAAGGCGGGTAGAGCTTAGAGTAGAGGGCACCGAAGGCCAGGCGCAGCCCGCCAGCGCGGGCGCGGTCGCCATGGTGAACAAACTTGCCAGCGCCCAGCGCCAGCGTCGACTGCGTGCTCTGGAGTCTGGACGGAGGAGGAATCGCCAGGAGGTTTGCGGAGGTCGCCTCCGAACTCGCCGCTGACCTCCGACGGATCCCTCAGCCGGCCGTCATCGTGAACATCGCGGTGGAAGCGCCAGCGACAGGGGCGGCTTGGGGAAGTGGAGATGACGAAAACAGCTCTTTGTTCGGATGGTGGATAGAGAAGACTGGAGGAGGCGGGTCGATCCAGGGACGGATTTGGGAGATCTGTACTAGGCGTACATGGCACAACATATAACAAGACCTAAAATATTTTGGGTAAAAATAGAATGAATAATAAGCAAACTCGTCGTACTACAGAAAAATGAATAATATCAATTCTACCCAAGTATGCATGTACAGAGACAAATACTATCTTCTATAGATTGGCATAGGATTAGGACTAGCCTCCTGTAAATCCAAGCACATGCGAAGTACTCCCTCCGTAAACTAATATAAAAGTGTTTAGATCACTATTTTAGTAATCTAAACGCTCTTATATTAGTTTACAGAGGGAGTACCCACCTACTGAGGCATTTCAAAGATACACTAGCATTTACCAACACGATTAAAGAACTAATTAGATTAGCATGCAATTAGCTACTGTTCACGAAGAACAGATAACCACGATCGGACCAATCAACTCATGTCATGCTAGTTAGCTAAACAGAAAGCACATGTAGTTTAATCGACTTCACAAAAAATGCAGACTACGGATGTCGAATTGTTGATGCTAATTAAGCTGCCAACAGAGCAGGAGGTGCTTTAGGCTAATTAACTAAGTAAACAGGTTACAGTCTAACAACACGTAATTGCCAATGCAGGCATAGCAGAGAAACAGGGCTCTCGATTGGCGATGGTCACCTAGCACATGGAAAGTACCTACTGAGGCATTTCGAAGATACACTAGCATTGAGTAGCACGGTTAAAGAACCAATCAGATTAGCATGCAACTAGCTACGGTTAAAGAACATGTAATTGGCCGCTCAGTACCCCGACCAGCAACTTTGAACACACTTAGCACTATTTTGAGCTGTGTTTTTTATTCATGCCACTTTTGAGCGTCAACTGCATGTAAATTCAGAAAGGGAAGATGGTCCGAGTATATTTATTCTTGTGGCGCCTGAAACTTATCTGTTCTAGCACTATGAAAATGTGAGCTCAATAATCGAGATTACCATGGAAATAATCAAAAATTATACTTATTTACACATAATTAAAATTGTTAATTGGATTGAAATGTAAACTCGAAATTCATCTGGACAACAAATACACGGTGATGACCAAGAGAATCGCCATAGTGCAACATAAGAACTCGCCAAACAGGCATGAACCATAACAGACTGCAGTTAATTATCCATATAATTTGGGTCAAATTTATAGTTGCACAGATGCAGGCTCCTGGGAAATTCCAGGTTAATTTGCAGTCCTGGTGAATTATTATTTTTGTTTCGGCGAGGACAGCAGGGGGACGCGGCGTTAACGAGATCGCCATGGTAGCAAGCTGGGAGCCTGGACGTGACCTCGACAGTGGGAGACATCGCGTGATCAGAATGACTATGACTGTGAGTTGGGCGATTAAATCAACGGCGGGGGCAAGGTGATATAGGAGGACTCGATCATAGGATTGGCATACAAGTGACCTGGGGAGGAGCATGGCGGTGATTTAGATCTTTTTGGTTTGTTCTGTGGGCTGGATTTAGCTTTTTTCCCTGCTGGTGTTTCCATGGGAGACGTATGACGTAGGAAGGGGAGGCGACGGGAGCGAAGCTAAAGATTTACTATGTTCTTTTGTTTTCCTCCAATATTTCAAACAGACAGAAACAAAATAGAGCATAAAATAAATTTGAAACCTCTCATGTAACACTCACTTTTGCATCCTAGCTAAGGCAATTCAGGTGATCGAGTACACATATATATAAGCCTGACTTATTTATACTGCAGTCTTTGTTAGGATATTTTTACATTCAGCTAAGAACGTAAAAGGTGTCAACGGTTAAGCATGCATTCAGGAGCCACCGTCATTTGTTTATCATGTGAGTACACGACAAAATGGTGTGACAGAGTAGAGCGACTTGGATTCAAGTGAGCACATGGTTTAATGGAAAAAATATCGTGAATAACTTTATAGTTTGGCGATCACAACTGGGTGACAAATAGTATACCCAGTCCAGCATAATAATGCATGACCAACTCAGGTCTTACAATAGACAGGCAAATGCTAAAGTATAATGCGCAAATGCATGGCTCTTGGGATGTGTCTTGTGCTCAACATTCAGGCCACTTCTGAAAGAGCGCAAATCCATGACAGCGAATGAAGACTGATTGCTCTACATCTTCAGTTTCTTCCTCACCTTCACCAGCCAAACCTTTTCTCTTCCAGCATCAGCGACCCCAAAAAACACTTTCCTTCTCCTGATCACACGGCGAAGATAACCTGTACACCACTCCATTTACATAATGTCCACAGAAAAGCAGCATGGTTAGAGAAATAATCAGGTTAGCAAGCAACTATAGCTAGACTACTGTTGACTAGAAACAGTATCCACATGCTGACATGCATGCATGTAATCTGATCTACTCTAGAGAAGTGGATGATAAGCTATCAACAGAGCACAGAGATAGGGCTCTTGGGTGGCAATGGTCTCCGGCGGTAGCCTTCCACATTCCAAGGCGACAGCGACGGCGAGTTTGTGGAGCATTACAAACAATACTATAGAAGCCGAGCAATTACTGGCTACTCGAGCCAGAGAAGATAATAAACTAGGCCTTGAGAAGAAGCCGTTTACCCCTGCTTAATTTCTGGATGCAAACCATAAACTGTAGCGGTTTACCTAGGCCTGAATTCGCCCTCAATCACACCGTCAGTAAGTTCTAATGCTGCATTACTCAAGAGTCAAACAGTGTCATTTTTGAACAGCAACATTCCATTGCCGAAACAACTCATGAAATAGACCGCCATTCGATTCAAATCTGCAACAGCCAAGCAAAACTCACCTACCATGCCAAAAGATTTTCTTCCGCGGCCAAACATTTTTCCGAAGCAAAAGTGAAATAGTATTCATCTCAGTTTGGCGATTAGCTGAACAATTTTAAGTCTCCTTTTTTGATTTTCTATACTCCCCTTCCAAAATAAATCGCTATTGTTCCCCTCTAAAAAGAACAAAAGAAATCTGAAGATGAAGAGTCAATGGCTTGATTCTGCTTTGATGGCTTGATTCAGCTTTGGTAATATGTGAGAAGCAAACTGTTACACGCACTAGAGTTTTCATCCAATACTCACGTACATAATCAGTAATCAGTAACGGGGTGGCCATAACGGCTTGGCAACCTGCAAGGAAGCATGGTTTTGCAAGAAATATATGTATGGAGCACTCACACTCAGACTCGTATATGTACATCTCATTGACAGGCTTTGTCAACTTAAGCAGAAGAGCAGGATAACCGTGTGCAATGTAATATCAACAACAACATCCATCAGCATAGCAGAATGGCTAGGAATACCAACAACACCCACCATTCAGTTGAGTATGATATGATGAGAGGCAGAATAAGTAAAGGTTCAGCCTCCCTCAACACACGTACGTGCTCTCATGAACACCACATACTTGTTAATTCTCAGCAGGAAATGCCGAAGGGATACCAACCTACTGCAATGCTGAATGTTCAGTCATGGTTCAAACAGCTAAAAGGTCCATGGCTCCAACTCACATTAGCGGTGTCAACCCACTGCAGTGCTTAATGTTTAAACCCGGTTTGAATTAGCCTGTACACCAATGCTTAATGATTATGACAAACTAATTGATAAGATGGCTAATTTTGAATTTTTTTCAAAGCAATATTAATCTAGTATATGGTCATAGTTCCGCAACAGCTTCAGTAAACAACATGCAAATTTGGCCAATGTACAAGCATAAGCATTCTGCAATAGTACTAATAGGCATGGCACTACATGTAAGACGGTCTGAAATATATATTTCTGGGTTAAAAGCAAAATATGTAATAACTGAACCCGTAATTAACTATTAATAAATATTGGTTCCACCCAAGCATGCATGCCTCCCGGCTGCTAGCGCGGCATAACAGAGAAACACGATTCTGGGGTGAAGAGCATTACCAATAACACTAGTCTGTAAAACCAAAGAGCTGACTGTTAGCCCAAAACTACAACGTAGCTGGCTAGTATCCTCAGGAACCAACTACGGTAGCCAAGCACTCACTGAAGCAACACACACGTACTAGCAAGAGTAGAGCTCACCTGCTTCTACACTAAACATGCACACACACACGCGAGAGAGAAGGAGTACTACTACTTGAGCTGCCTTGCAATGAAATTGGAATGGCCTGAGTTACAACCGGCCGGGATACATCTCCTTTTATAGGTGTTTGAACTGACCTAAACTAGAAAATATCTACTGATACATGTACCTGCACACATCTAGCTGTCCCTGGACCTAGAGACTACTACACAGCTGTTGCTGGTACAACGTACTAGACCGAAAGCTAGTACTACACAAGTAAGTCACGGCTGCTCCTTTTGCTTAGCTACTAAGCTACGGCAGCTGCAGTCATTTTCCATTTTCACTGCTGCCAACATGCATCTACCTAGCTAATAACTACCGCCGCTACATGCAAACATCGGAGACAAGGTTTGACCCAACAATCTCCCCCTCAACCTTGTCGAAGGAGCTTGTTAATTTCCATGATCCTGATCTTGTCGCGTGGTTCCTGGAACCGAATGCGACCAAGTGCCTTCTTTGGGATGTCAACCTTCTCGTGGTTTGTGTAGCTCGTCCTTCTTGATATTGCAGTGCTGCGATCGTCCCACAGGCTCGACGAGAATATCCCTCTGGGCGTCGGAACCTGTGTGGAGTGCCAATGTTGTTGTCGGCATCGAACAGGTTCGACCGCACTGTTGGAGGGGGCACGACATGCCCGGGAACCACCTCGCTCGTGGGCGTCAGTGTTCCTGGGGTCGTAGTTCCTGATGTCACACTGCCCGGGAATTCCTTTCCCTTGGTTGTCATGTCGGATGTCATGCTACCCGGGAACTCCCTTCCCGGGAATGATTTGTTGGACACCGCACTACCCGGAGTGGCTTCTCCCAAGGTAGCGGACTCCATGTCGCTCTTCCCGTCAGACTTGCTTGTCCGGTCTCCCCCGATAGTTGTGAGTCGTGCCACCCGCACGGACTCGATGGACCCCGAGCGCGTCGGGGTTGCGGCATGGCTGGCCATAGAGCACCGTGCCTCCTGTACAGTCTCGACAGGGGCGTGCCCTTCCAGAGAGTGTCGTGCCTCTTGCACGGACTCGATGGACCCCGAGCGCGTCGGGGTCGCGGCATGGCCGACCAGAGAGTGTCGTGCCTCCTGCACGACCTCGATGGTCGCCAGAGTCACGGTCGAGGCCTTGCCGCCCCATGACCGTCTCTTCATTGCCTCCTAGTTGAGGCTTGTCGAAGAGTGCCGTGTCGCCCACACGGGCTTGCAGAACCCCGAGAACCTGGTTATCGGGGTGTGGCCGACCTGAGAGTGCCGTGCCTCTTGCACGGGCTCACTGGTCACCAGCATCATTGTTGGGACATGGCCCACCATATTCTCCACTGAGAGCGACGGCGGTTCAAATAGCACTTGTTTTGTTGTGAACAAGTTAAAAAGCTCAATTCTGTCTTCTCAGCTAACTAAACGATGCTCAAACTAGATACTGCATAGGACTAGTAGGTGACAAATTCTGAAACTGAAATTCATTCCTCTACAGGCAAAAATACAGAGTTTTCAGCACCACCAGAACAGCGCAACTGTCTCTACTGACAAGTTTCTCATTTCTCAAGTGCATACAAGTAGGCCGTCACATTCAACATGAGCCGGCCTGACTGACACCTGCTTCTGCTTAACCATCTTACATACGAATGAGAAATGCTTCTCATAAAGACGATCAAACTGCTGCTTAACTGTCTGTGTATTATATTTGCATAATCCAGAGATGATGACATCCATCCCGCTCCCGCACCTCACTATATGTCGGTACAACTTCGCGTCAATCAAGCAGGTCCAGAAAGTTCACACACTACCTGAGCCTTTCCCAGCTTATACTTGATCCGGAAAAGGCTGAAACTATATATATAGAGCAGCAGCAGCAGCAGCAGCAGATAGATCACATTACAAGTACCCCAGCTTCTACTAAACCTGGCAAGTATCTGAATCTTTAATAACAAGATAAAGGTCAGAGTTTAACAGAGCAGATAACAACAATGACATAAATTGGTACAATTTCTGAAGCAAAATATAATAAACTACCATGCGCTTTGTACGTTGTTTCTTCACTGTGTTTCCTCGCCTTGACTGGGCAGAGGTTATATATAGGACTCCCATACATCTCTTCTTCTGAAATCAAAGTCCAATACAGAATCACGTGATAGGTGTGAGCAAGCCGTCTAGGAAACACTCATCACATCATTTGTACCACATGTGTACACTACAGAATCATGTGACTGTTTGACTTGCATGTTTAGTTCTAGATCTCTTTCCTAGCTAGTAAGGAGTAGCTATGAACAGAGTGAATAGAAACATTGTGTTTGGTTGGAGGACAGCGCAGCAAATGTTCACGAGATACAACAGATTTGCCCTGACATACACTGCATGCAATTGTCTTTTCAAGAATGGAAAACTGCCATAATGTCTTAGTCAGGTGATTGGCTAAGCAATAACCTTTAAACCAAAAGATCTCCTTGTATGCTCTACATATACTTTTGACTCCTAATTATGTGCATTACACGAATGAACATACAGTCAGTTCTATCTACAGATCTCAAACAACCATATTTCCACTGCTAAAGCAACATATGGTGAAGGAACTTAGGCAGAACAACATCATCCTTGGGGAAGTGTATAGCACAATTGGAATCTTTTCCGGGTTGATGGAGAATGTCCTTTCATGAAACGGTCATTGAGGACTCTATAATGCAAACTGGGTCGTGAACAAGCGGACGATGATGTCAGAAAAATTATGGAGGTGTTTAGGGAGCTCAGTGCAAAAAATCCTCGCTTCACTTACCATGTTCAGGCCAACAATGAGGGAAAGATAAAGAACACTAACGGCAATAGCAGGTTGCAGTATACTTTCAACAAGAAGGTGAAGTTGTAGTTGCTGCGAATGGAGGACAGAATGAAGAACTAAATGGTGATAACCATTCAGCTAATGACTCCGGCAATAGATTGTCTGTATTGATGCCAGCAGCAAAGAGGAAGGAGATGGGTTAACCTACCACGAGCATGGAGAAAGCGACGTATGCAGGTTTGAGCAAAAGATTTGTATGATTTGCACTTGGGCGCCATTTGGAGAGAGAATTCAAGATTCAATGATCTAGAATTCAGAAAAGCTTTTCAATGTGAGTATCTAAGAGCACAATAGCTGGAACCACTCACAACTCTCTATATTCAATATCACGAGCGAATGTCATTCAATAAATTTTACCATGATGTTTTTGTTTTCCTCCACTATTTCACATGCTTTGAAGCTGGATAAAGAGATGGACAAATTAGTATGCATATCCTACTCACATAAGTAGGTATCCTAGGGCAAAAGGTATATATAGGACTCCCATACATCTCTTCTTCAGAAATCAAAGTCCACTACAGAATCGTGTGATAGGTGTCAGCAAGCCATCCACTAGTAAAAAACAGGGCTTTCGTCACAGCCGGATCGGAGCAATAGTCAAGGTCGCGTTACGAACCGGGACTAATGTGAGCATTAGTCCCGGTTTGAGCAACGCAGGCATCAGTCCCGGTTCGAACGGGACTTTTAGTCCTGGTTGGAGACACCAACATAGACTAAAGGGTTTGCGACCGGCTTCAAACGGTGCCAGCCACTTTAGTCCCGGTTGGTATCTCCAACCGGGACTAAAGGGTCTATCTTTAATCCGGGTTGGAGGTACCAACCAAGACTGGAAAAAAATTCACTTTTTTTTTCAAATTTCATTTTTTTTCTCCCAGCCCTTTAGTCCCGAGTGGTGTCTTTAACCGGGACTAAAGGTCTATCTTTAGTCCCGGTTGGAGACACCAACCGGACTAAAGCTTTTTACCACATTAAACTTGGAAAAATCCTAATTCAGAAAAATTCACGTTTCTCTGCATGTTTCATCCGATATTTTTTGTTCGTTTCTGGTCCAAGTCTGCTCCGAGTCCGCAATTAATAGTCTGATATAATCCGCAATCAATAGTCTAATATAATCCACATATAGTCATTCTCTGCTCCGCTCTGAATCCGATATAATTAAAGCATTATCTGAACCGATCCTTTACATCCCCGGAGGAGACCTCTTGCCGGTTTTGGGAAGTTTTTAACCTGGACTAAAGTTTTTTTTGTTCTTTATTTCTTTATTCTTTTCCTTTTAATTTTTATATTTTTAATTCTCTAATTTTAAAAATTCAGTAATTGTTTTAAATTGTATGTAACATAAAAAAAAGGTAGATCTCTTTTTCGAATTGATGAACTTTTATTAAAGTACATCATATTTCTTTCGAAGTTTATGAACTTTTCAAATCAATGAACTATTTGTAAAAGTTTGTGATTTTTGGCAAAACCATTGTATTGTTTATTAAAAAATTGAACATTTTTCAAAATTGATGAACTTTCATAATGGTGTTTTTAAAAGTTGATGATTTTTTTAAAATTGACTAAATTTTTAAAATTATTGCACTTTTTCAAATTTGGGAACTTTTTAAAAATTGATAAACTTCTTCCATATTAGTGAACCTTTTTGATATTCGTGAAAATATTTTTTCCTAATCATGAAATATTTTTGAATTTATGAAATTTTGTGATTTTCTTCATTTGCACGAAATTTTCTGAATTCATGAACTCTTTTGAAATTTTGCCATTCTTAGGATTTTCTGATATATTTTTTGTCGAGCGAGCTACCAGTCTTTCAGCAGTGGCGACCATTTAGTTTTTGTTTTGGAGCGAGCGAGCGCGCTACTGAGCCGGCCCATACGAGCTAGTGGCGAATCTCCTAGGCATGCATAAATAGGCTTGAGCCTGCCCTCCAGCGATGCCAATTTTTTTTATTACTAGTTTCAAACTTCAAGGCCCAGCCCACCCACTCAATATCCCTTTCCAGCCCAGCCACTCAATGCTCCTTCCACCATCTCATGAAGTTGCTCGCCTGTCCCACCCGAGCCGCTCCATTCTACGCACGTGACCTAGATGCCATCGGTCGCCGGACCCCTCCTTCGTGTCGCCGCCGGTCACCAGACCTCTCATTCGCACCGCCGCCGTCAGCCCACCTCCCCAAATTGGTGCCCGGACTGCTCTTCCCTAATCTGGTCACTTTCCCCTCCTCAAAACGGCGCTAGAGTGCATCTCCATCTGACCCGTGCCCTCCCCAGCATGGCCGTAGGTTATAGGAGGGGGGCTTAGTTGGTTGCTTGGCGCCTGGGCCATCCGAGCTGCTGCGCCATCCGACTGTTGCTTGCTGCTCTACTTGACAGCTCCTAAACGGCTGAACCTGAAGGTTGTATTACTCTGTAGTCTGTAGTTATTGTAGCTAGCTAATTGGTTTCCTATTTTGGCTACTAATTCATGCTAATGAACTAATGGTAGCTAGTTGTTAACAATGGTTAGTTAAACTGTTCAAGTACTAGAGAAGAGAACCAATATAGCTAGATGTGTATATAAGATTAACCTAGTACTAATCGTCATTCTTATTTGTAGAAATGAAGAGAAAAGAACTTTGCATAGCTGGTTCGCAAGCAATTCAAATGCTCCCCTTGTTGTTTCTGAACCCAATGCTCCTCCAGTTGATGTTGTTGTTCAACTAGCCTCTATTGAGAACATAATTCATCCTACTCCAACAAATGAGAGCACTAATCCCTCAACCGATGTTGATGTGAGCACTAATCGCCATGCAAATGAGAGTACTAATCCCCCCAATAATGAGAGCACAAATGTGACGCCCCCGATTCAATCGTACACTAATCATGCACGCAAATGTGTACGATCAAGATCAGGGACTCACGGGAAGATATCACAACACAACTCTAAAACATAAATAAGTCATACAAGCATCATAATACAAGCCAGGGGCCTCGAGGGCTCGAATACAAGTGCTTGATCATAGACGAGTCAGCGGAAGCAACAATATCTGAGTACAGACATAAGTTAAACAAGTTGCCATAAGATGGCTAGCACAAACTGGGATACATATCGAAAGAGGCACAGGCCTCCTGCCTGGGATCCTCCTAAACTACTCCTGGTCGTCGTCAGCGGGCTGCACGTAGTAGTAGGCACCTCCAGTGTAGTAGTCGTCATCGAAGGTGGCGTCTGGCTCCTGGGCTCCATCGTCTAGTCGCAGCAACCGGGTAAAGAAAGGGGAAAAGGGGAACAAGGCAACCGTGAGTACTCATCCAAAGTAATCGCAAGCAAGGAGCTACACTACATATGCATGGATATTTGTGTAAAGGGCCATATCGTGGACTGAATCTAGAAAGCCGAATAAGAGGGGATAGCTAGTCTTATCGAAGACTACGCTCGTCACCTCCGTCTTGCAATGTAGAAGAGGGTAGGTTGAAGTCCTCCAAGTAGCATCGTATAGCATAATCCTACCCGACGATTCCCTCATCGTAACCACGATAGAGAGCGACCACCGGGTTGTATCCGCACTTGGAAGGGTGTGTTTTATTAAGTATCCGGTTCTAGTTATCATAAGGTCAAGGTACAACTCCAAGTCGTCCTGCTATCAAGATCACGGCTATTGAATAGATTAACTTCCCTGCAGGGTGCACCACATAACCCAACACGCTTGATCCCATTTGACGGACACACTTTTACGGGTCATGCCCGCCGCGGAAGATCAACACGCCGCAGCCCCACCTAGGCATAACAGAGAGGTCAAGACGCGGTCTAAACCTAAGCGCACAGAGGGTCTGGGCCCATCGCCTTAACACACCCGCATGTTGCGAGGGCGGCAAAGCAGACCTAGCCTAGTGGCGTTCAGTCCAATCCGGCAGCGCGCGCTCGGTCGCCGACGTCACGAAATGCTTCGGCTGATACCACGACGCCGAGTGCCCATATCTTTCCCACATAGTTGGTTAGTGCGTATAGGCCCGTAGCCAGACTCAGATCAAATACCAAGATCTGGTTAAGTGTGTTAAGTATCCGCGAATGCCGAACAGGGCCAGGCCCACCTCTCTCCTAGGCGGTCTCAACCTGCCCTGTCGCTCCGCCACAAAGATCCACTCGCGGGTGCTCCACCAGCCGACCCGACTTTAGTCACCACATGTATCATGTATAGTATATAGTATATACCCGTGATCACCTCCCGAGTGATCATGGCCCGATAGTATAGCACAGCAGACGGACAAGAATGTAGGGCCACAGATGAAAAAACTAGCATCCTATACTAGGCAAGTAGGATTGCAGGTAAAGGTAACAACAGTAGTAGCAAGGACAGGCTATGCATCAGGATAGGAATAACGGAAAGCAGTAACATGCTATACTACTCTAATGCAAGCAGTATAGAGGAGAGTAGGCGATATCTGGTGATCAAGGGGGGGCTTGCCTGGTTGCTCTGGCAAGAGAGAGGGGTCGTCAACTCCGTAGTCGTACTGGGCAGCAGCAGCGTCGGTCTCGGTGTCTAGCGGAAGAAGAGGGGGAAGAAACAATGAATATTTAAGCAAACAGATGCATGACGATGCATGACAAAGCAAAGCGTGATGCTAGGCGTGCCCTAACGCGGTATGTGGTGATACCGGTGAAGGCGGGGGAACATCCGGGAAAGGATCCCCGGCGTTTCGCGTTTTCGGGCGGAGGAGCCGGAGGGGGAAAGTTGCGACTTCGATAGGTTAGGAGGGTGTGGTGGACGAACAGGTTGCTTATCCGGAATCGTCTCGTTGTTCTGAGCAACTTTCATGTAGAAAGTATTTTCATCCAAGTTATGGATTAAAAGATATGATTTTCTAAAGATTTAAATCATTTTCTGGAATTTAATTAATTATTTAAATCCAACATTATCCAGAATAGTAAATGATGACGTCAGCATGACATCAGAGTGATGTCAGCAGTCAACGTTGACCATTGACCTGGTCAACCTGACGTGTGGGTCCAGTGGGACCCACCTGTCATCCTCTAATTAGGTTAATTAGGGTTTAGGTTAATTAGTTAGCTTAATTAGTTGTTTAGTTTAATTAAACAAAATTAGTTAAGTTAATTATTTAGTTAATTAATTAATTATTTAACATTAATATTAATTATTTATTTATTATATATTATTATTATTTATTCATTTATTTTTTTCGTTTTGGGGGGCACGTGTCATTGGCCCAGGGGCCAACCGGCGGGCGCTAGCTAAGGCGTGGCGTGGGCGCCGAATGGGCTCGAGCCCGAGAGGGCGCTGGGCAGCACGGGCGCACACCGCGCGCCGGCGTGAGCCACCGGGTGGCGCGGTGAGCGGCGGCCAGCGAGGGGTTTCGGAGGAGGCCGGGCAGAGAGGAGGCGCCGAAGCGCTGGCGGTTCGGGCACCGCCGAGCGGAGCAGATGGCGCGGCGAGGTCAGCGCCAGCAACGGAGGGCGGCCACGGCGCTGCGCGCGCGGGGGCGCGCCCGAGCGGCAACAAGTGCGGGAGAGGACGAGTGGGAGCGCGGGTGCGTCCATGGGCGCGGCGAGAACACCACGAAGCGCGCCCAGAGGCGCCGGGGTGCGGCCGATGCTGGCGAAGTCGCGGCGGGCGCGTGACCGCAAATGGGCGAGGGTAGAGAGAGGAGTGGAGGGGCGCATCTCACGGGGGGTGTAGGGCACGCGGCAGTGTGCTCGGGGAAGGCCGGGGAGGACGACGGGGACGAGCGACGGAGTGGAGGAGGACAGCGAGGTGGCGGCGTCTTGGCGGCGGGCGGCGTCGAGCGGCGACGGCTGGGCGAGGTGCGCTGGTGGCGGTTGAGGGCGGCGTGGGGCGTAAAGCGGCGAGGTTCGTTCTGGCGTCGGTGATCGGGCGGCGCCGTTGCGGTGGCACCGGCGTTGGGGCGCCGTCGACGCGACAGGGAGATGGGGACGGGGCGCCATGCCCCAATCCAATCGGGCAGAGGGGGGAAGGAGTGAGGGAGCGGGGGGTCTCGTCCCGATCCACCGATCCGATTGGATCGAGAGGGAGGAGGAGTGGCGGCGTGGGGAAGTGGGGTGCCGGTGGTTTAGGGTTTGGTAGTGGGGTGGATAAGGAGCGGGGTGGGCTGGCGGTTGGCCTTGCCAGTTGGGCGGCTGGCGGGGTGGCCGACTGGGCCGGCTGGGTCGAGGCCCAGTGGGGGAAGCGGGGGTTCTTTCCCTCTTCTTATTTTTATTTGCTATTTTTGCTTTCTTTCAGTTTCCTTTTATTTTAGCTTTAGTAAATTACCAAAGTGGCACCTAAATAGATTTAACAAATTTATGCCACTGCCACAATAGTTTAATACTTATGAAAATTTAGTTTTGAAAATGTTTATTATTTTTAAAGCATTTAAATAATTGTATTTGCTACTGTTATATTCATTTTAGAGTATTTAAACATTTTATAAAAGTGTGGTTTGTTGCACCATAATTACCTTTGTAATATTTAGTACAAACCAAACATTTGTATTTTAATGTTTGAAAACTTTTATTGTTTGACTTAAATTCAAATTTGAATTTGGATCGGTTCTAAACTAACGCGAGAATATCAACAATAATCGAGGTGACGTGGCATCATTACTAGAGGGTTACTGTAGCTTGATTACCCGGGCGTCACAATTCTCCTCCACTACAAGAAATCTCGTCCCGAGATTTAAGAGGTAGTGTAAGGGGGGAAAGTTTGATAATGAATCTAGCGAATCTTTTCGGTCTTGGTTGCTCTTCTCGAAGAGGTCGATCCATTACATTGATTTCTTCATTCCTCTGTTTCAGGTCCTCATGATGAAGTCGGCTCTTTTCTTCGGGAACTCCATCGTATTTACGAATAGGTAACGAGGCAGGTCGGCAATGATAGAATGTTATAAGGGTTATAATCTGGGATTAACCCATGAATGAGCATATGAGTACCTCTCGAGTTTGAACATTTAAAAGACATCGAGAGTAAAGTTGGGAGGTACAATAAGAAGTTTCAAGCAGCCAGGCAATCGTTCAATGCCTAGTCAGAAGGTGAAAGTGGTTTCAAAGCAACGGGATAATTATTGTGTCCGATGCCAGAATTGATGATCTCATCGGAAAGGTGGCTCATGAATTACTTACGAGTCCACGCGGGAGGAATAACTTTGGAAACTGGGGTGTGCAGGAGAGTCAGGTTTCGATCCTGGGAACTATGGGTTATGGGCCCACCATGTTCTTAAAAGTAGAAAGGGCGGAGACGTCTTGCGTGATCATGCAAGCAAGGCATGTCAGGGGGGTAGCCTGTTGATTATGTCGGCGACAACGTCGATACCAAGGGCGAGGGACGAAGAGAACTATTTTCCTGCTCGTTGAACGAGGCGGGCCAAGAGGCAAAGTTCTCATCCATCGGCGGTTACCGAAATGTCATCAACAATAGAAACAGGGTCTCACTATCAGAGTTGTACACCGAGGTGTTTACCTAAGCAGTGAATTATTACTGCTTAGATTATATAGATCACAAGAAAGGTTAAACCAAACAACGGAAAGGAAATATGGTTATTGTTGGGGATATAACTACTGAACATAAACCGCCCTGAAGGGGCCGGTTTACCCTCGTCTATAATTAGGGCCCACGAAGGCATGAGGCCAAGAGCCTAGAGGCGGATTAAGGTCCATAATGTAAACCGCCTTAAGTCATGTAACTTGTGCTGTAAGATAAGAGAGAAGAGACCGAGCCGGACACTTGTATGAGCCGGATCGGGACTCCGTAGACCGGCCGGGCGTCAACTCGTATATATAAGGGGACGACCCGGCGGCGGTTGAAGACGGAGAATTCGAGGCTTAGGCGAAGCTATTGCTCCCTAGTCGCCGAAATCACATCAATCCCATCACAACTAGACGTAGGCTTTACCTTCATCGAAGGGGCCGAACTAGTATAATTCCCGTGTCTTTGTGTCCGCTTTAACCCCTCTAAGTTAACCCGTACGATGGCCCTGCGACTAAGTCCTTTCACGAGGACATCTGCCGTGACAATTCCACGACAGTTGGTGCCCACCGTGGGGCTATCGCACGATGGTTTGATGATCTTAGGGGCAAGTTGAAGGACTCGAAGGCTATCTGTGGGCCGGATGACTAAGAGTCGTCGGCAAGCTCTACATCGACGATGCAGATCGGGGCCCGAGGCGGCTCGATCGAGTACGGGTACCGGGTCCCTTTGGTGGCATACACGTGTTCATCGGCAAGATCGGCGAGCAGGGCCTGGGCCGGACATCTGTACCGACCTCGCCGAGACGGCTCAGCGGCGAAGAAGAATCCTGCCTCGCTAAACCGGCCGTCAAGCGTGCAGCGTGGGAGTCGCCCACGGAGACTATGAGGGCGGATCAGCATTTGGCGGCGAAACTGTTGTCTACTCTGGCGACGAGTCGTCACCGGAGAAACCGAGTCTGTACCCACCGCAAGATGGCCGATCGGGGCTGTTCGACGGTGAGAGTGTTCCGGACCCTTTGATCTACCCAACCGGGTTGGAATCTTCATGGCCGGTACACAAGCGACGCTTCACTCTTCGACCGCGGCGCCCATGGTCGCCGGTTCAGCAGCGGTGATGGCAGCCGGGGAAGGAGGCCCTGTGCGCCCACCGGCTCAAGTTTTATCAGAGCTGTTCGACGCATTGGCTGCACTCATGGCAGAGGCTAATCCGGCGGATCAAGACCTGCACAACGCAGAGATTGCAAAGGTGAAGGAGCAGATCACTAAAGCTAAAGCGGATCTGGCAGCCGCGGACGTGAGGATAGCGCGAACGGGCCTTTGGATGCATGAGCTTATAGGCTCATCTTTGGATCGAGCGCGTCACATGAAGTCATGAAAAGGAAGTACAGATCCCGTTTGCCTTGGTTTCGAGGAAGAGAGCTCTTTAATACCCCAGGGCAGGGACCATAATCCGCCGCCGGTGGTGAACCGCCGAAGCACTGGACGGGCGCGCCGGTTCAGCCCCGTGTGATAGATCTGCCTCGCCATCATACCGGCGCGCCCCAGGTTGTGCAGACACCTCCGGGTCACTACTCCAACCCGATGGATAATCTTGTTGCGGCTGCGGCACGGTTGAGGCGATTCCAATTGAAGGTGATTCACCACAGGCGATAGAGACACGCCGGGTAAAGGAGCTCCTCAGGACGGCCCTGGCTCAACAGGAAGCGTATTCATACAGTCGGGATCGGATCCACTCCACCCCCCGCCCAAGCCGGAGTTATAGCCCGCGCCGACGAACCGTATCAAGCAAGCAATGCGCAGCGGTCCGCCTCGCGGCAACAACCCGGCGGGTGGCTTCGAAGACGCTCAAGTGGTGGTGGACCGGGCCAGGGCACGTAGGGAGGCCGAGTTAGCAGCACAACATGAGGACCATCAGCTCGCGACAGTTCGTCCGACCATCTTCGAACCAGGGGTCACGTCTGGCTCTTTGGGGGTGCCTTGCCTCGTCCCCGCTTTACGCAGTGTGCGTTTGCCCAAGGACTTCAAAGGGCCACGCAAGGTGCCCAATTATACCGCCGATTTGGCTCCAGAAGCGTGGATAGAAAGCTATGAGATGGCCATGGAGATGCTGGATGTGGATGAAGCTGCGTGTGCGAAGTATTTCACCATGATGTTGGAAGGTACGACCCGTACTTGGTTGAAGAACTTGCCGCCCAACTCAGTCAGTTCATGGACCCAGTTGCGGACCCGGTTCATTAAAAATTTCAAAGACACCTGTAAACAGCCCATGTGCGTGGTGGATTTGGCGGCTTGTGTCCAGCAGAGGGAGAATCCACAACCCATTGGAGTGCGCCCGCGTTTGAGGTTTTACATTCGTCGGACGGATCAACCCCGATTCTCGCGATCTTAACCCTAGAAGCCAACCGCGGTTCAAACCGTTGAAGTTGAAGCTGGGTCGCATGAAGCGTTTTGCAATGACATGGGCACTCTCATGGGTGTTTTGGTAAAGTATGCTGATTCGATAGTACCAAGGATCCCGAGTCCGAGAAGGATGACGAAGTAGGGAAGGAAAAGCGAACAGCAACTCCGAGGCCAGCAAACATCGGTCGGCGGGTAATGGAGGAAACAAGCGTAAGGCAAACGGTAACATGGGCTTCAGAGCTAACACCAACGCAGGACAAGGGTCGGTGGCGCAAGGGTAAGTAATCAAACCGGGCGGTGCGCCAGTCATAATCCGGATCGTTTGAATTACCTATTGAATCAACCTTGTCCGAAGCATGGGACGAAGGAGGCACCAATGAACCAACTCGAAGGATTGTTATATTATGCAGGAGTTCAAAACTCTAATGCTTTCCGGTATGATCAAGGGCCCGCGGCGGTTCGTGGTCCGCCCGATTCTGGTGGAGGAAATTCGCCCGTGGTTCGTGGTAATCCGGCGGCGGGACAATCGAACAATC
Source organism: Aegilops longissima (assembly GCA_021605205.1). Classification (NCBI taxonomy): domain Eukaryota; kingdom Viridiplantae; phylum Streptophyta; class Magnoliopsida; order Poales; family Poaceae; genus Aegilops; species Aegilops longissima. The sequence goes on from CM038676.1 coordinate 627,194,437, forward strand.
AGAACAATAAGAACCAATGGGGTTACAATCAACAACAGCAGCAGTCGGGTTACCAAAGTAATCCAAAGCAGTTGAACGGTGGACAGTACCATGTCTTTACCACCAGCTTGGACAAGCGAGACCGAAAACTTCAGAAGCGGGCGGTCAGTGTTGTTGAACCGGCCGCACCGCATTACCTGCGCTGGTCAGAGCAGCCTATTGTATGGAGCAGAGAGGATCATCCTCCCCGGGTTTACAATCCGGGTTAGCTAGCCCTAGTGGTGGCACCTCAGGTGGGAGGATACAAGTTTACCAAGGTGCTTATGGATGGAGGGAGCAGCATCAACATCCTGTACTACGAGACCTTCCGACGTATGGGGTTGACGGATAAGCATCTCAGGCCGTCCAGCACATTGTTTCACGGTGTGGTGCCTGGCAAGTCAGCGTACCCGGTCGGTAAGATAGCTCTGGAGGTAGCCTTTGGAGATGAACATGACTCCAGATCGGAAACATTGACGTTTGAGGTGGTGAAAATCCAAAGCCCTTACCACGCCCTGTTTGGGCGGCCGGCTTATGCTAAGTTTATGGCACGACCTTGTTATGTTTATTTGCAGCTGAAAATGCCGGGTCACAAAGGGACGATAACGGTTCATGGGAGCCGCCGGATTGCGTTGGAGTGCGAGGAAGGTGATGCGGCTTATGCAGAGTCGGTTTGTGCCATCAAGATTTAAAGTATTATAAAGACAATGTTGATCGGCGGATATGACCCGTTGAAGAAGCCAACTACGAGCACGATCCGGATTTGAAGTTTAAGTCGGTGGCCGAGACTAAACTTGTTGATTTTGTGCCCGGCGATTCGTCCAAGCAGTTCACCATCGGTGCTAACTTGGATCCTAAATAGGAAAGCGCTCATTGAGTTCATCCGTGAGAATCGGGACATTTTGCATGGAAACCTTCCGACATGCCGGTGTACCGAGGGAACTCGTGAGCACACTCTTAATGTTGATCCCAAGTACAGACCGGTAAAGCAGTTTCTTCGCCGGTTTAACGAGGAAAGGCGCAAGGCCATTGGAGAGGAGGTTGCTAGGCTCTTAGCGGCAGGGTTTATCGTTGAAGTTTTCCATCCAGAGTGGCTTGCTAATCCGGTGTTGGTCCTTAAGAAGAATGGCACTTGGCGCATGTGTGTGGATTAGACAGATCTTAACAAAGCTTGTCCAGCAGATCCTTTCGCCCTCCCCCGCATTGATCAGATTATTGATGCTACGGCGGGTTGTGAGCGTTTGAGCTTTTTGGATGCGTATTCTGGATATCATCAGATTAAAATGGCGGTTAAGGACAAGGAGAAGACGGCGTTTATCACTCCCTTTGGAGCCTTCTGCTATGTATCTATGCCTTTTGGACTCAAGAGCACCCAAGCAACTTATCAGCGTTGCGTATAGAATTGCTTGCACGAACAGATCGGCCGTAACGTGCATGCTTATGTGGATGATATCGTGGTTAAGTCAAGGAAGAAGGAAACCTTGATTGAGGATCTAAAAGAAACCTTTGACAACTTGCGGGTGTACAAGATGATGCTCAACCCGGCCAAATGTGTCTTTGGTGTTCCGGCAGGCAAGTTATTGGGTTTTCTTGTGTCCAACAGGGAGATTGAAGCTAATCCGGAGAAAATTACGGCTATCACCTCCTTAGCTAAGCCAAAGTGCATCAATGATGTCCAGCGTTTGGCAGGTCGGATTGCTGCGCTAAGCCGGTTTATCAGCCGCCTAGGAGAGAAGGCCATTCCTTTGTACCAGATCTTTCAAGAAGCGATCGGTTAAATGCGAGTTCACCGTGATGAAGCATGGAGGACTTAAAGCGGCGGTTGGCCAACCCGCTGTTCTCGCCGCTCCCATTGACAAGGAGCCGCTTCGCTATATGTTGCTGCTAATGCGGGCGTTAAGCGTAGCCATTGTGGTGGAAACGGAAGGAGGCAGGAAGGAGTATCCGGTTCAACGGCCGGTTTATTACATCAGCGAGGTCCTCATTGAGTCTAAGAAAAGATATCCGCATTGGCAGAAGCTGGTATATGGAGTTTTTATGGCAAGCCGGAAGCTGAAGCAATATTTTCAGGGGCACCCCATCAAGGTGGTCAGTTCAGCTCCCTTGGGCGATATCATACAGAACCGGGAAGCGACTGGCCAGGTTGCTAAGTGGGCTATAGAACTTGGGCCGCACGGTTTAAGGTATGTGCCTCGGACGGCAGTAAAATCTCAGGCACTTGTGGATTACATTAATGATTGGACGGAGTTGCAAGCGCCTGAAGAAAAGCCGGATCATACCTATTGGACCATCCACTTTGATGGGTCCAGGCAATTGAGGGCTCGGGGCTGGAGTCGTATTAACTTCCCCGCGAGGTGACAAGTTCATACGTTCTCCGCTTAATGTTCCCTTGTACTAACAATGCAGCTGAGTATGAAGCTTTGCTCCATGGTCTCCGGATGGCTAAGGAGATGAATCTCAGCCGGGTTAAATGCTTTGGTGACTCGGACTTGGTGGCCCAGCAAGTATCAGGTACTTGGGATTCCAAAGATCCACTCATGGCTGCGTACCGTCGGGAGGTGGATGTTGTTGCGGGACACTTTAAAGGATATCAGGTGGACCATGTGGATCGTCGGAAGAACGATGCGGCGGATGCTCTAAGCCGGCTGGGCTCTCAACGTAAACCGGTCCCGCCCAATGTCTTCCTTGATGTACTGCACAATCCGTCAGTTAAGCTTCCTGATGAAGTAGATTTGGCTATTCCTGATCCGGAGGCTCAGTTGGTGGCAGCCTTGCATGTCATTCGGATTGACGCTCCTTATTTGGCATACATGAACCGGGCCGAGTTACCGGAAGATGAGACGTTGGCCCGACAGATAATTCGGCGGTCTAAGTCTATGACCATTGTTAATGGCGAGTTGCATCATTGCAGCGTGTCAGGGGCGTTTCAGCGTTGTGTGTCCCCTGAGGAAGGCTGTGAGATATTGCGTGAGATCCATGAAGGGGACTGTGGTCACCACGCCGGTTCAAAATCCTTGGTGGCCAAAGCGTTCCGCCATGGTTTTTATTGGTTGACTGCCCATGCTGATGCGGAGGATCTGGTCAGGCGATGTGATGGTTGCCAGAAGTTTTCTAGACGTGCTCACATACCGGCCCAGGAATTGCGGATGATTCCAATTACTTGGCCATTTGCAACTTGGGGCTGGACATGGTGGGGCCTTTTAAAGGTCCAAGGACAAGAAAACACACTTGCTGGTCGCAGATTGACAAGTTTACAAAGTGGGTCGAGGCAGAGCTCGTTAGCAAGTGTGATGCGCCACGGCGGTTCAGTTCATAAAAGGGTGATCTTCGGTTTGGGTTTCCACGGTATCATCACGGATAATGGCACCAATTTATCCAAGGGTGCCATGAAGGAGTTTTGTGAACGAGAGCACATCCGGCTTGACGTTTCTTCAGTGGCCCACCCGCAGTCCAATGGTCAAGCAGAACGAGCTAATCAGGAGATCTTGAGAGGTATCAAACCCGGCTTATGGTCCCTTTACGAGAGGACGCCGGGTTGTTGGGTAGAAGAGCTACCATCCGTGATATGGAGTATCAATACTACCCTAACAGATCCACATTGGATACACACCGTTCTTTATGGTCTATGGGCGAGGCGGTCCTTCCCTGCGATATCCGTCATGACTCGCCTCGCGTGGCAGCCTATGTTGAGGCCGATAGCGAGGCAGCACGGCAGGACGCTTTGGATCGACTGGATGAAGAGCGAGATATGGCGGCTGCTCGTTCGGCGATTTACCAGCAGGATCTTCGTCGGTATCACAGTCGGCGGGTTAGAACAAGAACCTTTCAGGAAGGAGACTTGGTGCTTCGGCTCATTCAAGACCAGACAGATATGCACAAGTTATCCCCACCTTGGGAAGGGCCCTTTGTGGTCAGCAAGAATCTGCACAACGGGTCATACTATCTGATTGATGTTCGAGAGCGAAAAGACTCACGCACGTCAGAAGAGGAGACCAACAGGCCGTGGAACATAGCTCATCTTCGGCCTTATTATACCGAGCCATCGGCTCCACTTATGTACATATTAAGACAATGTATATATTATGAGTAAAAGCAATAAACCGGAGCCTCGGCTAAAGCGGGTATCCGATTACGTAAAAAGTCCGGTTTGGGTACATGGAGTTGTTGTCGCAAAGCAGCCTCCGGTTTAGCCCTTGATCTTGCTTTTGAAGTTTTATGTCACTTGGGGCTTGGTGGTGTCCGAACCAATGCAACACCTTTTGATGGGCGAAAGCCACCGGATCACTTGGGGACATGGTCACATCTGAACCATCACGCCTCTTGGTCGGCCTAAGGCCATAGAGTCACTTGGGGCTTGGTCGAACCCGAACCATTGCCATGCCACTTGATCGGCATAATGCCACGGTTTCAGTTGGGGGCTGGCTGACTTGAACCATAGCTACACCTTATGGGGAGCTTGGTCTGTCGACCATGGTAACACCATCGATCGGCTCAGTAAAGCCTCTTCTTGCAAACGGTTTTATCATTGCCTTTGCTTCCATATTGTTTTCATAACTGTTTTTATTGGCAAACGATTTTTATTGCCCTTTTTAAACCGACAACCTTTTTAAACCGGTTTGAGCTGTCAATTAACGAAATCCGGTCCATTTTTAATGCGGAGATATTTGGTTCGGTTTGACTTTTTCTGTTAACATCCCATTATGGAGTAACAGGGGGCTTGTCATGACCCGACACGGTTTACACGGTAAACCGGCATTATAAACATAGGAGTTGTTTCCTCCTTTGACGGTAATGGTTTATACAACCTCCGCCTCAAGATTGGCTAAGCCAACTGCATGCCCGGCGCTGGCAGGTATTTTATATCGCAAGGTTTTGATCATATACATCAATATTTTCTTATATAAATATATAAGCATCACAAGCCGGCTGGCGACACAAGCCGCCGTGGCGGTTTAAGAATTTGTGATTGCAGGCAAAATACATTGAAGGTTTCCATTCTTCAAACCAAAGTATCAGCACCTCTGCGCGAAGGTTACAGACTGAGAGCATAAAAGCATGTTCAAACACAAAGTGCTGGCTATTCTATTACAAAGCCTTCCAAGGCCCGGTGTTTCGCATGGCGTTATGACTAGCAGTTTCTGATGCATCACCCGGCTTGACGGATTAAGCTTCTTCGCCAGGTTGACGTGAGGAAGAGGGGGCGCCTGGCGTCGGTTCAACTTCTTCCTCTTCATCACCCAAAGGACGGAAGTCATTGGTAGACCAGTCAATCCGGGTTAAGGCCTGAAAGACAGCCTCTTCACTTATAAGCTCAGCGGATCAACGTCGAGGGCATAAGTGTGCTTACGGATTGGAGGAACAAGGCTCGCACTTACGGAATGACAAACTCCACCCGCTTGTTGTTCGCATCATAGAAAAGCGGTGAACCGCCAGTTGGCTTCGCTGCCGATTGACTCATAGCGGGACGCATCTCCTTTGTTATTCGTTTGAGCGTCATTATCAAAGGCTTCACCGTTCTCTTGCGCTGGGAAACCCTTGGCTATGTCGGCGGATCAAGATCCGCTATCCACGCCTTTGGCGCGAGTTAGAAACGATGAGTGCCAGCCGGCCGCGGATCGTTTCAACTCTTCAAGCTGCCCGGAACCATGGACAGCCGGTCCGGTGTATCTTTGATCAAAGCGGAGCTGTGTTGTCGTACGATGTGGCACATATGACTCGCTGGGCGCCGGTATACAGCTGCTCAATCAGCGTGTAAGCGGCCTTGAGCTTCTTCCGCACATCAGAGCCCAGATGAGCAATACGCTTGCCTGCACCGGTTTCAGACAGCTCAGGTTAAACCGGCGGAAATATCAAAACAGAGGTAATCAGTGCAAATTTTCTTACTAAAGATGGCAGAGGTCATGGCATGAACTTGGCGCTTTAGTCTGGTAAGCTCTTCGGTCACCGGTTTAAGAGCTGATTCAGCATCTTTCGCCCGTTTTTTCAAACCGGCCTTCTCGGTGTCCCAATTGGCCCTTCGGTTTATACCACTCCTTGACTGTTCCATAGTGGCCAAGGCAGTTTTCAACTCATCCTTGGCCTTGGTGGTTCTCGCTTGTTGAGTTTCAGATTAGCACGAAGGTCCTTGAGTTGCACGGTTTGCTGGTATATCTCATTCTGATAACAAAGGGAGCACGTTAGTTGTTTCATTATAAAGTCCCAAGCTCAATACAAATATTCAACTTGGCACTTGGGGGCTAATGGCTAGTTGATCTCAGTTTGCTATGGGGATCTGAAATTAAGTCGGTTTAACTATGCTAAGTTGAACCGACCCTTGGGGGCTACTCTGATCTGCAGTTTAAGGCGTATGGTTTCTATGCAAAGTTAAGTGCGGTTTAACTATGCAAAGTTAAACCGACCCTTGGGGCTACTATGCAGCAAAAGTACAAGAAAGGCATAACTCCTTACCTCATAGCGGTCCTTCATGTGATTTACCAGACCGGCTTCAAAGTCACGGCTTGTGTAGAGCCGGTTCGAAAGCGGAGTGAAGTTCTTGGGCGAGAGGTTGTCATAAGCTGACAGATCAGTTTTCCCCTTATCTTTGCTCATAGTAGTAGACTCTTCCTTGGCGTTGTGTTTTGCTAAAGCGACCGGTTGGCTAGGAGTGGTGTAGCCAGTGCCCGTCACAATAGCATCATCATTTTTGACCGGGCTGGCCGGATTGGCGGTCTTCTTTGGGCTTGGTGTCTTCATACTCCGGCTCGGCGGTTCAACAATTACGACCCGCTCTGTGGCCGGACTCGGTGGAGCAGGATGCGAGGTTTCCACTTGGGCCTCCGGTTCAGTTTCTGGCGGATCAGCATTGTCGTCTTGGTACAACCCGCCAGAGCTATTTTTAGCGACTTCAGGATTTTCGCCATGCTGCTCTGGGGTCTTCTCCGGATCAACATCCATGATAGGGTCAAGGGTTTTAGCTTTTTTACTCAAGCGAGCCTTGGTGCTGCAGTGTTCAGAAATAGAATAAGATAAACCGACCAACGCAAATATAAACCGAATTGGCGGGACAGAAGTATGGTGCTTACCCTGCAGCAACTTTAAGCGGAGGCAGTTGCGTGGTTGATGAACCGCCAGAGGAGTTGGAAGAGGCCTGATAATTCGGGTCAGACGGATTGAGAGGACATCGGAAGAAACCTTTTAAGGGATAACGCTTTTCAGGAGAACAAATCACCTCTGGACGACGCTTCCGGGTTGGTGTATCACGTAAACCGGATGAGGTAATCTGTTGACCACTTTGTGCGGGTTAAATGCGGCGCTCTTCAGCCTGCTGTGTCTTCAAGGAAAGGTTTGGATTCAAATGAGCATAGGAATGAGATTTTTTCACTTTTCGAACGGTGCGGCGAATTCTTTTAACCGGCACGAGGTTGGATTCGGAAGAAAGAAAGATTACCTCAACATGGTCGGCATGGTGGCTTGACATCATCACAGGAGTTAAAATTGTCGATAAAAGGAAGAATAAAAGGAACAAGCTACAAGCAAGAAGAAACACAAAGTGGAGAGCGGTTCTGGCGACTCCTAGTGAGGATATCAAGCTTTACCTCAGCTTCGAATCTTCGTCTTCGGCGGATCAGAAGACTCGGTGGTTTTCCTCTTGCCAGCCTTATTGGTGGTCTTGGATTTTACACGCGGAGCTCGGGCCGGTTTGGTCCGCTTCCAGAAGGAGCCGTTAGCCTGAGAGGTAACAAGGATTAATATATATCAACAAGGCATTAAATGTCAGAAAAGCGGTGAGCAGAGCCTTACCGCAGGCGGTTTGTTGGCAACACGGAATGGAGCCAGCCGGTTTGGCTGCGAGCAGAGATCGGTTCATCAAGCAGCCTCTTTCTCGCCTCTGTGACTTCAAGCTCGTTATTGGTAGCTCGTGGCGTCTTTGAGGTCTTGGAGGCTGCCGGTGTATTCGTGCATCAATCCGGGCGGCGGCTTAATGGCAAGATGCCCCAAGAAACCCAAAGATCGCACAAGGTCCACACCGTTAATCCATTGGCGAGAGAGCACAGGTTTGATAATTTGAGGCGCAAAATTCTTCCGTTCTGCGGCGGTCAAGCGTAAAGGCAACGGGTGATGGTTGCTAAGCGGTGAGGGCGGTAACCCGACAACGGATTCTCGTTGTTAGGAGCAGTATTTGGCGATAGAACCAGGTTTGGTTCCAATCTTTTGGATGGCTATGGTGTTTGGCGTGAGGAAAATCTACTTCCTTCCTTTTTGGATTGAAACGCCGCCCAGCTCCGTGTTAGGACCATCCGAAAATTCTGTCTGGCGGTTCAAGTGAAAAAATCCGGAACAGCTCCACAGATGGCTCTTCTTGAAGATAGACTTCACAGAAAACTTGGAAATTGCATATATTTGACACAGAGTTCGGACCAATATCCTGTGGATGGAGTTGAAAACTTGCAAGGACATCCCGGAAGAATTTTGATCCGGGTGGGCAGAATCCCCGGTCTAAGTGCTGCACAAACACAATTACTTCTCCTTCTTGCGGATTGGGAGGGCATTCGGCATCCGGAACCCGCAAGTGGAGGACATTTTTAGAAGCTAAAGCGCCGGTGGTGACGTATCCGTTGAGTTGCGTCTCGGTGACCTTAGATCGGACCCAATTGCAAGCTGAGAATTGAGGGGCCATTCCGGAAGACTAAACTGCGAAACGAAAGGAGAAACGATTTACCGTTAACGGTTCGGACACAGTATACAATGTTAAACCGGCAATTCAGCAGCCAGTTTCCCATTCTGGTTTAACTGAGGACTAATGGAGTGACGGGTTAAGCTATCAAGAGTCAAACCGCCCAACGCGACAGAACTGGAAAATCTACTAAGTATGGACAGAAACAGATTTCACATGCGAATGGAGGTAATTTAGATCTACCAAAGATTCAGTAAGAAAAATTTCTGCGACCTATGTAAGCCTCAGAAAGGGCAGGAAGGGTCGTGCGTTCTAAACAAGAGGATCTGAACAAAAGAAGGATGCGTAAAGAGTTAAACTGACGGCAGAGCGGTCGCCGCACAGGATGTATACTACGGTTGAATCATACGGCCATGGCAGGGCAGGTATGAGGAAACTAAGATGAACACCTATGAACTACGAGATGAACAGGGATCTTCAGATGCGGATCTAGGGCTTGAAGAGGGGCCTTACCTGATGCGCAGAGCAGCGGAGGAGCGCCAAGAGTTTCTGGTCCAATCAGGTTGATGCAGCGGCCTGGCGTTGACGCGGCGTTCGAAGGGCGGAGGCGACGGCGGAGCTTCAGAGCTGGAGCGTCGGAAGGAAGAAGAAGCGCGGAAGAAGAAGAGAAAGGGCCCGCTGGTCTATTTATAAGGAAACGGGATAATTAACAAGCGCGAGAATCGAGGAGTCAAAAGCGGCGGATGGTGCAGCGGTCGCCTTGATTTCCGGGATAGTATTAAATGAAGGGAATCTTAATGTTTGGATTTCTTTATTAAAGATGACGTCAAGGCGCCTATTCTTTGTGGTTGGAAGATAGCGTCATGGCGGTTCAAGCAGATGGCGGTTTACTTAAATCTGAAGGAGATTCAGAGTTTCCTAAAGATGTTGAAGATTAACATGAACGGTTCAGTCAATCTGGGCCTAATGTTGGGGATATAACTATCGAACATAAACCGCCTCAAGGGCGGTTTACCTAAATCTATAATTAGGGCCCACGAAGGCATGAGGCCCGAGCCTAGAGGCGGATTAAGGTCCATAATGTAAACCGCCTTAAGTCATGTAACTTGTCTTTGTAAGATAAGAGAGAAGAGACCGAGCGGACACTTGTATGAGCGGATCGGGACTCAGAGAACCGGCAAGGCGTCAACCCGTATATATAAGGGGCGACCGGCGGCGTTGAAGACGGAGAATTCGAGGCTTAAGCGAAGCTATTGCTCCCTAGTCGCCAAATCACATCAATCCCATCACAACTAGATGTAGGCTTTACCTTCATCGAAGGGCGAACTAGTATAATTCCCGTGTCTTTGTGTCCGCTTTAACCCCTCTAAGTTAACCCGTACGATGGCCCTGCGACTAAGTCCTTTCACGAGGACATCTGTCGTGACAATTCCACGACAGTTATCAAATTACACAGAACAATGACAAGGAAAATGTGTTTAATCACATATTTCAGGGGTATATCCTTCCCAAGGACAAGCAGAGCATGATATCCATGACAGGATATAATGTAGAAAACTCTTTAGGTAGGGGAGAGAATTTTCATGACACTACCCATACAACGGTGTTTGGATAATTGAGCAGGAAACTTTTAGCCTTGGGCTCCAAATGTTCTTGTTGGAAATCGGAGTATCACAAACATGCTTTGAGATAGTATTGGCATGGTCTTTGGGTAAAGATCATAATTTGGATTCACAAAGGATCCGTCAGGAGCAACTTATAGAATAAGTCTTACAATTTCCTCATGGAAAAATGGCTAAACTTGCTAAAGGATACTACAACAATAGGTCCTCCACCCAGGGAGGGGGTGGGGGGGGGGGGTTGCTAGGCATGACATCATGTTACCGGGTCATCAAAGGACCAACATCATAACTCTTGGAAAGTTGCCCAACCATCATATCTGACTGAGATTCAGATCCGATTGGTGTCATGATACCTCAAACTCAGGATGTCCGAGAAGAAAAGGTGCAGCACAAATAGACGAAATGACATTTCAAGATTCTCAGGAAATGAACTAAGGGAGCGGGTTCTTAAAGCAATAGTTCATCCTTAAAGAAAGGAGAGGATGAGGGGGTAGCTGATGGAATCAACGAAAATCCTCGAGATTTCCAAAAAGGTGGATTTCCACAGTTATGTGAACAAGGAGCTAACATTTGTCAGATCAAATGATAAAATGGTGTATGCTCGAGGAGAACATAGACAGTTAAACATTGGATGAGAGGTGCACCGAAATATGGGCTGGGTTGCACGACCAACGTCGGAATGATGATTCAATAATCAAGAGTCTAAGAATGAACGGTTGACCATTAACTTCAAAGCAATAGGGTTGCTAGAAGTACAGAATCCAAACAACACCGTTCACTTGTAGGTACCTCGGTTAGAATTAACACGGGATCCAAGAAAGAATGGTGATGGTGAGAAGTATCACTACACCAAGAATTCTTAAGAGGTGGAGTAATCCTCATGACATTCTTGTCATAAAAGATGGTAATACTCCAAGCTAAAGAAGAACAAATGTTGGATAGTAAGGATCTCAAGGTATAACACGAAACACGAACAAGTTTGTGTTGAACGGAAGGCAATAAAGTGGTCGATGATAACACCAATCATCGAGGGCAAGGATGGTATTTCTCATCATGATTTCAATAGATCTCTTGGAAGAGCTCAGAATGTTGATGATATTCACGACACATTTGTCGCGAGAGTTCATGAAGATGTAATCGATCGGCGGCGACATCAAGTCAAAGTAATGATAAAGTGAAAGGTTATTGGAACCAAAGTGCGACACAAACTCGAAACCAAGCTTGTTGTTCAAAGGCGAAATGATATGACGATGATGATCGGCGTAAGGTTAGTTCATCGTCGAAAATTGTGCTCCGGGAAGAAGGATCGGGTAGCACAGTTAAAATTAGCTCGATAATGATATAGCCGATAAGGCTAGGAATGACTTGAAGGATTATTAAACTCATAAGCAACAAGAATTACTTAGAGTTATTGAATCGGAGTATGGAATCGATTCACTTATCGGTGTTCCCGAGTGTCTAATAACTCGGAGCCCGTGGAAAATTGGAATCAGTGAGAATGTAGTACTTGATGAAGAACTCATAAGAAGTAATGCAGTTCCAAGATAATCTCGAGATACCAGGGGGGTAATACTCAAGACGGATCAAAGTAGAGGTTGGATTGGGTATTAATCCGCAGAAGACAAATGTTTAAACTTGCCCGAGAAATGGGAACAAAGAAGAACAATATGGTCGAAACCATAACTACAAGTGGTCCAATTTAATAACACCGAAAGAATTACTCGAATGAGTAAATATTTGGCAAGAAGCTTCCATGATAAGTTCCACATCAGGTCCATGGGCATGAACTCAGGGTTCAAGGTCGACTCCCACTTGTTCAACGCATAGCCTTTCATTCACCTACTCGCTTTCGATGAAGTTATAGTGTTGAAATTTTATCTGGCAAAATACCAGAAGAGTACGACTCGTGAAAACTTTCGAGTTCACACATATTAAGGAAGGCATAGGTTCAACCCATCGGGGCATCTTAGAATCATATACCAGAATCTTTAGAAGTAATTAAGTCAAGCTCGAAGGCAGAGCATGGTTGAGAAAGCAGAGGATACAACTTACCAAAGGCATTATGTATCAGAGAAAAGGCTCACAAGGTTATTGAATATGAAGGGCGTTGTCAGATAAAATCCATCTAAGGATCTGGTGGTCCACAAGGGATCTGACGTGAGCATCGGTACTCAACTAGAGGAAGCAGATTATAGAAACAACTGACTAACTCAATTGTCAAATGCAAAGGAATTATGATTTCCAAATCAAGGGATCAGAAGCAATGCTCTGATTAGGGGTGGATAAGTTGAATAGCCTTAGGGTACAATCAACGACAATTGGATTGGTCGAGAACCGATTCCGGTTAAAAGAATGGCAGCTCAGCCGGAAAAGTAATTTATAAGGATCAATGATGATTGCGTGTATTTGCAAACATATTGAGTCAACAGACTCAAAATGATAATGACAAGGAATGTCAATATGACTACGAGACTTATGGGATTAACCATAATGCAAGCAAGCAAGAATTTCAAGAGCCAAAGGCCCCAGAGGATTTTCGGAAGGTCGAATATTATTTTGAAGACTTTTGTGAAACACATGAACAACTGGGGGATGAGCGGATACTCGATAAGTGCGAGAATTAACCATAGGGGTATTCAGGTGACAAAGAACAGCAAGGCAGTAAGCTCAAAGGATTATCAAAACAACGACGAGTTTTTCAGGGTATCTTGTAATAACAAGACCAACTGGGGATGATGGTAAGAATAACAACTGCAAGTAGTTATCCATAAGGGTTTACGGTGGAAGGGAATTTGCAAACGTGATGAACACAAGTTCTCGGGTTAACAGCGGAGAGTATCTTCAGGGTCTTCACGTGCAGCAGATGATCAACAGTAATAAGGGGCTCTCCGGGTGAAAGTGATAACGAGATCCTAATGTTAGATTTAGTAAAATTCATTTAACCCGAATAGAAGAGAGATCAGAGTCCAAGAGTATAGACGAGGAATAAAAGATCCTACTACCACCCAATGGCGACGTGTGCCCGTAAGACACACAGCCATGTTAGTAAAAGTTTTGCAATGTCTAGACTCGACTTCGGCCAAGGAGTGTGGAAGGGGGATTCCTACAGGCAGTTGGCTCTGATACCAACTTGTGACGCCCCCGATTCAATCGTACACTAATCATGCACGCAAATGTGTACGATCAAGATCAGGGACTCACTAGAAGATATCACAACACAACTCTAAAACATAAATAAGTCATACAAGCATCATAATACAAGCCAGGGGCCTCGAGGGCTCGAATACAAGTGCTTGATCATAGGCGAGTCGTGGAAGCAACAATATCTGATACGGACATAAGTTAAACAAGTTGCCATAAGATGGCTAGCACAAACGGGATACATATCGAAGAGGCGCATGCCTCCTGCCTGGATCCTCCTAAACTACTCCTGGTCGTCGCCGGGCTGCTGCGTAGTAGTAGGCACCTCCGGTGTAGTAGTAAATCATCGACGGTGGCGTCGCTCTGGGCTCCATCGTGCAGTCGCAACAACCGGGTAAAGAAAGGGGAAATGGGGAACAAGGCAACCGTGAGTACTCATCCAAAGTACTACTTAAGCAAGGAGCTACACTACATATGCATGGATATTTGTGTAAAGGGCCATATCGGTGGACTGAAGCGCAAAAAGCCGAATAAGAGGGGACAGCTAGTCTTATCGAAGACTACGCCACGGTCACCTCCGTCTTGCAACAGTAGAAGAGGGTAGGTTGAAGTCCTCCAAGTAGCATCGTATAGCATAATCCTACCCGGCGATCCCCTCATCATAACCCTGATAGAGAGCGACCACCGGGTTGTATCTGGCACTTGGAAGGGTGTGTTTTATTAAGTATCCGGTTCTAGTTATCATAAGGTCAAGGTACAACTCCAAGTCGTCCTGTTACCCAAGATCACGGCTATTCGAATAGATTAACTTCCCTGCAGGGTGCACCACATAACCCAACACGCTTGATCCCATTTGGCGGACACACTTTTACGGGTCATGCCCGCCGCGGAAGATCAACACGTCGCAGCCCACCTAGGCATAACAGAGAGGTCAAGACGCGGTCTAAACCTAAGCGCCACGAAGTGCAGGCCCATCGCCCTTAGCACACACAAGACGTTGCGAGGGCGGCCGAAGCAGACCTAGCCTAGTGGCGTTCGATCGATTCCGGCGCGCGCTTCGATCCGACGTCACGAAATGCTTCGGCTGATTCCACGACGCCGAGTGCCCATATCTTTCCCACGTAGTTGGTTAGTGCGTATAGGCCCGTAGCAGGACTCAGATCAAATACCAAGATCTCGTTAAGCGTGTTAAGTATCCGCGAATGCGAGCAGGCCAGGCCCACCTCTCTCCTAGGCGGTCTCAACCTGCCTGCCGCTCCGCCACAAAGATCCACTCGCGGGTGCTCCACCCACCGACCGACTTTAGTCACCACATGTATCATGTATAGTATATAGTATATACCCGTGATCACCTCCCAAGTGATCACGGCCCGATAGTATAGCACAGCAGACGGACAAGAATGTAGGGCCACAGATGGAAAAACTAGCATCCTATACTAGGCAAGTAGGATTGCAGGTAAAGGTAACAACAGTAGTAGCAAGGACAGGCTATGCATCAGGATAGGAATAACGGAAAGCAGTAACATGTTATACTACTCTAATGCAAGCAGTATAGAGGAGAGTAAGCGATATCTGGTGATCAAGGGGGCTTGCCGGTTGCTCTGGCAAGAGAGAGGGTCGTCAACTCCGTAGTCGTACTGGCCAGCAGCAGCGTCGGTCTCGGTGTCTAGCGGAAGAAGAGGGGGAAGAAACAATGAATATTTAAGCAAACAGATGCATGGCGATGCATTACAAAGCAAAGCGTGATGCTAGGCGTGCCCTAACGCGGTATGTGGTGATACCGGTGAAGGGGGGGGAAACATCCGGGAAAGGATCCCCGACGTTTCGCGTTTTCGAGCGGAGGAGCCGGAGGGGAAAGTTGCGAGTTCGATAGGTTAGGGGGTGTGGTGGACGAACGCGTTGCGTATCCGGAATCGTCTCGTCGTTCTGAGCAACTTTCATGTAGAAAGTATTTTCATCCGAGCTACGGATTAAAAGATATGATTTTCTAAAGATTTAAATCATTTTCTGGAATTTAATTAATTATTTAAATCCAACATTATACAGAATAGTAAATGATGACATCAGCATGACATTAGAGTGATGTCAGCAGTCAACGTTGACCATTGACCTGGTCAACCTGATGTGTGGGTCCAGTGGGACCCACCTGTCATCCTCCAATTAGGTTAATTAGGGTTTAGGTTAATTAGTTAGCTTAATTAGTTGTTTAGTTTAATTAAACAAAATTAGTTGAGTTAATTAATTATTTAATTATTTAATATTAATATTAGTTATTTTTTATTATATATTATTATTATTTATTCATTTATTTTTTTTTTTTTTTTGGGGGCATGTGTCATTGGCCGAGGCCAAGCCGGCGGGCGCTATGGCGTGGCCGTGGGCGCCGAATGGCTCGAGCCCGAGAGGGCGCTGGCAAGCACTGGCGCACACCGGCGCCGGGGCAGAGCCACCTGGCGAGGCACGAGAGCGGCGGCCGGCGAGGGGTTCGGGAGGCGCCAAAGTAGAGCGAGAGGAGGCGCCAGCGCTGGCGGTTGAACCTTGCCGAAGCGGAGCGAGATGGCGCGGCGAGTCGATGGCTGTGGCAACGGGCGCAGGCGGCCACGGCAGCGGCGCGACGGGCGCGCCCGAGCGGCAACAAGTGCGGGTGAGGACGAGTGGGAGCGAAGTGCGTCCATGGGCGCGGCCGAGCAGACGAAGCGCGTCGAGGCGTCTGGTGCGCTGCCGTCGCAGCGAAGCGCGGCCGGGCGCTGTGACCGCAAATGGGCGAGGGAAGAGAGAGGAGAGGAGGGCGCAGCTCACGGGGTGTAGGGCACGCGCAGCGGTGCTCGGGAAGGCCGCGGAGGGCAGCGGGACGAGCGGCGGAGTGGAGGATGACGGCGAGTGGCGGCGTCGGCGGCGACGGCGGGCGAGTCGCGTGGTGGCGGTTGAGGCGGCCTTGCGGGCGTAAAGCGGCGGGGTTTGTTCCGGGCGTCGGTGACCGGGCGGCGCCATTGCGGTGGCACCGGCGTTGGGGCGCCGTCGACGCGACAGGGAGATGGGGACGGGGCGCCGTGCCCCAATCCAATCGGGCAGAGGGGGGAAGGAGTGAGGGAGCGGGGGGTCTCGTCCCGATCCACCGATCTAGATTGGATCGAGAGGGGGAGGAGGAGTGGCGACGTGGGGGAAGTGGGGTGCCGGTGGTTTAGGGTTTCGGGTAGTGGGGGTGGATAAGGGAGCGGGGGTGGGCTGGCCGGTTGGCCCTTGCCAGGTTGGGCGGCCTGGTGGGGTGGCCGACTGGGCCGGCTGGGTCGAGGCCCAGTGGGGGAAGCGGGGGTTCTTTCCTTCTTCTTATTTTTATTTGCTATTTTTGCTTTCTTTCAGTTTCCTTTTATTTTAGCTTTAGTAAATTACCAATGTGGCACCTAAATAGATTTAACAAATTTATGCCACTGCCACTATTGTTTAATACTTATGACAATTTAGTTTTGAAAATTTTTATTATTTTTAAAGCATATAAATAATTGTATTTGCTACTGTTATATTCATTTTAGAGTATTTAAACATTTTATAAAAGTGTGGTTTGTTGCACCGTAATTACCTTTGTAATATTTAGTACAAACCAAACATTTGTATTTTAATGTTTGAAAACTTTTATTGTTTGACTTAAATTCAAATTTGAATTTGGATCGGTTCTAAACTAACGCGAGAATATCAACAATAATCGAGGTGACGTGGCATCATTACTAGAGGGTTACTGTAGCTTGATTACCCGGGCGTCACAACAAACCAACCACCAAAGCATCATATACTAGAATTCCATCCAAGTCAGTTTTTTGGTGATCCAGCTGATCGAATACCAATAGAAGATTATGCCCCTGAAATTCAAAGTGAAGTGAGAAGAGCTTATTTGTTGAACAAAGAAACAAAGCTACCGGGCATAAATTTGAAGTGGTATTGATAAGTTTGATTGGTTGGAATATAGTGTGAAAAAGGAGGCTGCCTTTTGTTTCCCTTGTTTTCTTTTCAAGTATCCATCACAAGCGGCTAGATTTGGCAATGATGTATTTACACTAGATGGTTATGAGCGTTGGAAAACTGCATTGGAAAATTTTAAGAAACATATTGACGGTCCATCTAGTTACCACAATATTGCTATGGGCTTATGTGTTAATTTAAACAATCAAAGGGCCAATGTGGCTACCAAACTGCGAGTTTACAATAAAGAGGCTGATATAAAATATAAAATTCGCTTGACGGCGTCATTGGATTGTGCAGGTATCTCATAGATCAAGGGGAAGCTTTTCGTGGACATGATGAATCCTACAATTCCATCAATAAAGGCTATTTCAGGGAGTTCTTGGACTGATATAAGGACAAGAATAAGGATGTGAAAGATGCATTTGATAAGGGGCAAGGCAATGCACTTATGATATGTCCAGATATTCAAAAGGACCTTTCTACATGTAGTGCATTGGAGGTAACCAAAGTCATCAAGGATGAGCTTGGAGATAAGAATTTCTCGATACTTATTGACGAGGCTAGAGATTGCTCAATAAAGGAGCAAATGGCAATAATTTTGAGGTAATGCATATGAATTTCTGTCTTTAACTTGTAGCTTCCCAAACTTGCATAGTCGTTGTTCATCTCTGTCTTTTAACTTGTATCTTCCCAAATTTGCAGATTTTTAGATGATCACGGGGAGCTTCAGGAGAGATTTCTTGCTATTAAGCACATCACAGATTGTACATCTCCGGAATCAAAGAAGCATTGGTTCATGTGTTGGAGTACCATGGCCTGCCTATTAATAGGCTATGTGGACAGGGTTACGACGGGGCTTCAAATATGAGAGGAGAATTCAATGGTTTGCAAAAGCTAATTCGTGATGAAAGTCCATATGCTTTCTTTGTTCACTGCTTTGCCCATCAGTTGCAGTTAGTGGTTGTCACAGTGGATCAGTCTTGTCCGGTTATTGCTGTTTTATTCAACTATCTTCCTTGATAGTGACTCAGATTGGTTCATCTTGCAAAACGAAGGATGCATTGCTTGCAAATCATCAAGACAACTTGATAGAAATGATGGAAAATTGTAAGATATCATCTAGAACTGGGTTACATCAAGAAACTAACATAGCTAGAATAGGAGCTACTCGTTGGGGCTCACATCTTAGAACCTTGCTTCGTATGTACACAATGTGAAATGCAGTGGTGGATGTGCTTGCAATTGTGGTCGACGATGCCCAGGAACACACTTCTCAAGGTGGAGCTTCAGGTTTGATCATACATATGGACTGCTTCAAGTTTGTGTTCATCATGCTATTATTTGTAAACTTGTTGAGCATCACTAATTTGCTTTCACAAGCTTTGCAAAGAAACAAACAAGATTTTGTTGAAGTCATGCGTTTGATCTTGGATGTGAAAGAAGCATTGCAAAAAATATGACGGACAATGGGTATGAGTCATTATACGACCAAGAAAAAAACTTCTGTGAGGAACATGGCATTGAGGTGCCAAATATGGATGATCTTGTTGGAGCTATGGGGCCATCTGTTCCGGCAACAATAAGGTGACTGGACATCATTATTTCAAGGTTAGCATATTCAATGTTGCTCTTGATGCAACTCTGTCCGAGATGAACCGTCGATTCAATGAAGTTAACACCGAGTTAGTGGATTGCATGTCTTGCCTTACTCCAACAAACAACTTCTCAAAGTTTAATGTTGACAAACTTATTCGACTTGCTGAAATTTATGCTGTGGATTTTCCACAAGTTGAACGGTTGTTGCTAAGAACTCAACTTCCTACATTCCTTACAAATATTAGGAGAAGTGATGA
Source organism: Aegilops longissima (assembly GCA_021605205.1). Taxonomy (NCBI): domain Eukaryota; kingdom Viridiplantae; phylum Streptophyta; class Magnoliopsida; order Poales; family Poaceae; genus Aegilops; species Aegilops longissima. The sequence goes on from CM038676.1 coordinate 627,213,681, forward strand.
ATTCAATGGATGTTTGGATGTTACTACCCTTGCTCAGTTGATGGTTCAAACAACAGAACATAGAACTTTCCAGTTAGTATATCGCCTCATCGAGTTGACATTGATTCTTCCAGTGGCAACTTCCTCAGTCGAGTGAATACTTTCAGCAATCAAGATCATTAAAACTGATTTGCGCAATATGATATCAGATGATTGGCTCAATGATTTAATGGTGTGCTATTGTGGGAAAAGGATATTCAAAAGTACTCCTGGTGATCAAATTATGATACGATTCCAGAAAATGAAAGATCGCAATGGACATTTGCCTCGTGAGTACAATGTGATTTCTTAGAGGTATATCTCAGTTTTACTAGTTTTAGTAGTCAGTTATTGATGCCTTATATTGGTGTACCATTATATTGCTAATACTTATGCTAATTTGGACACATGGTCTGTGGTTGGGTAATTGGACATCTATTTCTATATATTGGTTTCTAGTTGTTCTGCAATACCATTAGTAAGCAACATTACTATCATTGTTGTTGCTTCTCTAGTCCTTCGGTATTGGTGTGTGAATTGTATTGCTTTTGAATATGAATCTTTGTGGTATGGTCAAACATGTTACTTAATTAGTTCGAACTGATTGCTATTTGCTAGAAAAGTCTAACATTTGATATTTTTCAAATAATTCCAAAACAAAGCAGTAAATACTATGTGTGCCCAGCAGTATTCTTGAAAATGCTAAGCTAATTTGGGCTACAAGATTTTGAGATATTGGCTATTTTGCTAAAAAGAACCAAATTTTGGTTCAAAATTTCATATTTCAAAAACTTCTGGCAAATTTTAACCTTCTTTGGGCAAAAGAATTAGGAGTTGGTGCCTTTTTTCCTACACCGTTAACTTTGAGCCCGCCCTCGATTTCCTTCCAATACTCGCCACTGATACGAGGGGCTGTGCGAGCACCAGCTCGTTAGTTGGTGTAGAGCGCGCCAATTAGGAGCTCCCATGGGGGTGGCAACTGGGTTTGACTGTCATTTGAACCAATGTCTGCATTCATTTTTTCGCCTAATTAAAGAACCATGTTATTATTTTCTTTATAAGAAAACATGAGATGAGATTACAACAACAATTTCTCAGTATTTCAAAATTGGCTGAGAAAGCGGGAAGTGAGGACAACGGGACCAGGTAGATAAGATGAGAATGCATTTGATAGCTAATACCAAAATTAATGTGCATAAACAAGTACTACAATACAACACTACAGTACGAGCTTCCCAATTACAACTTGGGTTGTTGAACAAATACACCAAGGAAGCAACGGATCCACATACGTACGCCAAAGAGCTAGGATCAAATATATTATTTTTAAGACACTGATCGATGACAAAAACTAGTCAATGTCATGATCAATTTTAAGACTAGTAAATAGTCAGAAAAAGAATATTGAGATCAGTAAAGTCCCTCTGTCCCGAATTACTTGTTGTAAAAGTGGATGTATGTAGAACTAAAATACATCTAGATATATCCATTTCTACAACAACTTATACCGGTCAGAGGGAGTATTAATCTAGGCTGGTCAGGGTTATGCGACAACTTCAGTAAACAATGTGTGCCGACTAAGTTAGTCCATTGCACAAGTATAAGCATGCCGGGAAAAAAAGCATTCTCAAATAGTAGTACGTGCCAATTTTGCAGTAGAGTTTTAGAAGCAATCGCAACCCAATATTCCCCAGCACTCTAGTAGAAAAGCCATCATTATAACTATGCCTATTACAACATCTTTCAGCGGGTGCTCCAGAGCACAGAGTGATGTAAGTTCATCAGCAAGTTGATGCTTTAATTCCTCTAGCGAAATGGTACAACAAATTAGCCATTCAGGTGGGCAATTTTTAGTCACATTATATGACCACTCTAGTTGCATGCTTAGTTTTGGAGAATAAACACAGTGAGCATGGGGTATGTGTTGATAAAGCGATTCAAGAATTATAAATCATGTGACTGGACAACATAATCATGTGTTACTATCCTCCTTGTGTGATAGTTTATGATCCCTCGGCAGAAATAAAGTGAAGGCCTATATTGTGTTTGGTTGGATGAAACTTGATTGATTAAAAGAATAGCGAGAGGTTTCCGGCGAGCGAGTAGTTGAACGGCTATCGCATGGGGAAATGGGTTATTCTTGTATGATCCACCATAACCAATTCCAACTATAGTACATAAATGTATATGCATGCTATGCTAGTTTTGTTCGTAATTAAGTACCATCAGAGCAACAATTTGTCAACCAATGCATCTTTTTGGGTTTCATTATTTCTTTTATTGAAGGTAAAAAAGCTGATATGAAGAAAGCACATTTAAAATTCGGCAGATGGTGCAGGGGAGTGTGGGTCAATCTGGGTTGGATTTGTGTGTAACACATGCTGGCTTCATCACGGAGATTGGATTACTCCTTGGAGATATTGAAGCAGACTGCATTGGCGTCTGTTAAGTGTGGTGCCAAAACATGCTTGCCCCGGGCCTGGTGTTTGCAGCCAAAGGGCAGAAGGTCCACTCGTCTGAAAAATGAATGCAGCTTTTCACTGCAGCGTCGTAGCCACACCCTATGGTGGTGTAGACACGAGCTCGAGCACGACAAAGGGAGAGACGGGTCGGATGGACTCGTACCATGGGAAAGCAACAACGGGAGATAGATTAGAACGGAGAGGATACATATATTTGTTTTCCTCCAATATTCTAGGTAGACTGAAGCTTGATAAAGAGCAAAGCAAATATGATTTCATATCACACCCACTTTGACATCATAAGACGGTGGACTATATATAGGACTTCTGTGCATCTCATGGCTATGTTAGTTTGTGAGCATGGTATATGTGTTGTGTGAAACATTTAACAAATGTTTATCATGCCTTTTTAATCATGTGACTGGACTAGAGAATCATGCGACCTTCCTGCTTGCATATCTAGTTTATGCTGAAGGGAAATATTCTGTTATGTTGAAGTGAACTCACATTAATAAAAGAGAATGGCGACATGTTCCCGGATGATAACATAGTTGAATGGAAATTGCATTTGCAAATAGGTTGGTCTTGAATTATCCAAAATAACCAACTTCCAAGATAGTGGAAGAAATTGATATGCATGCTATTAAAGTTCTGTTTATACGTGCCATCACTCCAAGTCCAATGCATCATGAAACATGTGTGAAATGTGGGAACCGACTCATATGTTAGCTATGTTTTCAGCTCCCATTTCAAAACAGAAAACTTAGACCACAAAGGTCATGTGAAACAGTAGGATGAAGTTGCTCCTCAAAGGAAATTTCAAACGGTCGAACGCGTGTGACGAATTTGATATGACGTTTGATACTATGCGGTCCAACATGCCAAAACACCTGCGCCACAAGAAGCAGGGAACATGTTAACACGCAACTAGCTAGAGCACTGTCTGACTAGAGTATGTTGCAAAAGTTAATAAACAATAAAAAAACTTGAGAAGAAGCCATTTACCACCGCTTAATTTCTGTATGCAAACCATCCACTGAAGCCTGAATTCGTCTGACCACAAGTAATCAAACTATTAATCTCAATCACACCGTTAGTAAGTTCTACTGCTGCATTACTCAGTGAAACAAAGTCAGTTCTAATTAGGAACACTCCATTTCTTCATTTTGTTCTTTTAAAAGAAACATCTATGAAAACAAAAACCTAATGAACCTAATTAACCTAGCTAGTTAACCTAGTTAGTCAACCTAGCTAGTTAACCTAGTTAACCTAGTTAACCTAGTTAATTAACCTAATGAACCTAATTAACCTAGCTAGTTAACCTAGTTAGTTAACCTAGCTAGTTAACCTAGTTAACCTAGATAATTAACCTAATTAAACTACTTAACCTAGCTAGTTAACCTAATTAGTTAACCTAGCTAGTTAACCTGCATAATTAACCTATTTAAACTAGTTAATCCAGCTAGCTAGTTCTCTATCAAATGTTTGTGCTATGCATGAGAGAGAGAGAGAGAGAGAGAGGTGGGGTGGGGGCTTACAGAGGATGGCTACGGTGGTGGCGAGGGAGGCAGGGGCGTCTCCGGTGACGGCGAGGGAGGCAGTGGTGGCGAGGGAGGCAGGGGCGTCGAGGGTGGCTCCGGTGGTGGCGAGGGCTGCTCCGGTGGCGTTGATGAGGCCGCACGGCTCCGGTGGCGTCAGGTGCCGGGGGCGTCGACGTCGGCAGGAGACGGCGGTGAAGTGGGGCGGTGGCGCGAAGCGACTGGCGAGGGATTTGGGGGAGAAGTGATCACGTGGGGGTTAAGTCAAACGTAGCAGTTGCGCTGGTAGGCAAAAAGCGTTATATGTAAGTAAGCTATAGTACTTGTTACCAAACCGCGGTACTGCTACAGGAAGTAGCTATTTATTTTCTTTTTCCTTTTCTTTTTTCTTTTTCCTTTTTAGGCGGGAGATAGATTCTCCGTTTTCTAGCGAGCGGCAACATTAAAAAAAAAAAAGCGAACATATGCGAAAGAAGCAAAGTGACCGCTACTTGTGCCCGGGCCGACAACGTGTTTTCGCTAGCAGACACAAAATTGGGCCCAAGCGAACCTCGTACGCGACCGAACGAGCCTGCTACGAGGCAGGCTTCCCTCACTCTACGAATTTTGCAGCCGGTGATAGTCTTTGCACCCCCCTCATGCAAAAAAAGGCTTTGCTCTCTACACTTCATTTCTTGTCTGTGACGAATGGCATGCCATCTTTCACGGTTTGCTTCGTCTTGCTACTGCAGTTACAGACCAGAGTGTTCTTTATGGTTATGATCTATGCTTCTGATGAGATGATGGTGTGAGAGTATCTGTCTGTCGTGTTATTCCATGGTGTGACTGAGTTTTGCTCATATGGAGATGTAAATGCAATTCCCCCGGTGCCTATTTAACCATATGGATATCTAGGGGCGTTAAAGTGGGTACTATCTTTTTCCATTCAGGAAGGGGCCCTAACGGAGAATTTCAGAAAATACAAGGAGATATGGTGGAACCGAGTTGATGACAATTCCGCAAAGTTGAGGTGTGGATTTGTAATCGGACTATGCAATTTCAAGCAATTGTGGTCCGCATATCAGAAATAGTACATTGAAAAATGTGAAGTCATCAGTCTTCCCCTTCCATCCGTTGGTTGGGACAGATCGAGAGCTTCCCTTAGCCGGCACTCTTTACAAAATATTGCCAGTTGCAGATTAAGATAGCTACGATCCAGTCAAGGACAGGCCGGCCGGCACGCTACCCCACGCCGTGACTCGGCATATGTATTATTGTATGCAAGCCATGTATGATTACCTTGGTGTACGCGTCATGTACATTATGACGTGCATATTTATAATTGTGTAATGCATCTATCATGTAGTAGCTTGGTTATGCCACAATCTATATAAAATTTTACAAGCTCCTCCACTAGTAGCTTAGTTTTAGGTTATCTTTGCATACATAATTTAACAGTGGCAGGTCGTTCGTCGTTGGTTCATCGCTTTCAAAGAAACACATATTATTGCAACTACAAAACAGCTCTGCTGAGACAGGACACTCGATATCAGCCAACACAACCTGTAGCAAAGTCTTTGCAGTTGGTATCGTCTTGCATTATTTTTTAGGCCACGAAACAAGTTGCTCGGAGTAGATTAGTCATATAATCATGAACAAACCAATGAAATTGAAGCCAGCTCTATAGAATATAAAGACTTGATATAAGCTGACAAGTGTGGCCCAAGTCTCATCTCAATAATGGCACCTTAAAAAATGTATACCTTTGAATTCTTGCCGGCACCTATTATCTATTGGTTCACACATATCCAAGTCTGCTGACACTCTTCATGTAATTTGATGATTTGATTGTATGAAACGTGAATATTTAGAATAATAATACATATGCTTTATTGTGTTTGATTAATGTATTGTAAACTATTTATTAAATATGGCATGCATGCTTGCATGTTGTGGTGGACATTTTTCTATGCTTAATTGCTTCTTGTGGTGGGTCTTTTATCATGCATGTTGCTTGATGATGTGGCATGCTTGCATGTTAAGAGAAATATGTTAGTGTGGTCTAGCTATTTAGATATAGAAGATGTTGCTAATGGTAGAGCAAGATGTTTAAGATCAAATCAAGAGTACTACAATAAGCATGATGACATAATGTAGACAGTAAAGCTATCATCCAAATGCCATAAAGAAATCATCGTTTTATCCTTAGTAGCAATAATACAATACATACCCGTTCCCTTTATGTCACTGCCATGGATCACGGCAAGATTGAACCTACTACCATACACAACTCCCTTTGAAAAACTATCTATCAAACTTGGCCAAAGTAGACAAATAGATCGGAGAGCATACGCGACGACTTAATTATGCAACAAAGAACTCATAAAAGATTCAATACAATTCAATAAACAATCTGAAAGTGACAATTAATTATCTCCCAACAAACACAACACCGGGTTACATCATATGGATCCCGATCATGTAAGGCAGCGCATGGAAACTTCGTACTGAATCACAAGGAAGAGAGGATGCCATCTAACTACTGCTATGGACCCAAGGTCCTAAGAGAACTACTCACACATGGTCATATTGGCAACATGGTTGATAAAGATAGCTCCGGTAATGCATTCCCCCTCCGGCAAGGTGCTAGAACAGGCCTCCAGATTGGTTCTTCCCTGAACAGGAACTCGCAGAGGCATACAAAATCATAAAGAAGTGGTCGTAAAGTGTTGCACGGGGTTCCTAGGCGACCCCACCATGCAGGTGGCCCACTGGCCATGCCGTCTAGGGCCCTAGGTGGCTCCGAGGCTTCTTCCAGTGCTTTATGGATACTTCTGGAAAAAAGTCAAAATCCTCATAATATTTTGTGCTCCGTAAATATTTCTATGAAACCAAAGATGTTGAAAATAACAACTGACTATGGGCTCTAAATTAATAGGTTAGTCCAAAAAATATAAATTGCTATAAAAGTATTTAAAAGTGATATTAGAATAACATGAAACAATCAAAAAAATATAGCTATGTTTGACACGTATCAGCATCCTTAAACCTAATTCCTGCTCATCCTCGAATCATGTTGGGTTCACCAACTATTGCAGGAGCTTTGGTGGCCGATTTTGAATGCTACTATTGTCTAATGTGACAAAGTTGATGCTGTCTACTTATTATCCAATCTAGTTTAGCATCACCGGACTAAGCATATAGAGCTTGATATTCACTTTTCTCGGGAAAAGGTAGCAGTTACACTTCATAGTTTGTGGATATCTTCCAAAGGTATTACCTACAGGTCTTTTTCAACAATTTCACTTAGTCTTCAGGTCAATTCTATTCTCGGCTCAGGCAACCAGAAGGGGGGGGGGGGGGGGGGGCTTGTTAGAGTCCTACCATTCGTCGGCTACTGATTAACTTGGACTGCATACGAGGCTACCAAATGTTTTTTGAATATGTATGCGAGATACAACAAATGTTGAATTACTATAATACATATGCCCTCGTTGCAACGCACGGGAAATTAACTAGCTTCAGTAGTAGGTTACTTGAAGTGTCGGTATTATGTTTTGGTACAACATTGTAGATGAATCTATTGATGATGTGAGATTATATGGGGTGTCCACTTGTTCCGCCAAATTTATGTGGACACATGTGGGCCTCCAACTTATATATGATCCGAGAGATGTGGATGTGGATATGAATAGGGATTGGGTTGTTCTGTTTTGTTACAGCTATCTAAGCGGATATTTTTTTTCTACTTTAGAAAAAATGACAAATTGCATTTCTTTAGAGATGGATTTGCAGAAAATTGCATGTGCAAGCATTTCATAATTTTTTCATCAAAGCCGATAATTTTTTTAGATAGAATAGAAGGCTAAATGTTTCTTGCACTTCAAGAGTTAATAACGGACACAGTGGCATATCACTTGCATGCGAAACAACAGACATCATATTTTTGTGGAATGCAGGACATTCAACTGTCTGTTACAACATGACAATGGCTCGGGAGACATTGGATCTTCCTTCTTAGCTCAGAGGGTGTCACAGGCAGTGAAGGAAATATGCCCTAGAGGCAATAATAAAGTTGTTATTTTATATTTCCTTATATCATGATAAATGTTTATTATTCATGCTAAAATTGTATTAACCGGAAACTTGATACATGTGCGGATGCATAGACAAAACACCGTGTCCCTAGTATGCCTTTACTAGACTAGCACGTTGATTAAAGATGGTTAAGTTTCCTACCAATGGAAATGAGTTGTCATTTGATAAACGGGATCACATCATTAGTGGAATGATGTGATGGACAAGACCCATCTGTTAGCTTAGCATAATGATCGTTCAGTTTTATTGCTACTGCTTTTTTCGTGTCAAATACATATTCCTTCGACTATGAGATTAGCAGTAGCGCACTCCAACATGACGCGCTGCTGAAATTTAGAAGTAGCGCTGCCCCAATAAGCCGCGCTACTGCTATAATTGCCATGACCCCGCCGCCAAGCTAGTTATAGCAGGAGTGTGTTAATACAAAGAGCGCTACTGATACAGATCATAGCAGTAGCGCCTTCTCTCAATACCCGCTACTACTAAGTTTACTATAAAAATTTAGTCCCACCTCGCTCCGCGAACAGGGTTTTTACCACCTTAAATATGTTAATTGTCAAACTATCACATCCATTTGGTCTTCATTGAACTCTATGTGTAAAATTTGTGGCCGCAATATGATCCTTCTCCGGTTTCTAAACCGGTGAGGACTCATATTAATAATTCAGATTGTACACAAAAAGATTATTGATGATCAATGTATTTTTTATGTATGTTTTTACATGTTTACACATAGCAGTAGCGCGTGTTGGCTGAAAGGCACTACTACTAGGTCGTTTAGCAGTAGCGCGTTTCTCCATAGCGCGCTACCTCTAAGCCATTCTATCTTCCCCAAACGGCCGCCCCTCACTCTCTTCTCTCTACTCACACTCACATTCACTCGATCCCCCCTCAATCGCCCCGTACCCGCCCTCGCCCCCGCTGGCGGCCGTCGCCTACCCCTCCTCCCTCTGCACCGCCATCACCTCTTCCTCCTTCCTAGACTCGGTAATCCTTCGCCGGCCGCCCTCCTCCCCGCCCCCTCCTCCTAGATCCGTCCTCCCTCCACTCCTTCGTTCGCCGCCAGCCGGCCCCTCCTCGCTCCGCCTTCCTCCTCCAGTCGCCCCACCTTCTCCCTCCTCCCTCCTCCATCCACAACCCCTCCTCCCTGCTACATTTTGATTTAGTAGGCTAGTTCATATGCAACATTTTGATTTAGTTGATATGATTTAGTTGATTTAGTAGGCTAGTTGACTTAGTTGAGTTAGAACATTTTGATTTCGTTGATTTAGTAGGCTAGTTGATATGCAAAATTTAGAGACAGAGATATGATAGTTGATAGTTTTTAGTTGATATGATTAAATGATTAGTAAAAATTTAGACATAGTTGATATAAGCCTTTGGTCATATATAACACTTTGATATAGGATAGATTTTATGGTTTTTGTGTTCCTCACAGTAGTTGTTTTTTATGCAATATTGAAGTTGGTGTACCACTATTTTTGTTATATGTTCTTGTTATATGGCAGTTCTTGTTATATGTAATGTCTGTTGCCAACCTCATTTCATCTTATATGTCAATTTTAGTTACTAAGCCTGAATATTCCGTTTTCTGATTAAGATCGACGCATTGAGAACTTTATGTTATTGTTTTCCTTTCCTGTGAAGTGGATCGTTCATCTTTGCTCATATTGATTTAGGAAAATGGCGCAACCACCACCACCACCATGTCGACTATGCAACTCAAGGTGCGCCAGCAGCCTTGCAACCGACAAGCTGTTCGGCATCTACTTCCAGCCGAGTTTTCGTCATGCGGCGGTAAAAAATTATATGAAATGTAACAACTATTTTGGTTTTAGTGTTGGCATTAATGCATTGTGTCATTTTGCTTTTTTTCACACAGACTGTCCCATGCAATGTGAGGTTGAAATTCAACAAGCTGACAGGAGATAGTGCGACCTTTGAGGCTCCTAGGGGGCCTACACTATGGAGGTCGAGAAAGGACGCCATATGTTGCAGATTGGAGGAGATGGATGAGCCCGTTTCCTCGCCGGCATGCGTGTTACTGGTGGTGAGTTGATCAGCTTCTCCTTCAGAGTAGAAAGACCCAAGTTGGCTGTCATTTATATCAACAATGATGAAGATGATGAAGATGATGAAGATGATGAGGACCCACTCGATGAATATGATGAGGACCCACTTCATGAAGCCATCATAGCTCAAAGAATGAAGCTGAGCGAGGAGGAGGTGTGCAACCTATGGGACATAATTCCGCCATGTGATGACTTTGTCGGGGTGCCATTTGTGACCCGCCTGACAAGTACCATGGTTGATCGACATGATATGGTATGTTATACTAACTATAGTAATTTGATGATATATATGCTTTATTGATATGCTTTAGTGTACAATCCGATCACATGCTTATTAGTGTAGAATCCAAGGAACTATTAATAGTGTAGATAATCCATATATACTTATCAGTAGAATTTATGCTTAGTAGAAATGTGTAGTACTGTGTATTTTGATAGTGTAGAAATCTACACTTAGTAGAAATATATTTGCAAGAGTGTGTGTGAGGCTACTTATTAATTGATATGTTTTTCTTATTCAGAAATTACTAAAGAGCCTATCTGTGAGTTTTGCTATCGAGCCTGATGAAGAAGGCTGAGCTGGAATACGCCTTACAGCAAGGGGCTCCGTCACCATTTGTACTTACGGCGTCGACACATACGGTTGCACACACTTAAACTCGGTTGGATGGAAGAGATTCCTCGTTGGAAAGAATATTCGTGTTGGACATGCCATCCTAATTACTATCAAGAACACCCACCGCCCAGGCTTGAGGATGATGATCGTCGTCGATATCATCTAGAACTACATATGTGTGTGTGGCTGTATGACTACTTAGTACTGCTTATCATATATGCTATATTTATGTGAGGATGCATGTCGACTATACATGATACTGTTATCTAGTACTACCTAGTACCTATAATGCTTTTTGATACTGTATAACTATATGGTATTGTGGTTAATGATAATTGTTATCTGGTATATGTGAAATTGCAGTTTATTGTATTTCTATCTGGTATATGTGAAATTGCAGTTTATTAAAACGGGGTAGGAAGCAGGAAAAAAGGATGAAAGAGACAGCAGTAGCACGGGGATAGAAAAGCGCTACAGCTACTTAATAGTACCGCGTACCAGAAAAGCGTTGCTGATATAGTCAATAGTAGTAGCATTGGTCGAGACCGCACTACTACTAAATGTTAGCTATAGCGCCATAGTAGTAGCGCGGCTACCCGCGCTGCTGATAGCATCCAAACTCGTGCTATTACTAGGGTTTTCCCTGGTAGTGATAGATCGAGATTAGGATTTGTCACTCCGAGTATCGAAGACGTATCTCTGGGCCCTCTCGGTAATGCACATCATATGAAGCCTTGCAAGCAATGTGACTAATGAGTTAGTTACGGGATGATGCACTACGGAACAAGTAAACAGACTTGCCAGTAACGAGATTGAACTAGGTATGAAGATACCCACGATCGAATCTCGGGCAAGTAACATACCAATGACAAAGGGAATAACTATATTGACATTGCGGTTCGACCGATAAAGATCTTCGCAGAATATGTGGGAACCAATATGAGCATCCAGGTTCCGCTATTGGTTTGACCGGAGAGGTGTCTCGGTCATGTCTACATAGTTCTCGAACCCGTAGGGTCAGCACGCCTAACGTTCGATGGCGATTGGTATTAAATGAATTATGTGTTTTGGTGACCGAAGGTTGTTCGGAGTCCCGGATGAGATCACAGACATGACGAGGAGTCTCCAAATGGTCGAGAGGTAAAGATTCATATATTGAAAGGTAGTATTCAAACATCAGAATGGTTTCGAATAGTTCGGGTATTTTACCGGAGTACCGAGTGGTTGGTGCATGGCGAGAACGACAGGAGTGCACAAATGAAAGAAACTGAGGGCCAATTTCATGCTCGTGCTTTGGGAGCTTTGGAAACATAGGAACGTGATCATGGTTTATGGTGCTTCTCCGTCCCTGGAGGTGGCGGTCAACAGAGTTGTGGTTTAGGGCAGAGCTTGACAGCAGGCAAACTGTTTAAGGGCGAATTAAATAGCCTATTCGAGTTGTTGTCAGGGTGAGCGAGTAACCACCACGGGTGGATTTGTGGGTTGTAAGTGATGTTGTAGTGTTTGACTCTCTCTAACACCAATGGTGGATTGGGTTCTACAGCCCCCGGTGCTATTTCTAGGGTTTTCCCTGGTAGTGATAGATCGAGATTAGGATTTGTCACTCCGAGTATCGGAGAGGTATCTCTAGGCCCTCTCGGTAATGCACATCATATGAAGCCTTGCAAGCAATGTGACTAATGAGTTAGTTACGGGATGATGCACTACGGAACGAGTAAACAGACTTGCTAGTAACGAGATTGAACTAGGTATGAAGATACCGACGATCGAATCTCGGGCAAGTAACATACCAATGACAAAGGGAATAACTATATTGAAATTGCGGTTCGACCGATAAAGATCTTCGTAGAATATGTAGTAACCAATATGAGCATCCAGGTTCCGCTATTGGTTATTGACCGGAGAGGTGTCTCGGTCATGTCTACATAGTTCTCGAACTCGTAGGGTCAGCACGCCTAACGTTCGATGGCGATTGGTATTAAATGAATTATGTGTTTTGGTGACCGAAGATTGTTCGGAGTCCCGGATGAGATCATGGACATGACGAGGCGTCTCGAAATGGTCGAGAGGTAAAGATTCATATATTGAAAGGTAGTATTCGAACATCGGAATGGTTTCGAATGGTTCGGGTATTTTACCGGAGTACCGAGTGGTTGGTGCATGGCGAGAACGACAGGAGTGCACAAACCAAAGAAACTGAGGGCCATTTTCATGCTCGTGCTTTGAGAGCTTTGGAAACATAGAAACGCAATCATCGTTTATGGTGCTTCTCCGTCCCTGGAGGTGGCGGTCAACAGAGTTGTGATTGAGGGCAGAGCTTGACAGCAGGCAAACTTGTTTAAGGACGAATTAAATAACCTATTCGAGTTGTTGTCAGGGTGAGCGAGTAACCCATTTTGTATACCACGGGTGGATTTATGGGTTGTAAGTGATGTTGTAGTGTTTGACTCTATAAAATATGATACTTACACTTCGTGCGTATTTGACAAAAAGCACAAAGTGGACCGAAGGAATTTGGTGTGTAGGATGAAGCGGACAAAAATCACCGATGCAGATCAAACCAAACCAAGAATATTATCTTCCTTTATTAGTAGGGATAGATTTTGTTGTATCATGTTTGCCGCGGGATCAGTCTTTGGTCCACCCGCTTCATAGCCTGCACGCTGTTGAGCACCAGAGCTGTTGTTCTGATTAGTTGAGTATATACTACTGAACCTGCTAGTAAAAGCAATTTCTTTATCGCAGAGAAATATTACACATGAACATCAGGTCGGAGCATGTCTTTTAAATGAAGATAATCCGGTGTCTCTTCATCAGGATCATCCATGAAACCATATATTATTAAAAGTGCAAAATGCAGTAGCCGAATACCATTGACCCAGAAATAAATTGATAAACAAACCCTATGGCCGTATACCTCGCAACAGTACCTCCCCAGATAGCCACTAATTCCTAGGCTACGCATTCAAGAAGGAATCACCACACGTGCGGCCATGATGGCGAGGCCACCACAAGGCTGAACTCCGGATTCTCACCCCCAAAGCTAAGCTTCAATCCACCATCTTCAGAAAAGACACAACACACAGTGCGGCGACATAGTCTGATCAGAGATCTTGAGTTTTGACGAGAGTGCATAAACTCGTCGCTGAAGCTGTTTGTACCATCCGCCCTTATTCGTCTACCGACACCTCAATAGCTGGATACCTCCGGAGGAGACAACGGAAGACAAAGATATCTCATACCGCTCGCCTCCCGCTACTGTTGCACCACCTTCGATCCGACAACAACAGGCTAAACATGACACCTTCGCCAGAGCCACCGTGCATCACTTGCCGGTAGCAGGCATGACTTGGCGTCTCCATATAAGACGTCGTGCGTAGCATTCGCCGGTTGCTTCACCTGCCGGCAACAGGCACCGTCCGACAACTCCGAAAGAGGCACATGTGTCACTTGTCGAGACGCATCGAACCCGACCTGTTGATGGAAGGGACGTCCCATACCGTCACCAGCCTCACAAGGCTGTCGCCACCTCGAGATCCAGACTCCGGATCTCCCACACGATCCTAGAGTTCAAAGTGGTTGATGAAGAGGCGACGCCGCACCGATTCCGGGTGCTACAGGAGCACCCACTGTCGCGCCAGCCGTTGTCGTCGCCCATACAACAGCAACCGCCGCCGCGATCCCACATCACGCGCCGTCGACGCTGGAGGAAGCTCCGGCTGCCATGCGCGTCCTGCGACGTCCCCGGGTGCGGGATCCCAAGATCCGCCGCCACTGGCGCCGCCATGAGGACCCATCATCCCTGGAGGAGGGGACCGGCGCCGCCGCCGCCATGTTCGGATCCGGGCCGGAGTCACCGCCGCATCCGCCAAGACCGGATCTGGGCCGGACACCGCCGCCATGTTCGGATCCGAGCGGGAGTCATCGCCGCGTCTGCCAAGACCGGATCTGGGCCGGGCGCCGCCGCCGCCACCGGCCACGCCCAGCCCTACCTCCATCCTCTTGCCATCTCACCCCGCATCAACACAAACGCCTACACGGAGCCACCCCGCCATGGATCGACGAAGAGGCCGCACCTCCACGGATCTGGCGCCCTCACCGCCAGACAGTCCGGGAAGGAGGAGCAGCCCTCCGCCGCCGCCGCCACCGGCCACGCCCAGCCCTACCTCCATCCTCTTGCCATCTCACCCCGCATCAACACAAACGCCTACACGGGAGCCACCGCCCGCCATGGATCGACGAAGAGGCCGCACCTCCACGGATCTGGGGCCCTCACCGCCGTACAGTCCGGGAAGGAGGAGCAGCCCTCCGCCGCCGCCGCCACCGGCCACGCCCAGCCCTACCTCCATCCTCTTGCCATCTCACCCCGCATCAACACAAACGCCTACACGGGAGCCACCGCCTGCCATGGATCGACGAAGAGGCCGCACCTCCATGGATCTGGCGCCCTCACTGTCGTACAGTCTGGGAAGGAGGAGCAGCCCTCCGCCGCCGCCGTCGAATGCACGGGCTCTGCCCGGCGCTGTCCCCCGGCGCAGCGGAGGGGAAAGAGGGATTGGATCGAGACGGCTGAGCGCCCCCCGATCGCCCTCGAGAGGCGAGCGACGAGGGGGTAAGAGGTGGCTGTCTAACCATATAGGATTTTGATTCTCCATTCATGTGGTTGACAGACACAGGAAGGAAATGGCACGAAGTCATGGCTGCAGCCCTAACCTCAACGTCAGGGATACGTTGGACACTGGTAATTTTCATTGTACCCTGTGAATGATACGGGGTTTCTCCTTTTTCTCTTAGGCTTACTCATGATTGCAGAAATGGAAAATAGTCAAATTAAAGACCCACTCCGTCTCCATTTTGCATGGATCCGGCACGATCGCGCCATATCCCACGAGCACACAAACCAGCCACGTATGTGTAGACCCGAGCAAAGCTTAGACGCGGCACAAACAAGAGTGCCTCACTGCCTATCTAGGTGCACCTCCCACACAAGCCGTGTGCTCGTGCGCTGTTATTAGCAAAAGGAAAAACCTAGTTACAAATTAAATGCACAGGGCTTATCTCACAGCGACTCCGTCATCCGTCCTAGCTGGACACCTCGGTCCTTCTTCATCTTGTCTTGAGGTTCTGGGTTCAAGTCGAATACATCTGTATTCTTGGATAATTTTCCCAGGTCAATGAATTGTTACCCTTTGTTCTTCTTCATCTTGTCTTTGGATAATTTATGTTTGCCGGTCTTCTCAGACAATTTTCCGGGGATAGTGAATTGTTGCCCTTTGTCCTTCTCCATCTTGTCTTCTGATACTTTACTCGAAGGTAACATGCTTCCCCTCTTATTCTCCCTTCGTCCTTTAGAGGGAATGGAGTACTGTTCACCTTCACTTTTACACATCTTGCCTTTATCTTGTACTCCCTCTGTAAACTAATATAAAAGCGTTTAGATCACTAAAATAGTGATCTAAACGCTCTTATATTTAGATCACTAAAATAGTGATCTAAACGCTTTTATATTAGTTTACGGAGGGAGTAATTTGTGCTAGTCTCGCGAGGGTTGCCTTTCATCCTTCCACATTTGGTCTTCATCTTCTTCGTTCAACTCTAGCGAGTGGTTCCCTTCGTCCTTCATATATCTTTCATTGATTCTGCTCAATACTAATGTGGGCTCAGATATTTGTGCTCTCATGGCAGCTTCCGCGGCATCCACCTGCGAATAAGTAGCATCTGTGCAAAGGATGCCCACATGAATTGTTGTGAGGCACATGAGGTGCTGGATGCCAATATCCGGATATTCATATCGACCCCCTGCTCTCATCACTTTGAGGGTACGCCAAAGCCTTTGAAGCTGTGGCATGGCTCCCTCTTTGAACTCCAGGCCCTTCCAGCTATCTTCGATTATGAAGGATAACACCTTCAGACACGGAAATATACCCGTCTTGATGACGAACCTTCCTTTTAGGAAACAATTCCATGCAAACAAGCTGAGAAGGACTAGATTAGTCAAGCCTCCGAGGACATGTAAATCTTCTAATTTTGCTTCTTTAAGACCAATATGCAAATGGGTGAGGCTGTAGAGTGAGCCCATATTTGGTGGAACTCGCCCGTGACGAAGATAAGGTAGTCTGAGCTCAAATCTTGGTGGCTCAAATTTATTTTCTGGTGGAGCAGTGACCATCGCCCATGAATCCACCAGTAGGGAAACCATTTCATCATCAAAAAACGGACAATTAAGAGATAGGGAGTGGACCTTGGACTTTACAACCTCATCGAAAAAAGGTGTGAAATTGATTGCTTCTGGAATGGCTTTGAATAAACTAGTGAATGTTACGTCAAGCCGCCTTAGCCACTCAAACGCTCTCAGCAGCTCTACCAGCATATGGAGTGAGTTGCTTCCATTGATCCTAATGTTTGCTTCTTCTAATTCCCATATCAGCCAACTACTCTCGATCTCTATGTCCAGCAGCAGATGCTTCATCTTTTGCAATTTAAATATAGATGCCGGCAAAGTCAAGAAGCAGCTGGTCTGCCTCAAATCTAGGGTCTCTAGTTGCTCCAGTTCTCCAATCTCTTCTGGTAACCTCCTGATACCAGTCCCTGCGAGTCCTAAGTATCTCAGCAGGACCAATCCTCCAATGCCTTTCATATGGTGATCTTTCAACTCCTTCCTATCTCCTAGGTCTAGCACCCGCAAAAGTTTGAAGGACCAAAGAACATTCACCGGAGGAACTTTAACTTCTTCATCATCCTCGAAATCCGAGGGGGCCAGAGGATCAAACATGCCTTCAACATCCCCGAAAACAGTTAGGGATCGCATGCTTGAAAGGTGGACGGCGCTTCTTGAGAAGGTGTCAGCTTCATCTTCGTTACTGTAGTCGACCGAGAACCGCCGAATCGTGTCACATGGAAATGGACCAGAACTCAATTCCACAGCTGTGCTAGCAAAGTTCTCTTCTCTGGACAAGGAGTTGATGAAATTAAGAATGACCCCATGAATGGTACAACCAGTTGCCTGGTCATCCTCGAACCCAAACACCGGCTGAATTAGTCTCCTACTGACAAGCTCGTTGAAGCACCTCTCCCCTGTTACCCACAAGCATTCTTTATCTGTTCTGGAAATAAATCCTTCGGCTTCCCATAGTCGTATTAAGCGATCTTTCTTAATGATATAGCCTTCCGGAAAAATACCTAGGTACAGAAAGCAAGACCTCAAAGGAAGAGATAGATCGGCATAACTCATGTGCAATATCATGGTCATCCCTTTGGAGGTGGAATATTGCTTCAATGTTGAATAAATAGATTCCTCAAGCAACTTAAGCTCTGCCATTTCTTTGGATTTTCGGCCTAACAAGCCAGATGCAACAATTATGGCCAATGCCATGCCACCAGACAGGTTCAACATGTTACCAGACACTTCTTCAAATTCAGCACCTCTTTCTTCATCTTGAATAGTTATTATTCTAGTGAGGAAAAGTATTTTGGAGTTCTTCTCGCTAAGTGCATCCATGTGGTAGACAAGATCACTAGGATAGATAGAGCAAGCAGATTTGCCAACATCCTTGTTGCAAGTTGTTGTTAAAACCCTACTTCCATGATTATTTGGCAAAGCACAGTTGATAACTTTCCAATCTAATGTACTCCATATGCCATCGACTAGGATGAAGTACCTAACAAATAAAGTAGCTGTTATCAACTATAATCAATTTAGCAACGCTACGAAAATACATAAAATTAATGAAGAAGCTCATAAAAGGGCAAAAAAATGGATATAATGATTTTGATCAGACAGTTACAACCAAACAAATTCTCAGCTACAACCAATTTACTGGCAAATGAATTTAGGTGCGAACCTAACACTACCGTTAGGTTCCAAGTTGACATATAATGCATAAATTACACTGCACTGTTCCTGTACGGTATAGAGTGTGTGTGTTAGAGAGAGGGAGAGGGGGAGAGAGAGTGAGGAAGAGGGAGGGAGAGTGTGTGTGAGAGGATTTGATGGTAAAAAAGGTCGCCAATGTCGTAATATTGAACTCTTAAAGTTAATATTGCAACGCACGGGCGTTCTTCTAGTTATGTCTAGTAAGTGACTAAGCTGGAAAATTGACATCCCTTATGCAATCTATTTCTTCTTTAAATTGGTATTCACCTCAACCTACCTAGCTCTTTCCTTGAACATTGTACGGTAAGTATCATATATTATCTTCAAAGGAGTAACATATTATGAACTATAGGTGGACTAAATCACACTTTGGCAAGTAAAAGCTCAAAAACTAAATAAGTAATGTAATAATTTGGTTTTCACATATAATACTTTTTTACTATTGCATTACAAGAGCACCATTGAACGCACTTCAAAGTTACACTATCCAAGAATGTGATTGCAAATACCTCTTCGTGTTGAGGTATTCCCGAAGCTCCGTGATAATTTCTTGCTCATCCACTACTATCGTAAAATCACATGTAGGATTTACTTGACGGAGTATATTCATTAGTACTTCCCTCATGTCAGGTCTCCTGCCAACAGAGACAAAAGCTTGGCACTCGAACAGCCGATGAAGTTGAAGCTGCGAATAGATCTCCTTAGCAAGAGTAGTCTTACCAATGCCTTCCACTCCAACAACGGACACGACCTTCAACATCTCCTCCGTCTGGTCTGTCAAATGCTTGACCAGCTCGTCCCTCGGGCCATCAAGAAGACCAAGACAATATTTCTCCTCGACAAGCAGACGAGGGTCAATGGTGATTTTGTTGGGTGCAACAACAGCAAAATCGGTGTCACTGGAGTCTATCTTGAGAAGACTGCCATACCATTTGAAGCGCTCACGCGCTTCCTTGATCTCAGACATGAAGTATTTGATTTCTTCTGCGTCCGTTGAATTCAGCATGTTGGTCTCCGGCCTTTGATCAATCCAGTCTTCAATTTCAAAGACAAGCTCCCTGACTTGCTTCATACACACTTTGGATACGCCCTGCTTGTCGCAGAACTCCTTCTTAAGGCCTAGCAGATCTTCCTTCAACTTTTCAGTCAGAACGGAAAATTGGTCTGGTGGATTGGAATGATTGTTCTTCAGTTTGGTGAGCTTGTCGATAAGGGAATTCATTGTCCCACTCGAATAGCACACCAAAGGAAGACCCTCCATGATCTGGACCTCTAGATCTCCTCTCTCTCTCTCTCTCTCTTTTTCTCTTTCTCGAGTAGTGTTTGTTTCCGTGGCTGTGTGGGCTGCTTCCGTGTATATGATGAAGGAATCCCCAGAGTCGATTCCGTGTGGTGACGAAGCTTCATACCGGATTATTCTTCGCTGTCCACATGTGTGAGCTATATTATTGGGTGTTAATTAGAAAATGCTTAACAAAGCGCAGAGGTGGACCTGGCAAGGAGATATGATTGACAGCCTTTCTAAGATGATCCTGAGTGCATGATATATTTACGTGCAGGTACATTAGATTCCTGGGTGAAAAATCTCCAGCACAGTCCCTCATTTATTGAAGAGTAACATACAAGGACTAGCATAACATATGCTGCTGCTCTCTCTCCCTCTGTTTTTCTTATGTTAAGATTTCTTGCTTTTTGTGTTTTAGACAGTGGCCCCATCACCCAAAAAACAACTCTTGCAACTGGCTAGAGTTGTAATTGGCGCACTATTATCATGGTGTTTATATATACGTATGTCGATCCCCTCTAGTAGTGGATGTACACACACTGTACGTTTGATGCAAGTCATTTCCATGTGAGGCTCTGAGAGGTAGGTAGGGGAGACGCGGAGTGAGCAATGGAGCTCGTCCGCACCTTTGGGAGTGTAGCTGGGTGTATCAGCAAGCTGATTAACCTTATAGAGAAACACAAGAAGCGCACTCGCGACCTCACTGGCGGCCTCAAATCCATGAAGGCTGATTTCGAAATCATAATGGATCTACGCTTGGAAAAAGAGAAGCAGAAGCTGCAGCTGACACCGGGAATGCAACTGCAGCTGCAGGAGCTGGCTTATGATATCGACGACTTCGTGCAAGGTCTCTGGGTTCCCGGACCATGTGGCTCCTTCGTCCTCGCAGCGACCGGGTGGGACTCTCGTCCTCTGCTTATTGATCGCATCAGAGATTTCAAGGAACACATCAAGCGTCTCAAAGATGAGCTGCCAAAGGGCTTTGAACCGGCGTCACCGTCGCCGATCGGGACGCCGGCCGGCTCGTCTTTGTCAGCTGGATCTCATATTTCTTATGCTCAAGAGCTAGATCTCGTGGGCATTGAGGGACCCAAACTGGAGATTCAGCAGCTGCTCTCCCTAGGAGTTGAACCCAATCGAGGGACATTAAGCGTCATCTCCATCGTGGGATGCAGCGGCTCTGGAAAGACTGCCCTTGCAAGGGCGCTCTATCAAGACCATGCTGTCACCAAGTATTTCCATTACAAGGCATGGGTTGTGGCATCTGACCACAACCCTAAGGACATTGTAAGCAAGATTCGCCAGCAAGTTGTTCCAACATCAGCACTTGGAAGTAACTCTCAAGATGATTCGGACCACTTCTGGAAGAACAAAAGGTCTCTCTCTCTCTCTCTCTCTCTCTCTCTCTCTCTCTCTCTCTCTCTCTCTCTCTCTCTCACACACACACACACACACACAAGCTGTCTCTCTCTCTCTCTCTCTCATCAAAATCATCGATCATATTCTCCGTAAAAGTTTGCAGCTTGCAAAAAAATACCGTGAGAGGGACTGTTAACATAACTTGAAAATCATGAGTTTACACCGAGTAGTCGTAACTCTTGCAAAAAAATGGGGTAATAAAAATCATAAGTGATCCAGCCTACAAATCACACTGAATCAAAGTACATAACTCTGTTCACTGTGAAATGAAATTCTAACGGAACAGGTTTCTTTCTTCTTCTCTTTTTTTTGAGTTGAAACCAGTTTCAACGGGACAAGAATCCTCCATTCTTTGAATTTTTGGGGCGGGTGACATATAAAACCATTAATTTTTATACCATGTACTTTAATCTATCTACACTCATTCACCCACTATACATCCCGTGCGCCAGCTCTGCTTGGTGCTCCCCTGGTGAGTAGTGTGTATGTTTTAAGTCAAAAGAAATTTGGCTACATACGCACCCACAGTCTTTAGTTTTGTTCTAATATTTATAATATTTTCATCTTTCGAACAAAAGATCGGATTTGTGATCCATTTGGATATTGGTGTTCACGGCATTTAAATCTTCAAACCAAGAATAGTCTCGGACACATTCTGATTTTCTTTTTAATTCAAATTATGAAATTAAAATGAAATGAAACAAATTTAACATTTTTACTTGTTTACTAATTTAGAGTTTAAGTAAGTATTCTTATTATTTGGTTTAATTATCTTTCATGGTTTGGTCTCAATTCTAAAAATGATTTTTAGTATTTTCATTAGGGTTTCATGTGTGTGCCATCATAATTTTAAATGTTATAATTATTGTTTCATTACATTTCTTTTGTACATGTTTTCATTATTGTTTCATTCCATATTCCATTACTGTTTAATTTTAGATTTCATAAGTTTCACTATGGTTTGCAATATGAATTTAAACTTTTAAAAATATGTCTAAGATTGATCTTGTTTTGAAGACTGAAATGGGTGAACTTTAATCTATAAACGGATTGCAAATTGGATTATGATTCAAAATATAAAAGTGTTACAGATTCTAGGATCAAACTACAATCATGGATGGATGGATCATGGGCGAAAGAATAGAATAACCCATAAAGTTCTGCCCCAAAAGAGCATGTGGTTGATAGCAAGAACGGACCTGATTGCGAACCCTGAAACGCCTGCGTCGCCTCCCAAAGCGAGGCGACTGGGGCCTCCTCCCCTCCCACCCTCCAGCGCTCCCCCTCCCTCTCCCTTCCCTCCTCCTGCCACCGCCAACGAGCGCAGCCGGGCCCTGCTCGTGTGGTGGCGGCTGGCGGCCGTGCCTTTCGGCCGACGGCGATGTGGCCCGGCGGCGGCGATGTCACGTGCCACGATAGCTCTTGATGCGGCCGCACAGACGTTGGTCGTGGGGTAGCGTTGGTGGTTGGCTGCGCCCACCCGGCCCAGATCTGGGCCCGTTTGGGCCCCATCTAGGCTGGGGTGGGCCGCTGGCTCCACTTGGTGGCTCGCTCCCTGGTGGTGGGGCGAGGCTACAACCTGGTCAAAATAGAAGGTCACGTCATTGGGCACAAAGACATAGCCAAAGAGAATTTATTTTTTGAGTCCGTAATCAAATGGATTGCTTTTTAATGCAACCAAATGGATTATATTTTATTTAGAAACATGGCGAATCGGATTGAACTTGGACTGAGTATACGTAATTAATAAAAGAGTCCATATCTTTCTTGGGAAACACACTTGTGTAAACAATGGACACCAAGTGGCTCAAACAAAAAGGAAAGCTAAGAGAACGTGTACAACAAGGACACATACAATTTTGGAATCGGTTCACCCTATTCTCCTTCGTCAGTCACTTGCAAATATTTAGGACCCGAATATCCAGCGAATGTCTGACTTTTAAGCGTGGCAAATCGAAAAAAATTTCATGGTATGCATGGCAAGTTGTGTTAGTCGAGGATGGCAAGTTTAGTTGACGGGCATGACAAATCCGTCTAACTTCATTTTTCGCAAGGAAATTACCGTGCTTGCAAACTAAATTTGCCATGCTCACGCCAATATAAATTGCCATGAAAAATGTTCGATTTGGCATTTCTAAAATTGGTTGTCGTATTTTTGGCTTTTCCCAACTTTTACGAGCTTCGTCTTTGTTTTTTTGTACATTTTATTTTCTTCTACATATTATCATCTTATAAATTTGGATTAAATAAATAAAATTTTGGAATACGAGAAAGATGGTCTTAGTCATGCATACATATGGAGATCGGGACTGAAGTGAGCCTGAAATTCAAAAAATTGAAAAACATATTAAAAAGTGTTTCACATGTTTCCACATGTAGTTTAGTACCTCCTAAATTGTACACATATGTCAAATAAATTATATATACACATGGTATGGCTTCCAAAAAAATTAACGGTTAGAAAATATAATTATGAATTTTTACAAAAAAAAGGCTCTCTGGAGCCCAGCTCCAAAACACATGTGAACAAAATATATTAATACAATATTGATTAAAGTAGAACATTAACATATGTACAATGATATTTGCAAACACTGACTATGCCACCCATCCAGGTGGTACTGTCACCCCATGCTATCTCTGTTTGATGCATGCCTCGTGATATGTGCAAACACTGTGCTATCGTCATTCCTCCATCGAGATTTAGTTAATGAAACATGCTAATGGTCACACTAATATGGTTCAGTAGAGTATGTGTCATACTAGGGATATGAAAATGTCAGATCATGGATACTTAACCAAAAAGATTCCCTAATAGTATAAAAATACTATAACTTCCTAACTTTCTATAATAGTACCAAAAAGTTGGTTGGTGATTAAGACATTGATGTTACACGCATCTCAAAGCTTGATCAGACGGAGGCCAGAGGGGCGGCATAGCACCCGGGTGGCAAAGACATAATAATCATAATCGCAATACAGTGCAATCTTATTTCAATCATTAATTGTGCATATGTAAATACATTCTCAATGTTGCCAGTTCTTATAAAAGGTTTATTCTTAATATTGCTAGGTATCTAGTCTTTGTTGATGATGTGCAGCGAGTGGCATCATGGAAGGACATAAGTAATGCCTTCCGTGAAAATGTCATGGACAGCAGAATAATTGTGACCACAAGTGTTCCTTCTGTCGCCAGGGCACGCAGTTCAGGAAGTTATATGTACACAATGAAAGGCCTGGACATAGAAAATTCAAGAAGACTATTTTGGGCAAAGTTCTGGCAAGATGATGGCTACTCAGCGGAAGATGAAGTTGAATTTTGCAACAATTATAGTGTTGATATCATCATCAACAAATGTGATGGCTTGCCAATGGCACTGATAAGCGCAGCTAAATATTTGCGAGAGAAAGGACCAGATCCAACAGTTGAAAATTTAATGCAAGTGAGCCAAGAACTTCGCGATTGCCTGGCATGTTGTGAGACCACCTCTGAGGATTTCTCAGCATTTGCGGAAATGAGAAAGGCGCTTGTTGAACCCTACGAGAAGCTCAAACATGGTGAGAAAGAGTGCTTACTTTATGTCAGCATATTTTCCCATGGCCATCAGACTACCACTAAGAGCCTCGTCAGAAGATTAATAGCTGAAGGATTGGTTCCCAGAGATGATGATGTAATAAAAGATTCAGAGTCGGTTGTTGGAGATGTCCGTGAGTGTTTGAGAAAATTAATGGACCATAGCATGATTGAGCCTATTCCGGTTCGCAACTATACCAATATTGCTAAGAGGTGCCGAGTGCATAGTATAATGCTGGAGTTTACCATAAAGAAGGCTTTGTCCAGAAACTTTGTAAGTCTGATTCACGAGGAGAAAGCTCTGCGTAGCAAAACCGGCAAAGTCCGCCGACTCACTGTTCAGTCCAGCCCTGATGTACACACTGGACATCCAGAGAAAATGGATTTGTCTGTTCTCCGGTCATTAGCCATCTTCAAGAGTGGAATTGTAGATTTCAAGGAATGCAAGCTCGTGAGAGTCTTGAACCTCCAAGGTTGCCATCAGCTTACAAGGGAGGATCTTGGTAAGATAAGCTGGTTGCTGTTTCTCAAGTATCTCAGCCTCAGAAACACGAACATCCAGAAGCTTCCCGATAATATAAAGGAACTCAAGTTTTTAGAGACGCTGGACACTCGGGATACGGGGGTGAAAAAATTGCCCGTGGAAGTCATCATGCTGCCACGGTTTGCTTACCTGTTTGGCAAGTTTGAGCTAACTAACGTCGACAGTAAAAATACAAAGAAGCTTACCAAGTTCTTTTCAGAAAAGGACAGTCAGCTGCACACTTTTGGTGCAATATCTGTCGACAAGACAAACGATTTTGACATTATTCTGCTTGTTTTACAACACGCCAGAGAGCTGAAGAAGGTTAAACTGTGGTACAAGAACACTCGAAACCCTGGTCCTAGCAAACTGGCTGAGAGCCTGGAATCCGCCATTAAGAAGCGTCCTATCAAATGTATGCATCTCAAGTCCATGTCCATTGATTTCAATGGTGTCCCCAATAGTTTCTTGGATTTTCTCAGGACTTTTGGCAATATTGGTTCCATCAAACTATGGAAAGGATCCGGAAGTATTCCTAGGATTGAGGAGTTACAACAGGTACGTGATCTCAAGAAACTGCACCTCTTCTCAACTGGTCTCAGAAGCGAAGAGCTGGGAGCCCTGCAGCACTTGCAATGCTTGCAATATCTCAAGCTCTCAGAGGATCGGAATGAACTATGGAACAACGTGTTCCATGTGGAAGCTGGTGGATTCAGAAGCCTCATCTGGCTGTGCTTTGAGGCCTCAGGCCCAAACTCAAAGCATCCGCCTGTACTGATCGACCAAGGAGTCAAGACCCCTCTCGCCTCTCTTCAGTTGCTTTGCGAGGGAGGTCCTCATGAGGGAACCGGAGAACCGCTTGGAGTGGTTGGCATATCACGTCTGGCAAAGCTTAACGAGGTGATACTCCACCATTCTGCTGCCGACGATGTGGTGGGAGTATGGAAACAAGCAGCAGAGGGACACATCAACAGGCCATATGTGGAGAAGCAACGGCGATAAAATTAATGTTGTTTCTGATCGAAGTCCTTCCAGTACAAGTTGTGGTGTGGCTGATCAAGTCATGGCTGGGTGTCTCTCCCTGTCCTCCTCTGTTCAGCTTGGATTGATCCGTCGATCTGAGTTTTAGTTACCTTCCAGCATATTTTTTCATAAATAATTCGTAAGGCTGCTTATGTCGAGTACCTGGAGCTCATCGGGCAGCAAAACTGTAATGCGGCATGTACCTCCGGAAACAGAGTAATTGCGTGTGTATACCATCATTCTATTTGATTATAACTCTATTTGGATTGTACGCTAATGAATTGTCTTGTTATTATATGCGAATTTGTGCTATCATATACACAATTGCTTCTAGTGTTTCAGAGCATTGATTAGATTGTCATGCTTTGAATCCATGGCTCTCTCGACTCCCTCATGCGAAGGAACCTTATCTACGAGTAGCAGTGTCCGTATAAGTTGGGGAATAGAAACTCAAGCAATGCACCAAAATAAATAAGATAAGCGATGATGCACTTACTTAGCTTAATCTTCAGAACGGCGATGCATTTTTTCGGCTCCTCCGCCGTAGGGGTTGCCCTCGACCTCTGGCCGGAAGACCCGCGCGTCGGTGGGCCGCACCCCGCCCAATTATCACACATGATTAGTCCAATTTCCACCTCGTCCCCCGCGGTTGTCGTTAAATCTCACTACTGTTTGAGTGGATATGCTGAGACCAACATAGCCCGAATTGCCCCCAAAAAGATTATACACGGATTAGCAGAATCTTTGGGATTAACGCATTCATAAATTAGCACAATTTTTCGGTATTAAGCAATAAATCACTGATTAGTCCATTCTTATCCTTTTGACTTGAACAAGGCATCAATAATAACATCATAAGAACCAAATCAGACTGAATTGACCTTGTTCTTTACAACTAGCTAGGGGCAGAAAACTTACTGTGGAATGCACTTGATTATATTTGATTTTATAGGGGCTACAGAAAGCACCGAGTTATCCAGATAGTACCTCGTGTTGAAGGGAAGGCCGGATTGGCTGCCGTCCTCGTACACCATCTGCGAGAGGAAGTAAGACGGCAGGTCAGAAGAGGACACCAGACAGACAGGTTGAGGGCAGGACCGCTAGCTGGAAGGGAGGGGGAAGGAGATCGGGGATGAGCCGTTGCGGTGGTGGGGGGAGGCGTGTGGGGCGCGGAAGGTGAGAGGGAATCTGGCACCGACGACACGGACGGGCGGCGAGCGGCGGCCGTGGCGGTGGGATCCGGGAGAGGCTGCGTCCCCAATTGTGGAATGAGGAATGGAGAGGAAGACGCAGATAGGCAAAGTGTGGGCTGGGCTTGTGACGTTGGGTCTCGGAAAAACATGGCCCAGTTCGGAACTTAGTTCCCGTATGTTGGTCCTATAATCACTCTCTCCAGCCTGTGGGCCTCTGTTTCAACGCCATCTTATTATTTCCAGGTCCTGCAAGATCCAATCAGTGCGTTGCACCTCCTGAAAATATGTCGCAAATCTAGTTTTCAGATGAGGAGAGAGGCTTGGTTGGTTGCAAGGAAGAGCCGACACTTCGACTGTGGACAGAGAGAAACAGTCTTGGGCGATGTTGTGGAAGCTGAAAATATTTCTATGGAGGCTGGCTCAGCAATCGATTCCCACAGCGGATGTGATGCATCATCGGAATATGTCAATGACTACATGCTGTGCTCTATGTGGAGCTGACGACTCATGGCAACATTCGTTGCTCCACTGCACGGTAGCCAGATGCGTATGGGCACTGCTCGACCAGGATCTTGTGGAAGCTTTGAACAACACAACGGAACCAGATGCAAAATGGTGGCTTTTTACGATCCAGGAGATGATCTCCCCACAAGAATTCATCTTGGTCGTTACTACCCCATGGGCACTCTGGTTTGCACGGCATCAGGCGATTCATGAACACATTTTTTAGAGTCCTCTAGGAATGCAGTCTGAAGAAAGCTACGACGGGGTCACCAACGGTTGCACCTGTGCAGCCAAGATGGATCCCTCCACCAGAGGGAGTTGAGAAAATTCGAGTCGATGGGGCTACTTCCAGTGATAGTAATGTTGGTTCTTTCAGTGCCGTTTGCAGAAATTCCTCAGGAACATACTTGGGATCATCAGTTATTAAGATATATGGAGTTATGGATCCGGCGACACTTGAAGCGTTGGCGTGTCGAGAGGCTCTCGCTCTCGCTACTGACCTGAATCTCGCTCGAATTCTCGTCGCGATTGACAGTCAAGGGGTAGTGAACGACATCAAGAATTGCACCGGGGGAGCCTACGCTAGCAACACCAGGGAGATTGTGGAGACATCAACTAGTTTTGATAGTTGCACCTTCATCTTTGAAGGTAGAGCCACTAATATTGAGGCACATAGCCTCGCTAAACATGCTTTTGGTTTGGATTTTGGGCGCCATGTGTGGCTGTCAAACCCTCCAAACATTTCTTGTATCCCTATGAACTTTTTTGAGCAATAAATGAAGCGTGTTTAGACTAAAAAAAAGGTTGTGTAATTTCATTCGTGAGCATAGAAACTATAACTTTGAGGCTTATAAACTTGCCAAGTTCTCTTGTAAACCTAGGATTAGGCAGACATGTTTGGTTGGGCATTCCTTATGACCCGACGGTTGTACCTATGAATGTTACTTTGGAATAACTTGACACACTTGGAATACTTTTAAGACCTCCAGTATATTTTACTATATTAATACCAACTCAAAAAATGAGCCAATTTATGTGGGAAAAGAGTCAAAAACTATTATCCAGTTTATGTCGGAAACCAGATTGAAAACTATATATCCCGAGGGTCAATACATCTTGCCAACGCTAGAATACAGAAAAAAACAGGAAGTAGAATGTTACAACACAACACAAAGATGAATGAGGCACTAAATGTTATAACCACATACATGGAAGCACTATGAGAGGAGGGAGGTTGTTAATGGCCGTATAGGATGCCTAAAGACAACACAAGTACAACTCCGAGCAAGGACACAGAGATATGGATCCAATTCTGCATCGAAACCACATGTCGGAGGACCAGAAGCTGTCACCAACAAGTAGCTTCCATAGCCAAACTATTGGAGTCCTTTTTTCATATCAAAATTAACGCACTGAAATTTATAGCCAAACTACCACTAGAGACAAAATATTTTGGTGTTTTATAGCCAACACAAGTACAACTCCGAGCAAGATTTATTTACCAGTTCTAATGCAAGTTTTATGTGCCTATTTTGGTGTTTACAAGGTGTTGGAAATATGCCCTAGAGGCAATAATATTTATATTATTATATTTCCCTATTCATAATTAAAGAGGTTATATTCTGTGTTATAACTGCTATGATCCTGAAATATGCGACTCCGTGAAAAACTCATAAGCACATGTGGAATGATAAACGGTTAAATAAAAGGTTCCTAGTCTTGCCTCTAGGACTAGCTCAAGTATTGTTGGTGATCACGTTTCCCGGATCTTAAAATATCATTAAGTATTAATGATAGTTCTAAAACAACATTGAGATGATGACGTTGAAAGAAAAATCAAAATGAATCGATCCGATCTTCTCTGTTATGAATTGAGTTAATATCGTCTGTAATCAATTATAATAACATGGAGCGTTAACGTGTGATTTTACTCCTTAGACCATAACAGTATCGTAGTCACTTCTTACCGTATGGTGGGCTTTGGGGTTGCTCAAACATCACCTATAACACGGTGATCATAAAGACAACTCACAGGTTCATCATAAAGTTTGACAAGGGACTAGATATCTCAAGAGTGGGATTTGCTCGCCCGATGAAGGAGTGATATTCTTAGGGCCCTCTCGATGTGACGACATCCATCATCTTTTGGCCAGACATAGGTGACTTCGTCACAGGGATGCCAGAACACGATAACGAGAAAGAAAAAAACCAGGTAATGAGGATAAGGTATAGTGAGCATGTGATGACCCAGTAGGATACCGATGCATCCTGGGTTTTGTGAAGTATCGCGAAGCAAATGGAACATCACATGATAACCAAAGGTTCACTCGAATATCATTTGTGTACTCATAGGGATCGATATGGACATCCACGGTTCCAACTCTTTCGATGTGTTAACTCCACTCTTTTCTAGTTGGGACGGTGGTCGAGCAACCAACTCTTTGCTATCCGGCTCCAACCCCTGTTTAATATTTGTGCCGAGCCGAACTTGATGGTCGCCTCGGACTTAAACTGATTTAGGTAACATCAGTTCCCGTCGTACGTTTGGTCCGACAGAATGAGACCTCTGGGAGGATCTCGTTGCTTGTGTGGCCCTTCACTCGCCTTCCCTTGGCGAAGACACTGCGTGTTGGTCGTTGGAGTCCAACGTTTAGCTTTCGGCCAAGTCACTCTATCGGGCTATCCTTAGTTATTGCCCATCTCGTACAGATGCATAGCCTGTTGATCTGTTAATGCCCATTTTAGAAGTGTTTGATTCATGCTGGCTGATTCAAGTTAACGTGAGTAACTTTTATTTATGCACAGCAATAGTACTGGCATGCAGTGTGAAATGCACTTCTGTTAGTTAAATGAAAATTAAAGTCAGCCTAATGGTACTTTTGGTTTTGCTTCTTTAGACTGATCTGTCAAATGCGATCATACTAGGGATAAGGAAATGAAGTTTCTTTTTTGGTTTGGCCATGAGTCGTTGATGTGTGTATGCTTCCTAATCAACACCTTAATAATCGATTGATACATGGTCATACATGTAAAGGTGTTGTTTTCTTGATGCCTAACAGCGGGATCATAAATACCAATTTCGTAGCGGGATCAATGCCTAAAGACAATGATCTGAACCATATTCTCTCACAGGTAAAGTATGTTGCAAATCGCATTGACGATACAAACTTCACAAAACAAACAAGTATTATTTGAGATTGGACGATGATATGGAAGAAATTTCTGCTTTTGGTAATGACAACCCACCCAACACACCCACCATGAAAAATGGCTTAGACGATGATGTCATTTTCGATACCGATGGCACAGGCAGCTTCTCATGAACTGATCTCAAGCTTTCTTTTGGGCTACGAACCTACCGTCATTGTAATATATACCACTATATATGAACATCATACCTACATATCCATTTCCTTATGCTTCAAGGATTTAATGATCGGTCTCTAAATATTCTAACTTGCATGGTTTGAAAGCTTGGATCGCTCTTGCCCTTTGCGCCATCGGCGCAACGGGTCATCTAGTTTGGAGAATCAACACATGGATACGTCTGTTCAACAAATTCTACCACACGACCACACTTATGTTTATAAGAAAGTTTACCCCCCTCGACATCCTTAAGGAAAAGACTCTGAACATACTTCTCCATTTTAATCTTATTTCTATGATTAACCTGTTCAATACAACAGTGTTTTATAGTCTCTCTACTCGTCAATCTCTCAACCCTATGAAGTGTATCAGATTGCAAGTAATGAGAGCAAGCATGATTGCAATTCATACCTGAACTACTGACCTAATTGGAATCGGTCTCCGACTCCTCAACAGCTAACAATCAGAAGCGATTGCTAGCCAATTGGGGAATCAGATCCCCGTCCTGGCGAGGCGAGTAGAGCGACGAACCACTGGAGCGGACGCTGGAGCCAGACGAGCCGAATGACGCGCGCGGCGGAGCCGCCGTGCCTCCCACCGGAGCATCTCCATGCCCTCGGACTCTTCCTTCCTTGGTTCCTTCACCTCCATCGATCACCATTGGGGTGTGGATCGATGCTGGCACCGGGAGGGCGAAAACCGCCTCGCTGCGCCTCATCGCCGATGCCCTCGTCGCCGGTGACAGTGGCGTGGTGGAGAAGGAGATGAAGGCCACCAACTTGGCCCTCACCGAATCTACTGAATCCTCCTGAACACTTCCTCACTTTCTCCAGCGTTATTGAATCCAGCACCGCCTGCACCTCCGCCCGCAGCTACTCCTTGGTGTTGAACCACGACCCAATCTCGAGCAGGCGCGTGCGCTTGCGCATGTCCCACCCACCAAACTGCCTAAACCTCGCCTCCGTGATCTCCATTTCGCCGCCGACAAGGGTTTCCCCTGCTCGCGGCTCGCAGTGAACTAGATGCAGTAGAAAGGGGAAACTTGAATGCGACCCACTTTGACGGTCTTCCCCCAAAGGCTTTAATCCCCTCTCCCCCGCCCGTCATGCGCGGTGCTCGTGGTGCGCTATGTCGTAGGGCTAGTCCCCCCCCTCCCCAAGTTTCACTATGTGACAGGGGAAATGTACCGTGTCGCACGAAAACAATTCCTCACCATCAGGGTCGGGTCCATAGGTGTACAGAGTGTGCGGCCCGCACAGGGCCCATAATTGTTAGGGGCCCCCAAAATTTTTATATAGGCCTATGTATATTTTCTCCTGGGTGCTGGGCCGCTCTTGGCACTGGGCCGCTAGCGCCTGGCGCTTCCGCGCGACTCCACGTGAGGCCGCTGCTCGATGCGATTCCTCAATCAGAACAGCGGTTCCCTCAAAAAGAAAAAAAAGATGCGAAACATAACAGGACCCCCCTCAAAAGAGAAAACAGAACGGAATCGATCCCATCCAGAGGAAATTGGCAGACGAGAGGGCGCATCCAAACCAAATCAAAATTGATCGCATCGCATCCAGAGGAGGCGGCGGGTGACACGACGACAGGCGAGCCAACGAGCCTTCCGAGTTCCCATTAACTTCGTCTGAACTCTGATGAAGATGTTCCTCTCGCCATCGCCAAAACAGGTAGATCAACAAAACATGTTCCTCTACCCTCGCTAGTCATGTGTCAGCATGTGTAGGATCAGTCGTGGAGGGTTCCCCGTCTTGATTTGATATCGGCAAGAGTTAGAGAATTCATCAATACTTGCATGGTACAGGCCCTAGTTTAAGTTGTTTAACTACCCCTGCCGGCTGCATCTAGCTCGCCCTTCTGATTAACTTTGGATCCTACAATCCTATACCTAAGTTGTAAATCCTAATTAACTTTTGGCAGGGACGGTTACTTCGTTGGAGATCAGTTCTTGCCTCCTTGATTAAAGATCATAGTATAGCAGTTCATTCGGACAGGACATGAGACTAGGTAAGTTAGATGGTTCGTCTAATTGATAAACATTGACGCATAATCCCTAATTGATATTTGCCGACAGCTGCCCTATCACTTTAATTTTATTGTATTCATCTTTTGTATCTTGTTTTTTCAACAAAACAGATTTGAGTCATCATGGGGAGAAGATTGATTACGAGAATATCATTAAAGATTTCACTTCAAGGAATACTAAAAGAATGATGTTCAAATAAATATTATACAACCAGGAGTTGAATAGGTATGATTTTTTATATAACCAATTGTTATGTAAGACATTATATCATATGCATTATAATTGCAAGTTAGTTCTCTTTTTTAGTTAGATAGGGCCCATTTTTAGTTTCGCATCGGGCCCCGAATTTTGCCGGCCCGGCCCTGCTCACCATGGCGCCATGGCAAGCCTGAACAGAAGACGGTGGAGTGCAACCGCCACAACAAGATGAACGCGTTGTCCTACCGCCTGGACACGCTGCCCCTTCTCCTGCAGTTCGTGCACATTTTATATCGATTGACCGCATATGTATTTGTGTTTTTATATACGCACCATGTGCATGCATGCACTCATAATGTTTTGATTTACAGCCCGCGGCGGCGATGAGGCCTGACAGGCTCTGGGAGGCGGCGGTGTACATAAGTCAAACGGCGGAGCGGGTGGAGAGGCTCAAAGATAGGAAGCGCGAGCTGACGGCGGCCAGGGAGGCGTCGACAACCGAACTGGGCTCCGGCTCTGTTAAGTTGTTGCTGGTATGATGGCTGTAACATGTGCTGCTACAAAACCAGTTATTCACACACGAACACGTCACCGTGTACCCTCGATGCCGGGGGTGATGCACCGCAGCTCACGTAGAAGGAGACCCGCCCGGAAGCGCGGTACGCGGGCAATCCGGCGGGTGCTTTTGATGACCCGAAACCCCACACGCCCGGAAGGGACCCCGTCAAGGCGCGTGACGGCTATGGGCTGCCCTAGGTCGACCTTATCACCCCTAGGGCCTCAAGGTTCGCCACCCTGCAATGATGAAGAACGAACGAAGAATGAGGAAGAAGAAAAACAAGGGAGAAGGTAAAAGTAAAGGTAAAAGATGTAGGTAGATTTGTTCGATTGTGTGTTGTTGTTCAATCGGCCGTCATCTCTTATCTATATAAGAGGCGGATGGACTTCCCGTACAAGAAAAGGACTTGCCTAGCCGTCCAAATCATCAAAACCTAATAAAACACGGACTATTCACGACCCCCGGCCCGGATGTCCGGCTCAAAGCCCGGATGATCCGGCCTAGCCCAGTTTTCTGACAGCAGCTTACTATTTAGGCTGTAACTTTTGCATACGAACTCGGATTAAGATGCTTTTTATATCAAAATGAACCGCCTCAACGATACGCACAACTTTGTTGTTGAACACTTGATTTGAGGTCATCTTGAGGGAGTTTCGGGCTGTTTTCTAACATCTGCAATAGAAAAAACTGCCCGGATATCCGGACTTCTACCCGGACTGTCTGGCCTTCATCCGGATCATCCGGGACTGTACCCAGATCATCCGGCTTCAGCGCCAACTTTCTGGTGTCTTTGTGCTTCAATTACCCGGATGATCCGGACCCCGGCCCGGATGATCCGGCCAAACATTGTTGCAGCACACAGTTTTGCCTGTAACTTTTGCGTACGACATCGGATGGGGACGATTTTTATATCAAAATTGTCCGTTTCGACGAGACGAAGAACTTTGCAGTTGTAACTTTTTCCACTCGTGGCCGTCTTAATTAGGTTTCATGCATTCTTTAATCTGGTGTCAACACGGGTATCTCCGAAATTGTCATATCTTTTGCACTTGAGCTCCGTTTTGGTCCATCTTCATATTTATTTCGATCATCTTGACGAGGGCCATCAAATGGTGCCATGAAATCATAATTTTAACCCCATTCCATTATAGACTCAAGTCACTCTTTGCGATCATGCTATTTTTGAGCGTCAACACATGCCCCCCTGTTTTTCGGCAAAGGTAGTGTGCCGAAAAATAACTTGTAGCGTGTTGGTTCTAAGGACGATGTCAACACTCCATCGGCCATTTTATATGTGCTTAGGGCGATAAATATATATCGGCCATTATTTGTTTGAATCCTTGATGCAAACTTTGGTGAAACCTTCTCAACTTCATTAACAATCCAATAATAAAGTTCCGCAGATATGTATCTCAAGGTCATCCTCGGAACCATATTATTCACCTTTTTGCTAGGATTTTGCAGATAATCAACAATAAACTTTCTCCAATCTAATCAACAATAAACTTTCTCCAATCCTTACTTTCGCCTGCATAAGAAAAATTCATTAGTGGCCGAAGCGGTGGACTTCGGTTCGGCCTTACCTATTCTGACGAGACTAAGCATCGGCTATTGATAGAAATACAATGCACCATGAGTAACATAGTAGCCGGATGCTTTGCTGTGCCAACTCTTTTGAATTGTCATGTCTAGATGTGCGAATCATTTCAAAGCAACCAAAGGAGGATATTATATCTAGACGCGCCTTAAGATAAATTATAAGTGATTCGTCAAAACATTGATAACCCTTGGATATTTGTTGCACTACTCATAACGAATCACCGAAAGGCTCAATATGTATAGCACCTATGGCAACCAAAAGCTCCAAACCGAATAAAATTTCATATTCGGCTTTTATTATTGTACAAAAATATTTTAAGTGGTATGAGGCTTGTTTTGGTCTCTTATTGAACTAAGGACGATGTTAGGATACTACACCGGCCATGCATTGACATAATCTTAGGACGATAGATAAATATCAGCCATTACCAAGTAAACTTCATTCAAAGCACATATAGCCGAAATAAACAAACGAAATGACAAACCAAGTATTTCGGCCCTTTGGGTCAGCAACAAACTTGTAGCTAATCAAACGTATAGTGATTTGGTAATACCCTTTCATGATGTAAGAAATTATATTGCATCCATGGATTAAAATAAGTCCATTGAGGTTACCAATCATACATGATGATGAATTCCATGGCATAGTTGAAGAATATGGATAATTTGTAGACCAAAGATGTTGAAACCTTTGGCTTGCTCCTTCATAGTTTTCACTCTTTTCCTTCTTCATCTTTGCCGCACTTCTTGTAATGGAAGCTTGCACATAATTCTTATTTTGAGCACTTCCTTTGGGAACCCATGGCATATTCCTTTCCTCAAGTTCTTGTGCACTAAGTTTTCGTAATTTCTTCTTTTGCCAATTTGGTAAGCCGAGTGGGCACCCCGACTGCGATTTTGCTTGAAGCAATGGCAATTCTTGTTTTAACTTGTGCACTCTCAACTTCTTCTCTTCAGATTTGGCACTTGATTGACTTGTCTCGTTGCCTTTTGTAGCCAATGTCAACACTTTAATTGGCTCCTTTTCATTAGAGATCATATCTGAAGTGGCACTCTTACGACCATCTCTTTTGACGCGGTAGACTTGCTCAACCACCTCTTTCTTCTTTCTTGAGCTCCGGACCGATTCCTTATAATTGAAGTGGTCGTTGACATGTGATTTTTCAAATGTAGATCTTCTCGGAGCTGCATAATATTGGTGAGATGGTCTAAAATAAGATGGAGAATGTGCCCTTGTATCATACCTGTCCAATGATGGATATGGATCTATATGAGCATAGGGAGGCATCGACGGCGTTGGCATTGGCGGCCCAAAATAAGGATATGAATATGTTGCATTAAAATTATCACTTTGCCAATACCAATCCTCATATTTGCACCTTGGGGGTGATCTTGGTTTCTTTGCATGATTTGGCCGATAAGCATTCTTCTCTTCACTCTTCTTTTGATATTTATCCAATAGTTCAGCGAAGGTGATTTTTGATCTCTTACACTTGCGCTTACTTCGGCCTTTGTTTACTTTTGGTTTGCTTTCATTGATCATTGGATTTGCTTGCTGCCCCCCAGTCCTTGGCGTCTCCATTGTAGCTTCGATGGAATTCTCGCCCACAAGATTATGCTTGTTATGCTCTTCAACAACTTCTTTACTTGAAAGCTTGATCCCATCACCTACAACTTTTACATTCTCTTTAAATGGATCGGCTTGAAGCAGCCGATGCAAAAACTTTTTCCCATCGAGACCAATCGAAATTGACTGGTCATCTCTTGGTGTTTCAACAAACTTCAATCGTCCTTTTTCAATGGCCGTTTTAACTATTTGACGAAACATGTTGCAATCCTCAAAATTATGCTTGGACGAATCATGCAACTTACAATACATTCGTCCTTGGATTGATGGCTTAACATGGTGATCAAGAATTGTAATGTAATTATTTTTCAGCAACAAATCAAATATTTGATCACACATGCTTGAATTGAAGGTATACTTCTAGTTTTCTAGCCGATCTTGCTGTTTGAACGGCGTTGGAGATAAGCAAACGAATGGTTCAGATTTGAAATCTCCCCATTCGGCGATGCATTGTGTTTTCCACTCTATCTCCGATGTCTTTGGATAAGATATTATATTAGCATCGGTTTTCTCAATAGAATTTAACATTGGCTTTAAATTTCTGAAACGAAGGTATTTAGAACATACATGTCTCAGTTGAGACCAAGTGCAAGCCAAGTACGAAATAAGCAAAGCTACCCAACTAGATATGAACTTTAGATAAAGCAACGGGGAAAGCTTTGGCTGTAACAATAAGTCATTATCGGTCTTTATAAATGGCGCAATGGGTTGACCGATATGTTTCATAACAAGTTTATTGCTAACAAGTAAATTACCCTTCTTAATTGGTCTTTCAAAATTATTTATGAGAATATTTCTTATAGATGCATCAATAATGAAGTTGCGACCAAATCTGAAAATAGGTAAAGTACTCTCTATGCATACCTCTTCAAATATGTTGGGAGAGCATGATGGTGGTGCCACTTGAAGAACATCTTGCTCCATCTTTGGATGGCTCCCCAACACCTTGTCATCATCATTTTCTTGATTCCGTGCATCATTGCTTTGAAGATCCATGTCAGCCGAACTTTGTTCGGCTACTTGTTCTTGTCCTTGAGGTTTGTCAATTTCTATGGCACGGAACTCATAGGGCAAGAAGTAGGTTCCATTGACTTCGGAAAAATCAAGTATGGTTGTTTTGCTATGCTTTCCATGCCCTTTCTCAATAATGCTTGCCTCTTTGGATTTGATGGTCTCAGAATATATACTACTTGATTCGGCTTTTCGAATAACCGAAATTTCTTTGTTACCTGAATCAACAACTTTATCTTTTTGAATTTGCAAGGCTTCTCGCTCTCGTCTAATTTTAGCCCACATCTCAGCTTGGCGAGCTTTAAACTTTTTCATCTCAATTTCCATCCACTCGTCATGAGATTGCCCCCTAATACTTTGAGACTCTTTCAGCAATGAGGTGCCGAAACTTTGTGATTTTTTAGGTGTACACTGGATGGTACAACACCGGACGACTGCATCATTTGCACAACTCTAGCTTTTACAGCAGCAAAATCATGAGGCTTCCCGCCTTCTATTAGTTCCTGGCGAATAGAGTTGCACAAATCCCAAGAGAATATAAGCTTGTTCTCAATTTCCCAGTCTGGATATGGTTGGCCCCCAATGCTTTTAGACTCTTTCGACAATGAGATGTTGCCGAAATTCTGTAATTGTGTAAGGGGGACATGATATGCCACGGTAGTAGGTAAAGGCATTTGTGCTCCTGCACTGGCGGGCACTTCATTGGCGGGCACTTAATTTTACCTGCCACACGTAAAATCTTCCAAACTAACCTTGTTTGCAGAAATCATCAGTGGCAGGAGGCAATGACTGCCCGCCACAGGTACTTGTGTCAGCAGTGGAGGGCGCGCTCAAGCGACCACCATTAGTTAGCCATGCCCGATGGCCAATATTGGCAGAACATTCCTTTGCTCGGTATGAGAGATTGGTTTGCCGTGAATGACCCCATAGTGCAACACTAATATAGTACTTCCTCTGTTGACTTTTGTAGGATCGTTTAAACATTTAAAACAACACCCAAAACAGCTCAATTTGAGTTGTCTAAAACGTCTTATAAAAGTGAACCGAGGGAGTATTAAAAATACTCTTATATCATAGGACGAAGGGAGTACAAGATATACATGGCGTGCTATTCAAGGATATCCATCAAACCTATACGGTTAGCACCCGCCAACGCAATATACACGGTTGTTTAACAGGGTTTTGTTGTATGGACCCAAGACCGACGCTCCAGATGCCTTTCACGTTTTGTGTGTCAGCTCTGTTAATTATTTGTTTGTTGCATTCACCATCGCATCATCCGTATTTGCATTGGCACTCCGTTGCCGTCATGTTTTAAAAACTTATAGTCGTTAGTCGTTGTCGTTTCTCCCTTTGCCTTCATCAACTTCCCTTGGACCGTTTGCCTTCGTTGACCGTTCCAGACCAATCGGGTTTTCGCTTCCCTCTTGACTGTGATCACCTAACCCATCTTTGCGCAGTGCATAGACCCCAGACGCACGTCTGAATACTTCCCCGAACCCGAACCGCTGAGTCGACACCATTGGGTCCGGATCATCCCCAAACATCCCTAAAATATTTTTGGTTCTTTGTTAGACTATCCTAGCCTATTTTCTCGGATCGTCCGATTACGATCGGAGGGTCGAGATAACCCCTAACCTAACCCACTCACTATATATATTAG
Source organism: Aegilops longissima (assembly GCA_021605205.1). Taxonomy (NCBI): domain Eukaryota; kingdom Viridiplantae; phylum Streptophyta; class Magnoliopsida; order Poales; family Poaceae; genus Aegilops; species Aegilops longissima. The sequence continues at coordinate 627,253,910 of CM038676.1, forward strand.
CCTAACCCGAGACCAAATCCCTAATTTCTAGGCCGCCACCCCTGTCCATTTCCCTCCTCCTTCCTCGGGATCTCACCCACAACCTACCCAGCCGATCCAACCATCTTCCTCGTATTCCGCCACCACCCAACCACCACAGCCCGAGCTCCACCTCATTTTCCCCATCGGACCAATCCATCGATCTCCGAGCGCCCCTGCAGCCTCCCGCGTATGACCCAGGTAGAGCAGCACCACCGAGCCCTGCGTCTCTCCTCCAGTTCGCTTGCCGTCGTCCCCAACGAGCAGTTCTGCCGGCAGCCACCAGCAGTCCAGGGCGCCTCCCCTGCTTTCTCCCTTCTCCATCCTTCTCCCTTTTTCTTATCTCTCTCTAACCAGGAACCGTGAAGGACCCCGACACCATGGTCGCGCCCGATCTGCTCCAAGTCGCGCCGCCGTCCAAGTTCCTCGACCCACCGACCGGAGCCACCTCCTTGCTGTCCCCGTCGACCGACGCCACCGGCCTCTTCTTCAAACACACGCGCGCCTGCCTCGAGAGCCGCCGCTCCACCAAGTTGCTCGCATGCGTCTTCCCGTCGAGCGCCAGGAAGAACTGAAGCAGTCAGCCCGCGCCTCCCCCGCCTCGGATCCGGCCGTCCCCGCGCCAAGTCCCCTGCTTCGCCTCCTGCCTTCGTGCACGCGGCTCCGCCGCCTCGCCATCACCCGTCGCCGGCCTCTGCTTCCCCTGCAACGAGCAGTAGCCGCTGCATCGTCTCCCGCCTGCGCCCGTTGACCGCTTCAACCTTCCACGTGGGCCCCGTGTCGCCAACCAGCTCCAAGGCCCAGCCTGCTTCCCCTCCAGATCCGGCCTACTCCAAATGCAATTATACAGAAAACCCCTAGTGTTCATGCATTTAATATCTCACAAACCGTGCAATGGATTAAAATGATTTAAATATGTAAAATGCTCAGAATTTCATGTACTTTCATAACATGCTTCTTCCATCCATGTTTAAAATGTTTAAACTTGCTATTTCTTAATTTGCATAAATGCCATGCTAGAATGATTTATTTCATAACTAAATAACCGTAGCTCCGAATTAACTAAACTTTATATGTAAATGGGGTAGAAAAATTCATAGTTTAACATGGTGGCATTACTTTGCATGTTTAGAAACTCTAAAATATGGTTTAGGGCAGAACAATACCAAATCCAAAATATGCATATGTGGATTTTCCGGAATTGTTGTTTGTCATTCCGGCCTTATTTAAACTTGCCTAAATAGTTAGTTTACTTATGTTTCACCTGTTGCCATGTTAACCAACATTTAATCTTGACTTGTTCATAAACAAGAGCGAACTAAATAATTGAACGTGGCGTTTCTTTAATATGCAACTCGTTGCATATTGAGCTCCACTTAATTTGTAGTGTTGTTTGTTGCATTTTGCCATGCCATGCCTCTTTAAACCGGACATGCATCATACTTGATTGTGCATCATGCCATGTTTATGTGATGGTTGTTTAAAATGTTGTTTGTTTCTTTCTGGTGTTGCTTCTTATCTAGTTCTGGTAACGTTGCGATTGTGAGGTTTCGTTCGACGGTACCCGCTCGTCTTCTTCATGGGCTCGTTCTTCTTCCTAGCGGGATTTCAGGCAAGATGACCGTTACCTTGGATCTCACTACTATCTTTGCTTTGCTAGTTGTCTCGATGCTATCTCTATGTCGCGCTACCCACCACTTGTTTATCAAGCCTCCTATTATGCCATGAAACAGCCTCTTAACCTTTTCCACCATCCTAGCAGCCGTTGTTTGGCTATGTTACTGCTTTGCTCAACCCTTCTTATAGCGTTGCTAGTTGTAGGCTGTTCCATGTTGGGACATGGATATCTTGGATATCTTGGGATATCACATTATCTCTTATTTAATTAATGCATCTATATACTTGGTAAAGGGTGGAAGGCTCGGCCTTATGCCTGGTGTTTTGTTCCACTCTTGCCGCCCTAGTTTTCGTCATACATGTGTCATGTTCCTTGATTTTGCGTCCTTAACACGATGAGGGTTTACAGGCAGCTCTTGACAGTTCTCTTTGAATAAAACTCTTCCAGCAAGGCCCAACATTGGTTTTACCATATGCCTAATAACAACTAAAACTTGCATAGGGACAGGCTAGCACCCGAGGACTCTTAATCAACCCTCTGGGCCAGTGCTCCTCTGAGTGTTGGTCCAAACTAGAGCACCGTGAGGGGCCGCCCCTAGGCAACTTGTGGTATTTGGCTCCTGTACGCTTTGCTCATCTGGTGTGCCCTGAGAATGAGATACGTGCGGCTCCTACCGGGATTTGTCGGCACATCGGGCGGTCTTGCTGGTTTTGTTTTACCATTGTCGAAATGTCTTGTGCACCGGGAACCCGAGTTTGATCGGATGTCCCGCGATGGAGGATTGTCTCCAAGGATCGTGAGCTTGTCATGGGCTAAGTTGGGACACCCCTGTAGGGTTTAAACTTTCGAGAGCCGTGCCCGCGGTTATGTGGCATATGGAAGTTTTTAATATCCGGTTGTAGTGGACTTGAACAAAACTTAATTAAAATACACCAACCGCGTGCGTAACCGTGACTGTCTCTTTTCGGGTGCATTCGAGAAGAGAACACGGTTGGGTTATGTTTGAACGTAAGTAGTCCAGGATCACTTCTTGATCATTACTAGTTTGCGACCGTTGCGTAGTTTCTCTTCTTACTCTTGTACTCATAAGTTAGCAACCATACATTGCTTAGTCGCTTGCTGCAACCTCACCACTTACCCCTTTCCTACCCATTAAGCTTTGCTAGTCTTGATACCCATGGTAATGGGATTGCTGAGTCCTCGTGGCTCACAGATTACTACAACAACAGTTCCAGGTACATGTTATACGATGATCATGACGTGAGAGCGATGCTTGCTTGCTTTTGGAGTTCTTCTTCTTTGATCAAGAGATAGGTTCCGGGTCAGGGAGCCTGGGATTACTAGGGTGGATGTCATTCTTTTTTTTTTTTTGATATCATCCGTAGTCGGATCCTGCTCTTCTGTATGATGATTGCTATGTGTCGATGAACTGTTGTATTGGTGTTGTAGCTTGTGGCGAGTGTAAGCCTTTATCTTGTATTCTCATCTATTCAGTACATGGTATGTTGTAATGATATCCACCTTGCTATGCGCTCGAAATGCGATTGTGCCCCGATCAAGAATTCATCATGTGATTGGAATAAAATCGCATCTTGGGCGCGGCATTTGTACTGCATACGAGGATATGAATATAATTAAGCAGCCTCTTGTGCAAAAAAATAGAGATTCATGGCACATCTCATGCGAACGTCCAATCATTCTCGATGAACTGGACCAAGGCAAAGTGAACCATGCCGTCGGACTTCTCATACCACTCTTAAAAACTTAAATTTCTTTGGACTTGTTTCTGAATTTAATCAAATTAAACATTTTCATTCTACCTGATCTTTGATAACAGGAAGTGCGACATGTCTTGAAAACAGAGTCGATCCTGGCGGGTTATGAATCTAGTGTTCGTGCTTCGAGTCTATGTGTTTGTTGGCAGCCAAGGCACGGAAGGTCATGACCATGACCTCGTTTGGAGTCTCAGCAAAGGTGCAGCGTCGGACCCCTCATCCCGTTGCACAGACACAGGCTCTAGCTCAACTAAGAGAATGACGACGCAGATCGACTCTGCAGAACTTAATATTGAGAATCGTGGATGGACTTGCCAATTGGGCAAATATGTATTTGTTTTCCTACAATATTTTAGATAAACTAAAGTCGAATATCTACATTCATATCACACTCACTATGACATCCTAAGACCATGGAGTATATATATATAGGACTTCTATGTATACCTCTCCTATCGTTGTTATCTTTTTATTTTGAGAGGGGGGACAGGTCAAATTGTTGCATGGGTTAAGGGTTCAGCAAATTGTTGAAAAATATCTATTGTGCCTTCCTAATCATGTGACTCCACAAGATCGTGTGACCATCCCGGCTTGCAAGTTTAGTTTATGATCCCTTGACAAAAAATAATGTAAGAGTATGTTAGGGGTGAAAAAATTGTCAGCATGAGATATGTGTCAAGAAAACCATTCAGAAATTGTTTATCCTGTCTTTTTAGTCATGTGATCAGACTACGGAATCGTGTGACCATCCTACTTGCATGTTAAGTTCATGGTCACTTTGCGGGAAAAAAAAGTGAAGAAAAATATAGTGCTTGGTTGAAATTGGATGTAACTCCCAATAACGAACAGCGAGAAGCTTGTGAATGAGTGAGTAGTTGAACGATAATTACAGTTGCAACTAGTAGATTCTTCTTGAATGTCGCGTTGCAAGTCGGACCGACTGCAAGTGGGGTCTTGTACCGCTCCAGGGGGGCATGAGTGAGGTGCAAAGGCCAGACATCAGTGTTGTATGTTGGGCGCCACTTGCAGCAGCCATTTGTGGCGGTCAAATTAGTGGTGGGCAAGGCCTGGAACCCTTCATTTATAAGTTTTCATAGAACTAGCCGTGGGGGTTGAAACATGTATTAGTGGCGGGTAAGGACTGGAACCAAACATTTTGTACAAGCATATATAAGCATTTTGTAATAGTACTAATAGGCATGCATGGCACAACATGTAACAAGGTCTGAAATATAGTATATTTCGGGGTTAAAAGAAAAACATGTAATAACTGAACTCGTTCTTAAGAATTAATCAATATATTGATTCCACCGAAGCATGCATGCCTCCCGGCTGCTATTGCGGCATAAACATAGAAACACGACTCTGGGGTGAGGAGCATTACTAATAACACTAGTCTATAAAAGCACAGAGCTGCCTGAGGCAGGCTGTAAAAGAAACATACTCCGTAGTAAGAAACTAACTGAAGACTAAGCTGCTGCTGTCCTTTTGGTTCCTGCATCTTCAGTCCTCCCTCGTAAGCAGCCAGCAAGTTATTCAGATATCAGACTGTCTCTGGGCTACATCGAGGAACAGACTGACGAAACTGCTGCTGATCCACCAAAAGGACAAGCAGCTAACCAAATCCAGATCAGATAGATCGTCTTGGCTGGCCTGGGATGCGATTCAGGGACGCTCGACTGGACTCGACTCCAAGCACACGCCCCAACAACTCTTGATCTAGATCAACTGCAGCACAGTTCAGTTGCGGCGCCTAGGGTTGGAGAGCCCCCGAGTCGCCCAGGGGCAAATCCAACAGATGATATAGTTGAAGATGTTCAACGGAGAGAGTAGTACGAGTCATGAGGAACATGCTGACTAGCTAGCCGGGAAAATATTACGTGCTGCCAACCTTTTCAAAGAATTTTAGATGGTTCTAAACATTCTGATCCAAATTCCAAAAATATGGAGAGAGAGAGAGAGAGAGAGAATTTGATGGCCTGTAGTTCCATATCTTGTGAACATTCACAAAATTTCTGACTTTTTTTAGACATTTGAATTTACTTTTTAAGCATTGGAGCATGGAAAGCTTCGTAGCATTGGAGATGAGACAAGTAACAAGATTTCATCTATGCAAGAAGAGATTTAGTTCAACGAGGGGGCGTGAGATGTGACTCATGCATTGCATTGTTCCACAGAAATTGGTAGATGTACTGTCGATCCATGTTATAGATTAACCGAATTTGTAATTAATCCGGTTTTTACGGTCTTAACTGGCAAGTTGCTAAAAATAAGGAAATTTGGTGCTCGGTGTCACAAAAAATCTTGGTAATTATCGTGATTGGTGATTCTATGGAGTAAGTTTTTTTTTAAACATCAGTACAGACACAAGCGCTCATATTCTATGGAGTAAGTTTGTTATTTGTAGATTATGTGTTGAATAAACCTGGTGCTCAGTCCGTCGGGTATAGGATGGTAACAGTCACGAGGAAAACTATTTTTGTTGGGTTGAAGATTGTTTGTCGGTCATTCCTTCTGGTGAGAAAAAATAATGATCTCTGCATATCAAAATAACCTGATACAGTATGATTAACACGTATCTGCGTGGTAGAACATGTCCAAACCCTCTGAATAATTTTCATCTCACTGTTTGTAGTCACATCGGCCCCTCATATGTGCAGCCCCACCAACTCTACCACTTTTACAACAGAACTCTATTCAATGGACTGCACTGTTACTGGTACTAGCTAGATTAGGTACCTACTGCTGCCTACATGAGCGGAATAGGCAAAAATGACAAATCTACCTATGGACGAAACTATTTCACAAACTAGACTGTGTTTGAAAAGATTTCACCCAGCTGACATTTTTATGTAGCGCCCGACATCTAGGCGTCACACTACATTGTGCAGCGCCTAGCTCTCAGGCGCTACACGACTGGCGAGCGTCGCATTTCAGACTGACTGAAAATGCTAAGTCAGTGTGTAACGCTTGTTAGCTAGATGCTACACTATACAGTGTAGCGCCTAACGATTAGGCGTTGCACTAGTGACCGCTATATAAACTTGGCAAGCTGGCACTTGAACGCTCACAGTTTGCGTACCCACTCCCACATGCACAAAGTCACTGTGTAACACCTAAACACCACATGCACTTAAACGCTACCCTCGATGTGACACTTCCACTACTCCACGTAGCAAAGCTTGCTGCATGTATGCCAACTGATGGATGACCGAATGGATAGCCACTAGTGTAATGCCTGTACGTTAGGTGCTACACTGTATAGTGTAGTGCCTAGCTTACAGGTGTTACACATTGACTTAGTATTTTTCAGGCAGTTTGGTGTGTGACATTAGCTAGGCATGTAGCGCCTGACATGCAGACGCTGCACACTGTAGTGTGGCGCCTAGATATCGGGCATTATATAAGAGGGTCAGTTAGTAAAAAATTTTCAAACACAGTTCAGTTTGTAAAATAGTTTCATTCATAAGTTATATTTGTCAATTATGCCAGCGGAATACACGCTATGGGCAGGCTCTGTGGGGGAACAAGAACCGGGAATACAGGGGAAGCTCGGATCCCCAAAGCATGCCAACGGGCTGGATAAAGTCCGACCTGGTGCGCCGCCTCTATGTTTGCATGCATTTCACAGGAAATAGTTCATTTGGTATGTGTAACTTTCTGGTATTTCATCGCCATTACTATTCAACATTAATCAGATCAAGACCAGAATACCTCTCGAAGAAGAAAAGAAAAAGGAAATACACCATACTGATTTATATAAATGAATGCAGAATGTAGGAACCAATAAAACAACGGTAATGATAACTCCTGAACGTTTGGGAGTTAAGCATGGCAACCCGAACGGATTTAGATGGCAAGTTTAGTTTACGTGAGATTAGAGAAACATGGCAATTTTCTGACAAAAAAACGAAAAAGGAGGAAGTTGCCATCCCCTATGAACTAAAGTTGCCATCCCTTATGAACTAGAGTTACCATGTGAAAACGTTCGGGATGAAATGCTCAAAATCCAAATGTTCGGTAGTTATTGGATTCCTAAAACAAGCTCCGACTACTTTTGATCCCTGAGGAGAACAATTGTGATGTTTTCAAAAGAAGCTGAAACTGCTAAAAAAATGATCGAAAGGTGTTTATCAATCTGTTGACACGCGAACAAGTAACCTACTGGGCGTTTGAACCGTCTTTATGTGACTAGACCCAATCAAATCACGGAGGTGGAACTGCACGTCAAAGAGATGATAACCTTAACCTCGTCTTCTCTAGTGAAGATAATAGCATCTCCTTGTACTTACGGCGGTTCAATAATGAAAGAACATCGTTACGTACTTTGTTGCTACCTAGTTTAATAAAATGGTTGTATGCATCACTTGATGCAGAGGCCGGTGTAATCCTTCTTTCAAAAAAAATATTGTTTTCTACATGTTCAACATCTACATCTTTTTTTATTTCTTTTTTCATTGAGTGCGATAAAAAAAGTCAAGCTAAAGACGCCAAGGTCCAAACACCGTGCATGCCATACCACTTGCTATGGATCGAGGCTTTTGACTCAAAGACGCAATGCAAGACCATATCATGAGGTGAACCTGCACGTTTCTGACCTGACAATGGCAGTACTGGACGCCTAAACAATGCCAAGCTCACATGTTCATTGAAGCTGAAAGAAAGCTGACATGAAGCAAAACATACCTTGCACATTTCACATCAAGTGCAGGCCTCTGAGGATGGATGATGTCGCACACGCCGGCTACACGAACGGCGTCACTATGCTTGGGGCACCGTTGCAGAGATTGGAGCAGACCGCTTTGCATTGTTGGCCTTCGTCGCCTTATTAACCAAGTGTGCCATGTTAGAGGCGGGTGTTGTGGAGCATAGTCCATCGCACGCTTGCCGCAGGCCTGGTGTTTGCGTGCTGAGTTTTTATGCTCCTGGGCGGCAGCCAAGGTGTGGAAGCTCATCACCGTGAGCCCGTCCGGCATCTGAACAGCTTGCGCGGCCTCCAACTTTGGTGTATTTGCCGGGTCATATGATAGCATAGGCACGAGCTCCGGCTCGACAAAGGAATTGATGGGGCAGATGCACTCGTACCGTTAAAGAGCAAGAGTGGTAGAAGGATTAGGCGCTAGTGGATACATGTATTTGTTTTTCTCTACTCCCTCCGTTCGGAATTACTTGTCGCCAAAATGAATGTATCTAGACATATTTTAGTTCTAGATACATCCATTTTCGAGACAAGTAATTCCGAACGAAGGAAGTAATATATTTATCATATCGCGCTCCCTTTGACATTCCAAGACAGTGGACAATATATAGGACTTACATACATCTCTTGTCTTTGTTAGCTTTTTTTGAAAGCCACGAATATTTTGCTACAGGGTGACCTACGCGTCAAATAGGAGTCGCCCGCAGTGAGGGACACGAATCAGCTCCTAGGAACAATCCATCCGGTCATATTTTCCTTAAGGCCCTCAGAAACCCACTTGAGTATACCAAACACAGGCCCAAACGGAAATCACCTACTTTGATAATTTTTTATAAGGCCATCAAAAGCCCAGTTGAGTGTACCAAATACAAGCTCCTACAGAAATAACTTACTTTGATTAGGACAATGCTTCATTCCACATCGTTTAGCGAAAGGGATCCGTGTTATTATAAAAATTCACCGAAATTACAAAACACCTCAAACATAATAAAAATTACATCGACGTCTATGGACCATCAAACGACCATTGCTGCCCCCAGAACGAGCCGCCGACATGCCGCTATCGCCGCTCCCATACTGGAGCCAACCTGCCTTGTCGATGACAGTCGGTAAGTAATCGTGAACTAAGATATTGTTGTACTTGGAATTCACATTCATTTAGGGCTAGCCAATGATATCTATATGTATAGTCGAAAACTCAAAAAATCCTAGTATTACCGCACAAAAAGGAAATGGGGATGTGTCATCCAGTTGTCTGGAAGAAGTTGAAAAAATTATCATCTCATAATTGTAGTTGTCTAGAAGAACTTGACAAATTGTTCATCTCCACTAGTAGAAAAGGGGGCAATGGTCCAGGCCGGGTCAGCCCATTAGTCCCGGTTCAATCCAGAACCGGGACCCATGGGGGCATTGGACCCGGTTCGTGAGCCCCGGGGGCCAGCCGGCCCACGTGGGCCATTGGTTCCGGTTCGTCTGGACCTTTTGGTCCCGGTTGGTGGGACGAACCGGGACCAATGGGCCTCGCTCCTGGCCTACCACACCATTGGTCCCGGTAGGTGGCTCGAACCGGGACCAAAGGCTGCCCTTTAGTCCCGGTTCATGCCACGAACCGGGACCAATGAATTGCCTATATATACCCCTCGCCGGCGAGCAGAGCACTTCACTGCTTTGTTTTTCTGCCCGGCCGTTGGAGAGCTTTGTGGTGCTCTAGCTCACCTCCTATGCACACGAGGTGTTCGATGGAATGCCCGAGCCACACTACTTAACTTTCTCCTCTCCAAGCTCGACCTCCAAACTCTATTTCCCTCAATATTTGTGTAGGTTTAGCGGTCTGTCACGTCCCGTCTCCGTCTTCACCGCCGTCGATCGCCCGCGCCGATCTCATCGCCGGCACCACCGTGGTGAGCCTCTTGTTCTTATCTTCTTTCTGAAAGGAAAAATATTCTTACTTGTATGTTTAGATAGATACTTGTATTATTTTCTTACTTTTACTATGTATGTACTTTGGTTTTAATGTCATGATGAACTTTTATTAATTTGGTCACTTAATTATCTATTCATGATGTTCTGTAATAGTTTTTGACACACTTAATTATGTATAATGTACGCAGATGAACCGGCAGTGGATGTACGGTGACAGACACACCTCCGAGTACATTAAGGGTGTGCATGATTTTCTCGAAGCGGCTGAGGCAAACAAGAAGAATGGTTTTATGTGTTATCCATGCCCTATATGTGGGAATACGAAGTCTTACTCTGACCGGAAAATCCATCACACCCACCTGCTTTACAAGGGTTATGATGGAAGACGGCGAAGAAGAAGAGTACGATGACAACTATGTGCCCCCTGAATACGATGATGCTACTGAACATCAAGAGGAACCAGACGATGTGCACGATGATGCTGCAACGGGCAAAGCTGCTGAAGGATCAGAGCAGTGGACTCCCTCCCCCCGCTCCTCCCTTTGTCGCTCCTGCGGGCGGCAGGGGAGGAACCCTAGCCGCCCCCACCAGCAGTCCTCCTTCTCCTCCTCCCTCCTCGCTGCCGCCTGCTCGCGACGGCGGGCAAAGCCCGGCCGGCCTAGGCGGCGGCAGGGCGATTTCTCCCTCTCGCGTGGTGGGGCTGCCGCGGGCAGATCCAATCGGGCCGGGGCGCGTCATGGTGCGGGACGGTGCGGCGGCGCTGTGGCGGCGACTGGCGGCGGTGCTGGGCGTCTCCTGGTGGTGCAGAGGGCTGCACGGGGGCGGTGGAGCGCACTGGTGTCGCGGGATCCAGGCGACGCGGGAGGTGGGCTCTCTTCCGTTGGTCGCGGTGGGGCGTCCTTAGTCAGGTCCGGCCGGACCCGACTCCGGTCTGCTTCGTCACGGTGCGGGAGGTGGCGACGGTGCTAGGGCGCAGGCTGCGCGGTGGCTGGCATGCTCGTGGCGGCGGCGGCTCCGGTTTGGGATCCGCGCAGACGGGCGGCGCGGGCGGGCTGCGATCTCGGCGGCGCACCTCGGCCGCGCAGGGCGGCTCGGGCTGCCCTCGGGTCCCGGCATGGTTGTGGGCTGCCACGGCGTGGTGGTGGCTCACGGCGATGGTTTGGGTCGTTTCACGGCGGCGGCCGGACATCTCCGGCGTCGGCCCGTCGGGAAGCGGCTTGTTATGGCCTTCGATTCCTCTCCTCGGTGTTCGGCCGCTACCTTCGTCAAAGGGTTGGCCCTCTCCCAGTTGCGGTTCATCGCCTGTCTCGCGCCCGGTGCTGCGGGACTGATCTCGTCTCGTGCCCAGCAGCAGGACCGAGCTCGTCTCGTGCCCGGCAGCAGGACCGACCTCGTCTCGCGCCCGACAGCAGGACTGAGCCCGTCTCGGGCCCGGTGCAGCAGGATAGGTCGATGGAGGCCAGTTTCAGCCGGCCTCTTGGGTCTCGGCGCTGGGGTCGCCTGAGGTGCGAAGACGGACCTTTCCACTCGTCTCTTTGGTTGGAGTAGCGGCGGGTCTCGGGTGAGGTGGTGTCAAGGTCTTGGATGCCAGGGCGGCGGCCCTGGTGGTGGGAGCGTGGTGCTCATGGGCAGAGCCCGTGGCTTGGTGCTGCCTGGTGACCATGGCCGTGTGGGCGGCATGGTTGCCGGGGTGTGGCGTTCGGTGGTGGTGATTGTTGGCCGGGGTGAAAACCCGCTCTATCTTTGGACGGACCGGCGGCAGCGACTCGCTCCCTTCTTGAAGGCGTCGTCGCGGCCTTCATTGCCCGTCGTGTTGCTCCAGGGGAAACCTTGACCCTCGTGTCGGGCGGTGGCGGCGCTCCAGTGTCGTTCCCTTCCTGAAGGCACCGCCTTGGAGCACACGGTTCGCCATATGCGGCTTCACCTCTTGGCGGTGGCGTGGTCACGGCCGAGATCTCTGGTTGCTCTTGTAGTGTTAGGGGTGGTGTTGCTGCGCACAACATCTTTGTATCTGGCCTTGGGTGTGTGTGTTGTGTTGGCATGCGTTTGTACCGGGTTTGTTGATGATCTTTGCTTTATATATAAAGCGGGGTGAAAGCCTTTTTCGGCAAAGCTGCTGAAGATCAAGAGGAACCAGACGATGTGCCCGATGATGATGATCTCCGCCGGGTCATTGTCGATGCAAGGACGCAATGCGAAAGTCAAAAGGAGAAGCCGAAGTTCGGTCGCATGTTAGAGGATCACAAAAAAGGGTTGTACCCCAATTACGAAGATGGCAACACAAAGCTCGGTACCGTACTGGAATTACTGCAGTGGAAGACAGAGAATGTTGTGCCTGACAAAGGATTTGAGAAGGTACTGAAAATATTGAAGAAGAAGCTTCCAAAGGATAACGAATTGCCCGACAGTACATACGCAACAAACAAGGTCGTATGCTCTCTAGGATTGGAGGTGCGGAAGATACATGCATGCTCTAATGACCGCATCCTCTACCGCGGTGCGTACAAGGATCTGAACGCATGCCCGGTATGCGGTGCATTACGGTATAAGATCAGACGAGATGACCCTGGTGATGCTGACGGTGAGCTCCCCAGGAAGAGGGTTCCTGTGAAGGTGATGTGGTATGCTCCTAAAATACCACGGTTGAAACGTCTGTTCAGAAACGAAGAGCATGCCAAGTTGATGCGATGACACAGTGAGGACCGTAAGAAAGACGGGAAGTTGAGAGCACCCGCGGACGGGTCGCAGTGGAGAAAAATCGAGAGAAAGTACTGGGATGAGTTTGCAGGTGACCCAAGGAACGTATGGTTTGCTTTAAGCGCGGATGGCATTAATCCTTTCGGGGAGCAGAGCAGCAATCACAGCACCTGGCCCGTGACTCTATGTATGTATAACCTTCCTCCTTGGATGTGCATGAAGCGAAAGTTCATTATGATGCCAGTTCTCATCCAAGGCCCTAAGCAACCCGGCAACGACATTGATGTGTACCTAAGACCATTAGTTGAAGAACTTTAATAGCTGTGGAATGGAAACGGTGTACGTACGTGGGATGAGCACAAACAGAAGGAATTTGACCTAAAGGCGTTGCTGTTCGTGACCATCAACGATTGGCCCGCTCTCAGTAACCTTTCAGGACAAACAAACAAGGGATACCACGCATGCACGTACTGTTTACTTGACACCGATAGTATATACCTGGGAAGCTGCAGGAAAAATGTGTACCTGGGCCATCGTCGATTTCTTCCGACCAACCACCAATGTCGAAAGAAAGGCAAGCATTTCAAAGGCGAGGCAGATCACCGGAAGAAGCCCGCCATGCGTACCGGTGATCACGTATTTGCTATGGTCAATGATTTACACGTAATCTTTGTAAAGGGTCCCTGCGGACTAGCTGTTCCGAATGACGCTGAGAAACACGCACCCATGTGGAAGAAGAAATCTATATTTTGGGACCTACCCTACTGGAAAGACCTAGAGGTCCGCTCTTCGATCAACGCGATGCACGTGACAAAGAACCTTTGCATGAACCTGCTAGGCTTCTTGGGCGTGTATGGGAAGACAAAAGATACACCTGAGGCATGGGAGGACCTGCAACGCTTGCACGAAAAAGACGGCATGCCTCCGAAGCAGTACGAAGGTCCTGCCAGCTACGCTCTTACGAAAGAAGAGAAAGAAATCTTCTTTGAATGTCTGCTCAGTATGAAGGTCCCAACTGGCTTCTCGTCGAATATAAAGGAAATAATAAATATGCCAGAGAAAAAGTTCCAGAACCTAAAGTCTCATGACTGCCACGTGATTATGACGCAACTGCTTCGGGTTGCATTGAGGGGGCTTCTACCGGAAAACGTCCGATTAGCCATTGTGAAGCTATGTGCATTCCTCAATGCAATATCTCAGAAGGTGATCAATCCAGAAATAAATAAATAAACTTTGAGCATGGGATATGTCTCGAGCAAGCCACTCAAGAACTGTTTGCCATGTCTTTATGAGTCATGTGACCATCCTAATTGCATGTTTGGTTCATATATGATTCATTGCCAAACAAAAAATTATGGGAAATAATATGTTATATTTAAGTCAACTCACATGAAAAGAATGGCAACAAGTTTGAATGAGTCTTTCCTCGAAGGAAAATTGCATTTGCAAACACTTTTGTCTTGAATTATCCACAGTAACCAACTTAAAAGAGTAGAAGAACTTGATATGCATGCTATTCTAGTTCTGCTCATATGTACCATCGCTCCAAGTCCATTGCATCATGAAAGATGTGTGAAACTGGGAACCGACTCATTTAGCTATGTTTTCGAATCCCTTTTGAAGACATCATATCGTTCCGTGATAATTATTAATATAGGTGTGTCAAACTAGTTCATCATCTCTTTATCATGTGAGTAGCAGTAATTCGGTATAAGCAAAAACATTCTTTTTAGTCATGTGACTATATTGCATAATCATATTATATGACCATTCTGCTTGCATGTTTAGTCACATGAAGATGAGACGGTGGAAGATGGTTGCACCGGATTCTAGAACGTGTGCATGCGGTGCGCACTGAGGGTCTGTTAACCGGCTGGTGCTCTTGACTCACCACTGGGCGTCTTAGTGCGGCCACCGGATTAGATGATGTGCATTTGTGCGAGGACAGGGAACATCATCAAGCTTGTAGGTGTAGCGACAGAGGTCATCAAGAAGGTAGCTTTGGGTTGATCCATTTATTTATTTTGTCATACTTTCTTGAATAATATAATAAAAAATGGTTGTATGTATCACTGGATGCAGAGGCCGGTGGTTTCAACCTCCTTCTCTAAAAGGAACTTCAATGTTCACTTTTGGGGGAAAACAAACAGTACTAATGGGGTATGTGTTAATAAAGCAATTCAAGAACTGTTTATCATGTCTTTTAATCATGTGACTGGACTACTGAATCATGTGTTACTATCATACTTGTGTGATAGTTTATGATCCCTCGCCAGAAACAAAGTGAAGGGAAATATTGTGTTTGGTTGAAGGGAACTTGGTGGATTGAAAGAATGGCGATAAGTTTCTGAAGAACGAGTGAGTAGTCGAACAGGTATCACATATATATGGAAATGGGTTAGTCTTGTATGATCCACCATAACTAATTCCATGCAGTAGATGAATTTACACGCATGTTATGCTAGTTTTGCTCGTAATTAAGTACAATTACTTGACTAGAAGGTAATAACAGAGTGTTCCAAGTACATTTGCATCATGACCACCAAGTTCTTTGAATTGCTTTATCTGGCCATGTGCTAATAAAGGTAGCAAATGCACAAGCATGGGCATGCTGAAATGGCACTACTAGGCAATAGGCATACATGGCACAGCATGTAACAATCTAGAATAAATAGTACGGGTCACAGAAAAAATGGATCATAAATAAACTTGTACTGAAGCATGCGTGTGCAAAGATAAAGTCATATAGCTTGTACACATGGGCATAGGACTGGGATTAGCCTACTGTAAGAACAAGAGCACATGTATAAAATTATCACACGCGTCAGGCAGCATGGTTAAAGAGCTAATTAGGTTAGCAAGCAAACACTACTAGCCACTGTGACCTCATTTCAAAACAGAGATGCAACACATCGTTTGACAAGTATTCTAAAAAAAGATTCGTTCGACACGGTAATCACGTGCAAACAAGAAAAATCTTGGTATCTTAACTGTCTATGAAAAGGAGGCCATCTCGACACATCTCACCGGTAACCAGCATTTATAGGAAGACTAAACTGCTGACCCTGTTGTACACACCTGAAGTACCAGCAGCAAACCAAATCCACAGCAGATCGTCCTAGCCAGCCTTGGATGTGATGTAGCGATGCTCGACTCAGACGCCGAGCATACAACAATTCTTGATCGGGAACAACTAGAGCTCAGTTGTAGTATAAGCAATTACAAGTCAGTATTCCCCTAGCCAGCCACCAGAGTAAAAATTCTTTAGCAGGCTCCAAATTATGGACTGCAGACAGTTTCTCGGCCTAGCTAGCTAGGGTAAATCATCTTCAGAGGAAATGTGGTGCAGGTTATTCAGATATCCACTTATAACACTACTGGCCTACGGGGCTACTGCGAACACAACTGTAAAATGAAGGCTAAGCCACTGACTCTGACGATATCTGTAGCAAACCAAATCAAGATCAGATCGTCTCAACCTGGGATGTAATTCAGCAATGCAGCTCAACCCGACAACAAACAGTACTACTGCAGCCCCCAATAGTTCTCAATCAAGAGCGATTGCACTACAGTTCAGTTCATCTGTACAAGCAATTGCGGAGCAGCCATCAGGGAGGCATATTTGTTATCCAAGAAACTCACAGCATCCTTGGGCAGGCTTCAAACTACAGGGTGAAGACAGACACCATTGTACATGGAAATTTATCCAAGTTTCAGCAGAGATGCAGAATTAGGTTCAACCTGAACCGGCGCAGTATCATAAAGAGTATAAACACTTGCTAATTCTAATCAAGCAAACAGTACCATTCCCCTACAAACTCAGAGCAGGGCAGAGCAGCCATCTGGGAGGCCTCCTATGCAAGAATGTCAGAACTCACCATCAGTATCCAAGCAGATAAAACCGCAGTTTACAAAGTTTCTCAACATGTTGACGGCCCAATGTCTTCTCAACTAAATAGCCAATACCAGACACATAGATACAGAGCTCACAAATATGAGTATATATCACAACTTGTACTAAACCTGGGAAATGTTGAAGGAGGTGAATTAATCCACATTACGAGTATATCTGAAGAAGATAAAAGGCCAAAGTTCAACCAAGCCGATTAATCCACATTGTAAGTATATTGAACCAAACAAAATCCATGCCCTGTCTATGTGGTTTCCGCCCTGTTTACTCATGCATGGATTGCTGGAGTTCCCTGGCTTCGCCCTGCCTCCGCTCACGGACTAGTCTTGGTATTTCCTTCCATGTCTTTGGTTTAGATGCCATTACTGTATATATCACAAATGATGTCAGAACAAAATTGTAAACAGTAAGCTACCCAATGGACAAGCATGAGCATGCTGGACTAGTAGTACTAGGCATACATGGCAACAACATGTAACCAGATCTAAAATAAATATTCTAGGTTAACAGAAGAAAATGAAAGCTAAAATTGTAGTTAATAATTAATCGGTTATTAACTCTACCCAAGCAGTGTGTGCACAGAGACATGTCCAATAGCTTGCACACATGGGCTTGCCTATTGCCAGACTAGAGCTTGTACACATAAATTAGCACCTGCCTTTAACAGCATGGTTAAATAGCTAACTAATCAGATTATCAAGTAGCTAGACATTGTTTACTAGGAATAGATCAGCACGCTCGAACTAATCAACTCCTATTGTGCTAGTTAGCTAAAAAGTATCCTAATGCATGTAGTAATTTGATCTACTCTAAGTTGCTAGTTACACAGACTACAGAAGTGGTTAAACATCTACCAACAGAGCAGCAGATGCTTCAGGTCAATTAATTGAACAAAGAGCTTACAATCTAACCAATATAGGCATAGCAGAGAAACAACGCTCTCCGTGGCCAATGATCACCGGAGGCAGCTTCCCACGACAACGGCGACAGATTTTGTGGAGCATTACAAAAATACAACAGAAGTAGAGCACTGGCTGACTAGGAGGCTGCAAAGATACTAGTAAACACTAAAAAATAATCTTGAGAAGAAGTTGTTTACCCCTGCTTCATTTCTGTATGCAAACCACCAACTGAAGCCTGAATTCGCTTGATCACAAGTAATCAAACCATAAATCTCAAACACACCACACCATCAGTAAGTTCTACTGTTGTGTTACTTAAGAGTGAAACAAAATTCAGTTCTAAACAACAAAATTCAATTGCTAAAACAGCTCAGGAAAGAGATCAACATCCTATTCAAATCTACAATAGCCAAGCAAAACTACATTGTGGTACATCTTCAGTTCCTTCCTCACCTCACCACGCCCAAATTAAAGGCATCCCTTCTGCGGCCAAACATTTTATGAAAGCAAAAAATGAACATCACTAGCTGTGCATCTCCCCAGTCACAGGGCAGCAGCAGAGGAAGCAGAGAGCAAGTTAACCAGTAAGTTCCTTTTCATTACTCGACAATCTACTTGCAAGTCAACACCACTGCGATCACTGCAATCACTGCAATCTACTTGCATCTCCCCAGTCACAGGGCGTTCAGCAACTATCAATCCCAACGTTTAGTTGTTTCAGGAACCTGGACTGTCCAATTAGCGATGTCGATCCACTGCAATTCTGAATGTCACAGCCCTAATTTAAATTAATAGTTTGTACGTCCTATGACCATGGATGGCCACTGCTAGTTTCCTGCTCCTTCCCTTCCTGCATCAATCAAGAGAACATTTCCACACATGCCAAAAGGATTGTAATATGTTTCAGACATTGAGTGATGACAAACTAATTAATGATCTGGTCTGGTCATGCATGATTAGGCAGATGTTGGCTTTTCCCAATGATCGAACACACGATCACGCTGCAGCTCGGCGGGTCGTGTACGCGCAACTCGGCTCTACGTATATGAACTAGTTGTAGCACTCGATAGCTTGCCGGCACTCACGCAAACACCGGGACGAGAACACACACACAGGAGGTCAGCAACTCGAAGTTGGCCAGAGGCCCGTGTCGTGCCTCATAATAATCTCTTTATTGCTTTTCGTTTTTCTGGTGATTACAACGTACCCTTGCTACTGCTTA
This sequence comes from Aegilops longissima, assembly GCA_021605205.1. Lineage (NCBI taxonomy): Eukaryota > Viridiplantae > Streptophyta > Magnoliopsida > Poales > Poaceae > Aegilops > Aegilops longissima. Next base: position 627,272,674 of record CM038676.1, read on the forward strand.
TATACACGCAGATAGGACATGACCCAACAAGACTCGACAAAGGACTCAATGCCCTACTCGAATTAGTACTTGGACACACTATACGTGCAAGCCAGCTGTACTAGTACTCGATGGTGCTCGCCCTCTTTTCCTCTCTTAACTGGGCAGCGGAACGCCGTTTTGGTGCACGAAGCTGAAAATCCTTCAATTGCCTCCGCTCAGCGGCATGGGCACGGAGTATTCTTGGTATTTCCTTCCATGTCTTCGGTTTAAGTACCATTACTGCACATATCACAAATGATGTCACAACAAACTAATGTAACTTTAAAATTCATACCACATGGCATTCCAAGAATGGAGAACAAACTTGTACATAAGGGTTGACGCGGTACATGCATGGGATGGAGTAGATAACTGCATTTGCTGATTAAATGTGGCCAAGATAGAAAGATGTGCATACCTTCATAACGGGCATCTAGGGAGTTTTTGTATTTGACGCTGCCCAGTTGGTGTTGTAGGCATCTAGGGAGCTTCTTTATAGCAGGCCAATCTTTAATTGCAAGCCGTCGGAGAGACCTATATGCTTGTGGCTCATTCGGCAGGGATGTCAGCGTCCTGCACCTCTCAAGGCAAAACATTTCCCACGACGGTGGGTGCTCTCTCAGCAGACATTCCAACGATGCTAACCCACTGTTTCTGACAATGCTAAGTTCCTTGAGGGACGTGGGCAGATGGAGAATCCCCGCCAACATGCTATCACATGACCATATTGTTAGAGATTCGAGACAAGGAGGGAGTGACTGCTCCCGGTAATGGTTTTGTCTTTGGTGAGCCACCTTCGAGGTCCGCAAAGCTGCATATCAGCGATGGAGCCGCGTCGAGCTCAGGCGAAAAGGTGATCCCTCATTTTTTTTTCTTTCGATGGCTGCTATGGTGGTGCCGAGGCAAGTGACGGGCATTGTGTCAAGCTCACATACGTTCTGCTGTCTTTTTAATTTCGTCATGTCGGTCTTTATGTGACTTGTACTTTAATCTTTATGATATAGCAAATGAGACGCATATTACGTTCGAGGTCCGGCCACGCCCTCCCTGCCGCTGCTGCCGCGGCCATCTCCCAGGTGCCGCCTCCCCCTCCAACCCTTGCTCCTTGCTCAAATCCAAATCTTTCTTACCGCCGGTTGATCTGATCTGTTCCTTCTTTCTACCGCGTCTGGCCAGGCGCCCAGGGCCCAGCACGCCGCGTCTCCGCTGCTCTCAGGCTTCGGACCAGCCACGTAACCACCATTACAAGCTCACTATGTATGTGATGTGCATCTTTATCAGCCCACCTCTCGCATTGCTTGCTGAACATTGAACCGAATGTATAATTGAGTTGTTGCGGAGGCGGAGGCCCCATCGGGCCATCACTACGGGGAAGAAGGCCGGCGGTCAAGGAGGAAAGGGGAAGAAGAAGTAAGAAAAGGGAATGTGCTGCGTCAAAGGTGAGCTTACGGTGATATTGTTGTTAGAAATCTGAATTCTAAATAAATGAGTGATATAGTGAATTGGGGTTGGGTTAAAGTGAATTCTCCTTGCTGTGCAATTGAGTTGTGAATAGTGAGCTACATCTCTTTGTAAACTGTTTGTGATATGTCACACTGTAGACAAAGCCTGAGCCACAATCTGAGCCAAGCCTGTTAAGCATCTATGCTATTACATCTTATCCTGGTTAGAATGAGAATGCAATAAAGATGTATGGCCATAAATGAGTGAGGTTGTTGTTGATGCTTCTGAAATAAGTACAGAAGCTTGGCTTGTTAAATGTGTTTTCACTACGTTTGCAAAGATCATGGCGCTTTCTGGGCGACACTTACTCTTTGTCACTTGCCCAGCTGTTTATCTCACTCTGTTCATAACTTTTCAGGTGGGTGGGTTTAAGGACGGCGGGATGAGGGCGTAGTTGAAGCACAAGCACTTGAGTCACCATAATTTTCTGGACTGCGTTTTCTTTCTTAGAAGTATAATTATTTATAGCAGAATGGTTAGCTCATCTTACTTGAAGATTTTCCATGGACTCTGTTTACTCTGCTAGTGGTTCCAGCATAATTCTAATAGAGTACATGTATTCACTCAAGGCATTGCTCTTATATATTTTTCTGGCCTTACTGAGGTCTGATGCCACAACTTGCCAAGTGTCGTTACACCTGGTTCTATGAGTGATTGTAAGTTCTGCTTCCAAGGATGTTTTCAGCCAAATAGTGATGTGTATCTTGCTACAGTTCCCTTGCAATAGGAGTATCTTGCTGACTGCTGCTTTATGTATGTATGTATCAATATATGTGAGTGGAATGGAGGTGTGGAGAGGCTACCCATGTCAAAGGCTACTGCGGCAGCAAGAGCACACATAGTCGTGATACAGAGTAGGTGGGCTGGACTGGAAGTTTGCTATACCAAGATCTCGAAAAAATGAATCTCAAAATTGAATTGAATAGTAGCTCACAATTTTTCTAGCCTACATGGTCAACAACATTTACGCATGGATATGCTGGGTTGCTTAAACAGGATGAGAGAATCGTCCAAAAAAGTAAACCTGTTACGGTTTAGAATTTCAGACCATCTGGATATACCTGTAAAATGACACAAATTTTCAATTTGGGCGATGCTCCGAAAATTTGTACTGCACTTTAACTGCAAAGTTTACAAAAAAGGAAAGTTCGGGTTAAAGATGAGTCATGACAATTTTCAGATTTGTGAGGAAAAAAAAAGAATGGTTAGAGGGATGCTTTAACTGATATTTTAATCAATCAACTATTTTAAACTGCATACTGGAAAAAAATACAGAGAAACCGAGATTAAATAAGGGTTGGAGATGCTCAATTGAAGTTTTGAGGCTTTTATGTGCAAGATAAAATTAGGTCACTTCAGAAGTAATACAAAAGAGTAGAGATGGTCATAAGATCTTTGCTTGCTTCTACGACCATTTGGCTTGAGAAAAGAAACTACGGATAAAGGGAAGCTACGAATAGTAAGATCTTATTAGTTTGGTAATTTTAGGACTTTAAATTAAAGATTAATGGGACGGCACTTAGTAATGCCTCATAAGATGAAATATAGGTGTGGTACTCCCATATTCATGAAAGCGTGTTTTAATACTATTTTGAATAGTTTATAAATTAATGTGAAACTCAAACAAAATGCAACAGAATGAGTACCAGTATTCTTTTTTTTTTGCGGAAAAAACTTCCAATCTATTCATCTTCAATCATGGCAGTACAACGAACATCAGAAATAAAAATTACATCCAGATCCGTAGACCACCTAGCGACGATTACAAGCACCGAAGCGAGCCGAAGGCGCGCCGCCGTCATCGCCCCTCCATCACCGGAGCCGGGCACAACTTGTTGTAGTAGACAGTCGGGAAGTCGTCGTGCTAAGGCCCCATAGGACCAGCACTCGAGAACAGCAACCACCGTCGATGAAAAATAACGTAGATCGGACCCGGCCTACAACACCGTCGTGTCGGACAGATAAGCCTGCCTGTAACATTCGGACACCAATAAAACTTCTGCACCGAATAGTGCATGTTCGAAGCCGTCGACTTTCAAATGATGTACAACGCCCTAAATGGTTCTGCTAAAAGACATGAGGAACAAGACGATCTCGATCTTCACCCACACAAAATTGCATGCCGCCATAAATGAGGACACCAAATGCCTAAAGGGCTCCATAGAGCCCCAGAGCTAAAAAAACAGTACTCCCTCCGTCACGGTTTAGAAGGCGTGCTTAAAAATTCTCTGGGACCAAGGTGGTTATCTATTGGTTGTGAGATAGGCTAAAAAATAACATTCACACTACGCATGCATATAGAGATATATATCGGAGTACTAATTAGCTACTAAAAATAAATGCAATGCGCCCTAAAGCTTGTCTATTGTGGAAACACACGCAAATTTAACTGTGCCTTCTAAACTGTGACGGAGGGAGTACCCCTTGTCACAAATGACCCTGCCAAGACAGTAATCATCGGGTCCAACCTAGACCCCATATAGCTCAGAGTATTTTTGCTGCCTGAGCAGGAAAACAAAGAGATGTGTGCGCCTGACGTACACAAAGAGTTAAGAGGACATGGTGTCATCACAAAGAGCGGCCTAGGACTAGGTGGCGGCATATGGATAAACTTGCTCGATGGTGACGGATACCCAAAACTCGTCACAGTATAGCATGTAGATTACGCTAGTTTCATGTTATGTTAGTTGTTGTTGCATGCAGCATAACTAGAGTACAAAGTAAGAGTGGGAGTAGTCCATCAAGGTATAAGGAGAGAGAAGACAGTTACTCCATTTGTTATATGACTTTTTTTAATGACAAGAGTACATGAGCCTAGGTTGCACAAATTATGTCCATTGTTGGTCTTGGTGAAAACTGAAGGAGTAAAAATAACACATCTTCAGACGTTGCATTCTTCTTTCTCTCTCTTTTTAGGCCTTGGCGGTGGAACAATTGTTCTATGGTATATTTTCTATTAATAACAAAGTATAGTACATGCGAATCAACCTGTGGTTGAGTTGGTCAGGTGGACAGTGGTATCCCCATCCCACCAGGGTTCAAATCCTGGTGCTCGCATTATTCCTGGATTTATTTGAGATTTCCGCGATCGCTTTCGATGGGAGGAGACGTTCCCGTCGACGATGAGGCGCCTACGATGACTTCATAAATCTCAAGATGATATGCCGGCTCAGTCTCTCTGAGGTGCTCATATGAGTAGGGTGTGCGTGTGTACGATCATAGGGATGAGTGTATGCGCGTGTATATGAGCGCTTATGTCTGTACTGATGCTAAAAAAAAAACAAAGTATAGTACATCAAAGACGTCGACGTGGTCAACATGTCTCGCGACCCATCCCCAGCCCAGCGCCGGCCACCGCGGCCACGCCGGCCACCATCACCCCGGGTCCTTGCCTGCTGCCGCCCCCTCCGGCTCGCTTGCCGCTGGACTTCATCCCGCAGGTGGCCCCTGCAGGCGAGTCGTCGTTGCCGGTGCATGTGGATGCCAGATCCAGGTCGCCGATCCGGTCGTCCCTGCGCGATGCGCCGGTGGAGATGGTGCCGGAGACGCCGCCGGAGCTCCAGGGCGTCCAGCCGCGGGTCGCATCCATCATCGTCGTCCCGTCGCCTCACGTCCACGGCGCCTCGTCCTCTTCCTGCAGCGGCTCTCCAGCGGATGCGGGGCGTGACGCAGATGCGTCTGGCGAGGGATGGCAGCTCGTGTGCTCCAGGCGTGGCCGCGGTGTGGTACTCCCATATTCATGAAGGCGTGTTTTAATACTATTTTGAATAGTTTATAAATTAATGTGAAACTCAAACAAAAGGCAACAAAATGAGTACCAGTATTTATACCTGAGTTTTATAATAATAATGCTTTGTTGTTTATTCTTTATGTTTACTAGCAAAGTATGATTCAGTGATGTTTGAGTGGGTCTTGATAAAATTCTTACTACATGCAAAAAAATTTACTCGTCTACAAAGTAAGAGTGGGAGTAGTCCATCGAGGTACAAGGAGAGAGAAGACAGTTACTCCATTTGTTATATGCTTCTTTTAAATGAAAAAAGTACAAGAGCCTAGGTTGCACAAAATCAATGTCCATTTGTTGGTTTTGGTGAAAACTGAAGGAGTAAAAATAACACATCTTCAGATGCTGCTTTCTCCTTTCTCTCTCTCTCTCTCTCTCTCTCTCTCTCTCTCTCTCTCTCTTTTGAGGCCCTGATCATAGAACAATTGTTCTACACTATATTTTCTATTAATAACAAAGTATAGTACAGGGAGAGAGTTAAAAAAGGAAGGAAACAAAACAAGGAAAAAGCTAGAAAAGAAGCTCTATCCTATCTCTGGGAAACATCACTTCCATTCTTGGCCGGACTCGTGGACTGATCTAACTCTCTCTTCATGTCCAACTCACCATCAACTGCTCCTACACCAGTAAGGCTGGCAATGTCCTCGCAACTCCCAATTATAGTACTATGAGTATAGTCTTCCGCAAACGGAAGGGATACTTTTGTAAGTGGCAAAGCAAAATAAGATATTGCTGGTTGCTTTCAGCTTATTTTCGCCTCACCTCCTTGACTCTCACATTTTTGTTTTCCTCCAATATTTTAGATGGACTAAAGCTAAACATGATAAAATAAATCTGAATTCATGTCACACGCACTTTGACATCCGTGGGCATGGGTATATATAAGACTTCTACTCATCTCTAGTCTTTGTTACTAGCTCTTTTTAGGAGGACAAAATGATAATTTGTGTGAGCATGGTATATGTGTTGAATGAGCGACGTGACCATTCCATATGCATATTTGGTTTCCAATCTCTTGCTGGAAACAAAATGAAAGAAATGTCGTGTTTGGTTGGACGGAACTCACATCAAAGGAATGAGTGACTGGTTGAACAAAAATTGCATCTACAAACAGGTTAATCATGAATGACCTAGAGTAAGTAACTAACCTTCAAGTAGTAGAATGCATGTTATGTTGCTTACCATCACATGACTGGGAAGTAGAACAGAGAGAAAATAATTTAATTATCAATGATCCAGAGTAACCAACCCTTCATGTGGTAGACCTTAATATGCATGTTATGTTAGATATGGTCATACTTATCATCACACGAATGGGAAGTAGAAACAAAGAGTTTTCCATGTCCATTGCTTGAGTCATGAAAGATGAATGAAATGAAAATTGACCGATTTAAGCTAATTTTTTTGGCTCCCTTTCAAGATCAGAATATCATAGCAAAGAAACCTAGAATAAAACATTGGAGAAAGCAATGCAGAAAGTGAGAAATCGGTAATAGCAAATGACTACTGTTGTACAAAATGCACATCAGTTCTGAATAAATGGCATTTTTTCCTTCTATATGCTCTTCTTAGATCTTCTCTTCTAGCAAAGCACTAACAGTCTAAACATCATCGCATATCATCTGGGGGAAAAATGCCAGTTGCCCCATTTGTTACACATGAATACATGAAGATTCCACACTATGTTGCATGCGTTTCACAGGAAACAATTCATTCGGTACGTAAAATTTCTAGTATTTCATCATGATTCCTATACAACATTAATCAGATCAAGAACATAATACCTCTCAGAAAATAAAATACACCCTACTAATTGACCTTAAAGAATGCAGGAACCAATAAAATAAACTCTGGCTACTTTTGCTGCCTGAGCAGGAAATACTGTTCTTATCAGAAGAAGCGGAATCTGTTGATTCTTTTTTTTTATCCAAAGGTGTATTTATCAATCTGTTGACACGCGAGCAAGTAAGCCAGTGGCCGTTTGAACCGTCTTTATCTGACCAGACCCAATCAGATCGCGGAGGTGGAACCGCACATCAAGAGGTGATAATCTTAACCTCGTCTTCTCCAGTGAAGATAGTAGCATCTCCTTGTACTTCCGACGGTTCAATAACGAAAGAACTTCCTTCCTCCCCTGCTCACCATAACCACATTTGTCAAGATATCAAAACTGTAGGCCCATTGAGAAGAATCCGGGAAAGCAGATGCAAGAATAATAAACAAACTAAAGTAAACTAATGACAGCATTCATAAAATACA